>JADMLD010001156.1:0-600000 GCA_017589585.1 Phylloscopus whistleri | reverse complement strand
AAATAACATCAGTTTGCAAAATCCCAGCTTTCTCTTTCAGTCTTAAAGAAACCAGTGAATTTCTATTCCCCCAGGCCATAATTAGTAGTAAGTGGAAGAAGCTCATGAATTGAAGACACAACAATTGTGATTTTGATAAATAAGGATAAAGTGTTAAAAATGGCTCAGATTGAAAAGAAGACTATAAAGCTTAGACTAAAAAGATTTCAGCCCTTAAAATTTTCTAACCCTTATACCAATGCTGTATTGAAACTGCCACTCACTTTAGGGGATAAACCCCAGATTTTAAGAGCAATAATATTTAAAAAAAAATAAAAAGTGGAAGAAAAGTCCAGAAGAAAGCTGAAAAGTTTCTTTTCTCTCACATTTCCAGTCAGTACCTGCAGCAAGTCTTCTTTTGTATACAGGATGTCATCAGAGGAGATATCGTGATTTGGAAGATTGCTTAAAAAGACTGTCATCTCAAAACTGAGGGACATAAATCGTGCTCCTAATGTGATCTGAAGGCAAGAAAATCCCCAATATGCACATCTTTATTCCCAGGAGACCAGCTGCATTGCAACTCTGCTTTTCCTCAGCTTATCAGGGAGCAGCAAGACAAAGTGTGTCTGTAAACGCTGGTGACAGCAGCAGGGTGAGGGAAGCCTTGTGAGGATGAAAATCTCAGACTAAGGGTGCCAAATTCCTGCCTGGCTCAAAGTGGAGACAGTTTCATCAGGATCAACAATAGCACTTCGTGCCACCCAAAGGTTTGGCCAGAGGAGTGGAAGCAATTGCCTGACTGAATCCTGTCAGGGTGTTCTCAACCTGGAGCACGGGTGCTGCTCCTAATCCCTGACTGCCAGCAGGAAAACCAGAGCTGCCTGACGACAACATTTTTATAAACAGCACTTTTTGTTAAACTTGTAAGACATATGCTTAATTATCAGAATAAATTGTGAGGGAAAGCAAAATTACTGCTAAATACCCCTGGAAAATATAATTTCCAAGGGACTCTTTATTCCTGTGCAATCCATGATTAATCTCTGCTTTATTATTTTGCTACATAGCTATTAATTTTGTTACTTTAGAGCAGGACAATTTGTAATAGGCTTGATTTAAAAATGCCATTCAGCTGTACACTAATAATAAATACTGGCATTGCCACAGCTGTCAAATGCAAGCATGAAATTAAAAAGAAAATATTTTTGGAGGTTTTTGACAAATACTAGTGTTGAAGGTGTATTATTAGCTAATAAGTTTCAAATAAGGGACTCTATTTATCAGTCACTCATTAAAATGTGTTTTTTTCACACGTTTTATCCAATTAGTGGCAGACAAATTGTTTCGTTGTTATCACTATTGCACAACAGTTTGAAAAGATATACTGAATGTATTGGCCACAAACATTTTTTGAAGCATTAGAAGCCAAAATGAAAACAAAGAAAAACATGCCAAAGTGTATTTGCTGAATGGCACTGTAATGGGATTAACTAGGAATGCAATATGAATATTTTTGGCTATGGTGCATACTTGAAAGATCAAATAGCTTTATGCTTCAATAAATAAGAAATACACTGAAAAGTGTTTTTTGTCTGAATATCCTGAGCTGGACACACAGAGACAGCCACAGAGTAACCCCAGGGTGTAACCCTGGTGTGGTTTCAATAAACAAAAGCTGAAGAGTTTCAGTGTAAGAAAGTCAAAGTGCACTTCCTCTTAGAAAAAGAGAAAAAAAAAAAAAAGGCAATAAGAAGCTAATAAAATATATCAAGATTAATTTATGTTGGAAAAATATAAGTAGAGGAAATTGGATGAATCCCCTTTCTCAAAAGACCCAACTTTGATCCTTAAAATCTTTCAGTAAGTTTAAATTAACTACAAGTAATTGCTATTCACCACTGCAGCCTTTTCTTCACCCTCAAAACCTCACTTAAGGCTTTGATCTCATTCGTGCCCAGCTAATTTCATTCCGCTTAAATATTACAGATTGCTTTGATAAAGTGGTCCTGTGCCTCTCCATTTTACAGGTTTGACTTCAGCAGCACCACTCAACACAGCCACCAAGAGCCACATTTGCAAAGCAGAATCTACTTTGCATTTGCAAAGTAGAATCTACAGGTCACTTTATCTGTGAAGATATTATTTTGCTGAAAAATAGTAAGGTTTCCTGATCAGTTTATTAGATCTGTAATTATCCAGAGCCAAGCCAATTATGTCAGGAAAGAAAGGACAAATTGCCTTGACCAGTGTTAAATAGCTCCAGCCAGAAAGTCTTCGCTGTCACGCTGACTGGACACAAAAATTTACCTTTGTACTTTTATGGCCCTGTACTTAACCAAGTATGAAGGCACCTTTGGGGAAGAGGCTGTTAAAAGGCAATTAGATTTTTGTTCATTCACCCTGTTGTCCAGCCTCTTGGCCAACCCCACAGCCAAGGTTTGAGGCAGAGAGAACCAAAAGCTGACAGAGGCAGTCGGGTGCTTTCCAAGCTGGGAACCTCCAGCTCCGTGGGCTGTGGGGACAGTGCCACCTCAGGAAAGGGGACCCACACCTCCAAGTGGTGCTGTCAATGCCCATTTTTGTAACTGCTGTTGTGAAGTCAAACACAGAGATCATAAACTGGAGGCAGGATGGAAGGATGATATAATCCTGGTACTCTCATAGAGCCCAGACGTGGTTATGGCAGATGATTTCACAGAACCAGGGCTGTGGAAACATGCAAGCCACGTAAAACAAAATGGTACAAATGAAAAATAAAATACTTTCATTGAGAGTCTGTATATGCACCTTTCAGGAGTCCATTTAAGTGTCTCTTTTTATTTCAGAGCTACGACTGACAATGCTTGTAATAAATCCAATAAACTGGGCTCTGTTCCATCAGCCAGTGGCTGTGACAGTAATTTTCTTCCTCAAGAGAGACTTCCAGGACAAACAGAACTCCTAACTTCTAAAAGAAATGGAGAACAAGATTACACATTATTGAACTCAATGAAGAAATTCTAGTGAAGTTCAGTAAACATAAGCACATCTAAAGAAAAAAAGACAAAGGTTACAAGCCTGAAATAAAAATTGTATTTGTGTATTTCTTTTTAAACTCTCTTATGAATGTAACTGAGAAAGGGAGACTTTCTTCTGGTGAACACACATAATTTTCTTTGTATCATTTAGGAATGATGAAGTATCAGCAGTGAAATTAAGGGTAAACACAAGCTAAAAAATCTGGTCCAATGTCTTTGCAATAAAGAAATTCTTCCAAAAGTAAGACAAAGTTCTAAATTCAATACATCTCGATCATACCATCACAAATGTAAATAGATTTATAAATAAAATTTGCAATTATAACGTAGCAGATGTGCTGACACATAAAATAGGGATGGCATTTTTAAAAAATGCCAATCTCTGGAGGGTGTTAGTAAACATTTACTACCCAGAAGTGGATCTGAACTCTGTGCTGCATCTCCTTTTTTAAGGAAATAAAGTCTGCTGCAAGTCATTAAGATGATTGTATGTTTTCAAAGTCTCAAACTCACAAAACTGAGAGGAAGCAGAGATACCCTGTGAAAATACCATTTCCCCACAGAGAAAGAAAGAAGTCTGAGTATAATCGAAGAGCACCTTGATAATTTCAATTTATTGCACAATACAAATTGTGGCTCTACCTAGAAGTTCTACTCTGCTGAGCACTGTACAGGAGTTTATGTGATTTTACAAGAGATTTTGTTGATATAATGTTCAGCAAACAACTTTTAACCTCTCACCTTGGATATAATCAGATAGCTTTCCAGAAAAACTTTTGGAACACTATCAATGAAGAGTGTTTCCAGCACCTCTTCAAAAATTCTTGAAAGATGGAATATGTCTGGAAAGTTGTGTCTGAATGGACTCTTGAAAATATCAGCCTTGTCTTCATTTTTTTTCTGTTTGACTGTGGCATCAGATACTTGAGCACTGAGAAATGGGTTTTTTTGTTTGGTTTTGGTTTTGGTTTTGGTTTTGGTTTTGTTTTTTTCTCTGTGTACAGTGCCTTCAGTTGATATGCTCATGTCATAGAGATGTCAGTGTGAGCAAGGAATAAACCACTCCATAACTTTGCATTTCAGCAGAATGAATCATATTAAGAATCTCAATATTAGTGCAATTGAAGAACAAAGAAATATTATTTCTTTCCTCAAACAAATGTAAAAAGAAAAAGCCCAAAGTCCCTCCTTTTCACTGCACAAACACATATCTATATCAGATTCTTCTGATTTGGATTTGGATTCAGTTTGTTCTTTAATTGCAGCGGCCCAGATTGTAAATCTGCTCTATGTGAGATTGCAAGTTTATTTCTATATCATATATATAATCCAAATACTGTCAGTGCTGAAAAATTAGCCTTTTTTTTTGTTCAGTCATCTTGTGAAGTACCATCAGCTACACCCATTTGACAATCCTCTAGTGAAGGGAAAAAGGCAAAATAGTAATCAGAGACAGATGATATTATAATCTCATGCTGGATGTTTGACTAGCATGAAAAGAAACATCTTCCAAGTACTTGTGGAAGTTGTAATGATGAAAATAGGAAAAAACTGTGAAAAATATTCAGAATGAAAAACCCATTTGACATTGCACAAACTGCACTAAAGTGCGGCTTTGCTAAGTGCAAGCAGGGATGTTCAGCCTCTGTGTGCTCCCAGTACATTCAAATTCAGCTCAGTGGGAAAGTCAAGCCTTGGTAATGGATATTCTTACATATCTGGAAAATATTTAAGGTAAGAGGATCTTTTTCTGTCACAGTAAATTTGGATAAATGCTATCTGTCCATCAAGAAGATTGAGCAATACTAAAATCTGCTAAAACCCCAGAACGTTTAACTTTTTTTTTTTGAAAATCTGTTGAAGGAGATAAACGGGAGAGAGTATGGAGAAAACATTCCAGGGGCCTAGAAATTCTGGGTGTGGAGAGCACATCTCACACTGCAGCGACCCACTCTGATGCAGGACACCAGAAAAAAGGTAAATTTGAAACTATTCAGTCTCATGGTGAAAGCATCAGCTTGGAAAGTGAATAAACCACCTGCACTCTGTGTGTGCAGTGGGCACCTGCTCTGAGTGAGCATTCCAGGGGCACGGGGCAGCCACAGGACACCACCACCAGACCAAGCCACCTCCTGGGAATTGTGCTTTTCCAAGGTCACCACTGGTGCTGTGAGCACAGGCAGCACATCACATCACGAGGGGGAAAGCTGAGGTGCAGAGGGCAAGCAGCTGGCATTCTGAAATGAGGTGTTTGAGCAACAGCCAAGGGTCTTGGGAAAGGGGAAGGTTCATTCTATCTCAGGGTGGGAGAAGCCCTTCAGAGACTGGAGCTGTCCTCAGGGCTTGCTTTCAGCCAGGAGAGCTGCACACATCCAGTCTCTTGCTCAAGCTCAGTCTTTGAATTCCTTCACATCTCCATGTGCCACATCTCGTGGATGATGGTTTCATACCCATCTTTACTGTGTCTGAATAAAGCATGTCAGCTCTATGTAATTTTACTCATTACAGGCTATTAACAAGCACGCAAAAAAATCTAATTTCAGTGACACTTTCAGAAGATGTATCTAAATCCAAACTGGCAAAAAGCAAGTGGACCTTTTTTTTCTTTCTTTTCTCTCTCTCTTTTTTTTTTTTTAATTTTTCCCCCTTTTTTTTTCCTTTTTTTTTTCTTTTTTTTTTTTCTCTGTATTCTGAAGTGGATCCTTTGCTTACCCACCTCACATACATTTACCTGCCTGCTGCTATCACCAGTACCTCAGTGGTATCTGCTTCCCTTTCAATATTGAGTTCCTTTAAACTGGGCTAAATTGGGAACTATTTGATGTCTCCTGAACTAGCTATTTCTACCAGGACCCTCATCCAGAAAGAAGCCTTTGCCACCTGGGAAACTCTGTCAAAGGCAGCAGACATCAAAGGGAGAGAGAGAGCTCTGCTGCCATTCTCTGCTCAGCTCGGCAAGGAGCATTCCCCCACCCTGGCTTCCCATTCCTACAGCTCTGGCTATTCCAGCATCAGCAAAAGCCAGTGCAGAAGGGTTTTCCTGCATCCTGCTCTTCCCTTTGGAAAGCTGACAACCCCCAGGCTCTGCTGGAGGAAACAACCCAGGCCCTGGCACACAGCAGCTGTTCCAGCAATGGTCACAATCTCAGCACAGAGGGGTTTTTTGTGGAGTTTTCTCTTCTGCAACTCTTTGACACTCATTTGAGTATTTTCCCACTTGTTATTGTCCAACACGTGGAGAACTAAGCACTGCTGTGGGCAGCAAGGAATTTTTAACTGCTTTTCAAGCTGCAAATGGATATTGAGGGGAACACGTGCATCCCAGGCAGCTGAAATAAATGCAGGTTATCCACATTCCCTCCTGCTGGTCAGCAGGTGCACTGAGCACATTTTTGTGTGCTCTCTTTGCCATCCCTGTGTCCTACTTTCAGACACTCCATAGGATATCTTGGCATCTCTCTGATTACACTTCCCTACTGCTTGCAGCCTCACCAGTCTGGATGATCACCATTATCTGAAGCAGCAATGGCCTCTCCTAATCCTGTCAGGAAGTTTGTACAGGCTCCTGGTAATCCTGGGGCACTAATCTTGCAGCAGTTTGGGGCTGACACGAGCAAAACCCATGATTTTAACAAAGAGGAACATCGAACAAGCCCAAGTGTTTCTAAGAAGCTGCAGGGAGAACATGAGATAAGGAGGCAGGCATCAGTGTACAGGACAGATAAAGTGATTAAAGGAAGGGTACTCAGCAGTAAGAGCAGTAATAAAACATAATTCTTTTCTTTTTTTTTTTTTTTTCATTCAGAAGTAATGTCAGGTGTCTCCAAGATTTCTTGCCGTGACAAACCTCCTCACACTGCTCCTTAAAATTCCCAATTGGTTATTTATCAGTTGAACTGACAGAGGCATACAAAAATTTCCTCACCCAGAAAAAAAAAAAAAGAAAAAAAAAAAAGGAAAAAAAAGAGAGAGAGAGAAGAGAAAAAAAGAAAAAAAGTAAAAAAAGAAAAAGGAAAAAAATAAATAAAAAAAATGTTGTAAGTCCCTGAGCATGAAATAACAGGTATTTCTTCCACTGCACTATTTTAAATATCACATTCTGTAAAATTCTGCATGGCTGAAAAGAGGATTTGAATGGTTAAAGGGTACAGCTATCCAACTATTCCTTCTTTTGTAATAATCTTGTGTCTGCATATGTAGAACAACAAAATGTCATTCCTTTGAGTAAAACAACCAAAATACTCTTTGCTATCTAATTGTAATGGTTTCTGCATATGCAAGAGAAACATAAACCCGAGTTTTTCTTCTGGAACAAATGTTCAACCTGTCAAGAAGAGCACTTGATGTCAGGATTGTGAAGTGTGGATGAAATGACAGACCAACAGAGGGAATCTGATAAGAGATTAATGAGATGTGCTCCGTGCAGTCAGAAATGTACTCGAAATAAGAAAGAAGGAAATGGGGAAAAAAAAGAGAGAAAAGCAATAGGGGAGACAAAGCAACTGCTTTTTGAGGCTTCTGCTGTGATCCTGTGGCAGATGAGGGACACAGAACGTTATTGAGAAATTTCAGAAAGTCTGTGAGTCAAGAGTAAATGGAGTGAACTGGACACACCTTGAGCAGGTGTATTTACCTTTGCAGGGTTCATGAGCTACAACCTTTGTTGTGCAATATTTGGGGCACTTTGTGTATGTATTTGGCCTGACACCAGCCTTGCACCCCCTTTCCCACTCCTACAGCACCTCCAAATGTGCAACCAGCTGCATCAAGTGCCAGAAGGAGAGTTTACAGCACTTAATGCTTGGCAAAAGCTGGGTTGTCATTTTTTTGGAGATTATCTTTTTTCTCAGAAGGAAACAATCAGGACCAGGACAGAGGGTCCACCAAGCACAGCCAGCTGCAGTGGAGCACCAGAAATGCAAATCACAGAATGAGGGCAAGGAGAGTCAAAGATTTCTGCCCCTGTAACAGGGCTGAAATGTAGATATAAAGCATAATTCAATGTATTGCTGGGTCTTTACCAGCACAGAAACCCAGCAGAACTTTAGCCACATTTCACTGATGAGAAACAGGCACAGGAATCATCAACATCAGCCAAAGACAGTTCCAAGATGTTTTAAGAGGCAGTTAACAGGTGTCACACACACACCCCCACTTCACTTTTGACCCAAACCACAGCTCAAATCAATTTAACCCATCAGCAGAACATGCCCTGTCACCAGTTAAGATAAAACCCCAAATGCCAACCTTGTGCCTTGATTATTATACATGGTGTCTACAAAGATGCTGAGACACAATGGAATAATATGAGTTTATCCTGAATTTATAGCTATTAAAAAAAATAAAGAAAGCAAAGTACATTCTAACATTTCCCTATTTCAATGAAAAATCTATTTAATTTACATTTAGGCTAAGTTTTATTTTTTTATGAAGAAAATTGCAAGAATTATGATAGAACTTTGTAAGTTAGAATAACTCATTTGGCTTGTTCAGACATTTTGTATGAGAACATGAGGTCTTTTTCCTTCGGGAGATGTCAACTGCAAAATTTTTGTCACTTCTAAAGGATTACTCCAGTATTTATCAGCTCAGTCTAAATGTGAAAGTGAAAAGGGATAATTCACCACACATAATACAGAGCAACAAGGAATAGTACAGAAAATAGAGTGGTGTGAGGTTCCACACTCTAAACAATACTAGATTGTGAAAATACAAAGATTAAATAGTTAAGAACAAGAGTGATTATATTTGGAAGTCCTTACCTCTTCCAGCTTTTTTTTTAGGCCTTTTTAACAAGCTTTCCCAATCAAGAGTTCTAATTTGAAAACAAATACCAGTTTCTGCTCCACAAATTACCAAAAAATGCCTTTGTAGAGGCACAGTGAAGGGAACTGAAATATTGTTCAAGTACAGGGAATAAAATACACCCCCATAGTGAGACTCCTGGTAGGTTCTTATTTGTTGCCATTGTTTTTCTTTCACATAAAAATGGCCTTGGCTGTAAACTTAAATTTTGAAAAACGAAAAGAAATAGCACATTTGCTGCTGTCTTGCATTTCGTACTGGTTTATTTATGGATTTTATTTTTTTTTTTTTACCTCATAAGTTTAATGGAATTTTTACTGTGACTTTATAGCCGTGTGATTTATAATACATCAAACAAGTCAAATCAATCAGTAAAGGCTTAAAAATCAGCACAGGTTCAGATGGCTCCTTTAAAACAAATCATTACAGCTGTTAGAACTCAAACATACATAACAAGGATTGACCACTAATGTAAGTTATTTTAAAATCTCATTTTCTTGGTAAGAAATGCTGCCCTTTGTATATAACTTTTTAACGATCTGGTGAAACCATCTGCAGGAGCACAGCACAAAACACAGTTCTCCTGTATAGATCTGCCAAGCAGCTCTCTAAATATTCTATACCATTCTTTAAAGGAAACCTACCCCTGTTCTCATTGACATGGAAAGTAAAACCTCTTTAAATACTCCATACTGTTATTTAAATATTTTTAAATATGCTGCAGACACTATTCTTTAAATATGCTGCAGATAAAAAAAATATATTTTTAAAGGAACCTATCCACTTTTTCATTGCTGTTGAAAGTTAAATCAGCTTTTTAATTGGCACACCTCTTCCATTAAGCTTAAGAAATAGTTATTCCTGTTATGCTCCAAATATAATCACATATAGAGAAGGATCTTTCACCTTAAAGATAAGGAAATCTTGGCAGAAGGAAAGGTTTATACACCCTATAGATGGGAAAGCAGTTTAAACAGGAAGGAAAAAAAAAAAAAGCAGCAGATAATTTTCTACCTTAAGGGTACAACTACAGGAGATTGTGACCATAAGTTATACACAAGAACTGAGTTATGCTATATCCACTTGGTGTCAAGATCAACAGACCTACGGATGTTAATTTTCATTTGTTTCATTATAAATCAAACTTTTTCTTGAGCTAGAACTACGTTTTGATTGTTATCAATTTAATGCAATCACCCAATAAGAACTGCCAATTTGAATAACCTCCACAATCATGAATATTTTATGGATATCCTTGGAAAAGACCCAGCCAAGGTCACCTTGAGAACTAACAGCACTGTATGATAAACAGCAAAAAGATCTATTTCCAGTCCCTCCAGTACAACAGATTCACTTAGCAATCCATTAGAAAAAAAAAAAAAGAAATAACATTTCCTCCAAAGGATTTCTCCCTTCACACCAAGCAAACATCAATCTGTAGCATCCAGGACTCCATTAAGCTTGTTACAAAATCACAGTATTTCCTCTCCTTTTTGGTTTTCCTTCCAGTCCAATGGATTTTCAGATTTGGTGGTTAATCTTTTTCCCCAATTATCTGCATAATCTGAGAACTCCACCATCACCCAGACACGGTTTCTAGGGACAGAGATGTGTTTTGTTGTGTTTGATCAGTGTTCAGTGGTGGTCCCCACAGCTACAGCAGAACATTTACAGAGCAAGTACACAAAATTCGTTTTTCATTATTCCTTTCTAGGAAGTTTTCACTGTATAATTACATTATAAGTGCAAGAGAATGTGCCAAGCTAGGATGGAAACAAAGTGAATAAATAGACTGAAGGAAGGATTAGAGCTAGTTATGTGAGTGCAAATGAAAGTAAAGAACCCTTTCATTTACTCCACTCTTTAAAGAAAAAAAAAAGGAAAAAGAAAGAAAAAAAAGAAAGAAAAAGAACTACATAACTCCCCCCCAAACCAAAAAAACACCTCTGTAATTCAAAGTATACTGAGTAATTTTTTTTCTTTGCCTTTTTTCTCCTTTTTCCCGAGAAATAATTTAATGAAGCTGAGGGGATTACTGCAGTAACTTTTAAGAGCTTTGCAAACAACAGGTTCTTTCACACTGCTCACTAAACACTAGGCCCTGCTAAAAGCATATCATTTAGAAAGTCACATTTCTTTATGAGTGTCCAATCTCTTGTGGCTCTTGCTCATCAGAGGTGTAGGACACACATTCTCCAGTGCACCTCCCTTTCCAGAGACACTTGTGGCTGCTTCTGAAACCATTGATATTCCTGATGTCTCCTCTCACCCCTGATAACTGTGATAAGGCCCTGCCATTTTCACTGTGGCTTTTAACTTTTCATTTTCCAGCTAATGCAACTTTCCTGCGCCCCTTTGTTAAGGCATGAAAGCTTTTGCTGCTGTGAGTCCATTATCGTGGCAAGCATGCACACCAACTGAAAAAAAAAATACACATAGAAATTTAAGAGAAGGTTTTTTAATAGCTTGGTTTAGCACATTTTTCCCCAAATGTTGTTCATTTCTGTGGGTTTTAAGGCTGGACAATAAAAGAGAAAGAAGAAAGAAGAACTGTAACTCTCTACAACAACCTGGGGCTGTAGTGAGGGGGGGTTGGCCTTGGCTCTCAGGTGACAAGTGACAGGATGAGAGAAAATGAACTCAAGTGTGCCAGGGGATGCTTAGACAGGATTTTAGGAAAAAGATACTTCACCGAAAGGGTGATCAAACATTGGAACAGGATGCCCAGGGGAGTGATGGAGTCACCACCCCTGGAAGCATTCCAAAAACGTGTGGATGTGGCACTCGGAGATCGGGTTTAGGGGTGAACACAGCAGTGCCAGGTCAGTGGTTGTACCCAAGGATCTTAGAGGGCTTTTCCAACCTTAAAAATTCCATGATAAACTCTAAATCCACTCAGCTCATTTCCCTAAGAGGTAGTTTTAATTTTTACCAAGCGGGGTGAAGTCAAACACTGAGTTAAATGGCAGATTATAATTAAGAGGTTGGGCACTCAATTAACCAAGGCACAAAATATTTAAGATGCACAAAATTTCACTCAAGAAACGGTGGCTACTGTTTTCTTTTTCTTTTTTATTTTTTTCCTTGAAACACTCCTCACTAAAAGAAGACCACAGGGAATAAGTTGTTATGCTGGAGATTCTCTGGACAGGTGTGCAGTCGGGCAGAGTGAATTCTACACCACATGGGGCTTTGGTCATGGAATGCTAATTAATTTGGAACTGAAGATTTTCTTCCTGTGTGTTGGATGTGATAACGTAGCAGAGAATCCAAAGAGAAAGAAAAATTAATAACATTTTGTGGCACTGGAAACAAGATACTCTGCCAGAAAGACCTAAAGAGTGTCCAATAGACAGAGAAAATTAAGAAAGTCTTTTTCAGGTTATTTAAAATCTCTTTTAGACACCCATGCACACGCAGAGGAAATTCCTACAATTCCCTTAGGAAGACGATTGTTGTAAAGTCATCAGAGGCAGGTTTACACAAGGCATCCCCCTCTTCAGTCTCTGAAATCCACTCCTTGCCTTGTGGTTTGATTCTTTTAGCTCATTCTCATCCCTTTTCCTCCTGGCAATCCACCACACAAATTGCCAGTATTTGTCAAGTTTGCCAGCGAAAATCTGCTTGGAAAGAGGCAGTGTTTGGAATCCATCAGCTTGCCACCTTGTTCTGTAATTCTCTGTAATTATCCTCACATTTAGTCTTTGAGGGAGCATCAGGAATCCATCCTTCCTTTTTCACAGGTGTTGTCCTGCCCTGTGATTCCTATTCAGGATGCTGTCCCAAAGATATGTCCAAAATTCTGACTGAACACCCCAAAACCCTGAGGAAGCAGGGCTTGGTGCCTCAGATCTTTGTCTTGGTTGTCTCCTTGACTCATGAGAGCCACCCCACCATAAGCCTGCACTTGTCTGTGCATCCACCCCAGGATGGAGCCAAAACTCAGGGAGCACAGGACAAGCTGCTGCTGTTGCTGCTGCTGCTCTTGGGGGATAAATGGCCTTGCCTGGCCATGCCTGAGCCAGAGCCTGTTGGGGAGGATGAAGCAGGAAGCCCCTGCAGAAATGATTTATTAGTGAAAGATTCTAAGAGTGTGAAACCTGCAAGAGAAATAGAGTTAAAAGCAAGATTTGAGATATAGAATGCTAAGCAGAAAGGTGGTGATTAAATTAGCTGAATCAATTGCCAAGGCTCTGGTGATTGAGCAACTCTCCTCCCCAGACAAAGGGACACAAAAAGGGGCTAGATCCTGCCAGGTAGCAGGGAAAAGGTGGTTTTTCAGGTTTGTAGCATGTAGATTAGTATGGTAATGTAGTAGCGCTCATAGGCTGTATGTAAATTTTGTAGGTTTTGTAGTCTGTACTGGTTGGCTGGTGCTAACCAGAATATTCAGCATAGAAGGGGATGAAATGTGATGTTACAGGAAATTCCCTCTCTAGCGCTCTTGTGTTGCTTCGCGTAACTTTTTCTCTGGCCCTGCTCGGTCACTTGGGCCACCCCAGCTGCTCTGTTACGCTACCACACAGCTGTTTTGTGAGTCTTGGCTCAGCAAGCAGTCTTGACTTACGCTGTAAAGGCTGTGGTTTGAAAGAGGGGACTCTCCAGACACTCAGGATTCAGAGGGTTTATTCAGGGGGTCAGGGGTTCCCCAGCCTCTGTCCGGTGCCTCTAGAGAGACCCTGGGCAGGAGCTGCAGGGGGGTTTTGTACATCTGGTTCAAAGGGGTGGGTATCATCTTTACAAGCCAATAAAACAACTCCTACAAATACATTCCAACAAAATTACCTGAACACTAACAAATCCAATACAAGTTTGGGAGTGGTCTCTAGGGCTCAGTGGTCAGACCCTGGAGACCTTGAGACTCTCTAAGCAGAGGCTCCGTTGCCTTAGTAACCCTATCAATCCTGATAAAGTACCTTCCAAGACAAGGGGCCTTTTTAGGGTAACACTATTCTAACTTCACAATTAAAAAACTAAAATATATTCATAACTAAAACTTATCAAACATTTCTTTCACATCCACACTCTTGCTCTCTTGCCCCCTTGGACTTTTAGGCTTTCCTTGTTGCTGCTCCCTTCCCTTCCCTCGGTGCTGGTCAGTTTGCCTTCCCCACGACCAATAGACCACGTGGCCTAAGAGCATCTCAGTCTCTGGATATCTCTCATCAGACTCCACTGCAGCTCGTTTCCAATAAGAGCCACTGCCTGGGAGGAGGCAGGCAGGGAGCTGAGAGCAGCCACTGCCAGCTCGTGTCATCCCAGCTGCAGTCTGCACCCTGCCCGTGTCTGAGAGCCCCGCAAAACGGAGCATGGGCAGGGAAAAATCAGCTTAATTGCCTTGGGGTTGCAGACAGCTGTAGATCCCACGGACCTGACTGATGCTTAGATAAATATTTCATATCCTCTCACTGGGGAGACAAGAAAATGCAGCTCTTTTTTTTTCCCCTCAGTTACAGCTGGTTTCATACCAAGTCTGCAGGCTCCTGGGTCTGTCTTGCTTTGTTTTCTCCTAGAGGACACAGGACTCTGGTGCCCTGATCTAAAGAGGATTTACAGGTAGTGAGGATAATGTTACAACAACAGCACAGCTCCCCCAGTCTCACGTTTCCTTCTTTCAGGTCCTGATGCATAATAAAAGATGTTTTATGGCTCTGATCAAAAAGCTCAGAGGGTTCCATGCTGAAATCCAGTGACTGCAGGTGAGCCTGACATTTCAAGAATATGCCACCTTATACCTTCTCTCTCTTTGTTAGATTAAAGGAGCAGCAACTCTCTGACCGGAAATGCATGCATTAGGAAAATTGGGCCAGGACTGGTATTTAAAATAAAGTGTATTTATTGTTGCAACGTTTTAAACTCAATCTGTTAAATTATTCATGCCCACCAGAAAACCATCCCAATTTTCAGCACCTTCAGTCTCTGTGTTTTACTCGTGACAGAGAAAGAAAATACCCTTTCTTGTGAAATATTCAGTTACTTCAGAGGCCTAATAAAAATGCAGGTATATTATCTCCACGTTACTTATCTTGAAAGGGGGATGATGTTGAGACAATAAACTGTTTAAAAATAAATCCCTTTCTGACAATCCACAAAACAATGGGGAATGTATTCATCTCCATTTGCCTTCCTTACTGGCAGTAGAAACTAATAGACAACATAGTCATCAGAATGATTTTGTGACAATTCCACAGAGGTTTAGCTAATTCTTTTCAAGTCCATTTTATTAGTCAGGAAAAAAAAAAAAAAAAGAAGTCAAATCCTGATTTAATAAGTGGTGGATTTGAATAAATTACTCTAGTTCTGTGTTCATTGAACTTTAAACAAATTGTTCCACAATCCATTGCCAAGCAACTAGAACATATCCTTAGGAAGTTCAACAACATACTCTGATTAAATTGGTAGGGTGAACAAACAGTTTACTGGGAACTTCAGGCTTATAAAATTAAGATTTACCAAAGTGGACTTTTCCTCATTAATTCTACAAATCACCTATAAATAGAGGCTTATGCTTAATAAATTGACAGAATCACACTCTATCTGAAATCATTTGTATTTCTGATAATGTGTTTGCCCAGGATGCTGATGGCATTTTAAGACTGTTGAAATACTGCAAACCCGTCTTTAGCTTGAGACAACTACAAGAATTAAAGACAACCTTTCTTATAAACACATATGTCCTGACAAACTGTTACTACATTAGCTAAGAGAGACTGGTATCTAACAAATTACATTTGAGGACAGAAGAGCAACCATAGCTTTTTTCCTAGGATTGTATTAACATGTCTTAGCTTTATTATCTTGGGTCTTTGACCCACTGGAACATGAATAAGAGAAATGACTGCACCCTGAGGGCATCCTCATGAAGCAGGATAACAAAATTACCAATCAACTTTAGGTATTGAAAATAGACATTACTATTTTTAAGAGGAAACGGGATATTCTGTTGGTATTACGTATTTGGTGCAACCATTCCAACTCTCCAGAGAGAAATGGGTTTAGGAGACCTCCAGCTTTACATGTATGAAATGATTGCAGGCTGATTGATGTAAGTTTTCATATTTTGGATAGTACAAGAAGTTTAGAGGCATTTAACATCCCCATTTTCTACTGTTTTCTGTTAAGATCTGTACTATTCCTGCAGCACAGTGTCTAGGTTTGAGTGCCAGGCTTGGGATGGAGGATGTCAGGAAACAACAATCCTTCAGCCCTTCCCAGCTACAGGATCCTACATCCAGGAACAAGGCAAAAAAAAAAAAAATAATTACACTTGCATCAGTTCTCTTAACTCTGGATTTTAAAAAGCTAAGCAGTTAATACCATTCCACATTACTTTTGGTAGCCACAGGATCACAGAGGGGTAAAAAGTTCAAGCTCAATCCAGCGGACCCACTCCTTCCTGCGAAAATAGCCAATTTAGGGCTATTATGAGAAAATAACTTTCATTAAGCTTTCATCATTTGTAGTCTACTACAGACCATCTCAGCTTTCTAAAATGTCAACATCTAAAAGTATCATCATTCTTCATTATGCTGGAGGGGGGAAAAAAATAGATCAAATGGAAAGGAAGAACTATCGCTTTCAGATAAGCAGAGAACGCCGAGTGTAATTCCACAGTGAAAATGAGGAGCTAATGCCTTAGCACTTACACAGACTCTAACCATTTATAATAATAGAAGCAAGAAGATACTTGCATAAAAATGTGTCTATGTTTGATTGCATCTCTCTCCTGCCATCATGCACGGGGGCCTTGACAGGCTGTCATTTTTGTTCTGGTCAAGGACTGGGTCACCATTTATCACCCAGGACTAGCCAGGTAATGCTTAGGAAAGAGTTTTGAACTCACTGCATGACAAGCAGAGCCAGTTTGAAGCATTGCTGGACCCTGATTTCCAACTGGAGATGGTTAAACCAGTAAGTTCCATAAAAGATCCCCTACTGCAGGCCCAGTGTTCATATGATAGTCACTGAATGGCTGAAAGATGCAATGAAATGTATTAACTAAAGTCAAAAATCAGAGATTGCTTCACACTATCTGGGATAAATCATAGTAGTTAAGCTGTTGATTCACAAGGATATGAATGCTAAATGAAATGACAGAGAAGAGGAGAGGAAAGGAGGGGTACAAACTATTTTGAACAGAAACAACATTGAAGTGATTTCTGCTCAGGACTCAGTCCTTCCCCTCAGTTCTCACTGACCAGTGAAATCACTTGTAGGAACAAGACTGAGAAAACTCCCAATCCCTAAAAAATCTTCCTGAAACTTTTAAAATTAATTTAGCCAACTTTGTGCAATGCAGAGGAATTTAGAAAGAAGTCAATCCCCACTGATCTACAAAAGTTTTAAAATCTTACCCCCAAGTAATTAATACTTAACTTTTTCCTGAGTAGGGACAATGACAACAGACAGGGACTGAGTTTTTATTTTCATTAGCCACTCAAAACATCAAAATCTTTCCAAAGATCTTCTAGCATCAAATATTTGAGTTCACACAAAATTTAAGTCCATCCATTTAGAGTTATTCAAATGCAGGGTATTTGGTTGTTACATTGTGTGATATACCTCAGCTTCAGAAGTATATTGCTGTGAAATAGAAAGAGAGCCTTTTGGAAAATTTTCCACTAGAAATCCTCTACTAAGCTTTAATGCTGTTTGATGCAAGGAGACTTATTTAGGGTATTAAAGATCTGTCTGTTGGAAAGATAACTTCAAATTTCAAACTTTAAGTATTCCTCAAACTCTATAACTAATACCTCCATTTAAGAAAACCTCAAGATTATGCCAATTCTACGACTATTTTGTAAAGCCGAAGGAAAGGTTTAAATATTCACTCAAGTGCCAATCACAAATCCAGGCTGATCCACCCAGGAAATGCGTTTCCTGAACCAGTTTCCCTTCAGTTATCCTGGAGATGTAGCTCTCAGCCCAGGGGTTCAGCTGCTTGGGATCCAAGGCTTATCTTGGGTGCAGCATGGCCAGGTGACCTCGGCTCAGGATTCTGAGAGAAATTGAGAAGTTGTTAGGAGGAAAGTGGGATAAAAGAAGCTGGAGTCAGGAAAAGAAGAGAAAAGCGGGGTGAGATGGTAATTACTGCAGACTCAAGGGCAGAAGAGGAAAAACACTGATAGAGAAAGGTATAAAATCTGAAGGGAAGTGGGGAAGGGGGACAAAGGGGTAGCAAACTCGAGAGATGGCAGCTCAGTCCCAGTGTGCTTTAGTTTGTCCCAACAACAGAGGTGGCCTTTCCCTATCCAGCTGCTGACTGGCCAGGAAAGCCTCACCAGTTAGACCAAGGATATTTTTGAGATTCACAAAAGTCTTCTGGGAAAAGATGTTGCTGGACAGGTAAAAATGTGGGAACTCTAGACAATTCTCAGCAATCTGTTCTGTAAAATTCAGAATAAGAAGTAGCTTTCTCTTTATATTTTAGCTTGATTAGGCTAAAGAGCATCTTCAAAAGTGTTTCCAACAGGGAATTACTTGGAGACTGAAGAGGGAGCTGGGTTTCCATACTGAGTGGTCAAAGAAGAATATCACAGAACAACCTTCTTTCGTGACTGCGATCTGAACACGAAGTTTTATTAAATGCATTTACATTTGAATCTAATGTTTTCTGGACCTATTTGGAAACAAACATATAGGGAAATATTTTCAGGGTGCTTTAGCTCTTTTGGGCTTCAGATCTCCCTAATTCATGAGTCAGATTCAATTTAGGGATACTGTAAAGGTCCTGGAGGGGGAGCACACATTTGCAACTATAGTTTCATTTAAAAATTAACCCATTTTATATTATTACAGGATATTATTTTGCATAGAACTGCACTACACAGAACAATCCATCTTACCTACAGCAAAGGGAGTTTTCTTGACAAGCAAATGCTAACAATTATTTTGCTATGCACTGGGTTTGCAGGAACTCTCAAATTGTTGTCCTCTAATCTGAATTGTCATCATCCATGGAAGGTTTTATCTTGAAGCATTAAACACTTAAGACTGCAAGACAGTAATGTTTCACTTCAGCTGCCTGCTCCTCTCTGCTGGTTAGATGAGCAGTCAGCAGTGCTGCAAACACATTCCTGTTCTATCATTCTGGAGGGGGAAAATGGCCATTTCTCAGCCAGGGTAAAGCATATGCATTTGTTTAGCTTTTTGTCTGTTAACAAAGAACATTAATTATAAAATCTCTCACCAGTTCATTTAATCAAATGCAATCTGGTCTCTGATCACTTGAACGCATAATCAGCCTCACCCTTCTGCCTGCTTGAGAATTATTGATTTTGTCTCTCAAGCCCAGTAGAGGTCCAGGTGATGCAAATAATAATTACCAGAGCTAATGCGATTATTGCATGTGAACTGATTACTATAATTAGGATGTGTTTGTTTGTATTAAAAGGAAAAGTAAATTGCCTTGCAGGTTTTAAGGAAAAAAACAAACAATAACAACAAATCTGTAGCTGCAATTATACAATCCTGTATTAAATTATGGCAAGAAATCTACTGTCTGCACAGAGTTAAAATATTCTTTTCTAAAGAAGTTATATCCAGTAACATGCTGTTAGGAATAAAATATCCAAGAAAGAGAAGAAAATGTTCTATACACACCTTCCCCATGAATGTTATTGGATGAGGTATCTTTCTAAATTACCGACATAAATAATTTTCCTCTTCTCTTCCAACAGATATTATTTCTTAAATCACTCCTTCCATATACTCTGTTTTAATGCCTTGGATAAACCCCAAGCATCTTCCCTTGTGTTACACCTTGCTATTCAGAGAGAACCATGGGATGTTTTCAGATGCTACTACTGAAGGATCAGCACCAAAAAAAATCTGAATAATGAAGTTTTACACAACATATTACACTAAGAATGGAATGGGACATAAAAGAGATTTGCTCAGGACACACTCCCACACACGCCCTGAGGATAAACCAGTGTCCCACAAGCATTTTATACACAGGGTTTTGTAATCCCATGCAATTTATCAAACAACAAACTCAGCAGAGAACTGTGAAAAATGGCAATAGGAAAAGAGATTTCATTACACTCTGCATTGCTCATTTTGGAGGCAGGAACACTCCCACAGCCAGGGTGCTGAAAAGTGCCCTCAATCACTGAGGATTTGACTTGGCAAAATGACCGATGGCTCCACTGGGCTGAAAAATTTGCTCATGCCTTGGATGTATTCTCTAAAGTGCCTCAGGTTTACAGCAGCCCATCCAATTTTGGCACACAGGAAGGAATTCTGCTGTTGAATTAAGCTGCTCGTGTGTGTGTGTTCAAGAGATTTCAAACGAGAGACAATGGAAGTGAGGGGGACAGCAAAAGAGAGGAGGCTCAGGCAGTGCTGGAGCCTGATCTGCAAAGTGATGACAAAGCTGCTTCCTTTCTCCCACCATGTCTTTATCTTGTAAGATTATAAGTTAGCTGGAGAATGGCCTTTCTTTCACTTGCTTTGCATGTCTATAGTGTCTGATATAATTAAACACTTATTCAAAGCTCCTCAATGCTTCTGCAATACTGATAATATGCAATCATAAATAAATTATAATGAATTAGAAAAAAAAATTGCATCAAAATAGGAATTGAAAATTAGGTTTTTTGGCTTTTTTTTTTTTTTTTTCAACTGTGCCATTAACAGTGTTTTCAAGTACAGCAACAAGAGCTAGAGAATACGACTGTGTACTTCCAAAACAAGTGGAGCTGTTCCGGTCCTTGAATTTTTAATGGTCATTTCTATAAGTGATTAGCAGGAAACATTAGGAAAAAAAAAAACAAAAACAATGAAATATTAACATACTTCTAATATTATTAGAGAATCACCAAATGTTTCCAAATAACTGAAGATATTGACTGAATAATATAGCAAGGACATAAATCTCCCAGGAGCTGAGACTTTTGTTTGACTTCACAGCCCAAGTTCTACTTTTAGAGGACAGAGCACTTCAGCCAAAGACATCTTTTTCCCCCTAGAAAACTTGCATTTAGTGTCTGGAAACTTTTCTATTTTCTCTATTCGCACAGAAGTAGGAGAAGAGTGAAAATATGTCTTAAGAGGAAAGCAGCCTAAAAACATATGAAGACTTCCACTCAACTTTAGGTGCTGTTCTCCACCCTCAGTACAGGAACAGAACATTGCAACTCCTGTAAAGAATGGAGAGGTTGTTCTTGGAGAAAATGACTCTTAATCTGCTCACTTGTGGCTATGAAGTTTCACTGCAGCTTTGGATAAAGTTGTATTATTTTTTTCCATTATAGTCTTACATTCCTAAATCAATATACAAGAAAGAATAATCATTTCCTCCTCTTCTTTGTTGTTTAGCTATTTCTCTGTACAAAAGACAAGACGTATGATCTTACAGGAAAACATATTTTATTTAAATGGAAAGGTGATTAACCTAAAGGAGAAAGGGGAACATGCAGACAATAAAGAAAAATATCCACGCAACACACAGCTGCAAATTTTTCTGGGGAAAATATTGCCATTTTCTAAGAATCTCTGTTTGTTGTGTGTCTGTTTGATACAGCTGATAGCAGAGAGAGCAGGGACTAAAGCAGAAGGCTTGTTCTGATTTTATACACTAAATGTTGGAAAATAAAATGTACATATTAAAATCTAGCACTGTACTCCAAAGGGAATTGCAAGCACGTGCCATAGCCCTCTTGTCAAAGGAATATAAGCAAAACTAATTAGCCAAACGATGTTTTCATTGTAAATTTTGTCAGGAAGTCATTTAAGCTGTTTTCACAATAATACATTCAGATCTGTGAAAAACTCTGCTCTCCCAGTTCATTACCACTGCAGCTGACAGGGCTGCATGTTCGGGATTTTCATTACCTCTAATGAATGCAGGGATCTCCAGCACTGATTCACACATCCCACCCTGCAAGGGATCCCTTCCCTTTCCAGTGGCAATGTTCATCTACACTCATCAGCAAAAGCAGCACTCAGATATATAAAATATATGTATTTCACATATATGTCCAGATAACAGAAGGAAAAATTGCTTTAAGGCTTGGCTTTAATATATAAGTATTTTGTCATATTTATATTTGCAGAAGCATCTAAAGCACATACCTGACCACAGCAGAACTCAGAAACTTATCTAAGAAACTGTGGAGAAGGTAAATCATAAGAAAGACAAGATAATACTTGAGTTAAAAGCTGAGCTGTATTTCTTGATAAGTAAGAAGCAGGTACTGGATCAGGCTATGTACATTTACCTTCATTAACAGCAACCTGACCCAGCAAGGGCTGTGTTCCCACGTCTGATTAAGTCACAGGCACGATCTCAGTGGGTTTAGTCCATTAGGAAAAGGCACTGTGCCACAGGTTTAGTGTGCAGAATTTCTGCCAAAAACCTGAAGAGAGTGTTCTTGCTCAATCACAGCCTTATCTCTCTGTCTCAGTTTCAATTTTCCTACAGCCCCCAGTGGTATTTTAGCTGTTAGACCGTGTTGGGGTGCTCTTACCAGTACCCACACCTGAGCACACAAAATCAGAGGCAGTGATGCCTTGAGAGGCTGCCTGGAACAGAGGATAGACAGTTAAAGGAATAAAGTAGGTATTTATTAAAAGGCCTTTAAAGGACACACCATGGGCTGTGCAAGAGCCCAGCTGAGGCTACACCCAGGATGGGCACCTGGTCACGAGTTTTCACACTTTTAGAAGTTTTGATCCATTTACAGATTGGGGTTAATTGTCCAATTACAGCTTCAGGTTATGCAGTCCCATCCTGCCAGGTTGCTCTCCTCAATTCCTTGTTGTTTGCACTTTTTGGGCCTGAAGCTGCAATGGTGTCCTTGGTTCTGGGGCTGGAAAAGGATTGTTTTGTTTGACTGCACTGTGAGGAGGACTTGCTCACACTTTATATGAAATTCAGAGTTATGTACCAATGCAGTACAGAATATGGAAAAATATGAAAGCTAAAAAACTTCAGGCATCAGCAGCAGCCAATGTCCTGGAGAGCAGAGCTCCTTCCCCACCTCTGAGCAGGACTTGCTGCCTTCTAAGGCAACTGCAGCATGGAAATACAAATTTTCTAAATGGCATGGCTGCTTAGCAAAAACTAAAAAAAAAAAAAAAAAATCACCTTGAGTGTTTTGTAGTTGTTTACATTATATGGAGGGTTAGCTGAATTCAGACTTAGGGCAGCTTCACACTCTCACAGAAGGGGCCAACATTCTAAGACAAAAGTAATTTTGAAATTAATGGAATGCTGTGGGGACAGAGGAAAAAAAAACCTACAGTGGCACTCCTAGTTATGAAAAGATCACTTCATAAATCCTTCTTCTTAGTAGCTTATAATAGAAGCCTATAAATTAGCACAAAACCAAAACTAACATAAGTCCATTTTTCTCGCAATTCCCTCCTTAAACAGAATATTGCCTTGGAGAATGAAATAATAAGTGATATACATAACTTTATAATCCTCTAACTGTGATCCATATCCCTCCCTCTGGTCAGATACTTAAATAAAACGTGAAGAGGAATCACTTCTTAAAGAAGATGCATTTTTCCCAGCTGCCACATACCTCCAAAGTTGATTTTGCAGAAGTAATGAACGATCTCCTCAGGGCTATCCATTTATTTACATAAAACAGTCACGTCTCACAGCCTTTGTAAAGGAGGGCTCCTAAAAGTTCCTTTCCCAAGATAATATTCACTGAGCAACGGTGATTTAGTGATTGTTAACATCCTGCAGACAAGCTTATATTTCTCTCTCTCTCTCTAAAAGGCCAGGATTCCTTCCACAGGTGGGACAAAACTCAATTCTTTCTTTTATTGTCATAAACCCAGCACTGTCCCTGCTCTCTGTTCCAGCCAGCACAGGGACAAGCGCTGTTTGTTACAGCCCTTCAGCTGAAGGAAATCTCAGAGGCATTTCCCATCACCTTCTTCATTCATCTATTTGTTTGAAATGTTTCCCTTCATATTTTTACCATTTTTTTTCCCCTCATTGAAATTTAACATATTAAAGACATTCATCCACAAATGAAAATACAAGTTTTGGACTTGCACAAAGATGTTTAAAAGAAGTCAGGGTCAAAAACCTTTAAATGTATTTGAATTGATTTACTCTACCTAGAAACCCACTCAACTAAATGGTCTTTTTAATATATATTTTACAAACAAAGTTTAGAAAATTCTTATTCTATGTTTATTTCAGGATTAGTGGGTTAGCATGTTAGAAACAACTTCTTACAATTGTTTAAGGTCCCCACTAGCAGAGAATGTACTATCATTACAAGAATTTTTGGAATTTATGCTTGCAACTCTGTATAAACAACAACAACAAAAAAATGCAAACAGGCACTAACATACTAAACATAATGGGTTTGAGCTTCCTGGATCACTTCAAGATTCGTTTCTTCTGCTGCTTTTTTTCTCATCATGGTTTTAAATTTTCTTTAGTTTATTTCCAGATTAAATGTTTTTATAAAAATCTCACCATCTGCAACTCTCATCTCCAGAAAGGAAGCTAAATTTGTTTGTAAAAGCAGGATTCCTTCTGAGGATTTGAAAAGGAATTGAATACATAGAAAATTAGGGAGAGACATACCTGTTCCAGGGGAACAAAAATAATAATAATAAAAAGAAATCATATTCTTGTTTATTGAACACAAGCCTCTTTTTAACTGGGGAGATTAAAAACTGATTTTCAGCACCATGGGAACTGCAGGATGCAAAAAGAAAAAGGAAAACCAGGGGCACTTTATGTCTGGTTTTGCTCTGAAGGGAGTAAGTTACAGGCACCAGGGTGACTGAGTATGAAAGACAAAATGAATTATGGAAAGTAGGGGAGATACAATAAATATTAAATTAAAAGTGCCACGCATTGTATTTGTACAGACTTGTGTTGTGTATCCCCTATTTAGGGTTCAGGTTTCCAGTCATTTTTATATATATATATATATATTTCCCCTCTGTAAAAAGGCAGCTCAGGAAACTTGTCAGGCTGATTGGGCTGGGCTGCCAAGAACTGCAAACTGTGACTTGTATTTCAAACCATTTTACAACACTGACCACAAGCAGATGGCAAAAATGGCTGCACTGATTTTGGCTAGAGAGGCCTTGGAACTGAAGAGCAGTGCAGGTCACAGAAATATGGGGGAGAGCACAAGAGAGGCTTTCCCTGATGCAAACTAACTCTGAAAGGATAAGCTGTTGTGCAAAATGCATCCACTGACCAGTGGGAATTCATCCAGCCCAGGAAAAAAATGCCCTTAGGCCTTCAGAGGTTCTGCAGCCACAAAGACTCTCCACTTGTTGTACTAAAATCACATTCTTTGTGCAGCTCAGCTTGGACCACGTGTGATTTCCTCTGCTAATTGGTTTGGCAACTTCCCTAACAGGGGAAAAATTGCTTTACAAGTTAAAGGTTCATCAAAGAGATATTATCCAGATCTGGACATACCCAGTTTACTGCAAGATCCACTGGCAGTTTTTTTCATAAAAAATCTACCAGATTTCATTCTCTCTTGTTTTTTGGTGTTTTTTTGTTTGTTTTTTTGTTTGGTTGGTTTGGTTTTGTGGGGGTTTTTTGTTTGGTTGGTTGGTTGGTTTTTTTGTTTTGGTTTGGTTTTTTTTGTTTTGGTTTGTTTTGGTTTTTTGTTTGGTTTTTTGTTTGTTTTGGTTTTGTTTTGTTTGTTTGTTTGTTTGTTTTGTTTCCTAAATCTCACAGAATAATTTACAAGCTCATATATGTACATGTGTAGGTCATGACATTTGACATGTGTAGGCCAAAATGTTTGAGCCTGACTGACTTTAGGAACACGATGGAATTTACATTGAACCATTAGCACTTGAACATTATTGTGTTTCTCCACTACAACAAGCCAAAACATCCCAGAAATAATAAAGGTGTTTGATTTCTAAATTCAGCAAATGAAATCTCAGAACAGCAGAGAACATGACAGAAGTCACCAATAAGGAAAATGCACCAAGTCTTTACGACAAATTGCTCAAGGTTAGGTAATTTGCTTTAGAGAAGGAACATCTGTGTTATCACTGGGACCAAGTCCTCATTGTGTGGTCATCTCTACAAAATACTCAGCCACCTCATCTCCAATGAACATTTTATCTTCCAGACTAAATTCATTATCTTTAGAACTGACCAGTCCCCTTGGTCTGACCTCTTGTTCTTCTCCTTTAACCCCCTGTTCACCTGGGGGCAGAAGCAAAAGCTGAGTGACTTTAGTCCAACTGCTCCCTTTCCATCTTCCCTTTCTCCTCCCAGACCCTTTTTTTCCAGCTGACAGATTATCTCCTTTAGAAGCAGAAGTTACATGTCCTTCCCAACTTCACAAATGTCCAAGAACAACCGAGTGAGTTGGTCTAATTGAATTACTTTGTTTTTTTCTGTATTTTTTTTTTTCTGTAAGTATGTTAAGTTGCAAGCCTTTGTTTTGCTATTATAACCTCGGGCTACAGTAAATGAATTCTCTGCTACCTTTGAAGGGAGAGATAAAGTAAAATTCCCCAAGTGCAAAATCAAGCAGAGAAGAAAGCCTCATCTGGTTTGCTTGAAATATACATCTTGTCCTGCTTTTCCTTTAATGTTTTCTTTTATGATGAGAATCAGTGAAGGGCAGGTAAAGGGGTTTTTTGGGGTTTTTTTTGTTTTTTTTTTTCTTCCTCTCCTACAACCACCAGTTTATTACAAAAACACATTGATGACTGCAAACCATTGTAACTCCCATTAATCCACTTGTTTACGTCAGATCAATCCACTTATTTATGTGTCAGATCAGACAAAAGTTGGGTTTCTTCTTTGACTTCCCACACTCTGCTAACATTTTAACACTTTTTTTTTTGAGCATCCCTATGAAGCAAGAGCCTCCTGTGGTTTCTTCGTTGATTCTGGGTTCTTTTCTCTTCAGCTGTGCAGTCTGGCTGGCATTGGGTTGAAACTAATGAAGAATGATTTTTAAATTGCCAATGTGTCATTTATTTAAGACAAACACTTAAGACCAAACCAGGTCTCTGCTCTCAATCACTCATTTTGCAGCCCAAAACTGCTCCAACCACTTAAAACTGCCTTTGACATGTGGAAGCATTTGCAAATGCCCACAGGCATCCAGAGAGTTCCTCCCCAGATCAAACTAAATCTCAGGCAACAAAACAGCTCTTTTTTAATAGCAGCCACTCTCTAATCAATCCTACACACCCCCACACCATCAGAGCTCCCTCCACAACCCATCTGGAAAAAATAAGAACATATATTCCTTTAGGTTATAATAAGAGATCTGATAACTTCCAAGCTAAGAGGTGAAGTTCACATAATTAAGGAAGTAAACTTCAATGCTTCAAAACTCAGGACCAGATTTTGATTTTGATTTTTTTTTAATGAAGAATAGTTTTGTACTTTTGTTCAGAAAACAAATGCTGTTTTTTACACTTGAAAATCTCCATGTAAGAACACAATGCACCTGAAACAAGGTATGTTTGAAGCCTTAGCAAAGGCCTTTAAGAATATGTGGGCTGTTGTGAGATGCATCTGAAGGACTTTAAAGCAACTCAGAGTCTGAGTGGATCATAGACAACAACCTGGGAAATGTTTTTAACTTTATAAAACATGAAGCTTTCCCTTCCTGGGAGAATGACACAGTGATGCTGTGTTAATGAAGGCAATTAGAAGGCACAAACAAAAAACAGTGACCATTAATTGGAGGAAAAATAAAAATTCCCAATATATATGTATGAGTGGAGTCACGCAGTGTTAAACTGTGCAGATTACACATCAGAAGTGCTACAAACCATTATCTACCACAAGCAATAACTTGTGATTTTCCAGTCTTTGCAATATTGAAGATCTTTATATTTTCTTAGAATCAGATGTGAGAGCTTTGATTTACTCTCCCCAGAAGCCCACTCAACTAAATGTTCTTTTTTGCCTATTTTAAAAGCAGAGCTCAGGAAATTCTTGTTCCATTTTGAGCTCAGTATCTGACATTATATTCAAAAACCTGCAGGAAACAATGATGTTAGTATTTTAGTAGTGTTAGGGAATTCAGTAGTTTTTCTAAATTCTGTTTTGCAGCCATTTGCATGGCTTGACACCTGTGGAACAAGGCAGGCAGCCTGCTGATAAAAAGGATTTCTGTACATTTTTAATTAGTGTTGGTGCACCTATTTAAAGCTTTGTAATTCAAAAATAAATTATGCTGGTTAATATAGCTTGATACAACTAATTAATATAATTTGCAGTACTAATTTTGCTTGACTACAGTTTTTAGCAAGCTCTTTGCATTTCTATAAATAAATAGACGGTTTGCAGGAATTTTGATGACTGTGTCAATCCACAAATAATAGCCAAACTGTCAATTAACTTCTTGGAGTTACAATTATTTAATACACGTTTTTGGACACTGAAGAATGAAAATGTTCACTTAGGAAGAATGTCTGCCTTGTACAGTGAGAGAAAGCATCAATAATCAATAAATATGTAATAAGTGCATTGCTTTAGAACAGTGTATTATTGAACACAGTCATAGTTCAGAGCTTATACTCATCTCTGCTATTATACAAACAATTATATTCACATTCGAATCAATAGTAAAGTTACCATTTGCAGTTAGTTGTTTGGTTTTAATTAACAATTCTCAGTTAAAACTCCTCTTTCTTCACCTACAAACAGCAACATCTTGCTTGCACCAGCAGCCAAGCTGATGGGAAGTTCAGAACACACATTTCAAAGTGGGAAAGAGTCAACCCTCAGCCTTTCAGTCCCCTCTGCACTGCCCTGAGACAACCCTCAGGCTTCCAACACCCCTAGATAATTTTCCTGTTTTCTTCAAAAAGCTCTAAAACAATAGGAAGGATGTTTCTAACAGAGATGTGTTAACTGGCATGAAGTCCTGAATAAATCCCACAAAACTCAGTCAAATATATTTTAGCTTGTTTGCAAAGCTGTGACCCCTGGTAGAGATCCCTGGCTGCTTGGAGAGGTCCCTCACTGAGATAAGCAGAGTTTAAAGCATCTCCCAGACAGCAATTCCCTGCTCTTGCTTCCTCCCAAACTCCACCTCTCTTTTCCTCGTTTCCTCACAAGACCAGGGTTTTTTTCACTCTCACAGTCAGTAACCAGTCAGGGGGAGATGAACTTCCCTGGAGGGGAGAGGAGCAGTGAGATCCCCTCCCTTTGGAGAATTAAACAAGGGAATTGTTTATAATGGCTTTAAGCTGACAGAGATCAGGTTGGAATTAGATATTAGGGGGAAATTGTTCCCCATGAGGGTGGTGGGGCCCTGGCACAGGGTGCCCAGAGCAGCTGTGGCTGCCCCTGGATCCCTGGAAGTGTCCAAGGCCAGGCTGGATGGAGCTGGGAGCAGCCTGGGACAGTAAAAGGTTTTCCTGCCCATGGCAGGGGATGCAAATATATAATCTGTAAGGACTCTTCCAACCCAAACCTTTCTGTGATGCTATGATTTGTTCTGAGAAAGAAGAGAGATGATAGCCATGAATTTTATAGGAAGCAGCACCAAGTATTCCTAGGACTCTAAATACTCAGATAAAAGCAATCTGCAGTGTAGAAAGTAGATGCTGGAAAATCCTCTATGCTTGTTATTCCCTAATTTCTTGCTTTTTCAGATAAGCATGCTTTTCAGCTGTTATGTTTATAGAACATGTTGTTTTTTTTTTTCATTTTCCATATGTAGATTTATTTGGGAAAGAGTCTAGTGTTGACACAAAGCAACATTCTTGCATGTTTCATAAACTCCAGGATAAAAAGCAATTATCATTTATATTTCAGCTTTTCTCATTAGTCAGTGTTGAGTGCAACCACACACACATGCAGAATCTCAGAAGTACAAAGATTTGTGTACTTTCACAAATCAGTTTTCACCCCATCTCATTAGTGCACACTGTGATTTGTTTCTGTATATGTTGATTATGAAGAAAGGGTTTATTTGTATTTTGTTTTCATTCATTTTTTTAGATCTGTACCAGGACTGACAGAACACCCCAAAAGCACAGTTCAGAAGATAAACACGATTTGTATTTGTTTTTGTGGTGATGAAAAAAACACTTCAAGGTGGACAAATGTTAAAATGCCTTCTGGCAAAATCAACAACCTTTAAACTTAGCAAATTGTGCCTGTGTGTTTGATCAGATTGTGGGAAGGAAGAGTGATTATAAATAAAGAAGGAAAGAAAAAAATCTTTTTCCCCATGTCTGAGTATTGTGAAAAGCTTCTACAGATTAATTGCATGATGTGCCTTCAATTGATCAGTTTTCTGTAAGTTCAGATCTCAACATAGGAATGTATTTTTAGAGCCTGGGAACATTTGATCGCAGGTACCTGAGGTTTTCCTCTCCAGAACAAATATATATTTGCATGAAGATAATCTGCATGAAGGTATCATTGAGAAGAATGAAGCCCACAACACGAAAAGCAAAACTCATCAAGCAAACTAAACCCCAAACTTTCCTTTATCAGATGTTGACTGTGTAGAAAACTCCCTCACAAAGCAAGTCACTGCTGGATAAATCACAGTAAGAGCAGCAGGGCTGCATTACAGATTGCAAAACTCAAGCCTCATTACTCTGAAGCGTTCAATCCATCCTGTTTCAAGAAGTTTTAATCATTTTCTTGTTTAGTCTTACTGACAAGGATGGATGTGAGGACACTCCCATGTATGGATAGCCCACAGACCTCAGCCTCCACCTTTTTCTCTGAAATACAGGAGTTGTTTAAATTAATGGATTGTCACCAGTGGTCACCTTTCTGGTCCCAAAAGAATGAAGAGCTGGAAAAAAATAGAAAATCCATTTGACCACCCATCCATGAAGGGAGAGGTTAATACTGGTCTGCTCAAGGTAAATAAGTTATGGATATCTAACCAGAGATTAATAAAAATTTGAGGTGATTTCCTCAGAACAATTACTGTTTTTCATTACCCTCCATATATCAAGTTCAACTATATTTAGTAGTGAAACCAGGACCACTGTCTGCAATTCTTGCAGAGCTGGAGACGTGTCAATTCCATGCAGGAAAATTTCAGCTTAGCAGCCACAACAGAAATTTTCTAAATATATTGTAAAAATGACATTAATAATCAGATACTTGGATTTTATTTTCATTTTCTTAGTAGTCATCCTTGTCTAGGATGGCAAAGATGTTTTCATTACAGAAATGGACACAGATGAAACCACAAAGGCTTCCTCTCCCATGCCTGAGGAAAAATCATCCTGACAGATATTGGTACCCTGAATACAACTGCTGCCCTGCTGTTTTAATCTGATTGCAACAGGACTGCTGCACAGAATCCATGGAAAAGAGCTGCTAAACTTTGCTGCCTCTCAGATGCTTTTTGTTCCAGGTGGTTTTGCTGTGAGTTTTGTGATCCTCTCTGCCAAAGCTGGAGTGCCAGTGAGAGCCAATCCAGCAGACACACAGGAGGGACACAAAGCACAGATGGCTCCTCCCTGCTCCTGCCTGGACAGTGAGCAAGATCATCCTGACTAAAGAACCAAAACACCTCCAAAAGTTGGAGAAACTCTCTCCATGAGTGTCACCATCTATCTGCTGCTATGCCTGCACGAGTCACTGACTGCAGAAAAGAAGCAGATGCATAACTCTCATTAAATTCTCTTAAATTGACATTAAATCCTCTTCACAGATCACAGAGCTCCTTGCAATCCCGACTCACACGTGTCACTAAGACATTGATCTGATGGTGGAGATACCAGGATCCTTAACATCCTATTGATGTTCTGATCTCAAATCTGAGATGTAAATACTTTAGAGCAAGAACAAATCTGGCTGTTTTGCACCTCAAGTCAGAAATTTGAAAAACATGTCAAATGACCTCCAAACACCCACCCAGATCCATCTAGGTAATTTCAAGCTAAGTATTAAAGATACCTTGACCCCTTGACCACAGATTGCAGCTGTGATTTTCTGGCAGTTAAGGATGAAACACCTTCTAAAACACCTACAGATATTTCACTACTGTGTGCAAGTGCAGTACAAAGTACATAAAAAATATGCAAGGGACTTAAAACAAACAAACAAACAAACAAACAAACAAACAAACAAAAACAAACAAGCCAAAACAAAGAAAGAAAGAAAAAAAAAAAAGACAGCATAATCAAAGGTAAGGAAGGCTTTGTGTAGCAGGGACAGTAAACAAACAACTCTCCTCCTGTCAGAAGAGTTGACTTTGGGTGTATGACATACATGACTCCTTTACATGGAGTGGCACAGAGGAGGCAGAGGTTGACTGTTCACTGTGTTTTCCTTCTGCTGGAATAAGAGGAGAAGAACTTATGGGAGGCATCAAGGAAAAGTAGCAAGAAAGAAGAAAAATTTTAAAAAAATTCAAAACAGGTTGTCTTTTCACACCCCCTGTAGTTAAGCTGGGGAATTCATTGGTGCAAAATGCTATGAAGGCTGAGGGCTCACAAGAAGCTGGGCTAATTTGTAAAGGTAAAATATATTAACTGTATCTAAAATAATCAAAGGTTCAGCAAAGACACAGACTATCATAAGCTGAGAATAATTGCTTCTACCTTTCCCACTTTTCCCACTTTTTGTCTTCTTTAGAAAGAAGATGCTGGTCTAGGAAAAAAACTAAAAAAGAGAAAAGCCAAACAAGTTCAGACTAGAAGCAACTTCTAGTTTTCAGTGCCTGGAATACATCAGCTAGAGCTGATTTACAGTTTCCTTTTCCCACTATTAATCAGTCTAGTTTTCAGACCCAAACAGTTGGTGACAAATATGTGTTGGGGGTGTGTGGGGTGGGGGGTGAGAAATACTGAGTTATTCAAAGAACCATGACTTTTTACATGCCATAACTAGTGGTGGTTAACAAAATCACTTCAATGAAGAGGCAGCTCATTACCAAGGTTCTGTTTTTCTGGCTTAATTGCATATCATACTACAGTAGATTTTTTTTTTTAATATATTATTATAAAGTAAAAGAATCAAGAATTTCCTTCTCCCTATTCACAGCCTATCATTCTACAGAAGTGTTGGGAGTTCTTTGTCCTCTGCCTACAACAATCCCTCTTTTAGCTACACTCTAGAGAAAATGAAGTGTCATTACATGTTTTCTATCTACAAGGAAGTTCATAGGTGCTAAATTTACATTATCACATAGTCATATCCAAAATGCTGTTTTGGGAGCGAGGACAACATTTTATTCTTCACTCAAGGATGCTTCCCTGATTTAAAGCATTGAGTAAATTACGTATTCTGTTGTTCAGACACAGGTAAAACAACCGTGCCACAGGCAATCAGTTTTGGAAGACAAATGTTTGAAGGAGGCAGGTCGTTTCATGAGACACTATCTTCAGAAATCAAACATTATTTCAGGGACAATCACATATGGAAAATATCTACTGTTCCAAAAGCTTGGGATGGCAAGCCTTGGAACACAGTTAAAAGGACAAAGTGATTCCTGCCATGGACAAGGAGCTCGGGATGGGCAAAAGCAGATAAGGGACATGGATTGTAACACCCAATAAAAATACATTTGGGGGTTGTCTTCACTGCCTACCAAACTTCCCCTGCAGCTTTTAATATAGATGTGCCAGTCCTCCCAAGCTAAAACTGCACTAAAGTTGCAATCCTAGAGAAATTTAGAGCAGACCTACCAAAAACTTGTGTGCATTCTTCAGGGTGGCATTTCATCATGTGGTGGATACCTTGTGTCAAAAAAATCCTTTTTTTAAAAAAACTTTTCTTTTTCTCTTTCCCCCCTTCAGTAAAACAAACCATTGGAAGTGTGAGTGAAGGAAGAGCCAAATGGCAAAGCAGATTGGGTTTTTTATCACCAAATGGTGTTCCAAACACAAACTAATTAGGAGATAAAATGGGCCAACAAAACAAGCAATTAATGGCTGTGGATCACAGAGTGGGAGAGACAACAGTCCTGCAGGACTGCAGTGAGAGACATTTGGCATTTAGCTCTCCAGAAACCTATTCTTCTGCAGTGAGGAATAAAACAAACAGAGGAGGGAATGGCATCTTCAAACTGCAGCATTCTCGTTTGGATTCTGAGTTTATAATGAGTCAAAAGCTCTTTGATGTATTGATACCACCTCCTGGGAAAGAGTTGATATCTTGGGAAAGACCCCTGTCCTACAGATTATTGTGCTGGCCTTTGACACTCAGCACTTACCATTGATCACAAAATTTGGGTCTGAGCCTTCGATAACTCCTACATAATCCAAAATCTGGAATATTAGGAAAAAACAAACCAAACAAAAAAAAAAAAAAAAAACAACAAACCAAACCAAAAAAAAAAAAAACCACAACCAAAAACCAAAAACCAAAAAACAACAACCAAAACAACCCAAAACAACAACAAACCCACAAAAAAACCAAAACCACAAAAAAAACCCAAACCAAACCAAAAATAAAACAAAAAAACCCCAAACCAACTGTCTTGGGTTGTGGAACCTAGGATGTGTATTCTATTTTCATCTGCTGAAAGCAGTTGGGGAGCTGTTTTGTTTTATCTCTTGTTTACTCAGGAAGGAGTGGGGCGGGTGCCTTTTGATAATGGCCCAACTGTTAAAACCAGGTAGGGCATTGTTTCTTATCTTTTTCCTGCTAATGGACCATTTAAACACCCCTAAAAGCACACATCACAAAACTTACCCTCCCCAAGATAGTACATCCACATTCCATCATTCTATTGTGAGATGCTCCACCCAGTGGGGGGAGCCAACCATTCCTACCTGGATAAAACTGGGACTCTGGAACAGGATATCTCTCTTGCTTCACCTGATTACCGGAGGAAGACAGGACCCTTCTCACCATCACTGGACTCCCTCTCACCACCTCTGGACCCTTTTGGCTACAGGATCATCTCCACTCCAACAGAACCACATCTGCCACCCCAGGAGGACTTTTGGACTGCTACCAATGTCCTGACCAGCAGGGCATCAGGTTGTACCTGACTCTGTCAGGGCTTTCCAAAATTGTTGTTGTTTGTTTGCTGGTTTGGTGGGGTGGTTTTGTTTTTCTACCACATTTGTATTATTGATATTACTAGTAAATAACTGTTATTCCTATTCCCAAATCTTTGCCTGAGAGCCTTGATTGCAAAATTATAATTTGGCGGGGTGTGAGGGGTTTGCATTCTCTATTCTAAGGGAAACTGGCAGATACCTGTCTTTCCAAACCAAGACACCAACCAACAAAAAAAAAAAAAAAAACAAAAAAAAAAAAAAAAAAAAAAAAAAAACAAAAAAAAAAAAAAAAAAAAAAAAAAACAAAAAAAAAAAAAAACCCGCCACACAACCAAATTATTTGTAGAATGGATTAAAAGGAGTGGAATGGGTACATTTCTGCAGGAAGGACCCAAGTCATAGATTTATCAGCCATTTTCTGTTTTTCCATCTCTCTCAAAATTCATAACAAGTCACATTTCAGACAGAATTATTCCCACACAGGAACACACTCCCATGCAGGCTCACAAAAGGGAGGCACAGAAAGGCACCAGAGACCACAAGACACCAGTGCTATTTCATCTTCAAAGTTCTCTCAGGATACTTTCTGAATATTACCTACTCCCATAATGGTGCCTACTGGATTTTAAAAGGATAATACCTAAACCAAATAATCAATTAAATTTGCAGTTAATGATTTCTAACTCCAATAATCCAGCCCTAGCTGTTGAAATAAGTCTCCTCAGGAGTGGCACTCTTAGAAAAAGCAAATCTCACAGTGGCATGATCACATGCATTCATAATTCAAGTTATGTTAAAAGTGACAGTGATGATTCAGGGAAACCGAAAACGCCCAACACTCCTGAAAAATTTTATTTCCCTCGAGTGTCAGCCCTCATCCTGCATTCTCAGGGACAAATTACCATCACTGTATTACCATCCCTCTACCCATTAATGCAGACACTGGAGCACAGCCTGGCAGCACAGCAGCTCTCTGCAGGCATTTGCAGTGTGACAAACTGGGTTTTGCTGGGCTTCTGTGTTTGTGTCTTGATTAATGCAGGGGGTGATGTTAACTTTTACATAACCACACCACCAAACACCAGCATTTGCAGCCAGGGAGTGTCGCAGACGACATAACAAACTCACACTCACCCTTTGCGAGGTCCTGATAGTATAGGGTTAAAATGATTTTCTGTAGAATGCAAGTAGGTAACTAAGGGGGGTGGTGGTTAGGAAAGGTAATGGTTGGGAAGGGAAAGGCCCGGGCTTGCTGGTCAACAGGGCCTTGAGAATACAACGTCAGCTTTGCTGTAGTTGCTGTAGCTAAGGGCTTTGTTTTAACTAAATCAAGTATGACTTTGTTTGGGGGAATTGAATATGATCACTGTTTGGCTAAATGACAAGAAATTTTGCTTAGGAACAATCCAGGGTAACCAATCAATATGTAGCTGTGTGGCAGAGGGGTATAAAACGTGTGTGTTGCTAATCACTGTTGGAGTCAGATTTGGGGTTGTCTGTGTACCCCGGCTCCCAGAGCTCCTCAATAAAAGCACCTGCATATAAGCATTCCGTGATTGTGTGTTTCCAACGCTAACAGAACCAGGAGGAAAGGAGTGAGATTTATTTACAGAATCAGCATTTATCGAATTCCAGCAGTGATCATGGATTGGAGGAAGAAAATCTTCTTCTCCAACCACACTGGACCATGCAACAGTCCATCAACAGTCTCCTCCTTATGAAAAGAATGTAAACATTGCTAGATTTTACAATAACAAATGGCTTGTTTATATGAAAGCGCATCTGACTCCAAAAAACACAGGAGGCTAAAAATAAGACTTTTACAAACTCCTTAGAGGGGACAGAGGAGAAGGGCAAAAACCCAGACAACAAGGGAGGTTTTACAAAAGCCAGGAAAGTTACATACTCCTTCAGTTTGTGCTGTTTGGCTGGTCAGAATATCCAGTGCTGGGGGTAACCCAGCCTGATGCACTGGGATTCAGACAGACTGCACGTGTGCCATGCTCCTCTTCCAAAGAAATCTTCTGCTCTCTTTCCAGAGCTCATGTGAATATTCTGTGTGATTCTCTCAATAAATATTATTTAAAAGCTGTGCTAACTTTGCAAAGCCCTTCACTGCTGTTAAACCCTGCTAAATGCTTAGCCACAGTGAGTAAGGCTGATAATTATTTAAGTGATGTAAGTGATTAAGATGGGAAAGTTAACTTTGAAGGCATTTCCTAATAAAACTAAGTACCCTCATGACAGTTTTTTCTGCATTCCCTATTTCATTTAAATGACTTCTATTTAATATACTTCACCAGGATTCTACATAAAATGTCGCTTAAGAAAGACACAAAATTCCTTCCATTAGAGACCTGATAGCTACTGATACACAAAATATATACAAGGGATGGGGTGTTTTGTTGGTGGTGGTGGTGGTGGTTTTTTTGTGTGTGGGGGGGTTTTTTGTGTGTGTGTGGGGCGGGGGGGGTGGTTGTTGTTGTTGTTGTTGATGTTGGGTTTGTTTGTTTGTTTGTGGTTTTTGTTTCTTTGGGGTTTCTTTGGGGTTTTTTGTGGGTTTTTTGTTTGTTTGGGGTTTTTTGTTTGGTTTTTGTTTGTTTGGTTGGTTTTGGGGTTTTTTTTTTGTTGTTAATTGACAATTCTGTCCTTTTACTCAATCCTGATAAGTTACTATTTCATGCTTGGGTGTACTTGAAATCCTGTGATTCCTATTGATTGCTTTAGTAAGTGCACTGAACAATTAAAAAAAAAAATCTTCAAGATTTCCATTGCTACTTCAGGGGGGAAATGCAAACCAGAGAGAGACTCCCAGCAAGGAAACACCTTTGAATAGTACAAGAACAGCGATTACCCCAGAGCTGGGCTCTGATGGAAAGAAGGCTCCTTTGTCTCTGATAAATTGAGTGGCACCTGGTTCACATTTTACTGACAGGGTCAGGAGTCCCATCCCTGGGAGTGAGCAGAGCTCACACTCCCTCAGCTGTCACAGGTGACAAAGTTCCTTCCTCTGATCCAGGGGATGGGGTATATGCTGAAAAGTTGAAAGACTGATCTAAAATAATGACAGTTTCTTTGGGGATTCTTTCTCCTCAGGGCTGGTCTCTTGGATCACTATACAGTATTTAATAGAGCATTCATATCTATCTATATCTATAAATACCTATATCTATATATCTATATCTACATATTTACATCTATATATTTTATATATATATAATATATATATATATAAAATATAACATTAAACCAGATGCAAGCTTACTTTATTTTCCCCCTCCTAACAAAATAAGATGTCTCTGCAAACCTGTGCTTACTACCAGGCTTCATCCAAAAAAACCATGTCATGTGGGCAAAGATACCTTCCCACAGCTCAGAAATTAAATGAAATCTTCAAGGTTAAAGTAAAAGCTTTCTTAGCAAGTAATAACTCATGTGAGTTAGTCATGGAAGTTGTATAAATGTTCTACACAAAAGGAAAAACAAGACTTACAGGAAAAGTGCAATGAAAGGAACCATTTATCAAAGTTCTTGAGTTTTGTGATCCAAGGAAATTTAATTTTCTTTTGATTAAGCAGTGGGATTTTCATGCAAGGTAAAAAATTAAGTAAGAAAAGCTAAGGATAAGCTAGCATAGCCATCCTGAGAATTTGTAAGAGAAGTAGTCAAATTATAAAAAGAATTAAAAATAATAATTATTAAAAAAAAAGTCAGCATTCACTACAGCCACTTAAAAGAAATGGTAAAGCAGCTTCCTGTCAGCTTGTCACAGAAAAAATAATGTGACTTAATTTAACTTAAAGCTCAGCTCTTGATTCTTTTTCTAGGAAAGGCTTTACATGTGTTATTTTCCTCATGTGCATGTTATTGTATGGCCCAAAAGCAGAATTCATGTGAAATTTCTTCTGCTATCACCCCCTACCAACCCTATCTCTGCTTTTCAGTTACAAGGAGAAAAAAATAAAAATTGTACAGATGTTTGCCCATTCAAACTGTACATGAAGCCTGGATCTATCCAGGAATCCCCACAGTATCCCTGAGTTCTAAAGGAGAGACAAAAAAACCTTCCCATTCCCAGTTTGCAGACCAAACACAAACGGGACTGTGGAAGGCTGGGTGGGTTCCTGCTGGAGCTGCCCCTCCTTGGGAAAACGATGTGGGAGAGGAAATGGAGCTCCCACTCTGGTGAACTCCCAGCTCCTGCAGCATCTTCAGTCTCCTGCTGTGATGATCTTTTTGTACTCGTGAGAAATCAAAGGACCAGGAGAAAGAACCTGAGAACTACCAACAGTTTGACAGAATCATCATTCCTGAGAGAAATTAACCAGTTGTTCAAGACTGTGAACCAATGCTGGCTTTCAGCTGCACCCTCAAGACCTAAAGCCAGACTGAAAGTCTGAAAATTATTGTCTAATTTCCACTAAGTCATAAAGCTCTTCCTTCGTATTACCTTATGGGACTTGAAAAGATTTACTCCTCAAGGATTATAAAATGAAATTGAAATTAATCACTATTTGTAAAATAAAACATCATATATTAGTTTCCTTTGCCATCTGCCTAGGGTTTTTTCTTTTTTCCTCAACCAACCTGCCAATGATTAATTTTCTTTGGGGGAGTGTAAGTTGAAAATGATAATTCCAGCAGCAGAGCAGGAATACACCCAGTGCACAGTGCAGCCATAAGTCAGAGCAGTGACAGAGAGTGCACACGCACTGGGAAGAGCAGAAGTGATTTTCATTCCATTCTTTTAACTCAAATAACCTCAACACCTGTAATGGAAAGAGTGATACAAAGGCTTGGCAAAAGACAAATACAGTTTTTGGAACCTTGCTGACAGTTTTGCCACATTCATTCCTTAACTGTTTTTTTTTTTACAATTTCTCAATGCTTATTCTCAAATCACTGCTCTGAATGTATTTCCACAGAGATATTTCTTTCCTGTGGATGCCCCCCTACAGAAAAAAACAAAAACAAAACAAAAAAAAACCCAAACAAACAAAAAAACCCAACAATAACAACAAAAAAAAAAACACAAAAAAAACCCAAAACAAACAAAACCAAAACAAACAAACAAAAAAAAACTAACAAAAAAAAAAAACACAAAAAAACCCCCTAAAAACCACAGTCAGAGATGTAAGTTAAAGTCCTTTCTGGATTTACTTCTAGACAGAGAATAGGGGTGGATTTAAAAGAGAATTAACACTACATTTGCAATGAAAAAAAAAAAATATATATATATATAAAGTTGCCATGTGTTAATCTGGCAAGGAAACTGCCCCAGTTCTTTAGGCACTGGACAGCCACAGCCACTGCAGGACCCAGGTACCCCAAACCAGTGTCAGATTCCAACTGCACTGACAAAATGCATCAGCAATCAAGGGTAATTGCACAAACTCCTCCAGAACGCTGTGAATTATGCAGGCACTAATCTGAGCTGTCTACTTCTAGCACGAGGGAAACAAAACCAAAAAAAAAAAAAAAAAAAAAAAAAAAAAAAAAAAAAAACCAAAGGAACTTTCACACAGAAAGCATCAGCCAGAGCTTTGCGCCCTCACACATTAAATCAGATTAGTAGGACATCAATACTAAATGAAGATAAACGATGAAACAGCAACAGATTATTAGAGGTAATTTTTAAACCTTTCTAAAGTGTGCATCAACATGAAGAGCTATTCACTGGAGTGACTGAAGCATAGAAAAGAGTGCCCAGCACAAGCAGACCTCCCTCCCTCCGCTGCTCCTCATCAGGGAAATTGCTAAATTGCCATCCTGCAAAGCATGGAACAGCCCCAGGGCAGCCAGGTGTGACAAACTCTGCACCCTGGTGACTTAGGGCCCCCTCCTGCCACACAACTACTGCAAGGAGAGAAAGTAGGAATTTGTTTCCCACAGCAATGTCTCTAACTGTGCAAAAATGAGAGGGTTCCAGTGCAAACCCCAGTTTTTGAGATCAAATGTATTCAACAACAGCAAAGAGCCCAGCCCAGAACATCCCCCTCGACTTACAAATCCTCTACAAGGTATTAAATAATCAAATATTTAAACTTTTCAATTCTTACTTTTTAAAAATTACAAAGTCTATTCTTAGTTCTCAATCCAGGCATGAACAGACTTCTATTAAGTTGTTTTGAGGGACTTGAACTTCTTTGATTTATCTGGCTTTGGAATAAAATAAAAAAAAAAAAAAAAGTGATGGATAAAGCAAACAGCTTTGATCTTTATTTTACAAGTAAGGAGCTTAAAAAAATCATAATAATTTAATCCAAAATGATGGCACAAAATAAAACAGAAATCATATCTAGTCTACTGCTTCATCATATCCCACCGCATTGCACAGATAAAAATCTAAGTTTGCATCCAAAAAAAAAAAAAAAGGAAATAAAACTAAAGACATTGCAACTACAAGGACTTATTTAATATCCCTTCCTATAAAAAATAACACTCAGTAGCATAAATGTTATTATTAATGACCTTTTCTATTTGTCTTCTAAGGAAATTGAAGAAAAAAAAAATGATGTGAGAACTTCTGCTTCCTCTCTTTTTGTTGTTTCTGCTGCTGTCTGCTTCTGTTGCATGCTTTGTCTTTATTTGCATCTTTATTTGCATTTGTTTTGAGTGCTATCAATAGTGGCCACGCTAAACAGCACAACATGGTGCCAGGATGGTAAAGTTGGGCTTTGGGGTCAGGGAATGCATGAAATGAGGGGAAGGAGAGAGGGTGCTGATGGGGGAAAGCAGCACAGCTGTCATTCTTTTATTAAAATTCTGGAGTGCATCAATCCCAGGACATCTATCTTAAAATTTATTGAATTTTAACAAAAAAAAAAAAAAAAAAAAAAAAAAAAAAAAAAAAAATAAAAGGAACCCAGTCTAGTCTTCTTTTAACTCAGAAACACAGGACACTGCAAATTGCCTGTGAGCTCCAGAATGGCTGAAGGTACTTTTCCAATCTACTTTTGGACATTAGAGGGGTACCATCATCAAAATGAAGAGATAAGATGTTAGCAATAAGACAAATAATATTTGTTTTCTTGAAATAGGCAAGGAAAAAGCGGTAGAGGAGTCCACAGGTCAAGCTCTCCTCAGATAACTTTTCCGCCTTTCCTAAAGTATTTGCAAATCCTGACAAGACCATAATTTAATTTAATTCAATGGAATGAGAGAAAGGTCATATTTGCATGAGAAAATAGTTAGGTGAGATGAGCCATCAGAAGAAATAAACCACTACATTTGCACCCAAAACCTCCAGGTAGGACAGGAAATGGAGTTTTTTTCCTTTTCAAAACATTACCATTAACAACAGTTAAAGATACTGCAAATATAATTATTTTTGTCCTCTTATGGAGTAACTGTGTCTAACATTCATAGTAGAAACAAGGTTGTGTTCCTACACAAGAAAAAAGGTTTGCTTTATTTATTCATTTTTCCTTTTAGAGGCCTTTGGAAAACAATGCAAACCAAAATTATTAAAACTTCCATAAGAAAGAACCTGTTTGCCAGCATCTCAAACAGAACTGCATTAATCAATCTTCAGTGATTTCACATCAAGCCTGTAACAAATTCACTTTGCACATTTAACAAATCCCTCCACGACAATATTAATATCAATGCTTATGCACTGATTCAGTGGACAAATTATGCTTTAGCCTGAGCATATCCATGGCCCTAATTGCACAGGAAAATTAGGCTGCAAGTGATCAAATCTCTCCAATTATTTATTTAATTTACTTGCTAACAATAAGAAAATCCTCTCATGCTAATGAGAAAAAAAAAATTCTACCACAGAAATATACCTCTCCCCATGCAAAGGAAGAAGGAAAAGAAAAGCAAACCCCACAGAGTTTGATAGATATTAAAGTTATTTCTGTGATCCTCTTATCTCTTGGCTTGCAGACGGATGGACCATTTAATGAAAGCCATCAGTCTCCCTCCTATTAAAGGCACAAAGAATGACAAACTTCTTAACAAGAGAACAGCTAAAATACCTCAGAAGTGCTCTGATCATCCCCTGTGTTGTTTCCAGCTGCAGCCTTACAAAACGCCTCGATTTTATCAAAATGTTTCTTAAATGTATTTCTCCATTAATTAATTTGCTGAAGTTTAGTTACTTGTTAACATTCATAAAACCATGACTGTATTAGCATAATTTACAGCTCTACTGCTGAAGGATCTTCATTCTTTAACTCCTAGAAGCTTCTAACTACACATCACAAACATCTGAGAAGACCACCTGCTTTGGATCTCCTGCCATTTGGCTCTTTTCCAGAGACAGCCAAACTCTGACAAGATTCCCACTATTAGGGGAAGGCCTTTGCAAAGCCAGATACAGAATCTGAATTGTTTTATGGAGTGGAACACCCAAGCCTCAGGTTCCATGGAGACATCCCTAACCACGCTTCTGGCAGCATCTTAGATTTTAACTCTTTCTTTCCTCCTTGTTTTTCAAACTGGCACCAACTCTTTGAGAAAAGTGAAATGCTCATTAGCCTAAATTAATTCCCAATGAGTAGAGCTCACATAATTCCCTGTAACTAATTCTTGTTCTGCCTGCAGCTGCACCACTAATCTGCCCATTGCTCCTGCACCCTGACATCTCTTCTAACTCAACGGTGCCATGACTTCTCACATCTCCCTCTCCTCTGCAGCCTCTCCTGTTGATTCACCTCATTATATTCCCCACAATGTTTCACTCTTCTGTTTTGTCTTTTGCTCCCAGCCTTATTAAGACTCAAATCTGTCGCTCGCTATTTCTCCCCTCCGTGCACTACGTATTTACTTCCACACACACTTCAGTGCCATCAGCTCTGAGTGCTTTTGATGTTTAGCATCACATGTTCATTTGGGATGACACAAAAATTCCTGTTGGCTTTTGGCTCCTGGAAGTTTTTTTGGTTTTTTTTTTCTCATCTCCGTCCCAGCGGTGAAATGGAAATAGAGATCTGAGAGTTTTCGATGCTTTTATTTGACTGTTTCCTTCACATTTGGAGTTCTGGGCAGAATGTGCATTTTTAATTATGCATCACACAAAAACACTCCTGCAACTGATAGATATTCCAAAATATTGCTTCCCTCTCTTCCAGGTCTCTCTGCATTCCATTAATTTGCGACTTGCCGAGCTGCATTTGCTAGAAACGTTTGAAATGCTGGAATTCTGCACCAAATCACTGACAGCTAGAGGAACAAGAGGCATTATTTCAGCTGTAGCAACCCACTAGTCCAACAGACACATTTGCTCACCAGGTCTCTATGATACCTGGGGTTGTTGAATCATTCTTGCTAAGCAATGCACTTCTGCAATACTTTCACAAGGTACAGAAAGAGAGAAAGAGTGAGATTTAAATAACTAAGCCTAGAAAGAAGACAACTTAGACTGACTGGTACTGTGCTCTTGCCCTTGGAATTGCAGATACCAGAAGTAACAAGAGTTGAAATTCACACTCTGGGGAGACGATGTAGTTCGTCAAGTAATGGACAAAAAAAGTCGAACTACTTTCCCTAACATACATTGAAGATACAACAATTATAATGGTGATAGACTCACAAACCCAGGACTGAGTCGTATTAACATTCCAGGGAAGATCTGCACTGTGTTAAATTTAGTTCCAAGAAAATGATGCAACTTTTAAGGAGAGGAAAGAGTGTCACATTACAGAGAGCTAAATATACCCCCAGAGCCATTACAAAGAATTAGTCTCACTGTGAAAGCACTCTGTGGAGGACACGACACTCACAATGGAGAATTTCAGAGTACTCATTCTGCATTATTTTCTATTAATGCAAAAGATTATTCAAAAGAGAAAGGTCACATTGATGACCATTCCTTTCTCATCATAAGAAGAAGATAAATGTGGGACTAGCACTAGGCCACTGGGTCAGTGTGACTCACCAAAAAAAAAAAAAGGAAAAAGAGGGGAATAAAACAGAATCTTTTCAAAACTAGATCAAGAAATTAAATAATGGGAAGAGTGCAGGCACAAGTCAGCAAAACATTTGAAATTCTATAAGCTGGCAAACCACTGCTTGGGACAATTAAAGATATTAAAAGTTTCTTAAGAATTTGGGTCACAATTCAATTTTTTTACTGCCATCTCTCAGCTCAGGATGCCCACTGGGTTTCTGTGTCATGGAGTCAGAGGACAGTAAAAATACAAAGATTACACATTAAAGTCAGTTCAAGTATCCCTGCACACTGAAGGAGCCATGGTGACTCCTGGCATTTCTGATTAACTGGCAGCACCGAAGGATCCTGAACCCCAGCAGCCACAAACCCTGTGACACCTTGCAAAATGATTCCTGTAAAACCTCCAAGCTTCCTAGCTGGGACTTCCTTTATTCCTACACATTGTGAGCAGGTGGAATTTGACTTAACAAACCAACCAAACAAATCCACCCAAACCACACACAGCAGCTATCAGACATGAATGGGGCCTCTTCTTAAAAGGCAATGCATTCTTTAGAGATGTTATCAATTTTTTTTCCAGTTTGAGGATTAAAAAATCCTATTTTGAAACACCTCTATGGATGACATGAATTATTTTTTCCAGACATGATTGGTAGACCAGGGATGCCAGCATTAAGAGCCCAGGGCACCCAGCATTAAGGGCTCATCCATAGCACAGATAGTTGGGAAATTCAGCCTGGTAGGAACCTGTGAGGCACATGGAAGAATAACCAAACATAGAAAATGCAAAGGGAAAAATAACCTAAATAATTTGTTAGCCCCTGCAGTTTATGAGCAGGAGTTGGTCCTGGGAGAAAGGTAGAAAAAAAAATCTCAGATCTGGTTTTAAGGACCCCTGTGGGGGTGAGCAGTGCAAACAAGCACAAGGCACCACATTGGGAAGCACTTGGGTGTCAATCTGAGACACAGCTGAAAGTTTGCTTAAGGTGAAGTACTCAAAGGCCTCTAGAAGTGAGAACTGGCAATTCCAGTGCTATTACAGCTTATATTTAATTATATGAGTAGCACAAAATTCTTCTTATCGTTATATACAAGTTGCTTTGACTATTTTCCAGTTGTGTTCCTCTTTTGTTCCATTAGAATATTTCAACAAATACTCTAATGAGAGTGCAGCTCTGCACTCTCAGGCTAATCATCACAGTTTATCCATTAGGCATTCCAAGTTTCTGTCTCTCCCTGCTTTCTGATTACTGTCTGGTCAGTTAATTTCTACAGCTTTTCTTCTGGAACTAATCAGGAATTAGGAGCTGCCATCAGCTTTGCTAGATACAGATTCCTACCCCTGGTTGGAAAGGATTTTAAAAACAGGCAATTCTTGGCCTTTTCTGATTATCCACAGACAAGCTCATAATCCAGCTGCTCGTATTTAGGAAGCCAAGCAGTGAAATAAACAATGTTGATAATAATCTGCTGTCTTTTTTTTTTTTTTTTTTTCCCTTAAATCAAGAAATAAAGCAAAAAAAACTTAGCATTCCAATCCTGAGACATCTGCTTTGCAGTTGGTCTTTTGGTTTTTAATCCTATGGGAGAATGGGTTTTAGTGAAAATGAAAAGAAAGGGCACGAATCCATTAAAAAAAAAAAAAAGCTCTTTTTAGGTGATATGTTTAAAATGGCCAGCATGTTTTGTCTAACAGTTTCTTTTGTGGCAACTAAATAAAGACATTTCACTCAAGTTTACTACAACTAAGATAGTGATTAAAGAGATTTTGATTAAAGAGAGTTTTAAATAGGTGTATCCCAGGGAAAGAGATTGATAGGATACTTAAATACTTATTCTTCTTGCAAAGCTGTAATATTGTCTATATTCTATTTGAACAATTTGAAGGGAAAAGTGGAATAAAACTTCATAAAAAAGGTGAACGTATTGTACTACTCACTATTTATAGCAACGTGCCTTTAAAGTAACACATCTACAGCATGATAAGTTATAATAATTCCTCACTCTCGAAAGTGAAAGGTCATTCTTTCATTTCAGGATCCTCAGAAACAAATGAATGAGCAAAATGTCCAAGACTGAAGAAAATCTCAGAAAATCACAGCGAGGATTTAGCAAGCAGCAAAGGCGTGGGCACCAAAGCACAGGAGGAAGAGTCAAACATAAAATACCCCTGAACGGGGTGTCAGGTGGGAACAGTTTATTTGTGGTGCTGTAACCTTAAGAAAATTAAGCCAGTACAAAGAAAACACTTTTGAAACCTCTCAGCAACAGCACCATAATCAGGTATTATCTTATTAGCCTAATAAGATGGTTGGAAAATCATTAGACACACACAAATAAATATGCTTTTAAGAAACCACTCTTTTTGAAGCCCTAGCTGCCAATGACTTTAAGAATATTGTGGAGTGAACCCCAGGCTGACAGCAGAAAAGACCCAGCCACAGGTTGAAACCAGAAGCCACAGGAACAGAGTGCAGATGGACACTTGTGGGTAAACAGAGAGCACAACCTGGAAAGAAACTTGCTCCGGGGCATAACAAAAGCAATGACAAACCCAAGGTTGCACGTGTGGCTGAGTTGTATTAATGAAGCCATTAGTTATGCTAGCAGGAAGCTGTACCCTAAAGAGAATTGGAAAAAAAAACCCAAAATTCTCCCGTCAGAGAAACTTCTCATCTGGAAGCTGCTTCTTATCCCTCCAGATGAGAAGTTTCTCTGATGGGAGAATTTTGTTTTTCTGAGGAATTCTGAGGAATTCTGAGGCATTTTGTTTTTCTGAGGAGCAATGGAAGCTGTTGTGAAACTGACTGGCTGGTGTGTAGGGCCACACACTCAATTCCTCATGAAACACAGAACACAGGTAGTCTGGGTGCAAGCCTGAAAAAACAAAACAAAACAAAACAAAAACCAAAACCACAAAAAAAAAACCCACCAAGAAAACAAACAGAAAAGTCCAAACAAAACAAAAAGCCCAAAACAAACAAACCCCCCCCACACACTAGTTCTGCTGCAGCCTTATTGCACATTGGTATGAAAAGCCCATCTCTCCAGCAGCCTGTACTGCTGCAAATGCAAGATTTGGCTTATTTTAGAGCTTTGTTTGGGTTTGTGCTCCACTCTTCGTGGTGTCCCATCCCCAAAGGTTGAGAAGGTGGATGCAACAGAGTGAAAGCCAGAAGCAGGCAGGGCTTGGGAAAAAAGAAAGAAAAAATCAGCAGGAAAATTCTGAGTGTTGCATTTCAGTTCTCTGTCTACATGAGAGGTGTGATGGAGAGACAGGAAGTGGAATTGTGAGCCACCACTGCCCTGATGGCCTTTGAACCCATCATATTCAGAAACTTTATCTAGGGGGAGACAGAAAAGGAAATGAGGACAGGACAGTGATGGAAATGGACTGAAGGAGTAGCAGAGGATAGGCAAGGAGATGAAATTTTGTTGGATAACAAAACACAGAAATGATCAGAGAAGCAGGAGGAGTGGTAGACCCAGTGAGAGAAGCCTTGACACTACTGCAAAAATTTTTAAGCTGTACTTTCAAATCTGTAAAATAACAGTTGTAACTGCCAATACTTAGAGAAGTAGCTCAGCAGTGGCAGAATTCAGGCCAGTTTTAAATTTTAGTTTATCAGTTATTTTTTATTAACATTTTAAACTGGGTTGTTTTTTGTTGTGTTTTTGTTTGTTTGTTTTTGTTTTTGTTTTTGTTTTTGTTTTTGTTTTTGTTTTTGTTTTTGTTTTTGTTTTTGTTTTTGTTTTTGTTTTTGTTTTTGTTTTTGTTTTTGTTTTTGTTTTTGTTTTTGTTTTTGTTTTTAACTGGGACAGTTCCTTGCTGTTTGAACACAACCTGCACTATTGTTACTTCATATAATGTGAATTTTTATAGAACAAACATTGAAACTGCTAGCCCAGACGATTTTTTGCATTTGCTCCCTTTATTAGACGTGGCACATAAAAAAGTTAATTGTATTAATAACAGCACATATCTGTCAATTTCTATCAGTCTTAGTAAATTGCCTGCATATGAATAGACATGCACCAACCAAGGTTGAGCAAGAGCTGTCCTAAAATGAGAATAAGTGCCATTTAATTCAGAACATTAACTCAAAACTTCACACATGCAACACGGCCATGCAACTTGACTAGCTGATGAAAAGGAAAAATGCTTCTAGTAGCCTGAAAGAGAATGAGACTGTCTTACATTAAATAAAATGATAGCCTGAAAAGTTTTACTGACAATCATAAATGCTTCAACAAAGGAGTACGAACTGTTCCCAGAACTACAAGTGGTTTTAAAATGATGATCACTGAGAACTGACAGGAAGGGAGAGAAAGCAGTAAAGAAATAAAAAGATAACAAGAAATATTTGAAATCACTGCTCGTATTTCCTTTTGTTCCCGTGTGCTCTCAGCCCACAGAAGGTGAATGTGATGTTGAACCCAAATGTATGGCTCTGTTTGGCCTCTGCTATGCACTCATTATTGCAGGAAGCTTCTCCTCACAGCAGAATACCAATGCTTTTCCACTCACCTCTCATGGCATGATTCTTCCCTTCCTTAACCTGTTTTTACACCAGTAAACCCCTCTTGATTTCAGTAGCACTCCTTTTGATTTTTAGCAGCATAAACACCACCTTTTCCAGGTTTGCATACCAAAAGAAAATATTGATTTTTAAGTGGACTTCTGTTATCAACACAGAAGCATTAAATATACTGCTTGGCAAATTGGGAAAATACAAGTCTGGATTATTTAGTGCATCAGACTTGGCTAGAGTTCTAGAGAAAATGCCTCAAGTACAACACAGTGCATCCCTATTTTATACACCATTGTACAGAACATCTACAAATTGCCCTGGAACTCACACACTGCCATAGGGCTGACTGACATTATTCCTGGGCTGTGGTTACTCCTGATGCTCTGCTAATCCTTCTGTGCTCTAACATGCTCTGAAGAAAAATCTGTATGTTCCCAAAAAGTCAAAGAAGTCCCCCTAATGAAATTAAGTTAAAGGAATATAATGTATTTTTGTCAACACGAGTCCCTTAAGCTAAACTTTGGAGGGTGAAGCACATGTATTATTCAATAGAAAAGCTTTAATTAGTGTTTCTTTAAAGTTACTCAGAGAAGGGACTGAAAGAACCAAAATAGTCCATCAGGATTGTTGAAAGGGTGCTAAGTAAATCTACTAAAATCTGGCATTGCAGCACTGATGCACTTCAAATCTACCTGAAAGCAAAGGAGAGACGAGTGACAGTAAATCAAGTTCATTTCACAGAGCATTCAAGTTCTTTCAAACGGTGTGCATGACAGTAATTTTAAACAAGGTCTGGTACTCATTTCTTTTTTTTCCCAGACTGTTTGTAATATTATTACCTGATTCTAAGAATCCTGAATGTAGAATATAAAGGGGATTTTAAACAGCAGTAACTCAAAGCCTGGAGAGGGAAAATGATTAGTTTGTTTCAAATAGGCTTGTGCCAGAAAAAAAAAATAAAGAAAAAGAAGAAAAAAATGGAAAAAAAAAAAAAAAGATGCAAATATCTCACATTTGCAGATATTGATTTCCAACTAGCCTGCCATGACACTATGATTGCCTTAACAGACCATTGTCTGAAGGTTGTAAACTTGAACAAACCCACATCCCTCTTTTCCTAGAAGCTCCAGAAGCTTATTGATTCCAACGTCGTCTTTAAATTGAGATAATCTTTTGAAGATTTCAAACTTAATTTGTTGACTGCCTCTAAGTGACATGGGTTCAGCACTGTCATCAGATGAGTCAGACTGTCCTTGGCAGCTCTGACACTTTAAGTGGTGGGGTTTGCAGTGCCAGGCTGGCAGGGGATGCTCTCATTATCCTCAGAGCTGTGTGGAACTCGGACGCTCCACTCTGACCGAGGGAGTTTTCATCTGCCTCTGAGCAGTGGATTGCCACGCACCCCTACTGAGTTTCAAAGTCATTTTCTCTTTTGTATTTCCTAATTGCAGGTTTTTTATTTCCTATCAGGCTCCTTGTGGAGCTGCTTTGTGCTGCAGCCAGCAGTGACACCCTGGACTTGATTCCCAGAGAGACCCACTGTCACTCCTGGTGACTCATCCAGCGCTGCCCAGTGCCCAGTCTCACCCCCAACTGCTGATTATTGCTCTCCATCTCATGTTCCAAGGAGAAAGCCAATTATCATACAAAGGAAAATAAAAGCATTGTCTGATTTGTGTTTACAGCCTGACCACAGGCCCCTGTGCAGGATGCTCAGCTCAGGCTGGGCTGCTGAGTGGGGCACCAACCACAGAGTTCATTCTTCCCTCTACCAGCTGAACCCTTCACAGGAGCCCTAAGCTCTGAGTTAATTATTGTCAGTATTGGCCTTTCATAATCTGGGCTGTTACCATGGTTCAGCAAGCCATGATTGTGCACTTTGCTCAAGTGTTTGAGCTCTGCAGGTGACACACACAGCAAAACACTGAATTATTCAATGTCTGTGTGTGTGATGGCCCCCCGTGACCTTTCACTTGTTTGTAATGTTGCTGGCTTTTTAATCTTTAAACCACTGTATAACCTGTGAATTCTCTAAGACTTCATCTTACATTTACACTGACAAAAAAAGCTGCTCCTTGCAGAAGCCTTCATTTTGTTTCTAACAAAATATTTTGCACTTTTTGGAGCATGACAGGCGTTGACAAGGAAGTGCCTTCACGGAAACTGAAGGAACATACTTCTTATTATCCATTTTGCTCTTTTAGAAGTCCCAGATGTCAGCGGTCTCTCTTAAATATAAAATAAAACAGCAACACTGCAGTTTATCACTCCTAAAGCTTTTTCAAAGTGCGTGTCTAATCACAATGGGTCCTGTTCAGCACTCTTTATTCATGGCTTCCATCAAAGTCACACTTCCATGGGAACTTAGCCTGAGGAAGGAATGCAGGGTAAGCCAAGGTAGTTTCTGCAATCCATTATTGGGAAAATACAAGAAAACCTAATATATATTTTTTTTTTGTCTTCCCATTTAAAGGAAGTTTTAAATGTAGACTGTGCTGAAGCATTATGTTCTTAAGGAAATTCTTCTGACAAGAACAAAGCATTAAATAGTCTCAGAGAGATTGAGGCAGTGTAGCTGTGCTGAGGGAGAAATTCTGCAGTTAAATTAAATTTAGAATGTAGTTCCACTGCTCTAAAAAAGTGGTAGAAATACATATAATTGTGCCATACTACAGTCTATAACTCAGGCCTGTTATGTCAATGCTTACAGGTAAGAAAACTTACTCTGTATGAGCAACATAACACACTACCCATTTGATTGAAAATGTGCTTTATTTCTATAAACAAAAGCTTCTCCCTAATTCACCTTCTCTATCACTCCTGTGTGTGGCCGTGCCATTCCCATTTTTTCGTGCATCTAACTTAAATCAATGGCAAGGTGTGTTTGCCACTGCTAAAATATGAAACCACACTGCACAGTCTTCATTTCTGGCCACGATGAAAGCTGGCAGGGGGGATTCTGACTCCTGCTTTGGAACAAACAGCACCAGAAAAGCATTTTGAATCTTCCTCATGTTGTGAATTGAGCTCCTTTCATTGTCTAAGCAGTGACAAGAGGCAGTGGTAACAGGAAAGCAAATTTACAGCAGAATACAGAGTGTCAATATCTTTGAATATATTGATATATGGCCACAAAAAAAATCTTTCTCCTTCTCTTTCTCAACCACTGGATGACATGAACATTACACTTGTATGCTTAACTAAGGATGTCATTACAATTGTCTTGGGAAAATGTGTTCACAAAATTCAGACAGCTAAACAAAATGCTAGCTAAAACTGACAAAGACACTGGTTTCAAAGCCAGAAAATAAACGGTTAATTCCTTTGCCCAGTCAAGATTTGGTTGAGTGACCCATTTCAACAGAAAAACCAGCAGTTTTCTAGTTTTAGTAAGATCATTAAAACACAATTAGTTTACTTTTAACCTCGGTACAGAATACAATCACTCCATTTATTATTTTCCTGCCACCAGGGGCTAAATTCCAAAGGACCTTTTCTAGGCTTACAGGTATCATGAGCATGTTACTCATTTCTGAATGCAGCTAAACCCCAGTGTTATATTGGTAACATTTGGTTTGCTTGACATCATGCCACGTTAGATCTATGCTTCCATAACTTATATTTCTTCAGCACTTTGAAACTCTTCAGATGATTTTTGTGGAAGCAAATATATACAAAAGAATATATCTCCTCATAAAAATGACAATATAAATGACAAGTGCTTTTACTTTTTTTTTTCCTAACTTAAGCATGTTTTAAGATATGGAATAACAACAAAACTCCTTACCCATGAGAGTAAAGAATATAAAAGACAGGAAACTGCAGCACTTTTAGATATCTGCCAGAATGCCAAACCATTCTTCACTTTGCCCAAAACATGAGAGTTGGGCTCTGCTTCAGGCACTGAGCTGGGTGAAAGGCTGGGCATTGGGAGAGGTAAAGGAAGCAGAGTTTGTCTGGTGTCAAAATGCAATGTTTCCTGGGATATCCTGTGTTTTTGGAGTGCATGGCTGAAGGGTCACAACCAGCTTTCTGTCATGCTTTAGCATCTGAGTGAGCATACAAGTGTGCTCTCAGAAATTGGTGTGACATCACTGAGATGTGACTTAAAAAGATCTCCCTGATATTCTTGATTTTGTGTGACTATTTGTGCATAAATACACAAAAAAGAGGCCTATTTTACCCTTTCTAATTTTAATTTTTAATTAAGCTTTTTACTTCTGGCTATAGCTACAGTTTTCCTAGATTTTAAAACCTCAAACTGAGTTGCACATATGCTACTCACTCTACCAGAATAGGGGAGGATAAACCTCATGAAATAAAAACAAAGACAAAGATAAATCTATCCAGTTGCCACGGTGTACCTCTTATAAATACATGGATGGAATCTATTCATCATCTTTATTTTATAAGCAGGTAGAGAGAACCAGGACTTAGAGAGCATCACTCAGGGAGAGTGAACCCTATAGATTTATCTTAATTATGAAAATATGACAGACACTATCTGACAATAAGTGCAAGTAAGACTGGAAATGAAAGTGATGGACTTCTCTGAATGAAGAATTAGACTTTTATCTGGCATCTTTCAGAGTTACTGCTTCACAGGCATTTCTATTATCTGTAAGAGTATGAAATCTTTAGAGAACAGGAAGGCAAACAGATTCATATTCTGTCCTTTTTTTTTGTTACTATTTCATTCTAAATGACAATTCAAAAAAATGCCAAGCCTAAAAATTCGTGAGGGAATTTTTATTTTAAATATTCAGTTGAATTTCAGAGGGATTTATGAGATCCCAAATTCTGCCCCCTATTTCTTTTTTTAATGGAATTTATTATAGATTCTTCAAAACTTAAAATTAAAACTCATCCTTACTTTCCTAGTCATATGGAGGTTTTTTCCTCACTCTGTTCACCAAAGAGGCTCCAGCTGCCTCTGCCTGGGGGAGAATGCCACTATATAACAAACAACTTACAAACTTTTCTTCCCAGGGAGATAAAGTCTGTTCTGAGTGTCTGTACCAGGAAGCATCCTACACAAGGATATCTTGTCCACTCTCCAGTTACCATTTCTTCTTCCAAGTCAAACCAAACCAGAGATATCCTCAGTGAAATCCTTCTAATGGAGCACCATTTACAATCCACAGCTCAAAGGCTTCTTTTTTAGGGTGAATCAGGGCATCCCTAATCCAGTCCCAGATCCTTTCTGGGTTCTGTTCTTGGTTCCCCTCTAACTTATGTGTCCCATCTGCTGTTAAAATTCTCCTCTACTTAATACCAACACACAGAGACTCCTACACAGCACAAAACCTGAGTTCTCTGGAGTGGTTCATTATATTCATTTTGCTGAAAGGGCAATTGTTCTTTGACTGTGAATTGTTGAAGGATAATTAAAGAAAATTGTTTCAACTTAATAAAATCTTTTTTTGCTGGCCACCTAAGAATACTCAGTTTTGTGAAGCGATATAGTTCCTTTAAATAATGGATAGCAAGGTTAATAGTCCCTAATATGTGGAACAAGTGGTCAATAATTCACAATAGTAATTACTCTGATTTTTTTTTTTTCAAAAAACTTGCCGTGCCCTTGATATGGGAATGTAGCTAATAGAGAGTGAACACTTCTAAGCCTCATCTTTTGTTCTAGATGTAGTCAAAATAATACAGATGATTTCCAAATGGTGAGTTTCTATGTCTTCTGAAATATGAAAATCTATGACTGTGTTTATCTGGCTGTAAGGATTCCAAACAAACTGTCATTCGGTTCTACTGTGAATAGCCTAGTTAACTTTCTCTTTTAAAAAAATTCTTTTCTTCCAGTGAATTTTGGGATGACACCCAACAAATCGTGCTACAAGTGAACGTTGTCCTGTATTTATCTACAGAATTGCAGATAAACAGAACAACTGGTCAGTAAAAGTTTGTGTGAAGCAACTTCAGGAAGGCAACACAGGAGTCCTCTTCAAATACAGATCAAGAATTGTCATATCACAGCTCTGTCTTTATTCACTGAATCTAAACCTTGATTTCACATTTTTCCAGCTTATGTAACAGGCACTATGTTGGGTGAGTCCTTGCTCCTTTTCATGCTTGAACAGTGTTTCATTTCACTTAAATTGAAGATTTCCCACAAAATATTCATTGGCTCCCATCTGCCCTTCTCGGGATGACTGGTGAGGATGACCAGCACACTTTAGCAGCACATTTATCACGTGTATTTATCACTCAAAGATCCATACATTATAACTTCTGCTGCTGAAATGGAGCAATTCCCTTCCACTGCTTCACAGTAACCTCCCTCTCCTGAAAAGAGTGTTCAGATCACCATTCCTGAGCTGACAATTCTTCTCCTGTCCAATTAGCAAGGTAACTGATTCATTGTACCTCACTTTGATCAAACCACTGTGCCATCAACCAGGGTGGTCTTGTTTCAACTCAGATTTATCCATTCCTGGCTTAACCTGGTGAAAGAACCCCCAGTGAAGTAGGTGTGAGTAGCAGTGGATCAGCAAAGAGAAGCCTTGATTTTAATGGCTCTAAACATTGGCCTTCAGTCCTAAACATTTAAACACTTTTTCTTCTGTAGACATCTGTAGACAACTAGTGAAATAAACGTGTGTACACACACATCTCCCTGATTACTCAAACCCAAAGTAACTTCTGCTTCAAATTTGAGAATTAAACTACAGCTTAATTTGACATAATGCTCAGTTTAGCTTAATGTAACACTTCATTATACAGACACACAGAATTACCTGATTTGATATAATGTCATAAAAGGTATAATTCTCAGTGTAGCCCACACCAGTTTGGCATGTGGCTGAAAAGATGGATCTCTAACCTGTAGAGAACACTGAAAAATTAAGTAATTTCAAAATAAATCAATATGGCATTAGATAAAAGAGTGACAGTAATGGAGCTATCTGTAACTCCAGCCGTTTCAGTGACACATGCATTCACAGTTAAACTCCCTGCTTCATACTGGCTGAGTTCTTAATGATAACCTGGAATGAAAACCAGATAAATGGACTTTTGTAGAGCTTCGTGCATCGACCTCGCTGTGCTTCCCCAGTACGCCAGTGGTTAGTCTCAGCAGAGAGCAGAGTCTGCCTGTGCAGCTTGAAAAGCCCACCTTAAGCGTGTGCAGAAGGATTTCTGAAAAACAGGAATGACCTCACACTCTCCAGTGGCGCTCAGCAGCCTCAGCTCCTGAGCAAGTGCCATTGCCTCTGATTCCACTGTAAAACAGGAGCACTCATTCACTATGATAATCAAGTTCCAGTGCTTTGAGTCAGTAGAAGTAGGTAATAGAGTGAGCTAAAAGCAGATAATGACCCTCGATCATCACAAGGGTCATTAACTCCAGCAATTTACTAAAATACTTCACTTTTTGGTTGTTGTTGGGTACTTGAGATCATGCAAAGATCCTCGGTTGCCTATAAGGCTCCAAATGAATCCTATCCTAGAAAGCAATAAGAACCTTTTTGCCACTCATCAGGAAAATAAAATGTGTCAAAGAACAGTAAGGGACAAATGATTCTAAAATTTTAACCTATGGAATCTCACAGCTGAAATTAATACAGCAAGATAAGATGGGAGAAGGCAGCAGCAGAATATCACACTGATTTCAAAGCACGGGAAGAAGCACACACACAACAAAATAATCTAGAGAAGGGCACTCCGGGGAAAAGACCTATCCCCACAAGTATCCAATAATGAGGGAAAACTGGACATAATGAAAATGAACCTCCATTAATATGATTTCCCAAAAGGTCTTTTCTTTTTTTTCGTATTAAATTTCAACTCACACATCCAAGTGAGTGAGAACCCAACTGATTGGTTTGCTGTTAAAGAGCTGCAGATTTGCTTCTGATTGAGGAAAATTGTGTGGGACTGAATTGCATTTTTAAAGGTTAGCAGGACACCTTATGCTCTGATATTGTTTGTTGCCATTTCATAGGGATTTTCCTCTGGAGGTTTCATCTCCTTGTAGTTTTCTTTGAGTGCAAAGCTCTGAATAAATAAAATGCAATACAACATACAGTATTGCAGCAGAGAAGTCTTTATAGAAAATCATTCTACTTCTTCATTATACTTTTATCTTGCTCTTTTCTTTTTTTTTTTCCTACAGTAACAGCATGCTATTTCTCCAAACTAGAAGAAAGCAAATTAGATGAAGCATCAGAAAATAATAACTGTAACTTTGGCTTTCCATTAAAATAGCTTCAAGATGCAGCCTTGAAGAAATCAGCCAAATAAGAAATATTAATACAAACTCTTTTTTTCACGCTTTACCAACATGCAGCCATCCAAAGTAAGTTTTTTTGTCAAATTATCTTAATAGAAACTAGATTAAAATATGGTTTGTGTTGAGGTTGGATTTTCTCTACTCCTCCAGTCTTGCATGTGAGTATCAGAACTATTTGGGAAGGTTCAGGTTTGAAACCTCTCCAATCTGAAATTGTTATCATGGAGTAAGAGCAGCTTTGCCTCACCACCCTAAAACACAAACCCTGACAAGACAGGAGCTGTACTTATGCTGAAAATGTAGTTCAAATGTCTAGTTAGACTTTGACATGGTTCTGGACACCACAGTAAATTATTTAATTAATATCACATGGGATAGCAGTTGATGAGATTTGGGATGTCTGTCTCCAGCAGCATTAAAGACCAATAGACTACTAGGAAAACAAACAAACAAACAAAAACCACAGAACAAAAACAAACAAACAAACAAAACCACACACAAAAAAACAACCAGCCAACCAAACAAAAAAACCCCAAAACCAAAACAAAAAAAAACACCACCACCAAACAAGGGCAGAACTGCATTACAATGGAATTTAACTTAATTTCAGTTTTCCCACATCATAAGGCTCTGTCCACCCCTCACAGTGCTCCTTCCAAAGGAAGAATACATTAAAAACTGCCCAATACAGGACAAAATTCCTGGACTCCAGCAAAAGTTATGCAAAGAAACAAGTTTCTTCTGCTTCAAATACTTCAGTGACATTTTAGGAGTTTCTAGATTTAATTTGGATAAAATCCTCCCCCTCAAAGTGCCCACTTCCCATCTTCCCATCACCCTACTTCCAACTTCTGCTCCTACACTCATGCATAAAGATGCAGCTGTGCCGCTCAGTCTTCCAGAAGTTTCAGGGAAGAGGGAATAGGCAACCAAATGCAGTATTTTCCATTTATAACCCATCTCAGAACTGTTATCCTGACAAATTATCACTCCTAGTCTAGTTTTATTCCAAAAGCAGCCCTGGTGGCTTAATCCAAGAGGATCACAAAGTCTTTAAAAGCATTATCTCAATTTAGGCTTTGTAGTAGTACTTATTTGGCAAAAACATCAAGTGTTTTCTGAAAGAAGTTCTCTGTGGACTGCTTGTCCCAAAATGTTCTGCTGCAAGTGATGGATCAGAGAAGAGGGACAAGGCTCAGGATGACACTGCCTCTGCCTCCTGTCCCCTGACATGAATTCTACCTGGTGAGGATGTGTGGCCACAGGGAGTGCCCCAGGTCTCCCTGGAAGACCCCACTGCCACGAGTGCCAGCACAGCACAGAGGGGGTGGCACTTCCTCCAAAGGATGGATGCTAGCACAGGAAACAAAATCATGTGTGTTGGCACCAGTGAACTTTGCAAAAAAAAAAAAAAAAAAAAAAAAGAAAGTGCTTACACCACCCCGTGCCCTGAAGACAACATTTCTCACTTCCTCCTGATTCATGGTTTTCAGTTTGCAGGAATGAACCAGGATCCACTGCAGTGTGTCTGAGGCATATGCCTCCTCAGTAAATCTCTCCAAAACCCCTGTTCCTTTCCTGGTTGTGTTTACACTGGTTATAACTGGTATGCCAAATAAACAAGCAGAATGAATGCACTTGTGTCTTTGTCAGCTGATGGCAGAGAGTAAAGCAAGTGAATTAAACTGGTGGAAATACATATAGAAAAAGGATGCAATGAGGAGAAATTAATGGTAAGAAATATGATCACTATAACAACATATCAATTGTTTATTCTAGAGAAATAACGGGAAATGTATCAAGGGATTTAATCTCTCTCTACACAGTAAACTTTACTCATATTTCAAATAATTTTGAACATACATGGAACAAGCACCCTAACATTAGAGTCAATGAGGGTGAAAATATCTGAGCACAATATTTTCACAAACTTTAAAAACTCCTCTCTGTGTTATCTCTCTTTTAATTGCCTCAACTCCTTCTAACCGAGAGCAATCTGCCTACAGGACTGAAGGTCATGGCTTCAAAATGTTCTCAGCCTTGTGAGCCCTAGTTTTTAAAATTATTTTTGTATTAGATTTCAGAAACCATCTTACTCAGCCTTAGCTATCTAAAAGCCAAGTGTTCACAGAGTTACCTCCCACAGGACCTAGAGGAAAGAGATTAGAGTGACTCACTGCAGCTTGTGTGAGCTTGAGGCAGCTACAGCAGTGATTCTCTGTGTATCTCTCTGTATTCTCTCTCTATGATTCTCTCTGTCTTCACCTCCTACAGAAGAAATGAATTCCAGCTTAAGTCCTTCATTAAAATATATATATATATATATTTCTGTTACCTTTACAGCCATTTAAAACGGAAATTATTATCACTTGGAAGAAATCACTCTGAATGTCTGTCTTCCACATCCAGTGTTACACAATCCCAAGTGAATGGTAGGGCTGTAGGTGCTCTGCTTATCCTCCCTCCCCAAGCTTCAGTGCTCTGACAGGAGATGTCCAGGCCTGACACAACAGCTTCCCTGAGCACCCCGTCAGCAACTCTGCTCTAAATGTGCAAAAGACAATAAAAGGAACCCAAAGAGGGTAACAAGTACCACATCACCTCAGCACTTCCCAGCACTTTGCAGCACTTCCGCTAAAATATTCTCAAAATGCAAAAAATTCTCAAGTGTGAGAGGTATTTGGTCTGACCATTGCTTTGATGAGATCACACCAGCACCTGGACATGGCTCCACAAACCACGTGGGGTACAGCCAATGCAGTTCTGTCTCTCATTAGGAAAACCCCAGTCATCCTCAACCACACACCAAACAGCAAGGTGACAAAATTCAGTCTCCTTTTATTTTCTTTGCTGTTTACATAGTAAGGAAGGGGATTTCCATCCCCACCTATCTGCTTTTGGATACCCTCTCAAAATACTATGGCCATATGGATTCACCTTTCCTTCTCACCCTCCCGGTTACAGCTGGTGTTGTGCTGACCCACGAGGTTCTGAAGTTGTCATTTGTCTCTGTAGTTCAACAGTTATTGGTTGACCCAGCTGTAAAGATTTAAGCTGGATCAACCGGCCTCTCCTTTTCAAAAACAAAATTGCTATTAAGCCTTTCTGACCTTTTATCTTTTTTCTTCCAATCTCAGGACACAGGATGGCTAAAGGAAAAACAATTACAAAAAAAGAGAAAATCCATACAAAGCTTACAACCACATCCAAGTCATGGAACACAAATGGTGTAAGCCAGTCTTCCACAATCCCTGTGAAAGATTATGATACATTCACTTGAGAATTCCCATCACTGAAGATTTTTTTGATCAGAAGTGGAACATCCTGTTCCAGCTCCTCATTCTCCTTCCTAAATAACACCCTAAGCAGAAAGCAATTAAAAAATTAACAGCAGACTGTTATCCTGCCTTGGAAAAAAACAAACACGCACAAAAAAACCCAATCAAACAAATGAAAACACACACACACACAAAAAAACCCCCCAAAAAAACAAAACCAAAAACAACAAACAAACAAACAAAAACCCCAAAGAACCATTAAAAAAAAAAACAAACAAACCCAAAAACACAAAAAAAGCCCCAAACAAACAAAAAACCCCCACTCATTGACCCATCATATAAAATTAGCACATGCCAACTTTTGCTTCATTGTACCAAATCTGATTTTGTCTCTCATGGAACCCAGTATTTCTGAGATGCATAAATTAAAAGTGACTAGTCAGACACTTTCTCTTCTGGAAATAATTTAAAAACAAACAACAAACAAAATTAGTTCCACTGAAATGAGTTCAAATGCTACAGAATTCATGTGGAATGACAAGTTATACAGATTTATCCATAAGGTTGTGACATCCACTGGTAAATTCTAATTTATTAATAGAGTATTCTGTGTTTGAATATGAAAGAAATTAGTCTAATTTTTAATTTATTTATTTATTTAGATCAGATGAGAAGCAACTGAATTCAAGGTTCATATTTCAGCACAGAGTGTTCTAAACTAAATACCTCCATTAAATACTGATCTACAGTCTTTAAACCTGCCCGGTGGAAAATAAAAATAAGTGGCATTTTTCATCAGGATTTTATCTTGATAAGAAGTCTTTTTTGCAGATATATTTTATATTCATTATGTTTCTGTAACAGCCTCTGCATCTCCAGTGTTATCAAACCCCAGCAGAATCTTTTCATCTTAACAATACAAAACTAGACATTGTGTTCTCAACCCCGTTATCCCCAGATCATCAATATAAAATATTTGATTGACACAAGGAGAGGCAAGCCAGTTCTGATTAAATCTGGGGTTTTATTTGGGCTGGTTTCACAAGGAGAGAAGGCTTTCTCTCTCTCTGCTATGCCACGTCAGGCTTTGTCTGGCCATTAGCTTTTTTGTAGACCATTGGATGGCTGTTTTCAGGAATAAGTGCAGGTAGGGTTAAGGTGAGTTCTACAGTTGTGGCTTTGCAGTTTGCCAAGCAGAGAGCTTGTGGGTCTCACTCATTTTAAAAGGAGACAACACTGAACAAGTTATTCAGCCACACAAAGGAAAATTGACGTGTTTGACACTGCCCAACCAAACACGTGAGATTTCATCAAAACAGGAGCTGATTTCTACTCTTTTTAATTTTATTTCTGTGTGATGTCCACTCTAATTATACAGGAGTTTTGGAAAGTAATGATTCATCAATTCCTATAAAAATTTCCTATATATATATTTTTTTTTTTTTTTTATGAAAAGGTCCTCAATGGATTTGGGAGCTCAGCCATTTAACCCTGAGTTTTAGCATTTTCTTTTTCTTTTTAGCATTTTAGATACAGGGAGATAGTTTATGAATGAAGTTTTACACTACATTTAAATGGAAAATGTAAATAAATATATCGGGTAAATATTGTCAGAAATTTTTTTTTGTAGTTTTGATGGGGAAAAATAAAATTATTTCATCAGAATTTTTCAACAGTAATTTTGGAGTTTAATAAAAAGAAATAAGGAAAAATAGCATGTTCAAAAGAACATTAATTACATTAAGCAACAGGAAATGTCTGAAAAACCTTTGAGTTATAAACAGCCATTCTACTGCAGAGGCATAAAAATAATCTACAGTCACAAAAAAAGGAAAAGGCATCAATGTGAATTATATCGTGCAAATAATCATTAAAAAGATTTGGTTTGCTCCACTTTCATTTTTTTCCTATTTAAATATAAATTAAATGTATCTAATATAATTTTAAATTTTAATGCTTTTGCCCCCTTTTAAAACATAAATATGCTTATTCCTAAAGGGACTCTAGATGACACAGGGAAGAGTTTTAACATAGAACACAGTAGCTGACTTTGAAGTATTTTCCACTTTGCCACGGAGAAAGAACAAACCCTTGGAACTTTTGATGTGTAAAAATGGATTGTGCATGAAGATTCTGTTTGTGGGACATGGACAGATTTCACTCAAGCAGTGAATGCCCTCAGAAAATAAAGCTCCAAAGGGGCTTTGTTTTTTTCATGACAAAATTTCAGATTCTCTCATCTATCTCAAGAAAAATTATGTTCTTCACGAGTAAGATTAGTGCAGTTCATTGTATAAAATTCCACAGTTATCATATCCTCATGTGAATTTAATAAAGCTCAGCCTTAACAGCTCTTGAACAGCAGCCAAGCATTTGATTTGTTCTATTTCATTTTATTCATTTAAATGCATCTTGCTCCCATCTGGAATAATAAAAACAAACAGTTCAAGGAGTTATTGTGTTAAAAAGGGGCAATGAAATAATGGAATATCCTCTTCCAACCCCCCTCTCGTAACTCTGGCTGTTTGATATCCATTTCAGAACTCATGTTGCCATTTCCTAATTCCTCAAAGACAGCCTGTAAGAGGATTGTCAGGACAGATGTTGGAGCCCTCACACAACTGAGCACATGCTGTCTTAGCCATGCTCAGTGTTTAAAGCCAAACTACTGTAACTAATAAATCATGCTTGGGAGCTGAAAGCAGTTCATCGTATATCTTGTATACAGGAAGCATCAAAAGCCTTTTTTTTTTTTTTCCTCCAATTACATTTTCCTGTTTTAATTGTTCCTGACAGAATTATTCCTGTCTGCTTTTAATATCCAACCTTCAAGATAAGTTTCTGAAGAGGTTTGGTGAGCTCATTGTGAGTAAAGCAATCAAGATTGTGTCAACTTCTCAGGGCTTCCACTACAACTAGGGGAAATTAAAATAAAAACTCACAACATATTTATAAAATAAAGATGAATACGAAAGTTGATGAGCTGTACAAGTGAGCAGCAGTGTACTAGGGGGTTCACCCCCAAAATGCATACAAATAGATACATTTAAACTATTCAAGCTGTAAGTAATTTGTATTCATTGGATATTTATACATGTGGGTTGTGGATTCGTAAAGACAATTAAGATTCTGATTTCAACTCAAACGCCTCTATATCCTTGAGGATCCTGAAATATTAGAACTAAAATGAACAAGACCCAGAGAAAACTATCTGAAAGAACCTGGTTTTGAGTCCCATGATTGGAGTGACTTTCACAGAGCCCTTGGAACCTGAATTATTCTTTAATTCCATGATCTTTAAGGATTCTGATGTAAGGAGCAAGATATATATTGTGTGACCCACCAAGATATACTAAATGGTTATAATATATTGTCCAAGGTTTATACATGTGGTACTAATTACTTTGGTTATTACCACAGTCTGTTATCAAATGTCAAATTGACACAACACCAAGTGCAAGATACTACAAATGTCTGGACTCTTACACATCCCCCCTCACCATAGTTTCTATATATTAATATAAAAAAAGGAGAACATAGCAATAAGAAAATCTTAAACCATCCATTAAAGACAAAAAAAACCAAGAATCTCACAGTGTTAGAGCATATATGTATTATGCTCCAACACAGAAGAACAAAGATAATCTTTGATGGACAGGAAATTAAGTAACTTGGGTTAAAATCTGGCCAAAGTGATAAAGCACAGACATGGCCTTACCATAAACCTGATGAAGAAAGGGAAAGAATCAGGGAAGATAACTTAGCAGGGACTGATTTACAGCTTTGGCTGTACAAGTTTCTTAAAATGTATTCATCAAATACTCCAGCCTCTTGTTTGCAAAATCAGTAGGTTTGATGATTCCCTCATGTGTAAGCAAACACCAATCTGTTTATCTATGTTTTTTTTTAAAAATTAGTCACAATGTCATTTTTCTAGATTAAAAATCTGCTTCAGGCCATTGAAAAATCCCCTCAGCCTCATGCTTCTAAACAGCAGGAAGCGTCTTTCAACACTGGCTTATAAAGAAAACCAGAAAAGTTTTAGAAAATTACCTTATCCTTTTGTTTGTATATATATATCTATATATGTGTACAAGCTCCTACAATACATAAAATAAGAATTTAAAAGGTAAGTGTGTCTAATGAGACACTTCTGAAAAATATTAGAGATCTGCATTTGGATAGACTAGCTTACTGCTATTTGAAGGAGGGAAAACAGAGAGTTTTCTTGCAGGATTTTTGGTAAATCCCTTGTTCCCACTCAGGTGCAGAAAATATTACAGATCAAGGTGACTCAGCACGGACTGTGAGCAGTGAGTACAGCAGTGCTGATCACTGCTGCTAATAACAACACCTCACACACCTTTCCAAGTGGCAGCAGCTCTTATCCAGAGCTCTCACTGAGCTCTGAGTTCAGCACGAGTTGGGAGAAACACTTCTTGTATGAATTGCAGTTGTTTGGGCTTCTAACTTTGAAATCAATAGCAATCAAAATCTCAGCAGGCTGGAGAAGTTGCTGCTTCCCTTCTGCTAAGCTTGAGAACATAATCCAATGTTTTCCTCCCCTCTTGAAGTTTTGTTTACAAATAGACATTTAGACAAAAAGCCCTTTTCCACCTTCAGTGTGATTCCTTGGTGTGTTGGTTACAGATAGTTTTGTGTTAAACACATCCAAAACCAGAAATTTTGGAAAAGAGATGACAGAAGGTAGAAACTACTTAGGCTTTCATAGTGTATAATCTAAAATATCTGTACCTATGCGTTTAGGTAGTTATAATAACTGGGTAATGGCAAGCAAAAGCACTTGCTTTTAAATTTATTTTAATGTATTTCAAGAAATATAACAAAAAAAAAAGCTAGAAGCAGTTTATCGTTATACAAAACTGTAATTTTACATCAGGTAAGTTTAATTTTTTTTTAATCAATCATTTGGTACCATCTTGAGGAATTAAAATTTTTTTTCTAGTTAAATAGCAAAGAAAAGTGTACCATAATTTTTTCCAAGTCTGAGTTTTCTTCTTCACTTTCAGCTCCAAACACATTCTTTTTAAAAGGGAGGGAAACTACAAAAATCAGTCAACAATACAATAAAGACACCTTACCTTTCAATCCAAATAAACCTGATCTGAATCACTTTTCAACCCAGATATGAACACACATCCACGTGTTCAGATACATTCAGAGTTAACAGCAGCAATCTGCTGCTTTTATCCATAATGGATCAATACTAATGCAATTAATAAAATGTGTGACTTAAATGTGACTTAAATGTGACTTAAAACTGCATCTGCAAGGATCTCTGATGTGGCACTGAGGACTTTGATTCAGTTTCTCACCACAATAATAATTATCGACAGAAAAGGTCTTCCTTTCCCCTCATCCCTTTCCATCCTGAGTCCTGCATATGGTCATGTCCTTGTCGGTGCAGACCCTGGCCAGGTTTGGCTATCAGACCATCACAAAATTTTGAGTAATTTCCAATTACTCAAACCCTCTAAACATTCAAGGGAAAGGATTTTCCAAATTCCAGTCACCCATCTGAAGTTCACTTGCTTGTCTGAAACACACGTGGCCAAGTGTCTGGAAAAGACCAGAATTAGTCCCCTGTTGGTTTCTTTTTCATACAAGAGAGGGGGAGGAAAACCATCAGCACATGGATGGTGTAGATCCAGACCTAGGAGGAGTATTTTTGTGGGGGAAAACCTACAATTGGAGACTTTCAGATCCCAGCCCAGGAGAAAACAGGGAACAGGAGCAGAGGGCACTTCATCCATCCAACAGCCATGGAACTTCTCTTAGGAAAGGATGAAAACAATGCTGAGAGCCACAGACCAAAATTCAGTTCATCATTCTTGGCTGGAATTCAGTGATGAGAAATCAAACCTCATACCTCTGATATCATCATTCAGCTTTTATTTGAAATAAGTGATTTTAGCTTGAATGAACACCTTCCTTGGAGATGAGGACACAAATGAATAAAACCTATTTCAAAGTTTGCAAAAAGTCAATAATTCCCCTGAAAAACTCCTGCTATCACACTTAATATCCATCTCTACACATATAAATAACTGATTGTGATTTACATGTGTCTATTTATGAAATAAGCAGAAGCTCACAATTGGGAGAAAATACAAAAACATCATTTTACTATATTTTCAGTGGTAAAATTTAAGAATATGAGTCTATTTAGTAGGAAAAATTGTATTTTAGAATACTGAGAGACAGTATCAAAACGAGTAAAATAACCTAGTGAAGGAATCATAGCACTAAAACTCAAAACTGCACTTTTCATATTTGTATCCTAACCTCCAAATCATCACGAGTCATCTTCTCAGATATTGAGAACCCAGTACATTCTCAGAAGGGAAGACAAATCTTCCCAAAAATCAAATAATGTGGCAGATTGAAATCCTCAGAGCCTGGCTATCTTTCACAGCAAGAGATATTGGGATGGGCACATCTCTGTGGCTTCAGTCTCTACAATATTTACTGCCTATTGCCTTTGCTAATTGAATGTATACACAGGCAAACAAAAATACATACAGGGACAGATATAAACACTCACATGTGCATGGGAACATCACTGGAAAGTGTGTAACTCTTGGAATTCCTGCTTATATTTCTCTGGAAAAAAATTGTTGACAAAAGGAATGTGCTGCTAAAGTGTACGAGGCTTTTCAAAGAGGCATATTTCTTCATCTTTCTTCTTGCAATGTGGTTAGATTTATTTAATAATCATGGCTCCTAAACTGTGAAAAATACCAGTTTCTCTAGAGGCTTGGTGGTGTGCACGCTTTAAGCAAACAGGCCAGAGGTGTATTTAAAAACAGTGCTTCTCCAGAAGGTACGCAAATATAATCGTCAAACCAAATTTATTTTAGAAATAGATAAATAAGACATAAAAGGAACAGTGCTCAGTAATTCAATATGAAAGCAAAAATATATATTCAAATAATTTGTTAAAAAGGTTTTACAAATAATACGTAAGACCAGGATACACCATAAATATATGTTTTATGGCAAAACAGGAAATCACCGGAAAAGTGTAACAGCAACAAAAAAAAAAAAAACAAACACAACACCCTGCAGCATTACAGTTTATGTTAAAAATATAATTCTATTTACATCACAAACCAGCTTTGTTCCTGACAGCCCCCTACTACCCTTCAGAAGTCCCCCACTCAGTTGAACTCAGAAGGTTTAAATCCCCCAAAGTTCCTGCAGTGCCTTGCTTGCTCTTGGGGTTGTTTGAGGTTGGGTGGGAGGGAGCTTTGGTAGACACACAAATCCATAAGAATTCCATAATAATTGGCAACACAACACTGGATGCAACCAGCTCATCTGAGAGCCAGCCCCAGCTGCAGTGCTGGAGAGGGCTGCAAGCAGCCATGGGATCACTTACATCTAAAAGTGGCAATAAATAAAGAAGTTTTCTTTTAGTTCAGCCCCACATTTCACTGGAACTGACCCAAAGCAGGCTCTGGGGCTTTCCCTACAGCCTGGCTGCTCTGGAGATGAGCAATGAGCACCAGAGAAAAGGGGGAATTTCTTGAGAAATTTGTACTGGGGTGACTGTAATAATTGCAGTCTGGAGTATGATACATATATTGATATTCCAAAGAAAATATAATGAGTTGTCAAGTTCAAAAGTAACATTTGGTCGGCTCAGTGATTTTTTGCTCATAATTGACTCTGACTTCTAAGCAGTCAGAAAAAGAAAATACATCTGCAGGTGAAAATATTTGAGAAACAGAGTTGGTTTTGAAACACATATATCTAGCTTTGATTCAGGAGGGATACTAACACTATTTAAAACAAAAATAACAGAAATTTTTGACTGGTCTTCATCACAGAAAAGTGTATAAATTGATATCCAGCACAGACACATATTTGGTCAATAAACATTCATGGCTTTCATGAGATTTTCATGAACCCATTCAGCCATCAGGAGGAAATGAGCTCTGAACAAGTTTTATACCAGTCTGTGAAAAATTTTTTTTAAAAAGTGAAAACAAAAGGAAACAAAAAAGTTGAAACAGAAAAACACATGAAACTGAGCCACTTAAGAGGTTTCTGGCTTTCCTTTAGTAGATTTGGAAGGTTATCATATGTGGATGGGCTGACTCATGAGAGAACCAGAGGAGGGAGATAACTAATTGGGACCAGTAATTAAACCATGTGATGTACCTTTTATTTCATTTATGTAACTTCTGGAAATTTTAAAATCATCCTAGATGCTTTTAGAATTATTTATTGGTAGACTAGAATGATAGGACCAGTGCAATACTAGGAAAAAGTTAGAGCTTCAGCTAAGTTAAAAGTAAAGGAACTCGAAGTATATTTTTCTCTGAAAGCACATAACTGGCACATCTGGTACAAGAAAGGTACTTATCAAAGGTTCTCTTCACACTCAGAGCAAGAAAGTAGGCACTTCTAGAGGGTAGGCAGTCCCAAAATCAAAATAACCTGCTACAGTCTGTGACTTGTCAACACCACAGGAAAAAAGAAAAAAAAAAAAAAAAAAACCAACAAAACAAAACCTGAGGGTGACTGAGATGACTAATCATATTATCCCCACTCAGTACCCTTTGATTAAAAAAAAAAAATAAAAAAAATAAAAAAAGTGAATGTAAGCATCAAAATTATTTGGTGCTTTTCTTCGTCAAACATTCACTTTACGTATAGAGGTTTTCTCAAAAAGGAAATTCAACTTAATTCTTGTAAAGGAGAGTGTTCTAGAGTGACCTTATGATGCATGTATCCCCAATAATCTGTTCTGTTTGTGCTGTGTAATGAGTTCTGTGCCTTTAAGACTGGTTCTGGGAGCGAAAGGGGGAAAAAAGCAGCGCGGAGTTTGTTTTGAAAAAACCAGCGTTCACTGCTCTGCATTCCTGTTCCGGGACCCTGTGTGTTCCGCTGAGGCTCGGACTGCGGGACAGAGACCTCTTTGCTCTTAGTTATTTTGAGCTGGCTGAGGCAGAGAAGTTCCCTGGAATGTTTTTTCCTTTTCCTTGGGGCTGTTTCAATCTGCTCTGGACTGACAAACCCAGAGGAGCAGCGAGGCCTGGCACCTGCGGCCCGCCGGGCCTGGACCTGCAGAAGGGCCGCTGAGCTGAGCTACCCACAGCAAGAACTTTCTGAATTTACCATCTCACTCCAGAGCAGTGAGGGGTTTTGTTGTTTAATATTGATCATTCTTTGTGCTTGTGGGCACTTTTTTTGTTAAATAAATAGGTTTTTTCCACTTTTCTCCGAGGAAGTTCTTTCCCGGATCTGTTCAGGGGAGGAGGGTTTGCTTCCCAGAGGGGCCTCAGTTGGGGGTTTCCTCCCTAATCTGCCCTAAAACAGGACAGAAAGTGACTCAAAGGCAGAACCAGAAACTCAGAGCCTGTGAAATCATCCTGTCTGCCTGACAAACCACTGCAAACGAGGCCCGAGGGCTGTGGCTCAAACACCACTGAAGTTTCTGAAGGAAACACCTCCGCCACCAGCTGCAGCAGGAGCGACCTGCGGGACACCAAACGGCACCGCTGGGATCAACCCCTCACCGGGTAGGGAGTGAAATTTAAACTGGCTCAGTCCTGGCACGGAGTCAATAAATGTCACTGCATGTCTGACCACTGGGAGTGTCGGGGGTTTTTCAGTTTGAAGCGTGAATGCTGCAAGGCTGCTAAAAATAGGAACAGCAAAACCGTCTGACAGGTACATGAACTTCTTCCCGAGAAAACGATCCCGTCATCGGAAATAAAAAACTCTCTGTAACAGTCATAGCTATAATTATGCGATACAATATGCTCAATTACAATACGTACTTCATTATTAATAGGATTTATTTTACAGATCAAATAGCCAAATACACATTTTTTTTTCTTTTTAAAAGAGCCAGATAGCAAATGTGGAGCAAACTATAGGCAACAGTCATGGTAGACATTCTGCAGTCCAAGAACTGAGGCAACGTGATTATTAAGTACAAGCCTATAAATATCTTTACATCTAACATACAGTAATGTGTAAGAATTCCATGTAGTAGTCTAATTCATGAATCATTAATAACTTTTTTCTTTAAAAGAAAGTTCGATATACTGTATACATCCCAGTTAAAAGCAGTGTCTGTACTTCATTTTATTCTAGCAAACTAATATTACATGTCTTCACATAAGTGCAGAAAACAGGGTTCTTTATACTCCTTTGCTTCCTAAGAGACTTTTCATTGCATATGAAATTCTAATATTATAGATGATACATATTAAGCATTACTCCCTAAAATGTGAGGCAATATACAAGAACTTGCAACCAACCTTCAAACAAAGCTATGATACTCAAGTTTTATTTTGTAAATGAGCCCTGCTAAATAACAAATAATAATATAAAAGACTTTAATAAAAAAGAAAAAGAAACAACAAACAAAAAATGCCAACCAACCAACAAGAAAATAAAACCAAAACACTTTATAGAAGGATAATTGGGGAAAAAAACCCCCAAACTAAACAAAACAAAACAAAAAAAACAACCAAAAAAACAACAGTAGGCCATATCCCCCTCCATGTGCTGGCTAACAGTGAAAAAATTGTGTACTATCTCCTATTTTATTACACTGAAAACCAAGCCACTGGATTTATGACCTTTTTCTTTTTAAAGAAAAATACTTCAAAAGGTTAAATGTTTGGCACCTGTTAAATTGACATTAACTAGACTTCAGCAAGCAAAATGCAAATTAATTTTTCTTATTAAAAGTTATGTGAATGCTTTCCAGTCATTTAAAAGGTGACCACTTATTAGAAAATGTTGTGGATAAGAAAGCAGGAAGTACTAGTTTTTCACTACTACTATTGTGCCTAGAAAATGAGAAAGCAGTGACTTGATCATTTCTATTTATGATCCATAGCAGCAATATCATCCTTAAAAATATTATGGAATAGATATAAATAACACTTAACTCTTAACATGTATAATGGTGCTATAAGTGACAACAACTCAGTTGCTTTTCTTTTAAATGCAGGGAGTATAAAGAACTTTACATTCTCTTTTTAACACATGGATAAAATTTATTGCTCCCTTTTAATATATTCATAGAAACAAAATTCTTAATTGTTTCAACTAAAATAAATAAGGAAAAAAAAAATCTGGGACAAGGAGATGATTACAAGCAAAATAAATTTTACCATAATCACCAACTGTGAAGAAGGATGGGTCACATTACTCTTTTTTTTTTCTTTTTTTTCTTAGCAAAACTACGTTATAGAACACTATTAGCACAACGTACTAAAACTTCTTTGTCTTTTCCTTTTAAAAAACAAATCCTTGCCCTTGATACCTTTGAGTAGGGCAGCTTGAACAGTTCATGGTCACTTCCAAACCCCTCTGGAGATGAGACGATAAATTTCTTCGGCAACCAGAGACAGGACAAAGGGCTTTCTCGTGCTATTTCCTTGTTTTCATATTTGCTGGCTTAACATCATTGAGTACACGTACGACTTCAGAACATAACATCAGCTGCGATGGCCTTCAGAGCTGGCAAACAGAGAAACAGCATGAGAAAAGCCCTTTCCTGCAGCATTTTCACCATAAATTGTCACGTTTTGCTTCCAAATTTCTCTCTACCAGATCTCAGGCACTGTGCGGTCTGAGATGTTCTAAGTAACCAAGCATTTCTGGTTGTGCCTGTGTGTGTTCCCAGCACAGGCAAAGATCTCCACACACAGAGCACAAATGTTGCAACAGAAGGAGCCACAGAAATAGCTTCCATGGATGTTAGTCTAAGTTTCTTACTACTTTTTTTTTTTTTTTTGCTTTATCCACTCAAACCCAAAGTGCTGGTGCAAGATTAGAGCTGTCAGAAGGCTGCTGCACTACCTAGAACAGGTTCTACAGGGTTTTTATGGACTTCATGCAAAAGCATTGTTCCTAAAAGCATATTTTTCTTTTATTTGAAGAATTATTTTACGTCTTTAATCTAAATTTATCAACAACAGGATTAGTCCTAAAGAGACACAGAATTTAAGCAATCCTGAGCAATTATTTCACAGAAAAAAACCCCACTATCAATACCACAGTCACCAAGACACCAACCACTCACTGGTCAGGAAATTGCTATCAACTGCAGATTATTGAGTGCAATACCTTCTGGGAGAAAACAGGAAAATAAACAAGTGTGAAAATTAAACTAGAGATAAGTCAGACTTCACTGTTGGCAATGGTTTATAGTTAAGTAACGTTTGAAATAGCACAGTTGGGTCACAAGGAGAAAAGAATAAACTTTTCAGTTATCCCACCAGAAAAAAATGTGAAATGCACCTAGATGTTTGCAAATTTGCATTGTTTCTACCCCAAGGCAAGTGGCTATTGGAGAGGGAATTGTGTGTCTTTCTAGCTTGCACAAAAATACTCAGTTATTAATGCTGGAACTTAATTTACCAACTTCAGTATAAACTCAGTCAATGAGCTCTTATTGGGAAAAAAAAAAAAGGCAAAAAACAAGCTTTTGTTTGCTTTGAATTAGGGGATTTTTTGGGTCATATTCAAAATCTTTCATTTTTTTCCTCACACAAAACACAAATTTCTTTTTCACACCTCTTCAGGCTTTGTTTTTTGCCTTCTACTATGAGGCAAAGGGGGCACTTTCCAGATAACCTTCCCTCATGCTTTTCTAGTGAAAAGCATTAAATCACTGAAGATTTTCTACCAGTTTTGCACAGAGGAAAAGCATTTTCTTGACCAGCTTTACTTCAGTAGTGATGTACATTTAAATAATTGCTTGTTAACTTCTGACTTGCTCACTTTGACTCGTATTTCAGTTAAAAATCTCTTCTCCAAATTCAAATTCTTTTTTTTCTTTTTCTTTTTTGGTTAAATGTATGTACATGGCAGCAGATCAGAACCATAAGTAAAATCACCAGTCAGAAAATTAAGATAAAATAATGAGAACACTTAGAATCATAGTAATCGATTTTGAAATTGCTTTTAGGAAGGGCTTGTACCAACAGTTATTTAGCTAAAATTTAGGAGAAAATGTTCTTTGAGTGTAATTTACTCTGTATCTGTCAATACAAAACACCAGTGCTATGTCTATTTTACACCTCAGAAGCATCAGCCTTGCTTACTGATGATTACAGGATTCTAAATTAAACTCACTGTTATTACACAAAACAAAAAATCCTGCAGCTAAAGATACGCGGAACAGATGAGTTTCAGAGCTATTATTTTCAGGAACACTTCAATATTCCTTCCATTCACATCCTGAGCACACTGTTCTCATAGTGAGTGGGAAGCTGTAATGACATTTCACCGCATTTTAAATCAGAAACCCAAATGTCCCATAACTGTAAGCAGGTCTAAGCAGGCAGTGATAGAATCACAGAATTGAGACAGTGGGGCCCCAAAATGCAATGTATTTGAAATGAGGGCTACTTCCCACTCAGATTTCTGTGAGGAGTGTAATCTCCATCTCCATCAGCTCCTACCAAACCAGGTGAGATCACTGTGTCATCTGAAATTTCTATTCCTACGTGTTGGTAAGTTCACAGATGAGAGAATCCCACCAGCTGAATTCCACTAATGAAGATTTGCATCAGCAAATGTAACAAAAATCCATCTCCATGCCTCAGCCTGCTTCCCCAACATGGTACAGAGTCCAGGCAGTGCAGCTGAATTCACTGACAGACCAGAGACCAGTGGGGTGCAAGGAGAACACCCCCAAAAAAGCAGAAAATCACAGATGCAGAGCACATTGCACCTTCCAGCTCCCCCAGGGGGAGAGGTGATGCTTCAATGGCACCAAAGTTCCTCAGTAGCATCAAGCCAGAAAAACCTTGTTCTGAAGTTAAAGATGACAACCAAGAAGATCACAGGACCCTTCCTGAGTGACCAGGTGTAAATTTTTCAAGATTTCCCCTCTCCCTATGGTGTGCATTCTACTGTTCTCAAACAAAAGGCACATCTGAAATAGCATTCAGTAAAAGAAAGGGACAAGAAGAAGGAGAATGCACGGCGAGTTCTGATGAATCTTTGCAGCTCTACCTCCTTTGAATCAAGCTGCCACAGATAACACTGTGCTCTATAATTATGCGTGTTTTGACTAGACAGGCTGATACCTAGACAGGCATTTGAAATGTCTGAATGTTGTTTTAAAGTGCATGAGCAAAGATTTCAGATTTTGAAATTGTGTTACATGAAAATGAGACTGAAGAAAACTCCTCCCCCTTCTTCTCATCATCCCCATGCAAATGCAAAGAGAATCAGAAGATTTGTGTCAGTGTGGAACACTTCACACAGTTTGCTCCCACTGAGGTGAATGTCAAAAATAACTGAGCTTTTACAAAGCATGCAGACAAATAAACTTTAAAGATGCTGTATGTTTCTGCACCAAAAAAAAAAAAATCTGTGAGGCCCACGACTGCCAAAACAATGGAAATCTGATAAACATGGAAAGTCAGTTTATTTTTATAGCACTTTTATTTATGAATAAGCCCCTTCACAATTTATCACTTGGTAAAACTCATTAAAATAGTTATCTCTACTACATTCCCCAAAAAAGCATGCTACTCTGAAGATGTACTGCCACTGTGTTGATTAACTCCTCCAGATAACTTCAGAATATCAGTACCTCTGCCCCTTGCTCCATCTCATGTACAAATAGAGCAAAATTTGACCTCTGTCTTAGGGGACATTACATTAAGGCCATGCTTTGCCTCTCCAGTTTCCTGTAGTTTATGATTCAAAGTGTCCTCAACTGCTTCAGGAGTCTCCAGTTGCTTCCCCATAAAAATTTCAGCTGTGGCACTGCTGTATTTATTTGCCTACATGACCACTAAAGAGATATTTGGGGTTTTTTTTAGTAGAAAAACCTTTCCATCTTTGCTTGCATGCTTTTTGAGTACAACTGCTATAATGACTTTCTGTCATTTTATAGATCACTTAGACAAATTTAGCAGTAAAGCAAAGGCATAATTTCCTTTCTTTAAAGACCTGAATCAATACCATTCAGACAGACACAAAATTTAGAGCATCCAAAGAAAACATATATTTTTAGCTGTAACACAATATTATTTCAAATATCTGAGTAGAAAGCCTTGCATGGACAAAACTAACAATAGTTGAGATGTGCAGCCTATAATAATATCAGTCCCCATGACAAACTGAAGAGACACTTCACAGTGAACAGAACCTTCTTTAGGCTCCTTCAGACTTCTGGCTTGTAAAAAAGCTGCGCTATGGTAAAAGTGACAAATGATGATATTTTCCCCTCACATCAGGCATCTTATTTTCACTTTTCAAACTAGCACATCTCCCTTTTTAACTGAAATGATTTTCAGTTCCCCACCTTGTCCTACGGTCTTCTGCAAATTCGGAGAGCGCCTGACACAAAATCATCCTGAACCACAAAGATCCTGTTGGTGTCTGAGGCTGAAGGGTGGTGGGATAACAGCTGGAGACACTGTGCTTCAGGATTATTTGTATTTATAGTTGTTTGTTTGTTTGTTTGCTGGCTAAAAAGAGACAACTCTCAAGTAGCCTGTCCTGAGACACCTTCCAGAGCCCCACAGGAGATAAAACTACCCAGACTACAAATACAGAGCCAGGGTAGGAGTGAAGGAGTGAGACTGACTTTTAAAAGATGTGTTGAGCTTTAAGAAATCCTTGACTAGTTTTTACTTACCAAGAAATACAATTTTATTTAGTCACAGTCCAACACAAAGGATTTCCTTTTAATGGCCCAACTTATTTAAACAATGCGTTAATGAAGTTACATAAATCTAAAATTTTAAAAAATGTGATGTTATGTGTTTAAAGGTGAACGCTGTTTCCAAATTAGTGTAAAGGGCCATTGTGGTGATTAGTTACCCTTCCTCAAAACAAGGTGTTCACTTTCATGCAGAAAAATATCCCTAAAAGAAGGATAGCTTCAATTTTAACAAAACCAGTACAAATAGTAACAATAATCTCTTTTCTTATCTCTTCAGCATATCATCCTAACAATGTTAGGTGCACCTCTATGAAGATAAGATGATATCAGCTGGTGAGCATTAAAAAAAAAGCCCCTCAGTTCTATTCTGCTTTTCCAGATAGGAACCCCTGTCAAAGACCTTTAAGGCACAGATAAAAGGAAATGCTCTTTCCCCCAACCAGCTTCTGCAGAAGAGAATTGCTTCCCATTCCACTTTCTAGCTTTTGACTGCCACAGAAGGGACTTTTGAGAGTCATGAGCTTGCTTTCTTTGTTAGCAGCATTACTGCACGACAAAGTGTGTTTCAGCAGACAATAGCAGAACCTTTTTGACTCACAGGAACTGTACCAGAACTCCATGGAAAAGAAACCACTTAGATCAGGCCTACAGAAATGCTGAAAACAGCACTGCCCTCTCCTCAGAGTCATGGGAGTTCAAACAGATGAACAAACTGGCAAGAGGTTTTTCTGATATTTAATTTAACTTAACAGGCTTAAATAAGTTTCTTAAAAAATGTTAGCCATAGTGATATAGATTACCATACAAATTTGTGTTGGTTAAGGGAATGAAATAGAATAAAATAAACAACATTTGAAATTTTCTAAGGTATGATGACTGCTCTGAGTGAGAAGCTTTTTTTATGCATGTTGTTATCATTACAGTTGTAATAAAGTTTCCAGAAAAATATTTAGCTGGAGGAAGAAATTTAGCAGACTTAATCAAGCTGAGGATTTCTTCCCAAGCCATGTATTAAGTTAAATATATTATCAATTTCAAATATATAATCAATAATGAAATAAACACTCCTGAAGTAAGGGTTACTTTAATGATTAATTCCTTGACCAACTAAAGCTTAACTAGAAAACTGTCCCCACTGAAAACTTTGTGATCCTTGGGAAGAAAGAGAAGTAAAGAGAAAAGTTTTATTACACTGTTCCAAATATGGATAAATATTAGGTTCTATTTCCAGTGACTTAAAGCTTTTCTTTAGGGTCTTGAAGAATAAAAGTTACATGAATTCTCAATTTATTTTTAATTTTAAGCTAAGGATCCTTTAGATATTTCCTTTGTTGTACTGCGATTTTAAGAATCTAATACCTGGTTTATCAGGCAGAGCAGCAAACAAGGGAGATCAATTATGCTGATGCTTTTAATTTTTCCCTAACTTTGCCTGTCAGCTGTGTCATTCTACCAGATTTAAGGCTCCTTCCAGTTTGAAAATGGCACTGAAACTCTCAGAGGAAAATCCTCGCCTGCTCCTCAGAGACCTTGAAGCAAAGCTACACCCAAATGAAGGCTGCAATTCCAGACTCCATTAATATTAAGAACCACTTACGAGCTCCTGTAAAGCTTTATTGCTTTCCACCTGGCCTAGATTGCTTGGATCCTCGAGCACACCAGGCTGGAGAGGACAGTCCCACTCCGAGCCTTCCGAGCTGCTCGAGGTCCCGTGGTGAAGGCGGGAAGTGCCATGCTGCCATCTGCAGTCAGGACACCACCACAGGGATCTCTGCCTGCTCGAGCTCCTCACAGACAACGCTCTCTTTTTCCCCTCCTCATTTTCCTCCCTTACCACTCAGGAAGCTCAAACTGTTTGTTTTACAACGCCACGATCGAATACGGACTTGCAAAGTTTTACTCCTTGCAGGAGAACTTATCTTGCAGCGCTTCGAACTGGAGTTACAGGATTGGCAAAGTAAGGAGGGAAGGAAGAAGAAAGCACCTTAAAATTTCCATTACCTGTCTGGTGTGTATGGGGCCTGGGGTCTTGAAGCCTCCTTGACAGCTGCATTCAGAAACACTGTAAGGGTCCGAGCTGCTGGATGAGCACTTGGAAAGTGAGTCACAGCCCACAACAAAGGTGTTATCTAGAGGCAATTCCTGAATGACATGGTGCTTCTTGGGGGGTACAGGAGTCTCAGGTTTAATTTGAAAGGTAGGCTGTGGAGAAGCAGACTTGTAGTGCTTTGCTAAGTCTGGGCTGTCAGGTTTAAACGTGGTTGGTGTGGTGGCCCAGTTGTATTTTCCCATAGTCTGCTCTTCTAGCTCTACGGGAATGTCTAAAGTGCCATTTATGTGCTCGTGGCCAGGATCGTCAGGCTTAGACTCTTCAATGGTCACAAAGTTGAGGAGGAGACTCTTTGGAGAGCGCTTCTTCTTCTTCTTCTTTTTCTTGATCTGCCTATTCTCTTGGTTGGGGGAAACCCATTCACCACTCTGCTTATTTTTTTGGACGACCTTGTGCCTGGGCGTCTGGCGGCACCGGACTAAAGCAGTAACAAAAATTACCAGAATAACAGTCATGGTGCCTGCAATAATGGCAATGATGATCTTGACATAATCATTGGTCTGGGGGGTTATCTCACCATCCCCAATGTTCTGGCCAACTGGAGTTTCCATGTTCCTACGCACCAGCTCTTGCACGTAGGAGCTGTTGGTGACGGTCTCGTTCACAAACAAGTGCACAAGAGCTATCGTGTAAAGAGACTCCGGCTGCCCCAGGTCGTTCACCTTGATCACCAGTCTGTGCAAGCCATGATCTGATGTGATCACCTTCTCTTTCAAAGTAATGTTGCCTGTTAATTGGTCAATGGTAAACAAGCCCCTGGAGTTCCCACCTATGATGCTATAGCGGAGCTCTGCGTTCATTCCCGTGTCATTATCAACTGCAAAGACTTTAGTGACTACAGACCCTGGGCTGGCTGACGTTGGGACCAGCTCATAGGAATAGTTGGACGAGGGAATAACAAAAACAGGCCTGTTATCATTTACATCAACAACATTGATGGTCACTTTGGCAGTCGAGGAACGCTGCAGTCTTCCTCCATCCACTGCTTTCACCTGGAAGGTGTAGGACCCCTGCTGCTCCCTGTCAAAGGTAATGTTAGGTCTTATTACACCAGTAAGTGGATCTATAATGAAATTATCTCTGCCATTTAAGATAGAGAGGGTGACCGCAGCATTGTCTCCCGCGTCAGCATCCGTTACTGTGATCAGCCCCACGGTGCCGTACATGGGCAGGTTTTCTGGCACATAGAAATTATATTCATTGTGTGTGAAAGCAGGGCTGTTATCATTCTGGTCCAGCACCGACACCGTCACCGTAGCATTGGTCTGCAAAGGTGGCATCCCGTTATCCTTAGCCAGCACAGTGAAAGAGTACCTGTCTTGCTTTTCTCTGTCCAGTTTCCTCACTGCTGTCAGGATGCCTGTGCGGCGGTCCAGGTTGAAAATTGGGGGCGCATCGGAGCCCAGGATGTAGCTGATCTCGGCATTCCGCCCGCTGTCAGCATCTGTAGCGCTGATCTTGGTTAGCTGAGTACCAGGAGCGTTGTTTTCAGGGATGGAGAGGCCTATGATAGGCTGCGTGAAAACCGGGGCGTTGTCGTTTTCATCTTTGATTTTGATCAGGAGCATTGCAGACTGGTTTAAGGGAGGCTTCCCTGAATCTGAAGCCACAATTTTGATGGCGTATTCCCGTGTAGCTTCATAGTCTAGAAACGTGGCTGTCTCCAGGAGAAACTGGTTATCAAACACTGGTTTTAGCCTGAAAGGGACATCATGATCTGTAAAACAGGTAACTTTCCCATTCTGATCAGCGTCCTTGTCCATCACTGTTATCAAAGCAATTTTTGTGTTCAGGGGAGCCTTCTCAGACAAAAGCACTGTCCCATTCACCGGGTTGATGATGTACCTCGTGTCTATTGATGGGACATTGTCATTAATATCTGTGACATTAACAGTCACCGTTGCTCGTGACGGAGTTGAGCTGCCATCGCTCGCCAGAACAGTCAGTTTGTGCACGGGAGACTCCTCCCTGTCCAGCGGCTCCCTGATGGTGATGAGGCCAGTGGTGTTGTCAATGGCAAAAAGCCTTTTGGCCAGGCTGGAGATCTGGTTGCTGAAATAGAAGTGTATTTGTGCATTTGAGCCCAGGTCTGCATCGGTGGCGTGGAGCTGAGACACGGAGGTGCCCACGGGAGCGTTCTCGGGCACGCTGACCTCGATGTCGTTCTCCTTGAAGACCGGGCGGTTGTCGTTGACATCGGTCACTGTGACCTGCAGGATGGCAGTGCTGGACCTTGGGGGGCTCCCACCATCCTCAACTTTGATTTTCATCACATAGGTGTCCTTCTGCTCCCGATCCAGGATCTGCTGGACAATCAGTTGAGGCCACTTATCCCCCTCAGGTGTCTCAGTTATGTCAAGACCAAATACATTTTGACCCTACAAGACACAGAAAGAACACACTTTAGCTTGACAGGGTATTTAAACAGGAAAATATCACACTGTTTTTCTGAAATTGTCATAGAATATATATTTATTCATATACTCAATACAGAAATATACATTTTTATATTTATCTTTATTTTTCCATATCTGGTTTTCTTTACGCTCCAGAGCCTTGAGATATCTTTGGAGCAAACATGGCAATAAACAGATTCTCTAGAAAAAGGGGAAATGTGGGAGTGATGGTGATTTTTTCATCCAGATTCTCTGTTTCTAAAGAAAAGTTATTAAATTCCTGGACAGATGTAATTCAGTTTCTCTGTTTTATGAGTGAGTGTGGAAATGAAGAATGAAGCCAAAGTTCAGTCACTGGAGGACCCATTCCAATATTCAATTTCAAGGAAACCAACAAAGATAAAGGGGTTATTTCTGTTTGTAGAGCAACTCTGGACATGATCTGAAACCATTAGCATAGATTAAAAAAAAAAAAAGAAAATTAAAAAGTCCAATCTCATCACTGATAAACTGCTTACTACACAATTCAGATGTCAGATGATACAGACAAACGAAGTCCTAACAGTTCATCAGAAATATATTTAAAAACCTCATTAAAACTATTCCTCACTATAGTACTCATCACTATATGTTTTATATTTGTAGTGAAAGTTACAATCCCAGTGGAAAAAAGAAGACTTATTTTTATTTCAAAAAATATCATAGAGCTGGGAAATCAATTTGAAAATTATCAATATATTTCATGGGGTTTGTTGAACATCTCTGGAACTGCACCAAAATGCTGCACATATTGCACAAACACAGCTTTAAAAAAAACCCAAAAAAGCAGTAGTGCTGACAGATCTGCTAAAATAAATATTGGAATCCAAAACTAAATTCCTTCGCTCTTGTGCTGTCTCTTCAGACAAACAGGAACTAAGAACAGTGTGATCATTCTCTTTTCTCATGTCTCCCTACTTAGAGGAATGAGGTAAAGGCAGTTTTCCAGCCACACCTTCCATAAGGGTGGGGCTAGAATGCAGATGGCTAATGCTGAATGCATGGGATGACCAGAAAAGAGAAGGCATAAATAAAATTGTGCACTAAACAGGAGTTTCTTTTCATGTGTAATATTTGAAATAATGAACAACTGTTCTTTCTCTGCTTATTCTTCCTATCTTTCGCCCTCACTCAGGCAGCTGCCATGGAATCATAGATGGTTTGGGCTGGATGAGACCTTAAAGATCCTCTCATTCCAACCTCTTGCCACAGGCAGGGACACCTTTCAGTGGACCAGGGCCTGTTGTGTTCTAAGCTGGTTTGACACACTCCAGAACAAAGCAAAAGAAAATGTTCCCAGTGTTCAAGGTTCCTTACTTCTCATTAATTGCAAAAGATATGTAATCCCTGTATCTTGCTATCCACTACTAAGTGAGTGCATTTATAGCTTCTGTACAATTCTGGGTGAGGCTGGACTCTCACTGATTTGTTTTCTCAAAGCCAGATTTTGACCCTGTATAAGCCATCTTTTATTTCATGGAACAGAACTATTCATCCACATATCCAAAATTACTTGCACAGCACTTGTGCCAACTTGCACAGCATTTGTGGCAACATTAAGTTGCAACTGGGGACAGTATAAAGTAAACTGGAACACATTTTGAAGTAATAAAACAAATACAGATTTGGCTTCTTTAGCAGAAGGCATGAAAATATAAACCCTGAAAATTGTTTCTAAATCAAGATATACATTTTGAACCAATTAGGGTAAATTTTAGAATGGTAATTCTATGCTGATAGGAAGCAGAACATGAGTTTCCTCTTCATATTCAATCTGGCTAGCAATTATTTGCAATAAATTTCATAATTACTAAGAAATTATAAATTATATATTCTATGCTTTAACATAGATTCCAGAGGAAAGAAAACAACAGAAGCCAGAGTAAAAGCAACCTGTCAGCTCTCTTTACTTCTTTATTTGTACACAAGGTGACAGATGGGCACTGATTATTCTGTCATTAGATCCCACAGCTACAACAAGAACTTCGTACAGACTTTGAATTCACGTGGCTGGGCATGTGTGTGCCCATCTCTGCTCTTCTTTTCCAGCATAGGAGAGGGTTTTTTCATCATGGCAGATGAGTTTGATATAAAATATGGTGCTTTAGCTCCCCATCACTAGCAGTGAATGACTAGAGAGCAGAAGAGAATGCAAAGATCTCTTCCAAGTTCATTATTAACACTTGAATAATTTTCTATGGAAAGAAATATTATCCATGTCTATTTCTTCCTATTAATTACAGGTTTAGACATCTTTTTTAAACCACAGAAAAACCATTACAGAGAAGTAGACTTTCTCTTAACTCTAGCAAGACTATTTCACGTTGTTTAAGGGATAAGATTTGGTGTGACATGCTGCAAATTAACAAACACATTTTCTAAGAACAGATAGTTCTCACATTCTAGACACTCAAAAAAAATTTGATGAAATATTCAAGAAATATATTTTTAAGATTATAAATATCTAATTCTCTCTATTATGGGCAAAGAAATTGAGAGCTAAAATGAGAAACATGAACAGAAACCTTCAGGATTAATTTCTTGATGTTGAAATACATAGCTCTATCATCATTAAAAGTTCAGTGAAGTTAAAATTTCCATTAGGGTCAGATTTCTATTTGGACTGAACTGTGCCTCAGTCACCACATTATCCCAGTGATCTGAAGGATTTGTTCACACTGGGAAGGGCAAGAGTCCATTGGAAAAGCACAATAGATAATTAACAGTTACAGATACCTTTGCCCATTAAAACGACTGGCAGAAATAATCTGCTCCATCTATATCTCTACGCTCACGAAAGAATGGGAGTGAGAAATACGAGAGATTGACTTTTTAAATTTAAAAATACAGTTTAAGCACTAACTATTGGAGGCAAACCAAAGTTATGCCCATCTCAGAGCCTGGATTGGCTTAAAGGGGTTCTGACCCTGCTCACGAGATCCCTTATCAGGGCAATAAGGAGCTCTGTTACCTTACCCAATTTTCATAACAGCCTTTTCCATGGAATTACACACACAGTCTCTCAAATAATGAAACTTTCCTCTTGAACCTTCCCTACTGTGTATATTTACCTGGTCATTTGTAATGGATCCAAATGTCCTTTTCGGAGCTGTTTTGGGCTGTCATGTGAATAAAAAAAATTAGAGAGTATTTTAAAAATTGCAGCATTTAGGTGGTTTCATAAAGACATAATCAATGATACACAGACACATAGTGTGGTGAGCTTCTAAGTACTACAGACAGGACTGGATGTGACAAAGTGCACCAGGGGTCTACACACAGATACTGCAGCATCATAGCATTTCACCACAGGATTTTGTTAAATCCTGGGGTACTGACTGCCTGGACATTGTTGGGAAGGATGGGAAAATAGATCAGCTTCTGGTTAATGCTGATAACAGAGACACGGTCCACTGTGTTCAAAACATCCTATGGACTCACACTTGCAGAGCAGTAAGCTGGCAGAAAGCAGGAACTGGGAAGTGGGGAAGGGAAAGGACTTTGTGCTAAATAATGCTACAAACCCAAGGCTTGTAATGCAAAGGACTCAAGTTGAGAGGAACTACCAGGGATTGATTATTCCTTAAAACATACAAATGTCGTAATTGTGCCTAACAAGTATCCATTGTTAGCTGACAAAGTGTGGATCAACTCCTTCTTCATTCAATAGAGGAGTCTGAAGCTCCAGACAAAGCCACAGGAGCAGAGACAGCTCATTGTTTTGTGGCTACAGCTTCACACTACACTTATCATCAATACTTCAGGCACTGTAAATGACAAATACATCATGTGATGCCCTTGGTTCAGCTGAACCTCAAACAGAAGTCAAGGGCCATGAACAGCTCAAACTTGTACTAACATTCTACAGAAACTCATTTCAATGACTATTTCAATGACTAATGTAGCAACAAGATACAAGTACACATTTATTGCATGTTAACAGTCATCTTACAAGGAAAAAAAAAAAAGAAAAATACTAAAATATCAGTTTCTCATCACAAAGTAAACCTGTAATTTTTTAAGTATTTACTTAAATAAAAACCTTTGGCTGAAATGTAGTTTTGAGACAAAGGACTCTAAAATCTTTTCAGAAAGTCCAGAAAATAATTCATGTTTGCTAAGGGCTGGTTGCTTCACATGGAACAACACAGAAAATCTTTGCAGGTCTTCTGCAGAACTACAAGACGGGTCCAAGACACTTTTTCCTTGCCTGTTTTTGCCAAGACATATGGAACTGTTCTGTGACTGTGCTGTCTATCAGCAGAGAAGAGAGCACAACAGCACAACTTCAGTTCTTAATGCAGAAAAAACAGACCACAGTTACATGGTGGACAACTTTTTCTGTAAAAGCTGAAAACTAAACTTGCGTTTTTCTTTCAAAAGGCGATAGCTTGGTTGTGAAATTGTGAATTGCCAAAGCCAAGTTAACGTCTTAAACAAACACAAGACATTCCAGATGGCAGGCAATGATGGATCTATGTGTCTATAATGGGTGCATATGAATGCACTCAGATCCAAACTACCCTAAGTGGTGCAGCTCTAATAAAGGTCCCTTGTCTGCTATTACTCACCCAGTGTGCAATTTGCTGTCCATGCATTCTAGAAAATTACCATTTGTTGGACAGCTGTCCTGCTTAAAGACACCACAGTCACTCCTCTCATGACATCCCACAGCTTACAACCCAAAGTTACTGGAAATAAGTGTCATTAGTACCAGCAGTTACCTTATGAACTGAGTGGCAGAACTTCAAAGGAGGAAAAAACACACTACAAAGGTAAGAATTTTTTATAATGCACACCTCAGCAGATGCAGAGTTGCTTACAGATTTGAAACACTCTCTTTGTCAAAGCAATGCAGCCTTTTAATTTGTAGGCCAGGATTCTTAAGACTTTTGTTCAATTTATGGTTTTCTGTCAGTGTCGTGCACTGTTTCCATTGGTTTCCTTTGAAGCAAGAAAAAAGTTTAGCTTGGAATAAACTGAACTTTCAGGTTCAGAACCACAGTAAAAATAGGACTTGGAAGCATCCAATTATGCATAGACCTAAAGCGCATTTTCTGCATTTGGAATCCTAATTAGCTCCATTCCTACATAAGAGTTGAGGACATCATATTATTAGCAATGTCTACACCATAACTTGCTGCTTTTCCACCTCCAATTATATAAGAGCTCCTATAAATGGAAAACACTGCCAAAATTTCCTCTCCATACACACAACTACACACAAAACTGCTCTCGTCCCATGAAACAAGAGCAAGCACAAGGCTGTGGATGGGGTCAATAGAACACAAGGATAATAATGAACCATTTTAAGCTGGAAAGGAACAATAAGAAGTACAACATGGAATGAAGAAGAGGACAATCCACACATTTAATACCGATTTTCTGAAAAAGTAAAGGGAAAAAAAAAAAAAAGGCTAGGAGATTTGCCCGAAGAGGAAATTATTCCTTGGAAATATAAATTTAATGTTACTACTACAAAACTTAAACAGTCCTAATAATTGCATTGCTGGAGTCTCCTTAAACTTTTCAGATGAGCTGGTCCCTTCTTTGAGGAGTCTTTTTCTTGTCATGTTCTAAACATTGTCTACTTTATTTTCTAATATAGATAGATGTAAGATAGATGTGTTTTTTCTGAGATGGAATATTTTTTCATCCTACTCAATTCTTGGCATTCAATTGTCAGAACATGTTTATTAGATCACATTCACCTCCATTGAGGAGAAACAATTAGGGACAGCAGATACTATATTTTTGATTTATTTACTTATTTGGCTGCCCTATGTTCTTCAGTCTACACTTCAAGTGAGCCTGAGACTCCCTAACTTAAAAGTGTTAATATTCTTAACCACAAGTTTTACAAGGGAGAGAACACAAAGAGCTGAAAATTGGTAATCCACATGAACTTCACATTTTTCAGGATCACGTCAGGTTTCATGAATAAAAAGAGAGTTCTATTTCCATCTCTGGCCTTTGAAATGTTGTTTCAAGTTGAGTTGTTTGGAGGTTCTTAATTAAATCTAATTTATCTTTTCAAACATGTATGACAAAAAAAACAAACAAAAACCCCCAAAACAAACAAACAAAAAAACACCAACTAAAACAAAACAGAACCCTGAATCTTTTAATAGAAATTCACTTCATCCACCTCTACAGACGAGGGTGGGAATAATGATGGATCCACATTGCTGCATTAACAGGACACAAAATTACCAAGAAATTCCTTTCAAGGAACTGGGCCTTTACTTGAGTGGTCTTTCACAATGCACTGCAGATAACAATTACATGTTTCAGAAAAATATGCAGCTGGACCACAAAACTGTATGGAATTTCTGTTCACAATAATCACACAAGTCTACAAGATAGTTGTAGACTAACCAAAGACGGGAAGTTGAAGTACAGAGACACTTTTATCAATTGTCCAAAGTTTGTAGCTGGTCTGAAAAAAGCAGCCACTTCTGAGTTACTAACCGTGTTTAAAATTAAACTTTAGATTTTTAAACTTTAGGAACTAACCATTAGAATGCAACTTTAGGAGCTGAAGTTTTAGAATTGTAAACTTCAAGCAAAGTTCTTTCATTTAGAGCCACTTTGACCAAAACAAGGGAGATGAACTGCTGCAGGTAACAACCAGGGAGCCAACCTCCCCTCTTAATCTCCTCCATTGTAGCTGTTCAGAAATATTCACAGACATCCTACTGAACAAAAAGCTACATTTTCAACACCCTGAGGATATTCAGATTAAGGTATTAAACATGTTTGAGCTTTGCTCTGAATTCCCATGATAAAGCTCCAGACACCTGACTTGCCTTTCAGTATGTTTCTGCCTTTGGAGTCTCACTATAGATATATAATGAAGGGGGGAAAAAAAATAAAAAAAATAGGATTTATATCAGGCAACAATGCACCCAACGAGTGCATTTTGATATTTGCATTATACAAGGTGACAGTTACATATTTGCTCTATTTCCTGGCTGAGAACAGGCACAGAACCCAGGATGTGCGAGAAAGAGAAATAAATGAGTACGAGCCTCCGATGCAGCGCTGTGCCTTTGGAGGGAAGCAGTAACAATTCTGTACAGCTGCTCAGAACAGCTCCTAAATCACAACCTCATTTTGCCTCGACAGCCAAAGGCGGTGTCTGAGCTCCCAGTGGCACATTTGGAGCTCGGGGTGAGTGCTGCCAGGTGCTGGTGAGGGGTGAACCTGCTGTGCCCTCCCGCTCACAGCCTGCTCCTGAGCACATCAGCACTGCCAGGCAGGAGGGGATTAAACCTGGCAGCCACTTGCACACCAGGAAATACAAACAACCCTGACAGTTCTGAAAACTTCTTTCCCCTAATGTGGGGGCTGTGCAGCATCCCCAGCTCACACAGATTTCAGTGGAAAATGGGGGTAATGTATACATGGGGATTTGGTTTGTGGGAAACGGGGAAACAAAACATGAAATAGACTGGAACCCTTGTGCTTTGCTGCACATCTGCACATCAACACCCACGAAATATGTATAGTTATCCCATTCCCTCCTGTACATAGGTGCACACAGAAATTCAGTGTGTATGATGTCTTTAAACGTGTGGCATTGTCATTAAGAAACATCCATATTCTAACCTCTGATGCTGCAGCTCTTCCAACAAGTTGTTTAGCAAGATTGTCTTCTTTGACCTAACACCCTTCTAAAGCTCAAGTTCAGCTGGGAGCAAAAATCACTGTATCTTCCCTTTATGCTTACACTTGCAGGAAAAAAAATGCTGACAAAACTTCCATCTAAATAGCAGGAGCATCTCACACACTCGTGGAACACCCCACATTTCCAGAAACACAAGGAAATTCATGTGCAGGGACAGCACTTCAATGCCCATGTGTCACTGCTTTATGAACGTTGATTAAAAAATCCACAGCCTTAACGCAGAAAAATTCACAACCCGTCTGGGCAAAAATATAGCAGGATGAGAAAGAAAACTCTAGCAGAAAAGAGTTTACACCCTCCACTGCTTCCACAAGCAGGCTTTAGGAATTCTAGACCTGTCACAACCACTGCAGAAATGACCTGATCATAAGCCTCTCTCAAGGCCTCCACTCTGCAGGGTTTTGTAAAAATCAAAATAAGGAAGAGCGAGTGCGTGTGACATTTAACTGCCACAGGATCAGGTTTGCTTTTGAGAGAAATAAAGCTATACTTTTTCAAGGAATGAAAACTTATCCTTTTTTTATTACTCTCAGAAAATAACAGTGAGACTCCCATATTAAACTGTAAGAGTATGTGACGTATGCAAGTGCAAGATGCCACTTCACTGCACATGGGGAGATAATAAATAATACTGCAATTTCAGAGAAATAAATGGGTGATGGTGGATGAGAAGAAATACAGAGTGGCACCACTAAAAATAGTTCCAGAGACACTGAATTCTAAAACTCAGTAAATGAAAGTCTTTTCACCATACTGATCAAGGAGTGTAGGGGATAAACCAAAAAATGTATTTTCTGGTGCTGGATTTCTCAGGAACTTGACTTCTCCCTCCTCCAGTGTTACTGACTCCTATTTATCTGACTCACTAGAACAAGAACTAGATAAAAAAGAAGAAATATTTCCTTACTGTAAGGCAGCAACTTGAGTCTGAAAGTCAATTTTGAAAAGAAATCTCTTGCTACCTGTGTGTATTGAAAGTTCTAGCAAATAAATTGTCCTGACTTCCCAGTTAATGAGTTATATTCTGAGAAAATGCTTCACTGTGAGTTTGGGATCAAAAAAAAATCTTATAAGTGTATTTGATTTATACTTCAATATATAGTTTTACTCAAGAACATATTCCTCTCTAAAAACAAAAATAAAACTCCAATTTCACTCTAATTGAATGCACTTGAGCTATTTCTCGGTCTTAAAATCAGAGATGGAATTGATGTAACTGATTTGTAAGAAAGAAAATAAATTTAAGAATATTAGAATGGCATGTTTACAAGGGAAACACCAAGCACTAATCATTCCATTCCAGCTTTTCTGCTCAGTTTTTTGTTCCCTGTTTATATTCCCTAATAGCAGTTTAGTCATGAATATACACTACAAATTATGGCTAATGGACAGGGACTTTTTTTTTTTCCTCCAAAAGAGGGGGAAAAAAATCAAAGAAAACTGTAAGACCACAGAACATAATAAGGCAATATTTAAGCATGAAGAACACCAGCTTCAGAAGGTAAATACAATATCCATCTCCTGCTGCAGAGCTCTAGATTAGTCTCACCAGGTAACATGAATCCTCCAGTAAATTGTAAACTGAGACAAACCCTCCCACAGTTCATGGGGAAAGAAGCAGAGAGTGGTGAGTGCAAGGAGTAAGGTGAGAGATGGAGAGTGGTGTATCTCCTCAGCAAGGTTAATGCCAATATAAATAACACAGCTCAGGAGTTATTTAGCAGTGTGACTGCCCTCTCACAAAGTCTGCTATGCCAGAAAAAGCAAATTAAACAAAGGTGGGTGAAGCCATTTCTGCCCAGTGACATCTCCTATAACCCAAGCCAAAGGGAAAATCCAAGCTTTCCCAGGTCTGGGCCCACAGAAAGTACTTTCCTGAGGTTAATTCAATCACTGTCCTGAAGCAGATGTTCCCAAATAACAGCTCACGTATTGTTTGTGGTACAATAAAGCTCCCTAATAGGCACACACAGAAATTGGACCTGAGGCCTCTTCCTCAGCGAAAAAACACAAACACTTTGGGGCAGCTGCCACAATTCCAGCCAGGAAGGTGTCAGGGTGGCAAACCAGAACTGAAAACTTTCCCCAGGCCCCTCCCAGCTGCTCCTCCCTGATGAGAACCTCTGGCCAAACACCCAGCACAGTGCCCAGAGAGCCCATCCTGCTCTGAGATGCTTGCCAGCAAGGACAGCATCCCTCAGCCACACACAGGTTGGAACCAGGAGCAGGGATGGGGCAAAGCACCCTCTGGGGATGGTGACAGGCTCTGGATAATTCAATGTGAAGTTTAGCCTTCATATTCTAAAAGCCTGGTACAAACAAGCCATTCTACCAAACCAAAGCCATTAAAATATTTCATCCTGAAATCCAGCAAAAAATGTATTAACTTATGTCCATCATCTGGGAAAACAACCATGGAAAATAAAGCACAGCTCAAACAATTTAACTAAAAGTCTTAAATAATTTTTAACTTAGACACAAAGATTTCATCTAGACCTTGATTTGTCCCCTTATTTATTTTCTATTCCTTTATCTGAGAGGGTTTAGCATACTGTTAGGATTCTTGCCTATTGAGGTATTAAGCTATGGACAATATTATGTTGATGAAGCAGTCAGCCAAACAGTTGATTCTGAATTCAAAGATTTAGTTGGGCAAGTCACTATTTTTAAAACATGCCTGGGATGTTCTACCAAATACTACAACTGTCATTATTCATCAGGTTCACAGACACTGAAAGAACACACAAGTACTCTCAAAGACAGGATTGAGTCAATTTGCTCACAGAAATCTGCAGGACTGCTCTCTGCAAAAAGAAAATCAGTTTTCAGTTGTTACGTGGGTTCAAAATAGAGCACTATCTTCAAACCCTAAGGTGACACTATAAAACTAAATTTTTTATGTGTTCTACCTACAGAGTCAAAGCTCTGCTTCCACACTCAATTAACTTCACTGGTAACATAAGAAGAGGCCTACTGTGGTTATATGTGGAAGCACCCATTGTGAAATGTAAAATTAAGTGAAATCTGTTTTGAAATCCAGCGTTATGGCCTTTAACAGAACAGCAAACCTAAACTAAATTAGGGAAAGTGAGAATGACAGCTGAAGCCACAGAGCTTCCAAGAGGGCTAAGCATTATTAAAGTTTTTTTTCCTTATTATGCTCTTAGGCACAATCTGATTAGTTCCAACAGCTGCCCAGCAGGAAAAGCCAAGCCATCATTCCACAGGAATACTCAAAGTAAAGCACCTTTAGCTTTCAGTGATGCCAGATCCAGGTAGCACACAGCACTGCAGCACCAACTCTTGCCCCCCAATTTACCTACCCTGATGCTCAGTATTTCAAATGCAAACCATGGCAGAAGATCCTGATCAGCATAGTATAAGCTACTAAAACCTTTCCTGATGGATAAACTTGTTCCACCCACAATATGCAAAGGAACGGGAAAAAAAAAAAGGTAGAAATCCACTGTGCATATCTAAACGTTATTCAAGTCTTTGTTAGAGGCAGTTAGTAACAAAAAGGGAATTTTCCTTGCTACCTTGCTTGTGAAACTCACTCCGTAGCCTGAAGCATATGCTGTGCTGTGACAAATGTGCTGTTGAACTTTAAAACAATATCCAAAATAGCTTCTGCAAGACTTCACCCCTGTTTGCAGGAACTCTCCTAGTATTATCTGAATATTACAAGAGTGATGAGGAGACTGATGTTTTTAACACTTCTTCCAGTGCCCTGGATTTCAACAGCCACAGACTCAGCACTGACTGTGGAGGATTTCAAGCCTGGGACAGAGATTTTCAGCCAGCTGGAACCCTGAATCATACACTCCACCATCAAGTAATTTTGAAGTTGTTATTAATCAGCAAAAAAACCACACAGGTCTTTATTCCAAAAAAAGTAAATTCACTTCTGAAGAGGGCTTGATTGTTCTTGCAGTTCCTGAACATAGGAAAACTTAGGAGAAAACCGTATTTCTAGTACTGTAAAGATTTCTGCCACTGGGTAGCAGAACAAGTTCTGGTCGTATCTCTGGGCTTTACTTCCCAGCTTAGCTCAAGCATATACACATTTTAAATATGAACCAAATTAATTTTATTTTCACTTAATGTAATACAGCAGGCATGGATATTAGTGTAAAATGTCTTAGCACAGTTTCTCAGCTCCACCATCAGCCTATAGAACTGAATACTTTTTAAAGTTAAATAATAAAGTTGAAGTCTTTTATCACTGCATCTAAAATACATTTAAAGGACAGGGCTGTTTTCATAGTATAAGAATGCCACCAGTGGGCTGGTGTAAGCAGAAATTAAAACAAGTGATCATCACACAATGTAGTGTCTAAAGGTTTGATTGCCAAAGTTCTGAACACTCAAAATTTACAATTTAGAATTTTTACAAAATAGGTAAAAAAATACCACTGGAAAAACTTCACATATGGCGAGAGAAAGCAAAAACAAGCAAACAAACAAAAACAAACAAAACCCCAAAAAACAACAACAAAAAAAAACACAAACCAAAACAAAAACAAACCAAAACAAAACAAACACACACACACACACACACAAAAAAAAAAAAAAAACAAAAACACCAGAAAAAAAAAAAAAAAAAAAAAAAAACACCAGGAAAAAAAAAAAAAAAACCCACCAAAAAAAACCACACCACCACACAGATAAGAATATTAGAATCAGCACTGCTGCACAAGAAATCTGTGAGCCTCCAACTGGCAGAAGCTCAGGAACAGCTTGAGAAAATATTCTGGTGATTCCCAAGCATCTGATATCAAATGTTAGAGACAGATACAAGATCAGAGGAAACACATTTTCATCCTGCCAGGCCCAGAAATCAGTGCCTGCCCCTCCCCTTCCCCCTGGGAGGAAGGTGCAGACTTTGGAAACAGAGACAAGCAAAGACTGAGAGGACCAAAGTCCAGCTCAGCTGATAAATGAAGGTGTCCAGCAAAGGTGATAACGTCTTAACATAATGCATTCCAAATCCCAAATAATAAAAATATCAGAAGCAGACAGGAAAACAGATATTAGAACACACACACACACACACAAACAGGTTTTTCTCTTTAGATTTACCAAAACTTAGACACTGAACTTCATTGCCAAGAGCTCTGGATGACGCTGGCAGCTGAAGGTTTGAATTATTCAAATCAAAGGGTTTTTTTATGACAGAGGGGCTGAACTACCTCAGAATTTAAAAATAAGCATTAATGTGGAATCTTACAAGGAAGCAGGTAATCTCTAAACTTCAAGGAACTCATTCAAGTTCTGATATTGTACAAGCATAGTAAGTATCTTGGATGTTCATCATGGGCAAATACCTCATTTATGTAAAACAAAAACTGTGAAACCATTAATTGTAAAATAATAAAAGGTGATAGGAAAGTTCTATCAGTGTCTTAGGCTCTATTTTTAAGACTGACTTTCAAATTGTGGTATTCACCATATTTCCTGGCTTTCCCAACAAATGCCAGTTCACAAAAAAAGTCTTATGTAAGTGCCAGAGTACTATTTTTGATATTAGATGGGAAAGAGCATGAGGAACAAAATAGAAGTTACTCCTTTGTTTATACCTTTAAATCTGCTGCAACAAATTATCTTGAAAAACTCCTAATGGAAATGAGAATGAAAATTATGTGGCTGGGGTTAAGATGAAGAGGAAAAGGTATTCTAGCAGTGAAAAACTGAATAATACCCCAGTCTAAAAATCACAGAGGAATATCCTGACTCAAAAGAAAAGAAAAGAAAAGAAAAAAAAAAACAAAACAAAACAGAAAATGTCAATTTGCTTGAAAAAGCAGAGAAAAAAAAACTACAATTATTCAACTTTGGAACATCAGCAATAACCAAAGCAAGAATACATCACATTAATAGAGCCAGCAATTACAGCACAATGAGAGAAAAATGTATTTCAATACTGAGAGCTGATGACTCAGAACTCATTTCTTTTAGCAATGTTTCTTTTTTGTTTCTTCAGAATTGTCTGAAATAGTCTTTGCTACATGTCCCAGCTTCAAAAGCTCCACGGGATTAAAGTGTTCAGACCAATTATGTCTCTGGGTTAGAGAATATAAATTATTTTGCAATACACCTTTCTTTCAGGAATAAAAATAACTGTACTAATGCAGTCAAGTGCCATGAACCACAGCTGACACTTGATTTAAATATATTCTTCGATAGCTCTTTCTTCTTAAATGGAAGGAAAGTATTCTATACAGTGTATTTGGGGGAAAACTAGCTATGATATTTAAATCTTTATTGCTAAATTCAATATCACAAAGCTAAAAGCAAAATTAAAATCAAGAACACAATATAAAAGCTACTTGAGTATTTTAGTTGTGTATTTTATGACAACTTAAACCACGAAAAAACCTGAAACTACTTCTCCTATTTTCAAAACATATCCTGAAAATTTGAAATCTTCAAATCTTCATGCCGCCTAGATGGGATGAAAAGTGAGTCTTAGAAAAGTGGGATGAAAACTAGGTCTTAGAAAAGTGAGTTGGACAAAAGAAAAATCTTTTGCAACTAATATTCGTCTTTTATTTTTCTTTTCTTTACTCAGCATTTTGAAAACAGCAGAATTTTTTGATAACTTCATAAGTACTTGTGAAAAAAGACAGCTATTCCTTAATAACTTGGAATTTTTAATGAGCAGAATAATATTAGGATCTGCTGGAAATCTGATTCAAGGTTTCTCATGCCAGCCATTCAAAATACAAATAAGCCATGCATTGGTGCATCCATTACAGTAAGTAAAAGAAGCAGAAAAAAAGTAATCCTTGCAAAGTTATTCTGAAACAAGAATTACAGTGGAGCCAAAGACCTTTTACAGTACATGGTACATGCAGTAACCATTAGCTGATACTCTTGCAGAACTTGTGATAATTATTTTTATTTGTTTGAAAAAAATAATGGTCTTTAAAATGATTCATGCCTGGATAGTGACAGCTATTGCTGACTTTTAACTACAAAAATTACCAAAAAAAATATTTTTAAATGCTTGTTGGATGCAAGGTGATGCACTAACATAATTTATAAATAAATGGTCTGAAATTCAGACACCTGGTCAGGTCATTCTTTAAGGATAATATAAGGGCCAAAGAGAGTCATCTGTATTCACAGATAGAGACACTGAATATGTAAAAATAATGCCACAACACCATGGCAATACTGTTATGGCATTTGGAAAATGGCTCCTACCTCTTTCTTTGGTGATGTATGAAAATAGGACATCTTTTAAATATGGCAGATTTTAAGACAGTAGGAAAAATTAAGGGTGCAGCATAATCTGTGCTGAGTGGACTTTCATCACCTTTTGTAACTGCATGTTTGCAGTTCCAACATCATGCAGCTATGCAAACCAAGGTATAATTTCATTCAGAAGGGGTATTTTAGTGCTTTTTGGGGTTTTTCAGTGGACAGCATGATAGACCATGCAATTGGCAATTCCTGATAAATGGCACAACTGCTTTCCCCATGGCTGTTGGGAGGAGGCTCCTTTCTCTGAGCTGCCACACACACAGGCTGTGCAAACAAACCCTGAGCCTTCTGTGCTCAGAGAGCATCCCCACATCTGTGCTCAAACTGATCTGTCCAGACATCAGCAAACGATAATGTTCAGCTGAGACAGATGAAGTGCAGCTCCCCGCTTGACAGATCCGTGCCTCGCAGCTCGGGCCTATCATCCTCCCCACTCAGAAACATGCTAAGTTATATATTATTGTTCCGTGACAGCTCGTGTGAAAATCAGAGCCTGGGATGCAGAAAGAGACACCAACTTGTCCCTCACCCTAACTCACTGAACTTGCTGTGCCTGGAGCGAGACTTTCTCCTGCAGTCCTCACTCAATCCCCAAAGGGACGTCAGGATAACGGGAGCTGACAGCTTTACAGCAATAGTGCCATAAACCACCCTAAAGGAGCCTTGTATCAACCAACAAGAGGCAATTACCTTGACTCCTGACTCACTACCACCAGTCAGGAGCTGAGTTTTATCTCCTCGCTGACACCAAGCCCCAGCTGCAGGAATGCAAATCAGCTGGTTTTCCCTTTTGAAGCTCGGACCTGGTGACTTCTCCAACATAATGTTCACAGATGACCACTTGTCTGTCCAGATCTCTCCAGACAAATTACTATTGAGCAATATTTTTTATTCTAGCACAAAATCTTCTCTGAAAGATCATATCCTTTGGTATTTTGGATTGCAAGAAAAATGAGCAAATGGGGTGGAGAATTTGGAAGAAGGTGGATTTTCAGCTACGACACAAAAGAATGAAAAGAGACTTATTTTGCAAAGGTGATGTAAAAATTTCAGATGGTAATTAAGCACATGACAAGGGAAAAAGCATGAAGGGGGAACCATCCATGTAAAAAAAAAACAACCTAGAGATGTGTTAACTTTAACCAGAACACTGGATTTCTATCAGCAAATGAAAAAGGGAAGGATGTTTTGGGTCTGACCTGTTCCCCCACTGTGGACTTAGGACAAAAGTACTTGGCACCACTCAAAAGACAGCCTGTCTGTCCTAAAAAAAGCCTCTTTTAAAGGGCAGCTAAAAATTACCTTAGAAAGACAACATGTCCAGCTTTCCCTATTTATTAAATTACAAGCACTAGAGAGTGACCTTAGAGCTCGACTGGAGTTCAACTCCAAAGCAAAAAAAAAAGTCCTAAATCTATTTTTGGGCTCCCTAAATCCATTAATTTCCCTTTCCATGCTGGCACACAAAATGGGAAAGAAGAAACAGTACTGACCCACAGATGTCTGCAGTTTAATCCACCTGAGACACCCCAGTGAGGGTGAAGTCAGCCTGGCCTGCAAAGTTGTGCTGGAGGAGACCACAGAGTCACAGAGTGGGTGTGGTGGGAAGGGACCTCTGGAGATTGTCTGGTCCAACCCCTCTGCTAAAGCAGCTGCATCATCATCATCATCATCACATCAGGTGGGGTTTGACTTTTTCCAGAGGATTGTGAAGAAAAACAAGCCATTCCCCTCTCCAAGTAGAAACTCAAAATTTTAGTCTAAGCTACAGGAGAGTGAGAAGGAAAAGAAACCCATAATAATTAAAACAAACAAACCAAAACCTCAACCATTCTATCTTCTTTTTCCTCTGTATACTGAGCCCCACAGGTGCAGCATTAAAACATAACAGACCAGAGAAAGGCTGTTGGCCTCTGTCATAGGCTAGGAAAAGCCTGATTTTGTTCCAATCGGGGTCAGTTTGTGTGATTGACAAGTAATTTATCCAGTAAAAGACAAGCTGCGACTTTCGGCGAAATGCTTAAAAAGGCTGGATGGGGGGAGGAGCGGTCTCTCTTTGTCGTCGGTGTGGCAGGCCGGGGACAGGGAGCGGCCGGGCCGGCCGGCCTCGGTGCCCCCCCCCACCCCGGGGCGGCTGCGGCAGGCCGGCCGGGCCGGGCCGGGCCCCAATGCTGCCGGAGTCGGGGCAGGCCGGGTCGGAGCTTTAGGAGCCGCTGTCTCGCGGAGAGGCGGACAGCATGGAGAGAGAGAGAGAGAGCTCGGACAGAGTGCCCCTTCGCCCTTGTTCTTCTTTTCAAGCCGAAGAAACCAGCGCACGGCTTCTAAACGACTCAGTTTCCCGCCGCAGAGCCACGTGGGCAGCCCGGCAGCCCGAAAAGTTTAACCTTTCGTTGTGAGCAGATGGATTTTCCTAAACATCATCTTTCTCCGGAAGAAGAACAGTTATAGCGAAGAAACTATGGAAAGACACGGCATGAAGCTACAGTCGGTAAGGGAAGAGTGAAAAGGACTTTAAGGCAAAAGGACAAGGAGTGGCCTAATTTTGGCTGGACATTTCTGGTAACTATAAAGACTGAACTGGTTTTGTTTCCTGTAACATATAAATGCTTTTGGGGGGATGTAAGGTTCTAGTTAAAAGTGATATGAAGCTTTTTTGCTCCTAAAGAAAGAGGAGATTTGTTTTTGGGTCTTGAGATGATTTTGGAAATAGAAAAAGAGAATCTTTGTGTCATACTAGAGGAGGCATCCTTAAACAGTACCCCAGTAAGCAAATATGGCCTATGTGCAGTGTTGAAAGAACTGCTAATGGGTATAGTATGTCTATATAGAACCCAGAGAGACTCCTTTCCTAAAAGAACTGATAAAAGGTTATTTTTAAAATGGTAAAACTGGCTGAAGTTGCAAGTCATGTCTTTTTATGTTGAGTGAAGAAAGGTAAAAAACTTAGAAAGAGAAAGAAAGATGTTTTAGAAGTTTCATTTGTTGTTGTTGTTGTCTTTTTTCCCTTTTCTTGTTGTTTTTGTGTGTATTAATAAACTATCTTTGTAATTTAAAGATGGGCCTGGTTTGCTTTATATTCTTCCAGTCAAATAAAATATAGAACGTGATTAAACCATCACAGCCTCCTCCACTGTTACAGCTTTTGATTTTCACGTTTGTATCCCTGCTCACAACAGGATTATCAGCAAAGACTTCATTAATATGACTTTCTGATACCCATTTAACTACAAATCTAGTCTCAGTCTATAATTCTACCTACCTTCCTAGATTTATTTCTACACAAAACACATCTCCCACTCTTGATCCTGACAGTGATATGAGTTACTTGATCCAAGGCTGCTGTGAGGCTCAGAAATAGCCAGTTGCAAAAATGAAATACGATGCTCGGAGTATGATGAAGAACTGTGATTTCCATCTTCCATGGGTCATGGAATTGACAAACTGTATCAGGAGGAAGGGGATATCTTCTATTGAAAGGCATCACAAAGATGATCCTGAGCAGCGAGATGAAACTCTCCTCATCAGAGGCAAGACTGACGTGTTGTGAGACTGAGCAGGAATCTATTTTGGCAGATTACAGAGGAATGAACTGAGAGCTACAAAGAGATTATTATATTATTCTAGGAGGGATGCACCAGCTGCTTCTGATAGGTAAATACAGCAAAATTACTGTAACAGGTAAGAGTAATGGAACTATAACAGTAACACCAATCTAATTTTCCCCAAACTGCAAAGGATTAAAGGAAAAAAAAAAATTAGCACACAGGATCACCTCACAGAAGGAAATGCTCTGTCCCTGTTGAACCTCTGCAACTTCTAGTGTACATGGTAAACCTAGCTGACAAAAAATGCTAAGCAATCAATTAAAAATAATATTATTTAAAACATCCACTTGCGTGAATCCTTTTCTATTCAAAACTTGTTCTGAACCAGCTCACCTTTTTAACATTTAAGAGAACAAAGAAATGCTTCACACTAAAATCTTTGCAGACAAAGCAAAGCCTGTGACACCTATAAATATTAAGTGTATTAATCAGGTTATACTAAATATCAGCTTGCCTTGAACTCAGATGTAAGTGTGCTGGAACAGTGTAATCAACAACAGCAAGCAGGCATTTATGGCACCGTGGTGGCATTGCCTGACACAATGCACATTTTACTGTCAGTCAGTCAAACAATGGGACTGCCCTGAAGTGGTGAACAAAGCCCTGTAGGCTGGGCTGCCCCCTGGGTTAAACCAGAACATTAGTATTTGCAGATCCATCCCCAATCAGAAATCACTGTTTATCAAGGTTTCAATGCACGACTTGCTCCTGCGTCCCAATGTTTTCACATACTACTTCTATTTATGAATGCCCAGCTCTTTTTCCCTATCATTTCCCATTTATACTTAGAGTAGTTATCTCAGCTGAGACAAAAATGGTTGGGTTTCCATCTGCCCATTTATTTCTTGTCTTAGCTGCACCTCCCAGCTCCCACCATCGGTGCTATGCCATCCCCTTCCCCAGTCCAGCTATTTCTCATTCTAAATTAATTTTCTTCTGTTGTTAAATAATATCTAAGTTCTCCCTCCTCCCCTCGTTCACAGCAAACGCTGCTTATCATGTGAAACCTTAGTGTCACTCCCTCTATGGTCACCTTGGGGCATCTCAGCAGAGAAACACAATCTTTTATAATGCCATGCACAGCAGCTTTGGGGAACAGCAAGGAGCTCTGCGTGACTGCCTCCTCTTTTCTATTAACAGTAAAACTCTTGCCTTTTTAGAGTCCATGTATTTCAAACAGGGTCGGGAGAGTCAGGGACCCAGAAAGGTTTGAGGATGCAGCACCATGAATCAGTTACACATAAAGAAGTTATTTTCTACTCAGGCACACCTTGATAAAATGCAGGCAGGCAAAAAATACCAGAGTGTTAATCAGCGTGGTAATTAAAGCACTGTCTTGGTTTTAAATAAATCAAATCCTGCTTTGCAAAGCTTCCCCTGAATCCAAAATACAAGGATATAACTTCTTACGAAGTTTTGCTTTCTACTGTTTTAAGGGGTTTTATTTTTACTTTAAAGACTTTATCATTTCTTATCTAGTTTGCAAAATAAACTAAATGCAGGAATTATATGCAACCTTTTCCACACCCTGTGAGAGGAGCAGTAAGGTAAGTGTTACAAAGAGAGGAAATATTCTAGCACATGGATGTTACCTTCCCAAGGAGCTGCAGAGGCGCTGAAAATGTGTTAAATGCCTATAAACGACTCAGCTGAGTTTGTGAGTTTGTAGTGAGAAACAACACCTTTTTTAGAATTCGTTATGGACAGTCTGTTTCTACCTGTGTAGGGGCAAAATAGGCCTGGCTTCACACAGGCAATAAGCAAATCTTGGCTAAATTTCTTTCAAAAGCAAACTACAACTGCAAAGCTTTCTCTTCATTTCACAATTTGTCAATTTTTGATACTTTCTGTCCAAAAAACAGAGCAACACAATTCACTCTGCTGCTGCACGTACACTGAGGCATCAGCTTTTCTGCTCCTGTGAAGTGATTTCCACATCTTACCATTCCCCACTCCTCTGCCACCTCCAAGCTGCCCTGCCCACCCATTTCACATCATTTTTGGTGCTTCCCAAAATTCCCCCCAGGGCCAAGTCAGTCCTGCTGGACCCATCCTGCTCAGAGGGCTCAGCAGTTTCCTGTGCTGCAGTCCCCCCCACTTTTCTGCTTGCTGCTTACAAAAGGAAGGAAAAAGGTCAAAACTATCAGGAGCCATCAGACCTCAGAGCACACAGCAAAACCCAGAGCAGGACGATGCACACAAAGCACATTTTGGGAGGGAAGGGAAGGCAAAGTGGCAGCAGCATCAGTCCTGTGTGCCTGTCACCCTCCCTCCTGCTATTTCAGCATCACCCACTCTTCCTTTCCTTCTTCACCTCCCCAGTCTCCCCCAGTGATGCATCTTTGTATAACATAAAACTCAGAATGGCTTGGGTTGGAAGGGACCTTAAAAATCATCTGGTTCTACCCCTGCCATGGGCAGGGACACCTCCCACTGTCCCAGGTTGCTCCAAACCCCAATGTCCAGCCTGGCCTTGGGCACTTCCAGGGATCCAGGGGCAGCCACAGCTGCTCTGGGCACCCTGTGCCAGGGCCTGCCCACCCTCACAGGGAAGGATTTCTTCCCAATATCCAATTTAAACCTACTTTTTATTAGAAAAATGCCTTTTCCTCCTTGTCCTGTCTTTCCAGGCCTTGTCCAAAGTCCCTCTTGCAGCCCCTTCAGGTACAGAATGATCTCAGTAAGGTCACTCTGGAGCCTTCTTTTCTCCAGCCTGAAGAAGCTCAATTCTTTCAGCCTTTTCTCATAGGAAAGGTGCTTAATCCCTTTAATTATCTTCCTGGACCTCCCTTGCCTGTAGGAAATACAGGCTATATTTCCTGCCCTGCTCACCAGAATCCTTTATTTATAATGTTTTGGGGTTTTTTTCTTTTAATCCATTTTATGATTGCTTTTGATATCAACATTCTGACAATTACCAGTGGAATAACACCTGGAAATACTATTCCAAATGGTGTCTGGCTGCCAGAAACTTCTGTTTGGTTTTTACAGATAATTTCCAAGGTATGTGAAATTGCTGGCTCATTTAAAGGCAGTAGATCCATAACTCAAAAAAAACCCAACCCACTTGACCAACAGGCATTCAAGGGAAAAATGCAATTAATTCTCTCAGGAGATCTGCCTACAAGGCTGTGATTTCACAAATTATTTTGTTTGTAGCACAAGGTTTCAGAACTTCCAGTCCATACCAGCGTGTGCTCAACCTCACCACCTTTCCTTCCATTATGTGGCAAAAGCAGCTTTTCAGGGACACTTGCATAAACATGCAACTTTTTTTTATTTATTTTTTCCCTAATTAAAATTAAATAATTTGATATTTAAAAGTTATTTGCACATTTCTTGGTGAAAAACCTCTCAGGCAGACCCTCTCCTCCTTCACTGCATCCCCAGCCAAGGCCTTGGGCAGAGCTGCAGGTTGGATTTCAGATGAGCTCCCACTCGTGTGGCAGAAATGTGCTCCCACTCTGCTGGTCTGGTACATCCTCTCTCTGAATGCACAGGCCAAAAATGAGCTCACCAAACAAGACTGCTACACTGGTGACCTGAACTGTTGCTCACCAGGAACTCCAGGTTTTGCCATTTTCTGCAGTTTTCCTGTTCCTACAATAACAGCACTTTTCTCTCTGGTAACTCACATTTCGCTGTTCAGACTGGGTATTATTTCCCCCCTTTTGTGTGTGACCCTGGCTTTTTCATTATTTTCTGCTCCTGCTGTTATTTATTTAATATGCTGTTATTCATTCCCCAAAATCCCATTTAATATGCCACATTAAGAAAACACTGTCCTACTGGATGCTTCTGCTTTAGCTAGCTAAGAAAACCCCAAACAAAACCCACACATGTAGATATATATATACCTGCTCTCCTATAACTTAGGAAAAGTTTTAAAGAGCTTACTACAAAGACTTCAAACATTATAGTGAGTTCTTGGAAAGTTTTAAGTTCCTTGGCTGCACTGAGAGCAGACAGACATGTGTGGGATCTTTTCTTTTTTTTCTTTTTGATGGCTAGCCAGAAATGCCCAGTGGGATGCAGTTTCCTGAAAGAGATTTTTATGTCTTTGTCACTCCTTAGCACCCACACTGCCACAATTACTTCACGATCCAAGCAATTTAAAAGAACTAAAAGAAGGCAGAGCTTTATTTTTATTAAATTGCTAGTAAGTACTGATATCAGTGAATATCAGCTATCCAGTCAGTCAAGCAAGATATTGGATAATATGATCTATATTCTTCTGGCACTAAGGCGGGTCAGAGTGGTTGCTGAGCAGGCAAACCACAAAATAGTTCCCTATTCCCAATCAAAAAAAAGTGAGGGCTATTTCAGCTTCCCCCCAACAATTTCGGTGTAGGTTTCTTTCCCGTTCTCAAGTTTATTTCAGTAAACTCAAACAAGTTATTTATTTAGCAATCACACCCTCTTGTTTATATAAACATCACGTATTATATTATTCTTCTGCTCCCTAATCCCAGTTCCCCTGTTACTTGCTAGAAAGAGTAAAAGAAACAATAATATGAAATATCTGCTCTCACAAGGTCACTGGCACTGCTCTCCTTGCATTTGTGCACATCTTGGAGCTGCTGCTGCCCAGACATTAAAAAGCTGCTTTGACAAGCTGCTCTTTCCCTCTGGAATATCTCATCAACACACAGATGAGAATCACATCAACCTCTGGGCCAACTTCTACTGCTCAATTCAACAGTCGTGCAAGAGGCATTATAAAAAAAAAAAAAAAGAAGAAACGCCTCCATAAAAATGGGACAGCACAAAATACTTCTGCACTTGGCACTGCCGTGCTGGTGGCAATCAGGACACATTTTTAATGGTCCAAGAGGACTGTCAGCCAAAGTGCGCAAACACTGTGAGCGCTGGTGCAGAGCTGATGGAGAGGGGGATGTTTCCTCACACTGTTACACAGTTATAGGTGTAGATAAACAGCTTCCCACAGAGTGAGGATCAGATGCACCGGAAAGCACTCAGCGCTGCAGATTCAAGTTCTGACATGGACCTGCGCTGTACCGCCACTGCAGATCACAGCTTTGGGTGTCTGAAGGGTTGGTGAGTGCTGGCAACACTGGTGGGAGGACAGCAACACAGACAGCAAACAGAGGAGGAGGAAAGAAACCCACCTTGAGGAGCTCATAGTGCTGGATGCCGTTCACCCCGATGTCCGGGTCGATGGCAGACGGGACCGAGTAGCGGGAATTAATGGCCGTGTTCTCGGGGATAGAGATGTTAATGACCGTCGAGGGGAAAAGGGGGGCGTTGTCATTTATATCCTCGATGAGGAACCTGATCTTGACCAGCCTGAAGACCTCGTCGGGCAGAACGGCCACCTCCACCTCGTAGAAGCAGCGGTTCTCGCTGAAGATGCCGGCGCACAGCTTCTCGCGGTCGATGCGGTTGGCGGCCGTGAAGATCTCCCCCGTGTTCTCCTCCACCCTCACCAGGGGCACGTCCCCAGTCTTGTAGACCAGCTTGAACTGCAGCGGGGAGGACAGGGGCACGTCGGGGTCCAGCGTTAGGTTGAGATCCTTGAGCAGGTTGCCGATGAGGACATTTTCAGGCAGTTCTTCCCTCACAGTGTAGTTCTTCTCCTGCGCGCCAGATTGGAACACGATGCAGGCCAACAGGACTGCCAAGAGGTAGGTTCCAGACAGCAAGTCCATCTCCAGAATCACTAATGAGTATCCCTGTAGAACGCCAGGAGTAGCTGGGAAAAGGGGAAAGGAAAATCCTTTAGAAGTCACAGAATATTGTGTTCCTAAAGCGCAAGAGACACTAAAAGAGAACCTTTCCTGCAAGAGCAACATGGACGGTTTGAAAACCTCATTAGTAAAGTCACATTTGACTTAATCCTTCCTAAATACGTATAAAATTCCTTGCACAACTTTTTTTTACTTGAAACTCTTAACTAAATACTAAGGTAAGAATTTTAAGGCTAGATCATATTGAATGAAGAAATAAGTACAGGAATTTCCCCATTTCCAGTGTGAGATTTTCCTTTGCTCCTTAGGAAAATCTCTTCCTTTGATCTCTCTGCCACATTGTCCTCATTTTTTTTTTTTAATTTTTTGTTTGTTTGTTTCCCAAGAATAAAGTAGGCAAGAAGTTTGCAAGCAACCATCTGCTGAGAACCAGATCTTTTTATACCTCTTGTGTAAATATGGGACTAGAAGAACACTTGTCTTAATTCTCCCCCCAGGTTTTGCACTGACAAAATTGTGTAATGTTAACAACGGCAAAGAAATCTGGACATTTTTAATTCAGGAACTTAAACTGGCAAGAAAATGTTATTATCTAAATGGAGTCTGGTGAACTTCAGCCAACAACATGTGGAAATCTGCCTAGTGAACTATAAGAATTTTAATAAAATTTTATATTTGGTGATGTCAGTTCATAGTACTCTGGAACATCAATACCTTTAAAGGGAGATAGAATCTTGTTCTGCACAGAGGAAAAATCTGTACTTCTCAAGCTGGTTTCTGAATGACAATGTATTCCCTCTTTGAGGTTGTTAACAACCTCAAGAAAGATGGAAGTGGAATAGGAAGACTTACAGGTACACACAGATATCTGTGTAGCTGCATACAGCCTTCAGCCAAGAATTTTTAAGAGATAAATCACTCTCTTGAACTCCATGTATGGAATATTTGCCTAATCTTTACATAATTCTGCCATTCCAGAATTTAGGATCTGCTAGGATAGCATTTCTCTACGGTAAATGTTCAAGGGTTCCATGTAAACTGATTTTTCTCATAAATGGTATCTTAGCTCCCATCAGGTTAATATACCTGTGCTAACACATCTACATTATTTTCACTGTGCAGGTAAAACTGCAATTTTGCTTCCTGTCTCTTCTCATTTTTTCCCCCTGTCATAGCATAGATTGATTTACTTCTGCAGATCAAGTTGCAGGGGTTGAAGAAATTACTGATGCCAGTAATTGCCTTCACCTGTTAGTTACTGCCTTTCATCAGTGCCACTTGCAGGGTAATTTAGTCTAAACCCTTTGATTTTTGCAGTGAAACAGATTAGGAACAATTAATATTGCTATTCCATTTAAACACTGCAAACTGCTTTGGCTTGGAAGCAAGTGGCAGATAAAGAACCTTCCAACTCGGTCTGCAAGGTGGATCCCCACATCAGCACCATCCAAGTGGACAGCATTTTCTGGCCTCATGGTTATACAAAAGGAGACAATTATACAATTTCCATGATCATACATAAAATAAAAACCCAGTGCTGCAAGTCTCCACTTATGGGAAAAGGCTTTGCTCTCTGAGTAATTCAATGAACCTGGAGTGATAAAGTATTGGAATGGTCTGCCCAGGGAGATGGTGGAGTCACCATCCCTGGATGTGTTTAAAACAAGCCTGGATGTGGCACTTGGTGCCATGGTCTAGTTGAGGTGTTAGAGCATGGGTTGGACTTGATGATCTTGATGGTCTCTTCCAACCTAGAAATTCTGTGATTCTGTGATTCTGTGAATTCTGACATGGGGGAGAAGGGGATGGCATTTCAGGAATTCCCTGATTTACCACTGGACTTCAGGGATTCACAACACCCAAAGCAGCACCAGCCAGGTGTCCAGAGTGAAGCAACAGTGCAGGACCAACAGCCTTTTGTAAACCATTATAAAATAATATCACATTCTAAATATGCAGATAAGGAAGTCACCAGCAGCTCCTGGTTATCATTATGGTAACATCCTGTGAGCCAAATGAATAACTTGGTGATAGTGTACAAGTGTATTCATTTGGTTTGTTATAGTTTTATTTATTAATTGCTTATGTCTCCTTAAATGCAGCTCCAGCAGTTGTCACCCCACTGAAGTAATTGCCCACCTACAACCAACCTGCAGAGAGCCCTTTATTTCAGGAAAGCAAACCTTTGTATCCATTGTCACTGAAATAAATAAATAAATCTACATCGTTTCCTATGGAAAACACAAATAAAAATGTATTTATTTGTATGGGTTGCAGTGAAAAGTTGATATTTAAATATCCTGCTCCCTCCCCCCTCAAAAAAAAAAGAAAAATCAGAATGGTTTCATGTTTTATGCATACTAGAAGGAACTATTTTGCCACTTTTTCCTCTCTATTACAAATTAAAATGAAAAATAACACAACAGGATAAAAAAACCCTTCAAATCCTGATGTTTATAGAATAGTATCTTAAATATAAATTTCTGAGGGAAGGAAATGAAAAAAAAAAACAAACCCAACACCTACCATAAATATAAACCAAATTCTAGCCCCTATCCCAAATTCTTCTATGGCAATACCAATGAAGGTATTGCTCAAAAATGATAATTATATAAAAATGTTGTATAAACAGGTGTATAAACAAGTATATAAACCTTCCAAATAAATACTCTTTTTTTTCTTTTTTTTTTTTTTTTACAAAGCAATATAAGGATGAATAATAAATGCAGCAATCTAAAGAGTTCGTCAACAATATCCCTGAATCAGTTCTGAAAGTTGAGATCATACCAGGAGATACTTTATATTCAAACCAAATTATAAGCCTTTAACCCCAGTTTCATCTGCAGTGGAGCTTCCAGGGATTATAAAAATAACAACAGCAGGACTCAAAAGAGTTTTGTAAGGAAAACTGCAGGGTGGAACTTGACATTACATTATTATGCATATTTTTACTTACTTTAAACCAAGTTTGAACCACTGTATTGAAATTCTTTTTTGTGTCATAGTAAAGAAAATGCTTTAAAGCACAAAGAAACAGCAGAGCACACTTATAAACCACGTTAGATAAACGCTGACATGACTTTTTGTGGTGTCTTTTGCTGTCACAGATTTTCCTGAGTGACTAAAGGGTATAGACATGTAATAGACAGTGTTAGTTTAGCAGGAAAAAACAACCAACAGTGGTTTACAATGCTTGAACTTCTGCACAATACACTATTTTTCTAAAAATTGTTTCTTTTCTTTCAAAATGACTCTAGTAACAGTCTTGAAGCTCTATTCCAGAGCTGTAGGACTTTAAGGAGGAAAAAAAAAAAAAATCGCCACGTGACACAATTTTGCTGCTTGGATAAAGAGTAGAATATCTTCTGTTGTGAGGAAAGTGTTGTTCTTCCAGAATCCTATTTATAAAGTCATAGCTGTACGTTGCCTGTCATTTGTGCCATAGCACTGATAGGGATACTATGGCAACAGCAAATGCAAAGAACAAGGAGCAAGAGGCACCTCCTAGCAAGCAAAGGCATTTATGAAATCCAAGTCTTCCAGCCTGGAACACTGAGGAAACACAAAAGTACAGAAGGCTGAACAGAGCAGCCCAAGCCTGAGGGACCTTCCATGGGTTCCAGCACTTGCTCGCGCTTCTAAGGCGGTTAAAAAAAAAAAAAAATTAAAAAAAAAATAAGAACAAATCAAATTGTTTAACAGAAGGTTACATGAAGCTTGCCAAGCCATTTTCCCAGCTTTCAAGAGAATGCATTGCTGTCTGTGCTGTTGACTTCCCAACTAGGAAGGCAAATGGCCCAGATGGACAAGATGGCGAGGAGGAGGGGAAAAAAAAGTTTAAACTTGCTTTTTTTTTTTTTTCATCTGGCTGTCTATGCACTCAAATATACCTGCTTTTTTCTTCAACATACCAAATATTAATGGTGTCATTTAAATATTAGCACTGTTCATTATCATCTTCTTTTAGCAGCTGTCAAATCATACCTTGAAAAGTAGAGAGAACATAAAAACTGTAACCAAGTAATGGAGCAGGATGTGAAGGTAGAAAATCTAAATCTGTTCTTTAAGGCTCCATCTGGTCCCACCTGAGCGAGAACTCCTTTACCTTATTACAGAACTTGTTATTTCTTGCTTAAGAGGATCTCAGAAAAGTAGTAAAGGGGGTAGAAGAGTCCAGGTGTCCATTTCAGATTAGAAAAATAAGAACCAAACATTCTTTGATAGTTGGATTCAGATTTGAATTAAGAGTAGAACAAACAAGCTGTGGTGATACTTTGTAACTTCTATATCAAGTTCATAGAAAAAGGTATCATATTTTTAAAAATTAGGATTATTGAAGTCCAAAGCTACATCAATATCCAATTATTAAAATCATAGTAGAGAAGAAATCCTGAAAATATCACTCCCATTCTTATCTTTATATTCCCGAACCCATTTTAATTACTTGGACAAATTTAGCTAGCACACCACACTTTTTCAATATCATATCCTTTTCATTTGCTGCTAATCCACCGTGGGCTCCTTAAACAGGAGTATTTAAATCCCTGTATTAAAATGGTGTTTCTCAGAGCAAAAGATCCCCACGACACAGCTCCCATCTGTCAGTCAATTCCATGATTATCACGTTGTTCCACTGACGAGAGAGCTATTTGCAATTCTTCCACCTCACTGGGGCTCCCTCCAAAGTGCCCACTGACAATTAGGCAGCTCTGCACAGGTTTTGAATTCTTGGACCGTGCTGATATGGATTTCAGCTTTACCCCAAAGTGGGAATTTTTGATGCTGTAAGTTTTTAGCGTTTGGGGTTTCGGTTGTTGCATTGGGTTTTGGCTTTTTTTTTGTTTTGTTTTATTTTCTTTTGTTTGTTTGTTTGGTGTTTTTTGTTTGTTTGTGGGTATTTTGGGTTTTTTTGTTTGTTTGTTTGTTTGTTTGTTTTGTTGTGGTGGTGGTGGTTTTTGGTGTTTTGGGGGGTTTTTTTGTTTGGTTTTTTTGGGTTGTTTTTTGGGTGTTTTTTTGTTTTTGTTTTTGTTTTTGTTTTGGGGTTTTCTTTTGGTTTGGTTTGGTTTGGTTTGGTTTGGTTTGGTTTGGTTTGGTTTGGTTTGGTTTGGGGTTTTTTTGCCATAAGCCACTGGCCTGGCTGCACACAGCGAGGTCTCCCCTTTGCCACCGCACACCCCAAGTGTCATTTAAGGGACTGGCTGGGTTTGGTGGGACTGGTTTTTAAAAAGGTACAGAATTCACAGGTATTTTGCAGGTTTTGATGACAATAAGGAACACCACAAAGCTGTTGCCTGACAGAAATCTCCCTCATTTTTTTTAAGGCACAAATGCCATCAACCCCACCTGAACTCGCTGCCACGCTCCACAGCGTTTCAAACATAAATTATTTGCAGCCATCAATATTTATCCACAGGATCCACTCCCTACACAAGACATTTCATAATCATATTCAAAGAAAAAGACCTACCTCAAAGAGAAACAGACAATTTGTTATATTATCAGGGCTTTCAAATTCATTCCCTCATATGATTTTACTCTAAATCCACTAAGGGACTGATTCATTCTTTGATCTATTTTTTATGAGCTTGATGGTACTGACTTCAATGAGGTTTCTTTAATTTGATTTTTCTTCAGTGATGAACAAAATGAAACTGGAAATTCTTATCACCAGGAGAAAACACCACCCCACATCCATTTAAGTCAACAAAAGAATTAAGTAAGTGAGAGGCACAGCTTCCTTACAGTTGTGTGCTCTCCTGATTCAGGGTCTTCACTGCTTAAAAAAAATAGAGTATTTTTAGTCCTTTTTATAACTAGTCCATCACAGGGGGGTAAGAAATACTCTTCACTTGAGGAAATAAAAAACTTAATGGCCAAAGCACAGGTTCTTCAAGCCACATGAAGAGGCAGACAAGGCGTGGAAAACAAGCAACTGATAAATTCTTAGATAGAACTCTTTATTCCTGATAGTAATCTGCAGCTAATAGGAAGAGTGTTGATTAAAACTTGTATCAAAATGCTGGAAACAGTGAACAGAATTATAAATACACAACAGGTAATGAGCATGCTGAACAAATTAAACTCAATCACATTGATATATGGCATAAGTAGTAATTTATTTTAATCGTTGCAAATTAATCCCTTTAAAGCTGAAGTCCCTTTTTTACTAGAAGAGTAAGTACAGTCCACATTTGGGAAAATGCATCTAGCAGCCACCCAGGAAATACTTTAAAAATATCCTGTAACTTATTTCAGAGACCTGTGAGAATATGCAGTGTCAAATTTATTTATATACCAGTGACACTAGGAAATGGTCCTGCTTTTAGCAGTGGAACATTTTTGCATTGGAGCTGCATAAAAGCTAAAGGTTGAGAACAGAAATCTTGGGAAAAAAGGCTGAAGATCTCTTTGATGGCTGTTTTCATTTTCTTAGAAAGAGATAATGGAACAAATAGAAAAAGAAAAAGAAAAAAAAAAGAGAAAAAAACACCCCAAAAAATCAAACCAAACCCTACACTAAACCCCCTACTGTAAAGCTGCAGACCACTACAACTCCAAAGTGAACATAACATTGCTCTCCAAATCCTAATATATATTCACTATAATTCAATTACTGACTTCTAAAAACATTACAAAAAAATCAGGTTGTTAATGGTATGATTCATAATGTCATTTTCTTTGCATTTTATTTGTGTGTTTGTACTACATGAATACATTTTACCAATCAGATGGAAATTGCTCTGGTTTTAGTACTTGAAAATCTGTTCCTGCCTCAAATCTGAAAATTAAATCTCTGCTAAAACAAACAAAAGGAAAATCATCTATGAACCACTGGCAAGAGAATATGGGACCACAATAAGAAACTATGTGGAACCACATATGTGGCTGTTGGATGCACTCCAATGTAAAACACATTTTTATTTGTTTAAAAATGGAAGTCAATCTGATTTCAGTCATTTGTGTCAAATCCTTTGAAATGGCAATTGTCAAGATCACCTGTTTCATACATAATGCATTTTGCTTTACTGCCTCGCTGCCAGTTAATAATTTTCATTTCTCACAGGTAAAATCCACATTTCAGAGTGTCTACTGAGCACTTCCAGTGGCTGTGAATCAGGGCAGAGATGCTGTTATATTGGTAATATTGTGTTTGATTGCCCTACTTATTCCAAACACAATTCTGCCAAGAGCTCAGGCATATACATTCCATGAATTCTAGAGGAGCAGGAATCAGTCACCTTCTTCCAACCCCTTGAGCTCCACACACAGAGGTGAGGAAACCACAGTAATTCACTTCTCATTTAACCATTTGTGAGAGCAGAGAGTGCTGCTCCCAAAATTTCTAAAAAGAAACACAAAAACTAAATATATCGAAATATATTGCTATTTTTCTTTTTTAAAAAAGTCATGACTTGCAAGGGAAAAAAAATCCATTTATATTCTGTAATTCCTGTTAAACTCAGGATATCAGGAATTTTCCACTAATCTCACCCAATTCCTGAAGGAGAAAAAAGTTCTTCTGGGTGCCAGAAGACATATATTGGACTCCAAAAGGATGTCTAAACTTTGCTATTTTCATCAGTTTCTCTTTGTCTTAGCAGAACATATTAAAAAAAAAATCAGTTTTTTTTTTATCCAGTAGCAGCAGAGCTGCTCATTTTCATATGGGATTTTTTTGTTCTTCTTAAAGATACCTTGAATGCAAATTAGCATCAAACTATAAGGTATTAGCCAAGAGTTTAAAATATCAAATAGACCATAAATTGCATATTCTATACCTTACACCTCTCTCACCAATTAACAGCCTAATCACCACGTCTGCCCAAAGTTGTCACGGGCAACATAGGGATACCATACTTGAGAAGGCATCTTTATAAATCATAAACTCAGCTCTGGAAGCTCCAAGAGTACCATGAGCTTGAGAACTAATTGCACATCTTGGAAGGAATTTTCTCATCATTTATGGATGGGCCCCTGAGCAGGGAAGCAATCAACACATTTTTTAGCTAACTGGCCCTATCTAAACACAACACATGAATAAAACATGGCAGTGTGCAATAGAAAACTCCTAAGAGAAGGTGACTGGAGAGGAAGGCTTTTCCAAGGACAGAACAGTATCAGAATTTGGGGTTTATATCAGAGTTTTGGGTTGTATCAGAATACAAACTGAAAGCAGATGATGAGCAAATTCCTCTCCCCTTCCTGCCCTGGGCAGAGTGGTTCCTCCTTGTGGTGGTTCTGCCCTGTCATGGTCAGGAGATTCTCACTCCCTCCATGACACTCAGGAAGTTTCCAGGAAAAATATTTATTTTCTTTTCCATGAACACAAAGACAAATCATCATCTTTAGCCATGGAAGCCTTGTGATGGGAATTGCTGCCTAGCAGTGGCAGCTCCTCAGCTGGTGGCCTGATAACAAAATAGCAATGAAGACTTCTTTAAATAACAAAAATACTTCTTTAAATTTATAGTTTACATTCACAAAAATGTAAGGATTTTTCCTCTGTTATCTTAAAAATGAAAATGATACCAGAATATTTCTGCTGTTCTGGTGAAACACCTCCTATCCTGACAGATCCCCAAACTGCTGCAGAGACTGAAAACACATGGATTGCTTCTCAAAGCAAATTCTGTGCCACAGAGAATTCTACTCTGAAGTGATTCTGGAAAGGGGATTGAAAACTAAATCATCCCATGGAGACGATGGAGCAGAGCTGTTTTGATTTAGTCAAACTACTTGTACAAAAAAAGTACTCAATAAGAAGAGTCATAAAAGTGGATAAAACAGAATTTTAAGGGTACTTTAAAATGTGTTACAGCAATTTGATGTGCAGGGCCTGATTCTTTAAATTTTGTTTTAGCTGTAGAGTAAATATGGTTTAAAAAGTGGAGGTTCTGGTCAACAATTAAATTGATTCAAAGCCCACTGAAACCAGTGGTATCTTCTCCAGGTTTTACAAAGTTTGCTGGAACTATAATTCTGGAAATAAAATTCCTTAACTTAAGCAAAAAGTTAAGTTGCCTGCACACCTCAACAACAGACCTTTATTAAATATTTGCATAGACTGTTATGTGTCAGCATCAAATGCTTAATTTTAGATTGTATTACAAAGGTCAGGCCATGCTCTTGAAGCCTGTCATGGAAACAAGCTCAGAAATCCTGATTTTTTAACATTTTGCCCAGAACCATAAAGTTCATAAAGAGACTGCAGCTCCTTCACAGACTGTACTCAAATAGTGGGAAATGTGTTGTTTCGGGGTGTTGTGGTTTTTTTGTTTGTTTGGTTTGGTTTTTCTTTTCTTTGGGTTTTTTTTTGGGGGGGGGGGGTGTTGTGTGGGGTTTTTTTGTTTGTTTGGTTGGTTTTTTGTTTGTTTGTTTGTTTTGTGGATTCTTTGGTTGGTTGGTTGGTTTTCTTTGCGGGGGGGGTTGGTGGTTTGGTTTGGTTTTTTGTTCTTGTTGTTTGTTTGTTTGTTTTTGGGTGTTTGGTTGGTTGGTTTGTTTTGGTTTTGGTTTGGTTTGGGTTTTTTTTCTGTTTAATCCTGCCAGCAATTAAGATTCTGCAAGGTGGACAAAGCATTTCTGGCTGGAAATCTGCATTTCCATTGACTCGGTGGGGCCAGCTTAATGTCATTGATCTCCAGACACAAGTGGTGTGCAGAGATCCAGGCTTGTAATGGAGAACAGAGAAATTTGGAATATCTGGGATGCTATTTCCCATCTGTTGCCGCAGCCTTCTTATTAGAGAGTAAAAATGAACCAAAGCACAGACTTCTTGTTAAAAAGGGTCCTGGTTTATTCTTCTTTTTAGCTCAGTCATCCTGACTCTGACTATTCACTGCCTCTGGCTGCAGCAAGCTCCTGCTGTGGGTTTTCCTTGAACCTCTGCTGGTTATTTCCTGCTAAACTCTGACTGCAGGGATTGGTGTGCACTGTGACTGCAGGCTTCTACCCAGCTAGACTGTGACTGCAGGGATTGGTGTGCAGGCAGAGACTGCAGGGATTGGTGTGCAGACTTTGACTGCAGGTTTTACCCAGCTAGACTATGGCTGCAGGGATCAATGTGCAGCTTCTGACTGTAGGCTTTTACTCAGCTAGACTGTGACTGCAGGGATTGGTGTGCAGACTGTGACTGCAGGGATTGGTGTGCAGACTTTGATTGCAGCTTTTACCCAGCTAGACTGTGGCTGCAGGGATCAATGTGCAGCTTCTGACTGTAGGCTTTTACTCAGCTAGACTGTGACTGCAGGGATTGGTGTGCAGACTGTGACTGCGAGGTTTTACCCAGCTAGACTGTGACTGCAGGTTCCAACAACAAGCTTTGACTTCACACCCAGACTGACCTCGCAGCAGTGATTCTCTCTCCCCAGGATCCATCTTCATGATTCTTTCATTCATGCCCCTGAAAGTTCCTCCTCCATGATGATCCTCCCCTCACCAGCTCACGCCCTCTTTTATCTCACTCATCCTTATTAGATACAGCTGTGACTTATCAGGGGTGAGGCTGTATTGGCTAATTAACACATCTGTGACCTTATCAGGGGTGAGGTCACCTGTATTCCCTTCTTCTACACCCATCCATTCTCCTTCTTCTGACATGGTGCAACAGGATAAACAGCTTCAAAAGGTATAACTAATAATGAGAGCAGTGTGCATCTGTAAATCAGTCCTGTAGGTCACCATGCTCATGGAAAAGCTGTTAAAAGTCCTGTTGAAGCATGTTTTCCCACCCAGTTTTGTGGGGAATTGATGCATTTTGTCATTACTGGTACACTACGCAGAACATTCTTTAAAAAAATCGCATATTAGTTCTTGAAAGTAGAAATTTAAAGTAGTGTGAATGATGATTCAAGTTTCAAATAGATATATATGTTCTTCTTCCTCTCTTTTGTGTAAAAGTCATGTTCCTACTCCACAAACCCAAGTGAAAAAAACTAATTTTGCTATAAATAGAGTGACTTCTCCACTTGATAACAGCTTATGATTTAGCTGTAAGTCAGAAAGGTTACAAAAAATATCACAAAAACACAAACCAGTCTATTAGCTGAAAACATTGCAACACAGAGAATTTTTGAATAACATGAGGTTGTACAAAGTACTGTATCATTTGTAAGTTTTATCGTGCTTCACATTTTGGTTACTTTGCCTGTTTCAAGGAACTAAAAATGACCAAAGATATTTTGATCATTTCTGGAAATTAGACACTTGTATTAGGGTTGTAATAGAAATGTCATGCAAACACAACTGATAGACTGCTTCTTTACATCAGCTAATTACGCCTCCAAATCCAAGACCTGCCAAGAAAATTGATGTTTTCCTTTCTGTGCAGAGGTTGTTTTGAATCTCTTAAACTAGATCAACACAAGTGACACAAGGACATAATTATATGTTGCCTCACAAGATGGAAGAACAACAGTGACAAGATTAACTGCTCCATCAATTACTGGTACACGGAGCAGAAATATTGATTTGTGATTAAATGAATAGAGAAAATAATAACATTTCAAACCTTTAACGTCTGATCATGTGTCAGTCAGAAGTCCTAATGATTTCCAGTAAAATAAAAGCTCAGAACTTATGACATTCACATCCTGTGTAGTAAAGAGAACTTGGTGTTGTTACCGAGACCTGTTAGGATTCCAGATGTGTGGAATACCTAATATCTAAGATATCCATTAAATGCACCACAACAAAATTCCCTAGGACAAAGTTTTATTCAGGTATAGAAACTGGAGGTATTAATATGCTGTGGTGTTGAAAAGCAGACACAATTCCTATTGCAACTTCATGGTGCTGGTCCCATGTATGCAGTAAATTATAAGATATATTGATTTTTTCAAATATACCAGTACATAAAGAGTATCTTAAAGTCTGCAGATCTGTTTTCCTAATAAAATTCTGCTGTGTTTGATGTGATGCAGTACATCACACCTATTTTCTGATACCCAGGCATGATGAATCCCTATAGGCAGTCTGACATCTCACAGTGATATTCCTCTATGCATCAGTAATTTGTTCGCTGCTTCTCTTACAAGCTTTAGTGACAGGACATTTGTGTGTGAGTGTGTGAGTGTGAATGTGTGTGTGTGTGCCACATATCACAGATTTTTTGTCTCTTTTTGGCAGAGTTTGAGGAGGCACTTTATTTCTCAGTTCAGTGTGGATGGATGCTGCACTGCTTTAAATGGAGAATCATTCTCTGTAACCTGAGGAATCCTGCCAAGTCTGCTTTCTTTGAAATCAATTCAAGAGATTCATGCTCAGACTTGGCTGGAGAAGGAGGAATACACTTTTTGATCAAATCACAAAACAACAAGTTCTTATAGTTCCTCTTCTATTGGGATGCAATGTTTTCTTGGAGGAAAGAAAAAAAAAATAGACTTTTTTCTTGGAACACACCATATTCTGCCATATATTTTCTGGTGTGTTCTACTTACTCAGAATAAAGGACACAAATATCAGGTTGAAATATCTTTCCTGTCCTAGAAAAATACGATCAATTACCTGAATCCATTGTTTAAATTAGTATGATTTCAGCAGAAAACAAAACATGTAATTACACAAGCCACACAATGCCCTTTCCTCTACAACTAAAAATCAGTGCAATGGGGCTTTCTCTTGTTTGCTCATTTATCTGGTTTAGAACAGAGACATTAGGGGAATTCAGTTGAAAAATGTGTGCAAGATAAATTTCCAAGCTGATGGCCACAATAGTGCTGTGTGGAATGGAGATTATGTTCATCCCTTGGTTCAGACACATCCTTCTCATGTGGTCTCTGCAGAACAGCAAAAATTTGCACCCTTCTTGACCACTAATATTCTAGAATTCTACCAGTGGTGGATAAAATGATCTTTCTAATCTCAGCCATCTCATTAGTCCTGCATTTGACCTGAAATAAAGAAGCTCAATAATCATATTGAAATCATTTGTTAAAGTGGTTAATCTCTTTAGCCATTCAATCCAACAGCAAAACTATTTCAATGAAGGCTTGTCATTGAAATTATTATTTCATTACATTTTAAATAAATAAAACAGATACTTTTTTTTCTTAAGTTTAATATCTAAAGCTCAAACTGAGTGATCACCACACAGCTACTGACACTAACAAGAGTCACAGAACAAATGAAAACCTCAGAATTGCTGAAAAACACAGTTTAACATGGTTTGGACCAGCACAGGACTCAGGTGGCAACACTGAGAGATCACAGGTCTTGTCCAGCCTTCTGTCACTCCAAACCAAACCAAACCAAACCAAACCAAACCAAACCAAACCAACAAGAAAAAGCCAGCGAGGTCTTGCCCTGCTTACTGCCCTTAATTCTGGTTTTCTGCAGATCAGATTGAGTACAACTAACTCCTGGAACACCAGTGTTATATTTGCCCTTTAGAAACTATAAATACAGACCCTTTTCGTGTTTCTGGGTGTAACACACCAAACCATGAGGGTGCTAAACCAAATGCTATACTACTGCATTTATCAGCTTTTACCTTCCCTCAAAGGAGCTTATGATCTGGGGACTCTACAGGTCAGTATCCCATGTTTAGTGGGAAACTTTGATTTTTTTGTCTGAATATTGTCTGCGAGACAAGAACAAAATAATTGTGTGCTGAGTTGGTTTCAGGTTGGTTACAGCACCTGCAGACTTCTACGTGTTTGGAAGAGCTTAAATCTCTCAGAGTTTAAATAGGAGAGTTTAACTGCCTCAGCCTCTATTAGAAATTAAAGATGCACTTTCATTTATTCATTTTTATTCACGCAGTGCTTTTGCAAATTGTCAGCAGAAGGCTTCATGACGATGTTTTAGCAAGCAGGCCACCTAGTGCCTGACAGTAACAAGTACTCTGCAAAGACCTGGAGTGTTCACAAAGAGTAACACCACCTAACTCACCTGGACAGCAAAATCGTGTTGCCAAGCCAGACCGCTGCAAAAGTAATAGGAAAGTTGCCCCTAGGCAGAATTGTGACAGCTTCCTTTAACAATTTTAAATGTGGGATAGATATACATCTTTGTCATGTTAAGAGAATCACACTTATTTTCTCTGAGAATTTATTTTGTAGGTATTCTAGCTACTTATTTCAGTTACTGCAGCCTCTTGCTGAAAAAAAAAAAAAAATGCCAGTCCTTTTTTATGAAAAGGTCTTCTCCTAAAGGGTGGTGGGGCATTCCCAGGCTAGAGGCTGCCAGAGCTCCAGGAGTGTTTGGATACCTGTCCCAGGGATGCACAGGCTGGGATTGTTGGATGTGCAGGGCCAGGAGCTGGACTCAATAATCCTTGTGGGTCCCTTCTCACTCAGCTTATCCTGTGATTATTCTCCAACAGACGTAATTTTGAATTTAATAAAACAAAATTAAGAATAATGTCGTATTTTAATAGCATGAATAGCACATGTGGCAGTGCTGTTGCAAGAGCTATTTCCTCCTAATTCATTTGGGTCAGTATTTTAGAATCCAATTCAGTGTCTTTTAAGATTGTTGCCTAAGTTTCTATAAACATCAAGAGATATAGTGCCTATTAAGCTTTCTGTTTCATCTTGGCGATATACTGCTTCTCTCTATACTGGAATGAAAATTCAATAATCTCAAGAAGCAGGCAATAGTCCCTCAAAGTAAAAAAAGACTGCTTCTTTACTCAAACTTCAATTACCCTCAGTGCTTTCCTCAGAATAGTGAGATTTTAAGCCCATGGAAAGGCTGTGTTCAAAGGTATCAGAAGATACTGGAAATATTTTCGTATTCAGATGCTACAGAATAATTTTCAAATATCCTCATTTGACATGTGACCATGAAAGTAAGTCAGATCACAAATAGTTTAGTCAGAATCAGTGGTTTGGTATCCCTGAAATTCAGTGGAATTTGGGCTCCCCCACCACTGGGAAATGTGTATCCAATGCTGCATATCTCATCCACTGCTCTGAAAGCCAAAGTTATTTTTTTTTAAACCTATTTACTCAGGAAAGCACAATACTCTGAATCTCCTGGTTCAATTTATAAACTTATTTAGGATTTATGTGTCTACAGATCTGTGAGTATACATGCACTGCTTATATGGAAAAGGAATAAGGAAAAGCATTCAGTGGAATAAACTTCTTTTGAACATTAAAGCAAAATTTAATAGAACATGCCCACTATTTACAAAACTGCTCAAGGTAATAGAGATTTTCTTTCCACAAGATACTGAAATCTGTAGGCTACTGTGACCACAAAACTGCCCAAAACCCTCCAACACCGTTTACATTGCACTGCACTTCCTACTGATGAGATTTACTTTGATGGGCATTTATATTTACAAAACAAACACCCAAACAAAAATCCAGGCCAAGGTGTTGCATCTGCCTAGAACAGGAATTAAATTCTGAATGTGTTTCAAAGAAAATAATCTTCTCCTCTGTGATGAATGAATGCTCCCACATGCCAAATCTCAATTCTGATATGTAGATTCACAACAGTAAAATTCCCCCGTAGCATTTTGTGAGATTTTTGGAGTTTCACAGAGAGGTTTATCCTTTCTGAAATTATAGTTTTATTACCCATCTCTTGATATCTACAAGTCAGGTATTAGAAAGACAAAGGACATCCATCCACACCCCTTTGATAACTTTTTCTTTTGTGAGCTGAAAGGCACCACAGCTCCTCAAACATTAAAACAGGTTTTAAAAAAAAAAATAAAATAAAAATTGAGCAAATACTTAATCCCTACCCCAAAGAATCTGGTGACTGTGTGACAGAGTCAAGAATGTCTGGGATAATTTAAAGAGAATACAAGAACAAGATCATGACATGACCGGGAATCTCTCCATGGTGGATTTTTAGTTGGACATGAACATTATATATTAAATCAGTATTTATCAAAACAATCCATTCCAATACAAACATGCTGGAATGAGAGAGCCTTCCCACTATGGTCATGGGCTAAATTGGTTTCTCATGGGGACATCGTAATATAAGGATTACAAGGATTAATTTTCAGGTTTGTTGGAGCTGCTGAAGCAGACAGAATTTTCACTTTTCCTGGTCTTGAAGAATCAATTATGAAGCAGGATGCAAAAAAGTGGAAATGATGGAAGAGTGGCTGCACCACCAATGCTGCTTGTCCTTTCCTGCCTAGCAGTTTTCCTTCTCTTGGAGTGACAACTGTAAATGAACTTAATCTAAGTACATGTTAGAGGACCTGTGCCTGGTTGTTGTCATCAGTGTGTAACATCCCCTGGGTGACAGGTTCTCTCACTCTGCTGAGTGCTCATGCATATTGACAAGGACGCTGCCTGCCAAAAATGACAATACAGAGCAGCACTGCTTCAGCTCTATCTCGCCTTCTAGGCTGCTGCACAGTGCCACAGGACAGTCTGCTCACCCAGACTCTTCTGTGGTTCCTACAGCAGCTGCAGTCTTCCATGTCCTTAGGATTCAGGATCCTTCCCTGGAAAACTAAAATTTTTCCCCGTTACGACTGGAAGGATTTAGAGGCAGCGATGTCATGCATAACGAGCCATGTCCTATTACCAGACTAATCTATAAGGCTCTGTCTTTATTCTCTCTATCCTCAGCATAAGTCCAGAGTAGAAATAGAAACAAAAGGGTTTGGTTTCCTCCTGGACTGCAGTAAGCTGGGGGGACAATGGAATTGGAGTTCCAGCACTGGCATCTGCTCCGAGGCCGAGCAGCACAGGCTGCTGCAAGCCAGGGGGGGAAATGACAGAGTATCTGTGGATCCCATCGAGTCCTGCAGCAAAACTGCCATTATTTGCAAAGTGTTTAATCATTTATAATTCTTCTATTTGGGGAAATGGCCAATAGTATTAGCCATGCAAGCCTCTGTGGGCTAATGTAATTAGTCTTACGCATTTTAAGACCAGATAGAATGGTATTAGAAAGACTGGAGGACTATTTTAATTGGATGATGGCAAAATCCCTCTAAGCACTATGGCTGTCTCCTGTGCTCAAAATCCACTAAAAAGTTCATAGATTCCAATTGTTTTCTGCAGCAACAGTATTTCTATCTAAATTATATTAAATGTGTCAGCTCATTTCCAGAGCAAAAATGATAAAAGCACATTCAACTTCAGCAAAGCTGATCACTTTAAAGAAAAATATAAGATAATTAAAAGCTGTTACAACTGACAATACAACAGTGCAGCTTCAAAATTCTTCCCTAATTACAGCTGCTAACTTTTAATAGCAACTGTAACAGTGAGTCAGATTTGACATTACAATAGCATCCCAACCTCTTATTTGGGAGAAAGGCTCTTGAGGAAAATACAATTACAAGGTGAGCACATCCAGCCAGGACCATTGCAAGTTTTGAAAAGCCAGTGATTGCTTTCATTTTTAGTCTTGTTGAGAAACCTGGATTAGCTCCCCTTTGTTTGAATGCAGTCCTTTCAAAAGGTCGAATGTAACCAAATGGAGCTGGTCGCCCCCCCCCAAAAAAAAAACATTCAGGGGCCTTAAAGGGAATGGACACTGCTCCTTGAAAAGACCTTCTTCTATAGGTAATTTCTGAGCCAAGCATAGGGCTCACATAAATAGCTCTACACCATTCTTGTAAAGTGTTTGTGTGACAGGATAGAAGAAGGGTGTTCTGGAGCACACTGTACTTCTGGGTTCTGTATTAATTAACCTTTTCTTAGTTTGATATTAATGCGTTAGAAAGGCAGAGAAATTCTGAAACTGATGCAGCTGAAAGACAGTGGATGTTTTTGCCCTCCAAGAACATATTCTCTTCATTGTCTTTAAGGAGGATTAGAAGAGGGATGAAAATTAGAGCCAGTTAGGCTTTTGCTGAGCTGTACAACAGGAGCTCCTGGTCTCCCAGCCAGCCTCAGTATGTGTCACCTTTAAACTTGTACAACTGGCATTTCTTTCTCAAAAGGAGGACAAAAAAAAGCAGAAAGGGCTTAATTCCTTATCAGCACAGACTGAGAAAATTCCCATAATGGACGTTTTATCCAGAACCTGGGAAGTCTTTGTAGTTCTGTGCTTTATAATTTACCCAAAGGTTTAAAATCTTAGGCTACACATCTCTATCCATGTGTATATGGAGGGATATGAACTGTATTTACACCTAAGTGCTTTTTTTGAAACCAAATCATGTTGAGTGGTTTTCACCCATCACTGAGAATTTATATGAAGAAGTAGCTCCCTCAGCTTGCACTGGTGATGCAGCGCACAGAGAAATTGCAAAATGTCTTATGAAAAGGAAAACACACAAAATTTAATCAGTGGTCGGCTGCCCTCCCCCCCCAAAAAATGACAAGAACATTCTAAGATCAATACAGTATTAGAATAAAAACTGAATCAAATTCTTTTCCCAGATAGTCAGCGGTTTAGGTTTGTCAAATTAATGGGCAATTCTTTGTAGACTTCATGGCTTATCCTGTCAGTTCCTCGCATTAAGCAAAATTACTCTTAAATAATTCTTTCTGAGGAAATCTTCAGGCTTAAAGCTAATGCCAACATTCAGGTATGGAAGATTAATTTCTGTAGGGTTTGACCTGTGAAACCTCCAAGCAGAAGGAAGGGGAGAGGAACATAATGCTGGGGGTTTTCAATCTCCAAAGGATCTCCTGGTGTGTGGCACTGCATAATTCCCTCAAGAGTGATACGCTGCTATTTTGAGAAAGTGTGGAGTTTTTTTTCAGGCCTCACCTGCTTTTAAAAGTAATTGAAGAGGAACAATTCATCCCATTTAAAGTATCCCAAGAGTAGAAGTTAGTGGAAAAGAACTTCTAAGAGCAAATGAGGAAGGATCTAAAAGAAAAATACCCGAGGGATCGTATCTCAGACACAAATATTTTTCTTTTTTTTTTCTTTTTTTTTTTTTTTTTTTTTTTTTTAAATTACAGGTGCTCATAATTACTTGTAAGGGAGAAAACTAATTATGGCAGTCTTCAGGGAGATTAAACATGGTAAATACTGAGAGAAAGCAGCCTGGGCTTTTGAAAGTTATTTGTGTACATTGCTTACACTTCCAGTCCTTGGTGGCATGCCAGCATCCTTCTTTCCTTTTCTTTTTTCCTTTTTATTTTGTTGTTACATAGAAGTATTTTTATTTATGTCAAATAATGAGAAATAAACCAAAGCCCTTTCTGAATTTCCTAGTTTAAAGGTTTTAGAAAGTTTTCCTCTTTATACTCAGAGGATATTCCCGTGTTCACTAAGTGAACACATGAAATCTCATGTATATCAACAATATACTTAAGCCATGGTGAAGAAATGCAATTTATTTTTCTTTCATATGAATAAACATGTTCTTGTACTGAGACAAAGAATAAATACTTAAATATTTTATATGTTATGGAAAATTGCTGTTGTGCCACCACACACTCTATAATAACAGATATAAACATGGTTTAAAATATCAAATAAAAACATTCAGAACAACTCAGTGTGTTTTGAAGAAGGCTTTTGCATATGCCCTAGCTGTTGGTATCTTCTGTATATTGTGTATTTAGTCATTCTTCAGACTCCAATTACAACCCCAAGGCCAATGTGTACAAGCACCAAGTGATGGGTTCCTCTCTACATCACCTATGTTGGCAAAACAAGGAGCAGAGAAGAAAACAATCTGTTTTACTGTGTATTACTTAGCTGATTATTACATCATGTGTGGATTATTCAGTAAGTTCTAGAATTAAACACAATAAATTTGAATTAATCATTCATTTTACACAATAAACTATGGCTGCTCAGCACTGTGGTTTGTCATATATGGTCTCCAGTTACATGTCAGACAGGATTCCATGAGCTTTAAAAATCTCTTCTTCCACTGACTTTAGCAAAACAGAAAGGATGCAAAAACTGAGTGAAAGAAATAAACCTTTTTTTCATATGACCACCATTCTTCCTACCATCTTCCTGTTTTAAATACAAAAATATTCTAAACTCAAAAATATCATAAATACCAAAATATTTCAAGCCAAAATCTGTCACAGTATAATCCCAACAAAGCAAATAGCATAGATATAATTAATTTAAAAGAAAAGAATTAATTTATAATTAATTTTAAACTATGCCCATCAAAATACATGATTTTGATCTGTATTGACCTTCCATTGACTTGGACAAGACTTCCTTTGCCCCATTTTGAGAGGAGCCAGTGTTGATTTTGACACTGTGAAAGTTTCACTGTTACAGAATTTCAGCTCTTTTATCTGTCACAAACATTTGCATAGCAAAAAAAAAATCTGTTGTTTAAAAGCCATAAACTGTCTCTAAGATTGTGGCATTACAGATTTTGCCCCCTAAATGCTTTTTTTGAGGGCAATGAGCAAATATTCTTGCTGCAGTCACTGGTCATGGGCAGCATGTGTGTTATTTACCTTAAAGCACAGCACCTTGGAAGTGAAATTCTGTGGGTGAAATGATAAAGGCCTTTTTCTTTATCAGCTTTTTACTTGGTACAGCCAGCGAAGTGATCAGTTAGGTGTAATTCTAAGACTCTTTTTTGTATACTTCCTCTTTAGATTCATTTGACTTTGTAACAAGCAGCCTCATTACCCATTCCTTCTAGATACCAGTGACAAATTCTTAAATGATTACTCAGTAATTAATTAACAAAAAGCACCTACACCTCTCTGAATTTGGCAAATTTCTCTAGTTAGAAGAGTATGCTAATTAAGAGGTACCCATATATTATTTGTTGAGTTATAGCACTCTAGAAGTCTAGTTATTGGTAAAAACCACATAATGATAAATGTGATTATTCAGCCATTAAAAATGTTTTCACCATACTTATTTTTATTGTGATATCCTCAGATTCTTTGAAAAAAAAAGTCTCAGCAAGAAGCCAAGTACAGACCCTGGAATTTCTGAGGGCAGACTTCAGCTTAGGAAGGGATTTTTTCAGGTGGGTGAGATCCTGTGTAAGGAACTCTGAAAAGAAAGGGATCCCAAGAGAGCTGGAAGCCGTGCTAGGGCAATCTCATGCAAGCACAACACTCCATGCCCAGGAAAATCAGCAGAAATATCAGGAGGCCTTGGTTTCTCAGGGAACTCATGGCTGAGCTCATCCATACACAGCTCATGAAAGTGAAGAAAGACAAGAGAAACTAAACTTTGCCTCAGCCTTTTAGAGAGAGGTCTTTGAGTCTAAAGGCAAAGTTTCAAGGAGAGAAGGAACTACCAAGGTGGAAAACATCCCAGGAGGGAAAAGCTAGGCTCTTACAGAGGTGCACAGAGAGAGAAAAAGGGACAGCCTCACAAACTGTAATGAGGAAGGTTCTGCCTGCATACTATGGCCAAAAACCATCAGCTGGGATAATTAAGCCTTGGAGCAGGCTTTGTGCAGGTTAGGATCTAACTGGACAAAGCCTAAAGCAATCAGATCTGAATTCACTCCTGACATTGCTCTGAGCACACAGAGATCTGGACTGGAAACTCCCAGGGTTCCTTCCTATGTGAATTATTCTATGACTCCATAAAAATTTAATCACAAGGACAAGATACAGGTGTAAGTATGAGCTTGATTTGTGGAACGCAGTACTTGCATTTCTTTAATCTTGTGCCAGGGCAAAGGCAGGAGAAAACCTTCACAGCAATTACATTTGTGTCAGGTCAAAAAGTCAGTGTCAGTTTTTTTAGTATGAGCCAAAGATTACCAAAGACACAAACTTGATGAGCATTTGCATAATTGAAAAGGCAAAAATTGCTCCTCAGAACTACTTTAAGTAATTCTTTTGCAGTACCAGGCTTTTTGGGCATGTTTTTGCTTCCTGCTAATGAAAATGATTTGAACCATGAAAAGAGGTTCACCTTTAATCCCAAACACTGTTTCAATGGAAGAAAATAAATAAGAAAAAACCCTATTTTGCATGCATTATAGATTCATTAAACTAGTCAGCATCCTTTGAAAACTGGAAAAAAAATCCTAAAAAATTGAGGAGGGGTGATTTTTCACATGATATAAAATAGCACTTAATTCCATAGTGCATGAGTCTCTGTAATTTGACAAAATCATTGTACAAAGAAATTGCAACAAAGTGGAATAAGGATCTTGGCTTTAAAGATGGAATTAAGCATGGATCAGACACAAGTATGGTTTTCAAAAACAGCTCCCAAATCTTGAGCAATGTTCTAAGCAGATATAAATTCAGATTTATTTTTAAAGTTGTACTTGCCTACCATCATGAATGGTTTATAAAGTTTCTCTTGTAAATATATTAGCACCCCACAATTTCTCATAAATATGTATGCTAATTTAGTTTGTTAATAGAATAAATGTCGTAAGTAACAGAAATGGGCATACATTTTTAAATCTAAATATAATTCTGAAGAAACAAAAAAAAAAAATCTTGCATTTAAACTCTATAGCTGCAAACTTTTTAAATGGATGTGATATATAAATGATGCCTTATCCCTAGTCAGAAGTACCTCAGAAAATTCCTAATGCTACAGAATGTAAAAAGGAGACAGAAAATACATTTTCCCCCAAAACTTTTCAGCAATTATAGCCAGTAGGCGGCCGTGCTTTAACTTTAAAAAACATTCCCAAACTTTATGACTTTCCGCCTTTACCTTCCAGCAAGGTTTATTTTTGGTTCCTTTCCAACAGAAAAATGGACTCTGAGATTCTCTTCAGGTTTAAAATAATTAGTAAACCCTTAGAATACTCATTATAAATAGATCAAAGCTTTAACCCAACTTCAACACAAAGGCAAGCCTTTTAGATCAAACTTGAACTACCACCCATCCCACACACGTCCTGCTGATATCTTACTTCGGGTTCTGTTAAATTATTAACACCAAAACACTGAATAATTCACTATTTAAAGAAAAATAATAAGAAACTTCATTTAAAACAATTTTTATACCAATTACATTTTGTCTTTTCTTCTTTCCTTTTTTTTTTTTTAATCTGGGCTGCTTTCTTTTTTGTTTTTGGCTGTAAATTTCATGGCTTAATCCCTCCGGTATAGGTAAAAAAAAAACCACCTAAACAAAGGTAATTAGGAAGTCAAGAAAATGCAAGCAGGAGGCATAAGGCATTAAATGAAGTGGCAAAAATAAAGATGTTTGGCATGATGAAATTCCCCTGCTCTGCCAATAATTCTGGAATTCTTGACAACACTCCTAGGTATCCAGTTGCCAGGGCAAATCAGAATTATGGAAGACAGGAATATGAATGTGCACATAGTAACAGACAAGACAAGGCCTAGATGTTACTGCCATCCACAATATTGGACCTGAGCAATAATATTATGTATGTATATAAAATAAGCTACCCTGAGAATCTGAATTCTGGAAAGAACTGCATAGCTTTTTCTAAATCAGAAAACTCTCTTCCATGAAGATCCTGTAGGCTAGAATGGAAAACAGTCAACAACTGCTGTGTGTAAAATACTTGGCCAAACCATCTCCAACATACATCAATGCTGAATACAGCACAAAGAATGCAAAATATTTGAATTTTTGCCTACAAAATTTGAGAAAAATGCATTATGTTAGAATCATGGTAATCAATGAAAATTAGCTTATAAAAAATAAATAACTTTAATAAAAACTTTATAAAAACAACAGGGAAAAGGGAGTTTATAAATCAGTGAGCAAGCTGAATTGATGGCACAGTCCTTCATGATCTCTACCACAAACACTCCATCCTTCACACACAGGTACTCTCTGTGCCTCCTGCTTGGCCTGTGCTCAGCACTGACAAATCAGAGCAACCCCTTCTAGCAAAGTTGCACAAGTTCATAAGGAAAGTGCCCTTGCACAAGGCATTTGTATATGTCTGGAAATAGGATCACTCTGCATAAAAATGAACACACTGCAAGTGCCTCAGCCCTTATCAATGTAAGTGCTATGCTGAAGCACTGCTGCTACCTGAATTCACACCTCTTATATAATTTCTGGGATTTACTGGATGGATTTCAGGCAATTTATGACTTTTTTTTTTTTTTTTCCCCCAGTATGAAACTAACCAGTAAAATCAAACCCTTGCTTCACCAATATTTTCCTTGGAGATACCTATAGGTAGAAAGGACAGATTTTGCCCTAAAATGCAATATAATCTTTAGAATTTTTTTCCCCACTTACTTAGAAATAATGCAAAGAGAATACCATGCAGAACAATGAAGATTCTTCTAATTCTCCCAGATAAAAAATGAAGCCATTCATGCTCCAGCACGGCAATCTTGATAATGTTTCTCAGAGCTTTTCCAGTTTTATTCCTTCTGCACTTGCTTGAATTCACCATATAGATTTAAACAGCTGCAGAGTGTGGAGTGCACAGTATATCACTGTGTAGCAGCTCAAACAAAATCAGTAGATCTTTCTTGGGGCTTTTCATCACTACCAGACTAAGATGCCTCTATTAATTCAAGTTTTCTGGTATAATGTGTCTGGCAAAATGATGTACCAAGTGTTTCCCACAAGTTGGAGAGCAGCATTGAAACTTGGAATAATTTATTCTGTGCTGCTTCCCTAGAAACAGAAAATGAAGCGAGGTTCTGGGACATTTTGCGGTTGGATGGGTTGAAGTTGAAATGTATTTTAATTTAAATAGGAATGGGAGTTTTTGCTACATCACAAGCAGCAGACCACATTCAGAAAAAAACTGATAGTTTTAACAGACCAGAAAACTCCTTAAATTGAAAAATAGCCTTAAAAAACAAAGGCTTGCTATCTAAATTGTTACAATTTATTTGGGAAACATGATACTAATTTTAGCTGATACTCATGCAATAATCTATTTTACACAGACTTACATATATTTACATTACTATTAAAGATGTTTTCCCTGCAGAAAAACAAAACATAAAAATTATTCGGCAGCTGAAGCAAAAGTCAACCCAGAAAGTGTCTCCTTTGAGACATGAATAACTCATGGATTCTTATCCAACCCTGGCTTTCAAGCCATCTTCACACAAAGCTTTTGGTCAATTTAAACATACAAGAGTATAGTTGCTCATATCCTCATTAGCATTAACTGACAACTGAAAAGCAAGATACATTATTTCTCATAAAACTTTGGGAATTTAATCATTCTTCCAGAATGGAAGATTTGTAGGTAAATCTTGCAGTAATCTTAATGGGAATTCCATGCATAAAAATGTGCATGAATATCAAATTCTAAGAATATAGATTTTTGGTTTAAAACTTTCTCATTTCCTTTTCTACATGCATGCAAATCAGCCTGGTTAAGCATAAATTGAAAAGGAATTTAGAGAGATTACTTTGGTGAGGCAGATAAAAGGATATCCAGGTGATAACACAGAATCAGGCCACACTGAGGAAGGAAGAGGTTTCCAAGGTCTGTTCAAGTGACAAATGTGATTTTTTCTTCCATCTGGTTTGCTTTGTAAGGAATACAAGATCACAACTCAGATTTGGCTTTCCTGCTTACTGGATTGCACACTGGGAGCCAGTCCCACTGCTTGGAAATGGACTCCATGCTCCTCCTGCAGGATCTCAGTGCTCAGCATTCTCTGGTTCTCCTTCCATAATTGCCACAACAACGTATTTATTACCAATTCATGGCACTCACACGTTCAAGGAGCAGTTCATTCTGCATTCAGGTAATGGGCTTCTGGAAGTTAATGTAATACCAAGTAAGACTAAAGACAGTTTTCATTTAAGTCACTGTAAGTGCACTGGTGGAAAAGGAGCATAAATGAAAGAATTTATCAAACTTTGAGCACCAAACTATACATTAAAAGATGTTACTTCTCCACTCTTTGGGGTGCCAGGTATGTGGATACACAAATATTTTATGAACCTTGTTTTTTTTTATTTGCTGTGCTTTTCATCATTGCCAAATTCTTGTTTATTTTAGGCCAGGTTTGGGAGTCAGTTACTGACTGGCATATTTCTTCTTCTAGGCAGCAGCAAAAGCAGCACTTTATACAAGCCCTTGTAGACAATTTTAGATAATTTCCTTCCTCTATGCTATTTTAGGAAATATACTTAGGTGGCAGGAACAAACACTGAAAAAAAATTAATAAACAGCAAAAGAATGTTTGTTATGCAAAAAGAATCTATACCATTGTTTCCATCGATTTCAAGTCGTAACAGCAATGAAGATTTCATTGCAGGTATTTCTGGAGATTAACAGCCAGATGAATTTTGTTGATTACTGTGAGCAGCAGCTCCTTTCAGTCTGCCAATAATCCCTGAAATACTTTATGCCCAATTGCTGCTGCTGTAACGATATTAATTTTGATTGAATGCCACGTCGTTCACCCTCTTGAAGGCCCACGGGTACTGATGTGTTACTTGAGGTTCAGGCCTTTTCACAGCTTTCCTTATCTGCCATTTAATTTTATCAAAATTAACTTTTTTAGGTTAACTTTTTATGTGTAACTATGTACCTATAGATCAGAAAAGGCAACTGGAACCATGAATAAAGTCATTTACAACAAAATGTAAACTCAGATTTAAAAGTGGCAACAACGCAGGTATTAAAAAGAGTGAAGATAATGCAGGTGCATCACAAACAATGCCAAGTCTCTGTGAATAACTCACATTTTCACTGTCTGTGAGAATCACCTAACAAGAAATGCATGGTGCAGCTGTCCTCGAGTACATCAGTCCTAAAAACTTCCACCCAGGATTTTAACACCTACAGGACAAAGCCACACATCACTATGGGAATGAATCAGCTGCAATTTTGAAGTCTCCAGTAGTTTATCAATTCTTTGCTGGCAGGAGCAAATAATTGATTTTGCATTTATCTACTTGGGAAGGGAAAAATAAAGAAATGAAAGTTCAGAGGTGTATGAGAAAATTATTTTTTGCAAAAAAATCTTATCCCTTTTCCACACCCTTTATAAGATTAAATGGTCTTTAAATACATTTATGGAAAGGACTATATAGCAGGGTGACCTACAAATTCTCTTCCAGTCTTCACATACTCATTTCAGGAGTAAGACCAGATGTCATAAACAATCCCATTACTGAGAACTTTAACAGTGTCTAAGAGTTTCACCAGTCACGTTCAATCTAATCCCAACTTAGTGCCCATCCTGGTTTCTGCAGCAGGCAGAGTCATGGCCAGGCATGGAAAAGAATTCTCTGAACCCCATCAGGTGCATTTCAGCAAGGTGGCTGCATGTTCCCTTTAGCACATTGTGCATTTATTGTTGGCATTACAAATACACTGCTCTTTCTAAAATAATAAATATTTATGGGACATAGATAAGAGTCATGGCTCTAGCATTTGGGAGTCTTGGATATTTTTTTACTTTGGTGGCAGATCCTTGATTGAGGTTCTCAAGGCTTTAATGATCAGATAATGAAGATGTGGATGTAAGATAAGTAACAAACAGTATCCTAATAAGAGCTGGATCCTGTGGTACCTACACCTACAGAACAGTAAGACCCATCAAAAAAACCTAATTATACAAGGGGGGAAGCTGAAACTCATGTGTCAGTGATGAAAAAACCCCAAAACACAGCAGTAGTGTGAGGAAAATACCAAGGATCAGGACACACCGTGGTAGAATGACAGAGTATTGCACAGTTTGCTTCCTCTGGATGTGCTTCTCTTTTCATCACGGTCCAACACTGTGTGCTGCAATCAAACTGTGTTTAACAACCTTGGAAACACAACAGATAACTAATAGCACTCTGCTTAGCCCCACACTGTGACTTCCTGGGAAGTCAGTGAATCCTTCCCGTTGGAATGGCCCTCGGAAGGGCCACAGTCCAACCTCCTGCACAGATATGTGTCAGTACCCAATTCACACCAGATTGCTTCAGGTTCTGGCCAGTTGGATCTTGCAAACCTCTGGGGACTGAGATTATACAGCGTTTCTGGGCAGCTTTGCTTCGCTGTCTTTGTGGTGACAGTGGCAAAGGCACATTCCAGAAGTGAACAGAAATAAGGAATGAATGGCTTCTGTTCAAGTCTGGGTATTGTTCTGAACAATTTGCTGGGTTTTTCCCCTCTTGTGGGGACAAAGACTCATTGACTCTGTTAAACGCACAGGTCTCAGAACCACACTGTGCTGGTGAGGAGTAATTGAGAACAATGATCCCCAAAAAGAATCATCAGTGATTGCACAAGCAAGCATTATACTGGTCTCCAGGTAGAACAGCAATCTGTATGCATACTTGATATGCAGACACCTTATAAATAGCTAATAAATGATTAAATGAAATTGCTGTTTTCATAATGAATTAGTACAAGATCTGTTGTACATAATGTTTGGAATATTTAAATGGTTTAACATACTCCAGTTATAAGTACTCTGCAGCTGGCTCTTACAACACAGATTCATCACTTAAGTATTTTTAAACTGTTTATATGTTTCATTACAATATTCCAGAACTTGCATTTTTTTTTTTTTAATCATTTGTAATTGCTGAGGTCAAATCACAGACCAGTTCTCTGAAAAAAAGAAAACCAACAATGATTCCCTCTTTGGGCAGAACGGAACAGAGCAGAAAAGGGGGCTTGATTTGCATCACACTTGAATGTAAACTACAGCAGCTGCTGCATTTGATCAAGATAAAATTTCTTTCCCCAGATCTCATTCTGGGACACAAAATGCCCTTTTTTCTAAATCAGCTGTGAAACTGAGCCTGGTTACATAACATACACTCTTCCCAAGTTCCCAACACGCTGTATTTGCCCAAGAGAAACTTGGATCATGTACAAATTTTGTTCTGAATCTCCAGCAATTCTCCCCCAAATTTCCAGTGCCTATGGAGTTACAATGTGCTCAGTGCTAGGCACCAACACTGCAAACACTCAAAGGATAAAGGGAAAAATTTGGCTGCTCCAAGATCCTTCTTTTCCATTCTGAGGGGTCTTTCCTATGTGATTTAGCCTCTGAATATTTGAAAACCTTGCACCAGGCAGCTCTCCTCTTTTTCCATGAAAAGGACATTATGGGAGATGGCAATCAACATATATTTTCCATATTTCATATTGGGTCTGTGTTTTGCCCAATCAATCTGTCAGAACGTGCACAGAACACGAGATACCATGTCCTCTGGAAGTGTATGTCATTTGCTATCAGAATAAACAGGTGAAGAAAAGTGAAACAACCCTGGTGGTGTCAGGTGAGGCAGCATTTCTGTCACCCTCATAATTGGCACAATAATCAGAACCTTGAAACCCTTAATCTGAAGGAAAATAAAAGAACAAACTGTCTCTTAATATCAAACTAAAAGCCTTATCTCTATGGAAAAGCTCTGCAACAATGAAAAAAGCATTGCTGGCAGTCTGAGGCGGTGCCTGCATACAGCAATAGGTTTATACAAGTGCAGACAGAGCAATTTCTAATGAAAGTAAAAGCACAGAGTGAAATGGCCTCTAACCAACTCCATGGACACCACCACGTGTGTGGTGCACACAGCGTTCTCTTACAAGGGGCACTGAACCATGACAAACGTGCATTATTTTACAGAGATACAATTTCACACACAAATTGTCATCACTCTGGTTCCTCAGCCATTATTACAGTGGGACAAGTTTACTCAGGGCTGAGTTGAGTCTCTGTGAATTTTAAACCTTTCTACAGTTCCATCACATTTTGCCTGAAAATAAGGGCTGGAAGGGCTGTGTCTCCCATTCTGCATCTCATTTCCCTTCAGCAAATTTCCACACCACTCACAGGACACTGTCTGTCTTGTAGTCCCTTTACTACTAGTGAAATGAAGACATACTGACAAAAATACATGAATATTCATGAGCTGAATATTCAAGAAAATGTACATTTCTGACATATTAAAAACAACCCCCTTTTCTTGAATGACTATGCACCAACTTGACAGAAATGAAATGGGTAAGTTTGTATAACCTTCCATGAAAGATCTTTAACAGGAGGATTCACACACAATAAACCTGCAAACATGCCAGCCTTTGATCTTGAGGTATGTTGTGTCATTGGGTAGGATTTTGTAGAATTTAAGCCTCCTAGGGGGAATTCTTACCAAAATAATTTGCCCCTTTGGATCTTATATGCAGCAAAACATTTCTGCATCCCTCATATAACTTTATAGCAAAAACCCAGTACTTTTTTGACTAGAACTCTGTGCTTCTATCCTATGCTTTGGTTAAAATGTCCCATTTGTACCAAAACACCAGTAAATCCTTTGATGTTGCCATAAGCAGGCCATCAATCAAAGCCAGACTGAATCACGACAGCATCTTCTCCAAAAGCTTAGTTCCAAAGAAAAAAAAACTAATTTGGCAGCTTCCATGCATCCTATGTTCAATGTTATTTAAGTCTGTGCTTCTGCTTTTGTCTTTTAAGCACTCTGCATTAGGAACCATTGATTTCATCTGCACGTTTTAGCATTTTCCTTCAGCACTTGGGTGCTTCTCCATGAGAATTTAATGTTTCATCTTGGTTTGTGTTCCCTGATAGCTTGGCAAAACGGCTGAGGATTTTTGGTTTGTGTTTTTTTTGTTGTTGTTGTTGTTGTTGTTGGTTTTTTTTTTTTCCCCTCAGTACTTCAGTGTCGTGCCTCAAAGCTTCTCTTTATTGTGAAGCTCCAATGCCACGCTTTCTCTGAACACACTCCCTTCACCCTGGCACCTTGCCTTCACATTGCAGCATATTCATCTCAGTGCTGTGCAGTTCCAGCCATGCACTTCTACAGCCAAGTCATCACGTCTATGAAATTTCCTCCAAGACTCTGCTCTAGCCCTTTTTCCCACACAGGAGGCTCTTTTCAGCTTCATTGTAAATTTACAAGGCTTAGGGCAGACACAGCTCAGACACTCAGCGCAGCATTCCCAGGTAATGCAAGGTATTCTCCTCCATCCCTCCTACCTCTCCAAAAAATAAATGGGCAAAAATGAATGAGTGAATGAATGAATGATCACCATCTATTGACAGAAAGTTAATGCACTGAGGTTTGCCCAGCTTGTTCTCTCTTTGTTATTCTGATACATCAAAAATGCCTGGGAAGAAACTCATGGGAATTTTGTTGCTCCTGGTTGGGTCACCTGTTCAGTGGTACCATCACCGCTACTGCTGGTGTAGTACTCTTGTTGCTGCTGTCATTATTTCATTTCTACATTGTTTTATTTCTAGAGCAATTTCACTCTTCTTCAAACCAAATCATGCAATGCTTTTCTGCATTTTCAGACAGAGGACACTAACAGGAGAATGACATCAGGCTTCATTCCTTTCACAGCACGTCCAAGGCTAATGTGTCTCTGTGATCAGTGTTGGAAAGAAATAGTCACAGAATATTCCACATTTCAACAGAACTTCCCAGAAACTCTTCCTGGGTCAAGAAATGACTGTTGCATGAAAAAAAGAAATATACTAACAAAGATTAATTAATCACTTTTTTGCAAAGGTGGCTGCTTCACTAAGCATTCATGGAACAGTTAATACATTAGACATTCTCAAAGCAAAGCAAGCATCTCCTAAACACTGAAAATATTTTTTTCATTAAATGCACTGGGTTGAATTTTTATATGTGTCTGAAAAAGGAGATACTGTAACTTTGAGTGGCATATGCTAGATACAATCCATGTTTTTTATAAGTCAGCACAGCTCAAAAGACATCAATCAAGATGTGCAGATTTATATAGCTGCAAGAAAGTCTTATACATATATGAAAGTTTACACGAGATACTGTAAATATATTCAGCTGTCTTAACACTGTATTTATTTTTGTAGAAAAAAAAAATCTTCTTTTTTTTTTTATTCCAAGATTCATTCCTATAAATAATTCTTAAAAAAAAAAAAAAACAAAACCAAAAACCAGTGGCAGGTTTGGGTTCAGGTTTTTCCCCTCATCTCAGTGATCCATTTGTTAGAGTTTCACCAGTAACTCACTGGTCAGTGAGATGAAAGAATCACATCAAGACCCATCACAAACCTTATTCTTTGGTAAGTGCTGGGCAAGAGAAGGGAAAAAAAAATACAACAAGCAATGAACAATATTCTTATTATGGTCCTCATGGTGTCCAGAAAACAGCGGGGTTTGGAGATAATGGCAACATGCAGCTATTTACAACTTGTTAACCTTAATGCTGGGCTTGGAGAGCCAAACTGTCTCTGCACTAGCTGGCATCTTTCCTAAAATCTTGCAAGCCTTTGTGAAGCAAATAGTCCGAGGAGGGCAAATCATCTTTTGGCACCTCGAGCTCTCCTAGCAAGAAATATTCCTTTTAGGGCCTGTGTCTGTGGAAAAGTAGGAGTCAGTGGGAGACAAACAGGCACAGAAAAGTGGCAGTGGAAAATGAAAATTGGCAAAATGCTTTCCAGTCACATAGAGAAATGACAGTCCAAAAGCAAATTCTTGCAAAAGGAAATGTACAGAACATAAGATCTAACATTGCACCACTGGTATTTAAGATATACCCAAACACGACGTCAGTACAAAACACGTCACAAGGATTTTTCATTAACCTCCCACCAACAGGCTGCATCACAAAAATGATTCTGCATGAATGAGTGCATTCCTTTACATTTTGTGATACTTCAGCCCTAGGAAGGAGCAGCCTGAAGTCTTTATTCTTGTCTTGATTTACCTTTAGCATCAGCCATGCTGATACAAACGCCATGGCTGGCAAATCTGCTCAAGAGGATTCTGCACGTGCCAGGTCAGAGATGGATTTTTACTGGGTCTGCCTCATGAAGAAGCTTGCCCAAAGCCTGAAAGTTTAATGTCCAGTTCAGACCAAGGACATAAATCATGCCTTTTATGGCCACAGCATGTCCACACATATACGTGTACCCACATAGGCTTTTAATAAAAAAAAAAGGAATAAAGTAAAATGCACATACACACATCTTGAAAAAAAAAAAAAAAACAACCTCCTCAGGAGCAGATAATCATTACAAAATATTAAGAAAATGCAGCAGAAGCATCGACCCTCTTGGTGTGGTGATGATTTTACTTTGGAGCCCTGATTACTTCCAGTCTGACAATGAGATCAGATTGGCAGTCGTGTACTAAACTGGTAACATGATGTTGTGAATGGCAGTGTCAGCTGAAATACACCCTGTTCATAATGATGAGGCTCTGTGAATACAGCAGTTTGTTATGCATATTATTTGCAGAGGGGGTGACCTCTTGGAAAGCTGAGTGACTGTGGAGCCACTGTTGTTGTGTTCAGCAGATGCGGTTGGGACACAGTTCATGTTTCGTCATTTTCCAAGTTTTCAGAGCATTTGTGCTTCACTGAGGAGCTACATCAACCAAACAAAACGAAAGCCAGAATTCACCCCAACCACAGCAAAACTCTTCTCCATTCTTTTCCTGGAGTTTTCTGGAGAAACAGGAGGTAATTTGGCTACCAAGACATCCTCAGAGGAATTTTAGGTGACCAATTAAAATCTTTCAGGTATCAAATTTTTGACAAATTTAGAAACACTTATTTGCCTTCTATGTTTTAGTGGTGTATTCAAAACTGTTCCCTACAGTATTGCACCTGTAATACTCGAGATAAGAAAAAAATGATTAAGCAGTTGCAACACAAATTATGAGTTTTTAACAGCATTGCTGCTGGGTCAGTCAAGCTTGAGGGAGTAGCCAAGGGTATGAAGTACCTCATGGAAAGGCAAACCTTTTATCAGGCCCCTGCTGTCACTTCTAGATTTACCAAAAAAAGTAACTCATCAGAGGATTGAGTTTTTTGTCGGTTTTTCTTTTTCCTTTTTTTATTTTTTTTTTTTATCTACAAACCTTTTATTAATTCCTTTTTATTTCATTTAGGAAATCAGATTTCCAACACAAGTCCCTCCAAGTTGATTATCTGTGCAGGAAGGCATTTTTTCTGCACTCTATCACTTTTTGTAATCTAGAAATGATGGAAACATTTGTCTCAAGCTTCTTTCCTTCACACTCAGATCATTGTTGCCTTACCTATAAAATTCTCCAAACACTGAATCTGGTTCTCATTTTGCAAACAGACTTACTTTAATTGTACTTTGTATTTCATTGCACAATGCAGCAACACAGATCATTTAAAGAGAAACAGCTTTTTGGTTTGTAAATCATCTTCAAGGCTTCTGTTTCAGAAGAAGTGTGCAGATAACTCACATTCATCTTCCCTTTAATGACTGTTCTCAGTAGAATGTTTACAGCTTTTTTAACCTGTAAATCTGATTAATCTCTCAAGAGATTCATTAAAAACTTGAACAGGATTTTCTTCTCCTACAACAAACAATGCTCTGGTAACACTAATAATGAACACATTCCAAGGGAAATTGAAAATCTCTGATTTCCCTGTGGTTACAGAGCCCATACATGGTATCTATGATGGTAAATATACATTTAAATTACACTCTCTTGCCTAGATATGCTTGAAATGGTGGATCTTTGAGGGTTTTTTTAGGGTAATTCAGATCAGGGAAGGATCAGAACAACTATCCATATTTTGACTTTCTGGGTACCATCTTTCATTTGCATAACTTTTACTGCAGTTGCACCAACGCAAAACAAAACAGAAGCAGTTCATATAGAAGTGCCTCACCCAGAACATTTAATACAAAGTTTCTACAATGAACACTTGCAATGTCTTAACTAAGAGAGTGGATTAGGACTAGAGTGCTGCAAGTAGCTCACTTTGTATCCAAAACTGACCATGGACAGCTCTGCGTTCTATTCCATCAGACAAGAAGTAGCTTTTGCTGAATTACCACCAGTTCACTCTGGTTCACCAGGGCATTTCAGTTCTAAATCTTTATCTCATAAGATAGCCCATCCCTAAATGCAAGATGGAAAGAAAGTAATTGGTAAATGTTCCCAGTCAGTGGCAAAAATAGAAACAGAAATGATAAGGAGTAACTGAAAACCAGTTCATCCTCTCCTCCACACAGGGAAAAAAAAATGGCAAAAATTATTTTCTGCTGGAGATGACTAATTATATTGACATTTTTTATATTCAGCACCAGCAGGGTTGATTGTCTCAAAGCAAGCCTAAGTCCCACGTTAAATACATTCTAAAAAGCAGAGTGCACGATGCAGATCTCTTCGTATGGCTCAGGCTTTTCCTAAAGAATATTCTGCATATTTAGGAGATTTTACAACATACTGTATATCAACACTTTATTATTAAATTTTCTAGTGATGGAAAAGCAGTCCCTGCATAAGGTACCTCCTAGGACTCAGGGAAACTTTGATTTAACTTCTTGGCCTACCAAAGATTTCCCTGTACGCCATCTGCTCTTTTCATTTATTTAAAATCCACATCTGCAGGGTTCTGAAAATATCAGACTGAGAGTGTCTAATGGTAGAAATGCAACACAGCCTTTACCAGGCACTCATTAAGATAAACAAATAATTAGGATAAGAAGCTTTCATCAATGGAATCTGAAGGAAACAGTCCAGAATTGTGGAACAACTATGTTTAATGTCCAACGAATTGCATACAGCAAATATTTATTGAAAAATATTTAGTAACACCTAAGTATTTTTTTAAAGGAAAATGTTCTTTTGCAGGCAGCAGAAACAAAATGGTACAGCAAGAGTCAAGGATAGAAAATACTGAATGAGTACTTGCAGTATTCTGCTGAGCTTTCAGTTAAAATTGGCCCAAATAAACCAACACAAACCCACGGAAGTAATTTTTAATCTAAAATTCAGCTAAATTTAGCATAGGCATATTATAGTCCTTTTAGACGTACAAAAAAAAAAAAAATTTACAATGACATCATGCTAGACAGACAGCATGGAAAGTCATTGAAACTACCAGAAATGAAGAAATGCTTTAATCTATCTTTAACAACAGAAATCGTTAAATGCTTGTTCACATTCAGGCACCTTCAACATAGCTTTCCAGTGAACAATTTCTGTTCGACTTCCTGTTTTGACAAATAAATCCATGATAAAACAACAAATAAATTAGAACTTCTGTAACCATAAATATCCTTTTTTACAGAATTGTTAAGATCTTTGGTTTCATTTGTAGGGATCTTCTATTATATTCAGTGAAAATACTTAAATTTTTGCCCATAAAAATATTGTCTATTCTCAAACTGATTTTATTCTGGTATCCTCACAGTCATACATTGTTAAGTCCCTCTCTAGAAAATGCATTTCTTGCATTTTTCTGTAGGGAAGCTGTCAATCAACCCCCAGTCACCCTTGTAGTCAAGAGCAATAAACCATCAACATCAAGCATCAGCAGAATGCTCTTCACAAATACAAACAAAATTACACTCCAGCTAATGTGTCCACCCCAGAAAACCCTCAGGAAAAACTGAATTAACAAGTTTGTCTTACAGCTCTGAATGTCAACTAACTTAGGTTTTGCAGGACTAAGGGAAAAGAATCAGTCTCAGGTTCTCTTGCCCTCAGCTCTGTTAATAAAGCCGAGGCTTCTGCTTTCCAGTTGGCCTTTAAAGAAGAACAAAAACGAACAGCATGGTTTCCTCGAAGGAGAAAGGCAACTAAAAAGAATTTTATAGATCAAAAGCAGTACTTCAACCTGTATTCAGAAGGGCCCTGCACAAAGTGAAGAGACGACTTGTTGAAGTGGCAGCCTTGTGTCTATAACCTCAGCTGAAGGAGGCCTCCAAAATTACACCAAATAGCACATTGTGAGACGGGAATAGCAACCAGTGCTGAGATCCAACACAAAAATAACAGCTCTCTTCTGCTCACTAGTAGGTTCCTCTTCCTGTCCTGCTCCTCTCCTCTTCACCAGCTGAACAACCAGAACAGTAAGGACAGAGCAAGCTCCTGAATTTGAGTGAAAAATCACAGTTGAGACAAGGCAAAAAGCAGTGACCTACATAGAGGAGTCAATGTCTTTTTATAGAACCACAGGGAAGTTCAGACTGGAAGACCTCTAGAGAGTCTGTCTAGCCAGACCTGCTTCAAGCTTCTAAGTTACATTAGGCTGCTTAGGGCCTTAGGTCAAGCTTTGAAAATTTCCGAGGATACTTCTGTATATTAAGTGAACTTTTTTTGTAGTGTGCAAAAAGGAGAATCCTCTTCAAGGATTTCTTTTGGTTTACTACCAAGATTATCTCATGTGCTTGCAGCACTTCGGATCACTAGGAAACTCAATGAATACAGAGTTTTTACATTCAGGAAACATAAAATGGCAAAGGATCTAGTGCAAATTAGCATGTAGCACTCAGCCTAAAATCACACTGATATCAAGGACAGCAGGAAAATCTTCATTATGACGGAAATATGTGACTCCAAATAAGGCTTCCATTTCCAGAGTCCTTCACAAAACTGAGTAGGATCTTCAAAAGCTGAGAAAGAAAATGGCTGTTGGCAACCCACAATGGATTTGAGGTCTCTCCCCCAAAAACAGTTATGGCCGAGGATGCAAAAACTACACCAGTCAAAAAGTATAAAAAGAAAAGGAAAGGAGGAAAATCTGTCATAAATGTGGCTTACAAAATGATGGATATCATCCTAAAATTGGTCATATGGATCACAAAACTGTCTGTTAAAAATGTTAATTCCCTCAGCCATCAGACTAAGAAATATCCAAGCACATCTAACTTTTGTGAGGCTCATCAACAGGTATTTTACTACCACAGTAAAACACTGAAGCTGTTTCCAAGGGTATCTTGAAGTTTCATTGTTTCCACTTCACTTCCCCTTAGAGGTTTCCAAAAGACCTATTTGTAGTGCCACGGTTTTACATAAGTGTCATTTGTACACGTGGCCACATACGCAGCAGTTAAAGAGGTGTCCTGACCAAGTTATCCCTTTAATCACTGGAACATCCCAAATTTTTTCAGAAAGCAATTTCTGCTGGTTGATCAGTATCTCCATCAACCACTGTCTCCGAGTTCAGCAGATCAGCAAAGTGATTTCTGCTTCAGTAATGACTAAATCAAGACAAGGATCCAATACTCTGAAGTGACTGTGTTTCCAGAATTTAGTTAATCCTGCAGTAGCCACACTACCACCTGCCAGCCTCTTCTAAATCACTTACTCTAAACCTTTTTCCAATGATTTCTTTCAAGCTTTTTTAGCATTTATAATACAATAGAGCCTGAAAGTACTGTACCTGCCAAAGTGAATTACATGTAAGGAGCCGAGACTCTCCACATTTTTTGTAGAGGCATGTTGCACAATTTTTGATTCAGACATTACTTTTTAAATCCTCTTTTCTTGTTAAGTGCACTACAACAAAAGTACAAACACTGACGTTAAGGGGATTCATAGTAAATGGCATTTTTATGAAGCCAGATAAAGTTTTTAGCAAACTTAACAGGCAAATATCCTGGGGTTTTATGTTTTCCCACTGATGTTGAACAATGACTAAAACCTGAATCCTGCTCTAAGTTAGCAAGATAAAAAATAGCTAAAGAAGCAGCTACGGGACAATTGACCCAGTATATGATGCTAAGAAGTCCCAAAGCACAATAATACTTTGTTAATTAAGATTTTTTTTTTTTTTTTGGTATTTTAAAAGTACCCTACCCAGTGATTCCAAAGAGCACTACTCAAACACAGAATTGGACCCAAATTCCATTCATATTGTCAGGAACACCCTGTTGAATGTGAGCTGTGGAAGGCAATACAATCACAAAAAGACTGTCCTACACAAAAAAATAAAAAAAAATAAAAATAAAAATTACCAACACATTTACCTTTTTCTTCAACCTAATGGATAATAGAATGGATTTCAGATTTGACACACTATTCTACAAGGAATCTATGATTCCATGAATAAAAGTAAATTATTTTCATCATATATTCAGGTAAATTCCAGCCCGTTCTTTTCCTGTTTATAAACTTTCTTCAGTGTTTTAACTTCTGTTTGTTATCTGTCTAAGTTTAGATCATTGGAAAGTAGAAAGAATCTTTTTTCTGACTATATTTCTTGTTTAGTGTGCTTGTCCTAAAATATAACCATGTCTTTTTCCAGTGCTGAGGGTTCCACTCAGTTACCTGTACAGACTGGTTGTTGCTAAACCATTTCATGAGCCACAAAACACAGAATGTTAAATAAGAAATAATTGGCCCCAAACTCAACCACCCAAGCATCAACTTTCTAGCTTCAATTAACAAACTTATTTCAAAGAGGGTTGAGTCAAATTTGAAAAGCGAGAAAGAGAGAGCAGGAGTGAATTCAATTTACTTTGTTTTCAGGGATGGAAGAAAGCAGGAATTTTTAAGTGCTTCCATTAAAACACTCAAAACTCTTCAGAGAGTCACTGGTATTTAGGCACCAGGAATGTCTCTCCTTTCAGCACACAAGCTCAGGTTGCTCGGTGCCGCCGATGGCTCAGCACTGACACAGCCAAAAGGGCTCACTGCTCACAGGGCTGCCAGCGTTCAACACATCCCACCTCATTCCTCAGCTAGAACACAACAGTTTCTGACCAGAGACACAAGTGAGACATTTCTTTGAAAGCATTATAGTCTTTGATTTCTGGCTTTTTTTTTTTTTAAGTGGTCAACTTTTTTTTTTTTTTTTTTAATGATATGCCAAGTGTCTTTTTTCTCCCCTTTTCTAGCTTAAAACACCTTAAGTTAATGTTCTGTGAACTGATCTCAAACATACTTTGCATTCTGCTTTAGGGTACTCCCAGTGCAGTTCATGAAAATGGTTTTCTTTCTCTGTGTGGATAAATCTAAACTGTGCAAGATACAAACTCATATTTGAATGAGCGTGTTGTCAAAAAAACCCCCACAAATAACTGTGACTGCTGGCCAACAATTCTGTAATTGTTTAAAGAGGTATTTTAAAGGAATTTCTTGCTAAGAAAGATTTGTGGTGTTCTCCTAGATATATTTAAAGGGCTTATATATGAAAGAGGGTGGAGAAATATGTGAGTACCAAAAATCTCATGATAGTTCTATTTTTCTCATCGTCCTTATTCCAGATTGATTACATACAACTAAAATACACTTATTTCCCAGTGTCTGAGGACCCTTCTGTAACTTTCACTCCTCAGATTTCACGAATGCCATAAACAGTTGCGTGTGGACAAGTGGATGGGTTATTTTCCCTGAAGTTTCTGGTGGAATTATGGAAGATAAAGAAGGAATAACTGCCGATTCAGCTGCCCCTTGGTCAGAGGGCAAGGCCTCTGTAACAAACTAGGACAGCAAAACTCTATATTTGCTTTATATATGACACTTTCTTTAATAAGTCACAAAATTACAGGTCTCCTGAACATGAATTTTAAACAGAGGTCTCTGGATGGACACTCAGCTGACAAGCACTGAACTGATCTCCTGGAGGAGAGCCTCGACCACCAGAGACTATTACAAAACCCTGCACTGGAATCCATTCATTCCGGAAAACCTCAAATGAGGACAAGGCAGAGAGAGGAACAGACTATGAATTTTACGTATTCTTTTCCCAATTTTCATCCCCAAAATTATTACTGTGTTGCATTGCACTCCTGATTTTGATTTACAACATATTTACAGTACATTTTCCAAGGGTCAATTAAATGACTGACATAGTGGAGCCACGACTCCATTTAATGATAGCTTTAGTTTCATCCTTATATCCTACATATATTTATTAATTACTGACAGCAACTATAACCTAAACAAACTACTACACTGAGGCCCTAAATCATTTGAGTTCAGAGTTATATATGAATGTTACAGGTTTTTATAAGTCACCATTTAATGGAATTTCCATACACTAGAGTTCCTCTGCAGTTTTCTTTAGAGAATGCTATGGCACTCTCTTTGGCTATTTAACAAATCAAGGTCTTTCTTCAGAAACATCACATAAGTCCTAGGAAAGTTTCTTTCCAGTTTGTGAATCCAACCTGCACCTTGGCGTGATGCCTCCCTTTGAAGCTACGCTCCATTTCAGGGAGAAAAATACCACCACACCTAAGGAAAACCAATGATCCAGGTGACCGTGTGCCTGTCAGGACACACAGCTCCACACGTGTCAGGAGACAGGGAGACACAAACTTTTATAACAAAAGCAATCACAGAACCTGCAGAAATGACTAAACATGGGTTTAAACTATTATGTCCATTAGCAGAGATAAAAATCAGTCATGCAACTTCCTTTCTCGGGTGGATTATTTAAAGAAAATGTGACCTAATGAAATCTGAGTTACAGGCTGGAGGGAGACAGTTAGTTGGCATTTTTAGAACTGTTCCCTAAGCTCCATTTTGTGGAACCTGAAGTTCAGTCATCCCAGAAGCATTTCATACTTTCCTCGGGGTGGGCATGCCTGTGCCTTGTGCCAGGGACTGCAGCTGGAAACACGAGCGCATGTGGCTGCAGTTTGCCCACGTGTGAGAACACGTATCCAGCACATCATAGATTTCCATACATATGCATTTATTTATTTAACAAGATAGCACAGTTGGTTAAATGAAATATGCTCCGCATAAGCATTATAAACTTACACTTGATTTTTTTTCCCCTTTAGCATGTATTTCTTGCTACTTCAGTAGACAGCATCGAGCGTACATAATTACTAATTAAATTCCTACAACAATAATAAAACTATGTCCTTAAGGATGTAACAGATAAACACTGATATGCAAACAGACTACATCACCAGTGACATCTTATTTCTAGACCGGCTTGGAGGAAGAAAATCTTCCCCCAAACAACCATATCACATCAAAGTAGAACACAAGGCAAGATGTTCCCTTGGCAGGAAGATGAAGCAGAAGTTTCTGAGCACAGGGAACTGCCATGTTAAACCCCCCAGCGATGGCTTTTAAAGACAGTGGGCACCTCTGCTTGTAATTTCACTACTGAATTTGGAAGCCTCCAGTGGCTTCAACATTCATCTGTCTCTCTAACAACGCATTTGGCTCTTTGATGATCTGGTTATGTAGGTTCCCTTTGCAACTTAAATGAAGGAAATCAACAGCCATTTAAAAAGAGCTTCCTCGAAAAGTTAGTAAAGCATTTGCTGTTAAACTGGCTGAGTTCTGCCACCCCTGCAAGCAAAACTCCTCTACAGCAACGCCTTCAGTACCTCATGAACATGTAGAACTGAAGGAGTGGCAGAAGTTAAAGTGGGTACGTAATGTAAGGCAAAAAAGCAGTTATGGAAGGTTCTGTTCCACTAGGAATTTTTTCACAGATTGCACGGAGATTTGGCTCAGGCCACGTTGGATCAAGAAGCATAAATCTTGCATAATCTATGGGAAATCATGTTTTTTCAAAGAGTGTCAGAAATAATTTCCAACAGGATTTCATTAAACACAACGACAACAGACTTCAAAGGGAAAGAATGCTTAATTGTGACATAGTTTCTTACTTACTGACAAAACTACCATGACTTGATAGTGTCCACAGAATAAATCCCACAGTGTTTTTCATCTGTATTCTAATTTTCACATTATCTTCTCCTGACATCATATTGCTCACCCGTGCATCTACAAGGAGGATGAGTCTTCACAGACCCAAAGTCACTGCTACTTCACCGCACCAGCTAAAGAAAATTGTTACAAATCTCCTCAGCCAACTCATTGCAGAAAGAGGTAATTGGGACAGAAGAATATTAATCTCCCTTAAGAATTTTTATGTAAATGGTAAACAATACTCATTTATTTCAAAATACTTGGAATACACAGGAAGCTGCATCTTAATCGTGCTCCTTGAACATCGACACGCACAAGTGTACTCTCGGACCCACAAGTATTTGTAATTCCAGGAAAAGGCTTTGGGATGCTTTAGAAAAAAGGGTTCTACCCGCTGTCCCCGCTGGCCGTCCCCTGATGGGAAGCAGGATTAACTGAGCTGGCTGCTTCAGGTGGACAACCTGGCAAGTGAGATTTAGCAGCAGCAATCCCTCAAAGGCTTCCCAACACCTGGGTCAGACAATCACCACCATTCAAAAGTGAATGGTTCTCTTTGGCTCATTGAAAAGGAAAACTACACGGGTTAGGATACAAGGTTTGGGGTTTATTGTTCTTGTAACTTAACCCTCAAAAGAACTACCTGGAACAGTGCCAAAGGCATTAGTTCTGATGCGCTGTGAAAATGAACTGAGATTTGACTCATTCCTGCTTGGATCCAGTGCTGTGTTCCTTCAAGAAAAGTCCTACTGCCTGCTTAACAACCACAGGGCCCTTTAAAATCCAGGTAGAAACATTCACCTGGATCCACAAGGGCCTTTTGAAAGGTTTGCTAGGGCTTTTTGTTTCTGTTTTTGGTTTTTGTTGGGTTTTTTTGTTTGTTTGTTTAGTTTTTGGTTTTGTTGTTGTTGTTGTTTTTGGGGTCTTTTTTCCCCTTTTAACCTCCCAAATTTTCATACAGGTGTTGTTTTCTACTAAGCTTTCGATAACCTCAGCTTAACAGTGACAAATGCTATTAGTCTTCACTGTTCAGGATATCTGTTTTTTATACATGTGTCCAGTTTAAGCTAGGAGCCAGTCCTTAAAAGTACCTGTTAAATTCCTAAGCAAATGAGTGTTTTAATGGAAAGGCTGACATACTCCTAACTGTGGAGCGTGAATGGCTCCACTATGAGATTACTCAAGTCCACATAGAATTCAAATGCGATACAGGACCACAGGTTCAGATCTTTGATCTCTTTTTTTTTTTTTTTTTTTTTTTAGAGGCTGTGATGTATAAAGCCAATTCCACTGTGCAGACAGTACTACACTGAATATAAATTATCCTCTATAGTGAGGCTCACATTTAAAGAAATGCTGCAAGCATGAACAATGCAACCATGAAGTAGAGTTCTTCTGTAGCAAAAAAAAAAACCACAAAGATCTGCATGGATAACCATGTTTCAAAGGACAAAATTTCTTCCACAGCTGTTATGTGATTAAAAAAATAGAGTAAAATCTGAAGTATTGGACATACAGAAGTACAGTTGGAGCACATTGCTTGCTCTTTCCATTAAAAAAGCGAGCTAGGAATACTTGTTTTATTGCCCAGATTAAGCATCATTCCCCTAAGAGGCATAAAAAAATGATTTGAAAATGTGGAAACCAACAGTTCTCTACTGAATATGGCTTGAAATTTAAACATGTCTTTTCCAGATACCTCTTTAGAGGAAGAACCTTCTGCTTACTGAGCTAACACTAAGCTCCCTGGAGTTTAGCCATGAATATTCTAAACCAACCTCTTACAATTCACAAAAAGTTGTCTTTTGCCAAAATAAAATGCTTAAGAGGAATTCAATATGCTTATACCGCTTTTCCTAATTTTATTTAAAATAAGTGTTTCTGTCTCAACTTTATGCCAAATACACAGCAAGAGAGAGACTGAGTTCTGGAGATGTTACCTGAGATTCTATGCACCAATGGGAAAACAAATTCCTCCTGAGAACATCAGCTGCTCAGGGTTGGTTTGTAAATCAGCGTTTAACCAACTCTTTTGCAGTTACAGGTAGGTGCAGCTGAGGATTCTTACACGAATTTCCCTGCTGTTTACATCAGTTGTTTCTTGGGTGGTGCTCAGCCATGGTGCATCCGCGCTCTGGGATGTTTCTCTGCACGCCAACTTTGTTTGTGTGGGGGAATGTTAGTAAATAAATAAATAAATAAATAAATGACTTTGTTCCTCGTCTTACCTCTCTTGACCTGTGCAATCTGGCAGATCAATGCTACTTCCACCGAAAACAAGCAAAAAAGTTACAATTTATCTTTCACTTAATCTTTTTTTGTTGTCTTTAGGCTTCCCTCCAGTAAGGCTTGAAGAAGGTGCTCTTTGTGGCTCAGTTCCCTTATGCCAGAATACAACTGAGCACAAAAGAGAATGCAAGGGTGAGCTGATAGCATCTACTGTCCTCAGCTCTGCTTTGGTTCAATAAACCTGAACATCTTCTCCCCTCCTCTGCCGATTGAGATAAGCAGCAACAATTACTCAAAATGTATTATCAACTCTAGCTCAAAAAAGGCAAGATCAGCTGAGCCGACTGCATCTCTCCCAACCTCAGTTTCCTTCAGTGTCCGAGAAGGGCAAATGGGTCCCTGTTTGCCTCTTGCCATGCACCTCACAGCTACTTTACAGGCAACTACACCCAGGCAGCAAAAGGAGAGTGAGATAAATCCTTTGCCTTGCACATCGCCTGCAAGGTTTCTGCCTGTAGCCAGCAGGCTGCAAGATCTGTACCACGACGGCAAAAGTCACAACCATCCTTCCCTTCCCCACACCATCACGTTCTCTCCTCTTTCTGTGCTCTGCTCTCTCCTTGCCTTTCTGTGGTCTCCATAGCTGAAACCAAGAATTCACTGGGCATCACTGCAATGCCTCTAACCAGTTCTAACCGTATCCAGAGCTTGAGTCAATTAAAGCACATTTCAGCTTCATCTGGTTTTCATCCCATTCCAGTACTCCACATACACAGCAACTTTAAGCTTACAGACATCCCTTCATGGTTCAAGAAAATCCTTCAATCAAAGAACTTCATTTAGAATCCAGCATAGTTTTTGCTTTCTCTGCTCTCCCCAGCAGCCTGGCATTTTGATGCAATCCTCATTTAATACAATCTCCATTACAGGATTATGATCACATCAATAAAATGTTCCATATGTTTATTTTTTTCTTCACATCCTCACCCCCTCTCATTAATAGTAGGCACTATATCTGCAAAAAACAACAAATCAAACAGGCTGATGGGATGCTCTAGGGAGGTAGCGGGGGGTACACATTCAACAAAATGCAGCAGCCAATGCAAACTGCCCATCAGAGACTGAGCCCGTGGATCTCCTCATTCCCGAGCTAGGCGAGTTGCTCACTGTCCGCGCCGTGAGCACACATCCTCACTGAGCTGTGCTACCAGACTAAAAATAAATACAGCTTTTGCAGTCACTTGTGAGCTCCGTGCACTTTTCACAGGAGCAGACTTTCATTTTACTTGATCGGTTCCAGCCTATTCATATTGGTCTGGATGAACCGCTGAGGCTCTGCTTCCAAGGAGGGGGGAGGTGGGGGGGGTGGATGCTGGACAAAAGATATCATATGAAAGGATACAAAAAATCTGCCTTTTCCCCAAGCCCCCTTCTTACCTTAAGTGCCTTCTCTGCACAAGATGCCAATCTACATGGGCTCCTCAGCACATCATCAAGGCGTTTAGAGTCGTGAAGGCTGCCCCACTGCATGGAAGTTAGACCGCTTTGCAACAGCAAATCCTCGATCCAAAGCACCAGCCGCTTCTTCCCATGCAGTGTGCCGAGCACGAATCACACGCGACTTCCACATAGGGAATAAAATTGTAAAAGAAACGAGGGGGGAAAAAAATAAAAAAAAAAGGTATCCTAACTTTTAGGTTGCCTGAGTTTGTTTTATTTCTGTTGGGTTTAGTCAATTATCTGCTTTTGCAGCCGCCAGACGATGGAAAGGCAATCGCGCCCTGGAAGCCCCGCACCAGTCCGCAGAGGTCCGGCCGCGTAACCCAAGTTGCGCGGAGAGACTCTGAACTCGGTGCGGCTCCGCAGCGCAGCCCGGCAGCCCTTCCCTCGCCGGGCGGCTGCGGACACCGGAGCGCCGGGTCCCCCCTGCGGGGCAGCCGCCGCCGCTGGGCGCTCGCCCGGCCCCCGGCGGGGCTGGCCCGGTTCTGGCCCGGCTGGCCCTGGGGGCGCGGGCTGCGCTGCCGGCGGCGCCCCGGAGCCCGCGCTGTCCCGGCGGCGGCGGCGGCGGCTCCGGCTCGGCTCTGCCGCGGCCGCCCGCGCCCCGCTCTGCCGCTGCCAGCCGGCCCTCCCCGCGGCTGACATCAGCGCCAGGAGGAGGAGCGACGCCGGGGACGCGAATAGCCGGGCCGAGGGGGGTTCCCCCTCCCGGAGCCGCCCTGCCCGCTCCTCTCGGAGAATCCCCCGAAAGCGGCGGCGTGGCCGCTCCGCCGCCTCGCCGGGGGGGGCGGCCCCAGTCCCCGCCGGCGCCCCCCGCCCTGCGGTGCTGCCCGGCGGGCGGCTCCCAGACAGGGGAGCAGCGCGGGGAACCGGCACTCGGGGCCGGAGCGGGACCGGAGCGGGGCGCGGCGCTCGCAGCCCGGGGCTGCCGGGCAGCTCAGCGCCGGCGGTGCGTTCCTGCCTCTCTCCGCCGGGCTCCCCCCCCTGCACAAGCGCCGCGGTGGGGGAGCGAGAGAGGATATGCGGGATCGCCCCTCGGCCTGGCCCCGTGCCCCCGGGAGAGCGCCCGTGCCCGCGGAAGAGCTGCCGCCCCCGGCTCCGCCGCCCGCCCTCCAAACCCATCAGTGCGGCGGTGCCCGCTCCGACCGCCCCCGCCGCAGCCCGGGATGGCAGCGGAGCAGCCGCCCGCCGAGCGCTCCCGCTGCGGAACGGGCGCCGCGCGAAGGCTCCGAGCGGGGGCGGCGGGGGGACAGCGCCCGGGGCTGAGCCGAATCTTCCCGGCGGCAGGGCTGCGTGCCCGGGCTCAGGGGCTGTTGGGTGCCCGGGTTCGGAGGATGCTGGGTGCCCAGGCTCGGGGCTGTTGGGTTCGGAGGATGCTGGGTGCCCGGGCTCGGGGGTGTTGGGTTCGGAGGATGCTGGGTGCCCGGGCTCGGGGGTGTTGGGTACCGGGGCTCGGGGGTGTTGGGTGCCCGGGTTCGGAGGATGCTGGGTGCCCGGGCTCAGGGGTGTTGGGTTCAGAGGATGCTGGGTGCCCGGGTTCGGAGGATGCTGGGTGCCCAGGATCGGGGGTGTTGGGTGCCCGGGCTCGGGGGGTGTTGGGTGTCCGGGGCGTGGGCTGGGGCGGATGTCCCGTACGTTTCGGCCGCTCCTCTTTAGAGACGGAGCTCAGGAGCGCAGGAGACCGAGACGGAGACAGGGGATCGTGCCGCAGCCTCCGGAGGGAGGCTCCTCCGGCGGAAGGCTCCTGCGCTGCCGAGGGGAGCAGCGCTGGCCTCGGGTCGTCCCCGGGCGGCCTCCAGTGTCTGTCGGGCCGGGCTGTCCCGCCCGAGCCGGACCCCGCTCCCCGGGAGGGGCAGCGCTGGGGTCGGGGGCTCCGCCCGGGGGCGATACTCGGGGCGATGCAGCCGGGGATGGGGGCTGGTAGCCGTGTGAAGTCAGTTCAGTCTGTGATCAGGGATCAGTGATGGCACAGTGAGGTTGTGGTGGTGAGTTCAGCTTGCGTGAAAATACAGTTCAATTAATAGTTAATTTGTGGTGTTGATTTTAATAATTTGAGTATCTTGTATTATTTGCAGTGTTTTGCCAGATGCCTGCAGTAGGCACTTCTCAGTGAACACAATAATTATTTGTAAATAATTGAGCATTTTTTTCTTTACTTGGGTGACAAGACAGTTTTAAACTCTTCTGATGAAGAGAAGACATTGCACTTACCCTAACAGCACACATTTTTCATGTGCTCTTCTTTAAAAATAGTATGAAAATGTCTGTGAAAGCCTTATTTTACCTTCTTCACTGTAGCAAGATGTAGGTGATGCCTCACTTTTATTGCTAAATATAGTTTAAATGCCAGAATTTCTATGAAATAAAGGTATGTAAGTGAGAGGATGAGCAAGTTCTAAAACCAGCTTCTGAAAATCCCCAGTCATTCAGTGAATTGTCTCCATCTTACCTGTTAACTCATATATTCAATGAGATTCTTTGAGTATGGACTCGGAATGAACAATTGCATGGCCATTAACCATGCTGAAATACTCCAGAACAGATGTAATGCCTTTTCTTCTAGGTCATATTTCCATATCGTATTTCAGTCTTATGACTCTAAGCAAATGCCCATTGTATTTTTACTCCACTGGATGCTAAATTCTGTGAATTTAGTGAAGTTATGACTTCATTATTTTTGTCCCATATGCATACAGATGGCAGAGGTGCCTCGTTATGTACAAATAGAATATTACCCACAAATTAGGGTTCATGTCCTGGCTGCTGTGCACCAAGCTGCTGAGAGTAACACCTACCAGTCAGTGAGAGTTATTTTTCCACATTCCTGAACATTTTGTAATAAAATGGGATATACAGAAACTACAAAAAGATAAAAAATAAAAAGCAGAGTGCAGCTCTGTGTGTTTGGTTTATCACTGTGGTGGCATACAGATGAGGACTGGCTATCAATCCTGTTAATACGCATTTCACCGGGCTGCTGTTACAGAGGATTTCTAAGATAGCAAAGTTCATAATGGGCAACTGTATTTTACACCTAAGAAGAGGCAATTGGAGAAGGAATTTCTGTGGATTGCTTGGACACAAATGACCTTCAGGATGGTTTGTCCTGTGCAAGAGCAATCAAGTGTGATAGCAGCAGCCAGTCCAGAAAGGAAAGCGAGGGGCATGTCCTGGGAGGGATGGTTTGTCCAGCTTTCCAAGGGGTGTCTAAGCTACAATGGATCCAGCATTCTGCCTCAACTGTGTTCAAAATGCACAGCCAGAAATCAAATTAGGTTAAAAAATTGTTATTTCATTAATAATAATAAAAAAGAAAACAAACCCAAAACAACAAAAAGAGTAAGGAGTAAGTGGCTTATTTAACAGATATTGGGGAGAAACCCTGGAAAAGGGCAAGAACCCTTTACAAACCAGAGCAGCTACATCACAAAACTAAAGACTTCCAGTCAGACTAACTCTGTCTGTGCAGAAAATGTTAGGAACAAAATACTTCTGTTCATCAGAAGGTATTGCTGCTACCCTTGATTCAGATCAAGGTCTAAATCCTGAAATTGTTTGTTACTCTGAGCACATGAAGAGGCCCCACAGGAACTATTCACATGTGAAAAGAGCTAGGACCAGAGCCAAAGTTTTGCATACTGTGAAGGTCAAGCTTGCTTCCTTTCTAAAACTTGCACTTAACAGACAAGCTCTCAGAACTATGGTTTCCATAGAGCACCTTCAGCTCGTTCCTCAGGATGCTGTAAGCACAGTGGCTGATTAAGAGCAATTTGTTTCCTAGCAGGTCCCTGAGATTTTGGGCAGGGTGCCTTGCAGGGTGCTGTTGCCTTGCATATAGCAGGGGCTGCCCCTGCCTTCCCCTGATTGCAATTATTGTACTTCTTCCTCTCGCAGATGCCAGGGTTTTTTTATGAACTCCTCAAAATGTTAGAGTCTCATAGATATTATACAACTCCTGGCTTTACAGTCATGGAAAAACCTGTTAATAAAAACGCACTGCCTGTGGGACGAATTCTCAGCATTTTTTGCAAAGGTCACATAAAATATATTGCTTGAGTAGCCTTACTTTGGTCGCCAGATAAGTCATTGAGAGGCCACATGATGACAGCTGCAAAGAAAGATTGTAATTCACTTTCATGTCTCTATGCAAGAAAATAAGAGACACAAGCCTTCCCTTCAGTGCTGGGGATGGGGGCTGTGTGGAGGCTGGTGCAGGGAACCAAAAGGAACAACTTGCACCAGCCTGACAGATGAGGTTGGAGGTCTCTCTCTCCTGAAGGCCTCACAGAGTTCTGCTTTGTTTCTTCTTTGCTGTCAGAACAACAGAAAAACTCAGAGAACAAATTGCAACCACATCATACCACAACTTTTGCTAGGATTTTGCCTCAGTCCCAAATATGACTTTTATTCTCCATATACTTATGTGAGCAACAGTTTCTTTCTCTTGTTTTCTCCTCATCCCCATTTAGTGGAAATGTAAAATAAATCCCGCCTGGGGTTTTGAGCACTAGCCCGGATTTTGCTTCTGCTTCTCAGTAATGGAAATTCACAAGTTTTACCTTTTCTGGGAGAGATGTTTATCTCTATTGCACCATGCTCCATCAATGCCAGTTGATCCTGTATTTGGATTTGCTAATAACACAAACAGTGGGTCTGGGTCTCTCAGACTCCAACCCTTTGCAATGCTCTATAATTATAGTGGCTGATCTTCTTTTTTTCTTTGTGGAAATATTCTCTTTTTTTTGGCCAAGAAACTGGCATAACATCAGGTCAAATCACTTTATGTCATATACAACAATAACTAGAAGTGACACAGATGTACCAAAAACTAAACCCTACAGCCACAAATCGAGATGAACAATTGTCACATGTCTGTATGTACCCTACTCCTTTCATCCCAGGACTGGAGACATTATACACTTATTGCTGATAGGGAGGAAGCTTGGACCGAATTATTTTTAGAAGGGTCTCAATTTCTAAATACACAGATTTTTGAGGGAGAGCCAGGCACCAGTGGTGGTTATCATCTCACAGAGGTGTTGCCAGAACCATTAAAACACACAGCTCTGGAAGTCTCGTACTTAACAGCGGGAGGTAGAACAAACTAATTTTATTATCAACTCAGCTGTCAAGTGACAATGTTTTTTAAATGCCATGAATTATGTATAAAACACATTAATTTTTATGCTCTGCTTTGAGAGTTACTGCATGCACACCCAAAGGGCAGGGCTTTGGCTATGCCAGGCAGGACAGGGGGAACTCATGGTCCCAGCTCCCTGCTGGAGCCAGCAGCAATGATATCCATGACAATGCAGGTGGCAGCTTAAAATGACTCAAATAAGATGAAAATCAGACCACATCTTCCAGCTAGGAATTAATGAAATACCTGTCCTTGATAACAGCAAACTGAGTAATAGGAATCTGCAGAAACTGTTCATTTAAATACATTTTGTAAACGTAACAAGTTGCACTGTGCTGTTCTTTGCATCTTTAAGAGTGTCTGGGGATTTATGTCTTGCAAAATGGAAACAAACTAAGAAAGCTGAAATATATTGTGTCTTTAGCTGTACTTTACGGCACAGCTTGTGTTTAAGAAGCAGTCTAGACATGCAAAAAATGCTAGAATAAACAATATTTTTTTTATTATTTTAAATTAGCTTCTACTGGAAAGCTATAAATTTCAGAATGATGCACACCAACAGGATTGCATATCTATTCAAATATTCCAAACAAAAGATACTAAAAGGCTATTCTGTTACCTGCCACAATAAAAATAAATTTCCTTCCAACTTAATGCAATTACAAGTGATTTCCTGTAAAAGAAAAAAATAAACCTTCAGGATATTTTGCAGAATATTTTACTTACTAGCAAGAAAAGTCACATCCTTTTTCTTTTCTCCCCCTCCTTACTTTAGTGGCTCGTTTAACCTATTTTAACATATAAATATTGTTAAATGCTATTTAATATTCATTATAGGGCTCCAAATATTGGTTAACCTTAAATAAATATGTTTTTATTCATTGTCCTTTCAGCTGAATTGTGTGTGCAATTAAAGAATAATCAGCTAGAGCAATGACTGAGATTTCGAATTTATGAACACCAGGGCAGAAAAGAGCTGTTTCCTCTGGGGAAATGACAGAAGTGACCATGCAAAGGTACAGAATTTTTCTCCTTGTGGCTGTGCAGGGTAGCAGGTAGACACCTAAGCTGATCATACCTGTAGCTGGAGAGCAGGGGTGCAGTAAATTGGGTGCTAATCTGGACGTTGGAAGACCCATCTTTCTTTTCTACCAGGCTTCTCTTTTCAATCTGGATTTTGCCAAATCTTCTAATTCCCATGCCTGTTAGGTTCGTATTTATTGTGAAAATTAATATGTCAGTAATAGAAATATTTTAAAAGTTGCTCAAATTATGTTTGAATAAAGACATTTGCAGATATTGTTTGGTATAGGTCAAAAATTTTCACATTCAAAAATGGAATTGATTTTATGAGTATGTTGCATGCCTAGATGTCCTTGTATTGTCTCTGAGAGAGCAAAGACCTGTTGAAATAAAGTGCTTTTAAATCATCATCAGACCTGGATTTCCTAACATATTGAGTATACTGTCTTCTGCAAAAGAGAAGAACATTACTCTTTTGTAACATTATATGCTTTAGGATCCTTTTTGACATCACCTTAATACCAATGGGTTTGGTGGTCATATAATACCAAAGAAAGATCAGTCTGATGTGTGATCTGCAGGAAATTGTGTTCCCTGGCTTTCCATGCTCTGTAATCCAGGCACCAAAACTGCTCACCAGAGAAACAGAGGAACTCATGTCCATAGTGTAACAATTTTTTCACCCTAACTTCGAAGAATTGACTCCCTTTCATGGGATAGGGAATGAAAGAATTGCTTCGCAAAACAGAGTTTCTGAGACAGAACACTTACCTGGACCCCATCAAGAACTTTATTCATTCAGTACAAGTACAAGACAGGACTTGCTGAATAAACATCTGCTGCAGGGGAAAAGTAATAGCAGAGAATGGGCATGGATGCTTCCAGCTGTGTAATGTTGCCAAGGGCTTAGTAATTCCCATTCCAGGGATTGCTGTATCTCAGCAGTGGCTGAAGTTGTTCATATAAAAATGCTTGGGATTGTTTTGAACAAATGGGTTATGCAGAAATGCATGCCACCAGGACGTGGATTCCTTTCCTTCAATTTCGACGGCAAAAAATGTTCAGAATTAAGGTTTTCAAGGGATTGTGTAACATTCCAGACCTTCCTTCCTCAACAGGGTCATGGAATGGCTTGTTGGCAAGGACACCGAGGTATCAGCACGGACCAAGGTGTCAGTCTTACCTGGGGTTTGGGTTGACACCCATGGGCGTTGTGTTCACTCAGTTCAACTTTGGCTGTCACGTGTGCGCTCCTAAGTCTACTTCCTGAAGAAGATTTTTTTGCTAATCGAAGTCTAGAATTGCATGTGTTTGTTTGTTTTGTTTGGTTGGTTGGTTGGTTTTTTGTTTGGTTGGTTGGGCTTTGTTTGTTTGGTTTTTTGTTGGTTTTGGGGGTGGTTTTTTTTTTTTTTTCTGTGTGTGTGTTTTGTTTGTTTGGGTTTTTGGGGTTTTTTTGGGTTTTTTTTTTTTTGGTGGTGGTGGTTTTGGAGTTTTTGTGTGTGTGTTTTTTGTGTGTGGGTTGTTTTGTTGTTGTTGTTGTTGTTTTTTTGTTTTTTGTGGTGTTTTTGGTTTTTTGGGGTTTTTTTTTGGTTTTTTTCCGCATCAAAATTACACCTGTTGTTAAAGCTCTTGACCATGGCTTGTCAGGGTTCTGAACTAAACAAAAAGGAGGAAGGCCCCTCGCATCCGAAGATGCTCTATCCGTTTCTCAAAACGCCGTTTGTCCTACAAGATCTCACCCCGCTGCTCACCGAAGCTGTTGAACGCGTTGATAATCCCTCAGGCGTTCTAAAAACCTTTATTTTATCTTATCCCGAGAGGAACCGCGGCCTGCTCCGGGCGCTGGCTGCATTTCCCACAGCGGCGCCGCTAGAGGGCGCCCCAGGCAGCGCTACTCCCTCACGGCTCCGCAACTCAAAAATTACCAAAAAACAAAAAAGGTTCTTTGTTGAGCGGGGGAAAAAAATTATATCAACAAAACACGCGGTGTTTTTCATCGCTACAGCTTAATTTCGCTGCCTAGTTACTGATTATTTGGGAGTTTGCTTTAACCTTGCAAGCCGCCTGGTCTCACGTACCAACCTCAAGGAAGCACCCAGGGAAACGTCCCTCAGAAGGCTTCAAATTGAGATATCTTTCTCAATTAGTGTCAAAAAAGAAGAAGAAAAAAAAAAAAAGGCAATGATGGTTATATGCTCACAGGAGTTTTAGAGCATGCAGCAAGAGAAAAAAAACAGCTTAAAATACATTGATCGGTCAGTTTTGTCAAGACTTAACACATCTGTGTCTAATTCAGCTTAGGCTAGGTCTCCTTCACTTTTGAGTTAAAATCTAGATTCCAGTGCAGTAGAAGATAATTCACTTTTCTTTTTTTCAAGTTTTAGATAGAATTTTTCTTGTTACTAAAGAAAGAAAATCCCTGTTGGGGGGAAAAAAAAATGTATATTTGCTGTCCTAAACCATTTGCATGTTGAAACCAAGTTGTTAGCTCATATAATTTTCTCAGACTGAAGAATTTGAAGTGAAAACCCAAACAGATGAAATACTGTTCTTATGCTTATTCCTAGTAATATTGAAATACAATGAAATAATATACAGTACTGGACCATGACAGTTTGCAGATAATGCATTTGATATATAGTAACACAATTGACAACAAAATATTTTGTTGGTTTTTTTGCAACCCATGGTCATTACTTTTCTTAACTAGTAGCTATGAATATAGCCTAGAGGTCTCAAATTTTCATTTATCCAGTGAAATTAGCATGCACTCCATTCCAGAGTATCATAATAAATATAATTTAAAGAAGCAAGTGACTTTGTACTTGTGGTACTTAGTGATGAGGCAGAGCTTGCTTCAAAAGGTGGTTACTTATGCCTGTTATTTGAAAAGAACATGAGACCAAAAATATACAGGTGACATTTTCTTAAGTATCTTAGATATTCAGTTTAAAAATAGATATAATTTGTTGCACTGCTATGGCAGTTATGGCTTTGGTCATGGTGATAAAAGCTGTAGTTGACCTGGTGCAAGGAGAATTTATATGAGTGAGATTTAACCCTCCTGAACTCTTATAACTGTTTTTAAACTAATATTAATCAATTAATATTATGTTTTGACATTTTAACTGCATCGGTATAAATTGCAAAACTTGGGCACGAAAGCACCCTAAATTTCATGAACTTCCTCTGAAACTGAACTGAAAAATGAAAACAGAACTACGGAGGGCCAAGATAAATCATCACTGTTGCTCAAAATTGTTTGGCAAAGAAATTAGAAATCAAGGGACTGGCAAAAAAGTATTAATCCCATACATGGTCCAAGTCCAATAAATCTTTATGCATTTAAAGCATACAATCCTAGAGAACATACATCTGCAAACATTTTGCATTACATGCTGCTAGGGGGGCTTTTTGCTAATATTCTTACTTGTGTTTTCTGGAAACATTTTAAAGTCAGTTAGGAACAAATGAGTTTTCAAGACCACACCTTTCAGGGTATGATTACAAATTAGGTCATTAACATTTCTGAAGATATTTTCATTTTTCTATAACATGTAAACTCATGAACCAAAATAACCCTTTGCGTTGTATACTGTGAAGTTTGGTTGATTTAAGCACACCAGAATATTTATAATTTTGTTTTTTATAAATAAATTATGTTAGTGTATTATATTAGTTTTATATCATTGAAGGAACATGATTTGATCCAATAGTATCAAATAATATATATCCAATAATATATATATAAAATATATTGGGTCATAGGAAAGGAAGGAAGAATAATTTCATTGTCTGATGAGGCAGAAGCCAGGCTCTGTACCCAGACCAAGAAGGAATCTTCTGGTCTGGATACAGAGTATTTATACAACCTTGAAAAATTGCCTCAACTTCAGTTCCAAAGTTAATCTGCATGAATAAAAATTTAAAATAATCCAGAGATATTTATCCTCATCTTCATTGTTATCATCATGATTATTATCAAAAGCGTCAAATAAAAAGTTTAGGGTTAGGGGTTAGGGTGCCTGTCTCCTCCAGGTAGCTGAGATCTTTATTACTGTATTTCTTCTGAGCACCACTGTTTCAGTTCCTGAACTTTTGCTGTCTTGAACACGTATTTTGGATTCTTTGTCAGGAATAAATTTTTATGTTTGTGTTCTTTGCATTAATTTTGTAGAGAAGAGAGTTGATGAACAAAAGTCACTGCCATGGTTTTGATAAGTTTTCTTTGTGTGCCTCGAATAAATGAAAAGGCAGGGTAAGGTCAACTAGAAAAAAGCTGCTCTTCCTTCACAGCATTTCCACACGCTGACCAGAATTGCTGGAAACATGAAGAGGGGACTCAGAGTCACTCACAAGTTATTGAAGCTTAACAAGTTAATCCATCATCTGACCCGAGCAGGTGGCCAGGTCAGTGCCCTCTGCTCGTGGTAAGGGCCTGGTGACTCCATCACCTTAAACTTGTCCTGTCCTGTGTCCCCAGGGGCTGGGAACATGGGGAGGAGCTGCCATGGATTAGCTGATGCTGTGCCTCCATGCATTGCCCTTGTAGTCACTTGTAGCCTGAACCCCTGCCTAGGTAGACAGATTTCTGTCATAAAATTCCCTGCACAGACAAGACCAGCTTTTGGTTTTATCATTATTTCAATCGCTTTAGTGTAGATCCAATTACACAGGTATAAAATGTTTCTACTGGCATACCCTGGCATCAGTACAACAGCAGTTAAACAGATAACTCTAGGACTGGGAGAGATGTGTGAATAACAGCAGCTGATCAACAGCCATGCTGATAAAATTTAAATGAGATCAAGCCTAAATCTTATCCTACACTGATAGTAGGAATGTCTGTTATGTGTCAGACTTACTGGGTGTAAGAGGAGAGTAAGGCCAGAAGCTGATCTCGGTAAAACCTCCCTCAGGTTCTCAGGAGTTATCTTTTAATGCAAGCCAGAGCTATCCAGGTTTCCAGCTACACTGTGGGCAGTTGTGTCCTAATGAAAAACCACACAGGCATGGCAGCAGTAAATGCCAGATTGATGATTACCACCTGAGCATATACATTATGGCACTGTCTAACTTTATTTTAACTACACATTGCCTTGTTTTACAATTCCCACAGTGCTCTGCACTCTTTCAGTATGTAAAACAGAGAAATAGACTGTAGATCTCTTTAGAGAATATTCTTTTCTCCTGACCACAGCCATGGGTCACTATATAAAAAGGCAAAAGAAATTTACTGTGGTCTTTCTCCACTTCTGCTTCTAATCATTTGCTTGTACCGTGTTGTATATGAAGAGCAGAGTGTGTTGATGCTAGACCTGAAATAAAAATGTTTCACATCATTCTGTGAAGGAAAAAAAGCTCAACCTCCAATCAGTACTACCATGCAGTTTGGGGCTTTTTCCAGCCATAGTTAAACAAAATGGTTTGTCTGAACTGAAAATAAAGTATCCGTTGCTGTTGATATGTCTGCCAAATTTAAAACATGATATAAAGCAAAGTCGACAGCATAAGCCACTCAAACAAGGCCTTAGGGATTCCAAAATGTGCCTTAATATTTATTTTTCATACTTGATTGCAGGTTATGCACAGGTAAGTGTAGTGCTGCCCTGAGGGTTTTAAGTGTAAATGTAGTCAACCATGATAATACCTTCAGTATCTCGGAAGACAGTTCTCACAATGACTAATAGGAAATGAAAGCAAAGCAGAGTGGTTTTTTCAGGCTAGTTTTAAGTTTCCTCTGGAGTTATTTGATACATTTCTAGAATGTTTTCAGTATTTGCCTATTAATAAGGCTAAAACAAGTATTACCCCATTTGTGACATTCTGTGTACCAGCACTCAAAATCCTCCTAACATTAACTCGGTTTTACAACCCTGTAATACATGAGAAATTGCTCTCCTCCTGCCTATCCATTACTTCCTCCAGTAATTTGGACTGATATTTACCAGTCATTTCCTCAAAAATTAATCAGTAGCCACTGACACATACATGTATGAGCGACAAAAACAAATGAGCCTGAATTAGTCTTGTTCAGGTGCTCCCATTTGTTTTAACATATCTCTTCCTGGTGGAAGGTGTAATAACTAGACATACAAATACCGTGTCCTCACATACAGTCATCTTACCCCTGGCAATTTTAAATACTGGATTGGAAGATGCTTCTCCATATTACTCACAGGTGCAGAACCAGAGCTGTGCCTCAGAAGAAAAGTTCAGATCAGAATCGCCAGCTCTAGCTGTTCCCTCTTGTTCTGCAGAGCTACATTTGTCTTAGCAGGGAGCAAATTTCAAGCAGCTTCATGTTGCTAGAATAGCAAGGACACCAAAGAAGTACTACTAGAGTCAATTTTATCTCTGACCAAAAGAAAAAAATAAAAAAGGTAAAGGGTAAAGTTTCTCAGTGGAGTGTTGCACAGTCTGTTGCTGGAAGTTACACTTGAATGAGATCAACAAAAATTAGCATGTGAGTGAAGAATCACAAAACATAATGCTGTATCTTTAATATCTGTTCCTCTTTGAGGCTTATTTTCCCTTGCTTTGGCATTTATAACAAAGAATTCTCTCTGGAAATGCACAGTTTGAGAAGTGAGAAGCTTACACAGCAGAGGAGCAGTGATGTCCTCTTGCCCTTTGCTGTAAGCAGCTCTGTTGTCACAGTGTTGTCACAGGGGACCAGGTCCTGTTCTTCCCCTCCTGCTACTGGGTAGACTGGTATTTTTACTTTGGAGTCTTCTCCATTGTCACTTCAACTTAAAATCTGGCTGCTACCAAAACAGCTCCTTCTGTCATTTGTTTTAACACCCATGTTGATTGGGAAGCCAAGTTCTACTTGAAAATGTGGGATAACAATTCAAATCATTGTGGTTATGATCTCTGCATTGTGATTGTGTTCTTGGCTGTAAGAAGAGGCTTTATCACAATTCAGTGTTAATTTTGGAGGTAATGTCTTGTGACAATGGGAGCAGTTCCTTCCCCCTTATCATCTTTGTAGCTGTGTTAATGGATTAATTATTAAAATATAACAAATATACTATTGCAGTGTTTCAAGACTACTGTTGGATTCATTAGCTATGAAAAATCCAAATTTTTACTCTTGGTTTTCTTGCTTTCTAAAAGCAGAGTGCATGCATGCGTAAACCGAGGATTAGTGTTGGAACTTTCTGTGGATTATGAAGCTGTTCACCTCCAGGGACATCAGTGACATTGTACTAAACTGAAAAACAGAGCTAGAGTGGTTAGTTCTGTCACTAGGGCCCCTGAAATGTACTTAGAACCTTTCTCACAGTATAGTACTCACATTTTTAATTTATGTTGCACAGGAGAAAAGTTAAAACACTACTTCCTTCGCTTTTTCCTCCACCTCTTGTTTCACTGTCACCATGGAGACCAACTGGGGGTACCATGACCAATACACAACTACCATGGGTATTTCTTTCTATTTTCTTAAAACTACATGCAACAAGATTTTGTATGCTGGAGCTTCATTTTGAGCCTATGCTGTTCTGTAAACCAGTAGTGGCTTTAAATTGCACACCTCTATAAATGATGTTTATGAAGTAATTACTCAGAGTTTACAACTTCATTCTTCTCCTTTGTTATTCTTAATGAGAACTTTGGTTCTCATTGTTTCTTTCTCCATTACCTTGAAGATCCGTAAAGTATTTGACTCTTAAAAAAGGGAAACGAGCATGTTATGTTTCTTATTTTACATCTTTTTCAAACATGGAATTGTTCTTTTTCAATTATCTCTAACTTTAAAAACACTTTCCTGTTCCAGCCTGTAATTTTGCTCATGGTGAGGGAGATGCCATTGCCTTAACCCAACTTAGCTTGACCTGGCAGATCATGGACTTCCCTCCACAGACCAGGCAGAGTGCAGAGTTCCCTCAAGCAGTGTGGCTTCATAAAAAAAAAAAAATATTATAGCTGGGCAGATTATCTCTGCCTTTCAAACTGGGTTGATATAATTGTATTCAGCCACTCTAATACGATTGTATTGCTTTCAGGTTTTATTGCTGTGTTTCTGCACACTGCTGCCATTTAGGTGTACAGGCCTTCCTGCTTGGTGACCTCTGCATTTCTTAGGCTGAGAACGCCCTTGCAACATTCCAGGGTTCAAGTCACAGTGACCATGTTTTATGAATGCTCTGTTACAGTAGACACCCTTCCCAGTTCCCCCCTGCCATCTTGGCTGAATCCAGCCTTGCACTATTTCCACTTTATGTTCTATTAAAGTCATTAAAGATGCTCTTTTGGCACTGTGAGAGTGACCATGAAATCTAGCCTGCCAGAGGGTGGTGAATCCAAACGCTTCCCGGAATAAAAAAGATGATTGCAAGTGAGTTGCAAACCTCAGTTTCAAGAAATAATGATTCTTATTTCCTGTCCTAAGCAGCCAGCCCCTTACATGTGCTGACTTCAGGCACCAGTGACAAATTCCTGCAAATAAATCTCATCACTGGGCACCCTTCTACTTTGCACCAACCCCAAAATGCATTACTGCACTGGCTATTTAAACACAGGAAGGTAAAAAGCATTTCACAGAATTAATTTCCTCTCTTTCATGAGAGGGATATAATGCATTAACTGATTTGAAAACAGAGTGAGCCTCTTCTCTTACATGGTCACTCACTAGGCAGGCTTTCCACAGGGCACAGGAGCTGAAGTAAACAATCACTTACATAGAAAGAAACTCTCTAGTGCCCTGCCGTGCTGATGCTTGTAGAGAAGGGGAAAAAAAACAAAACTAAACAACCAACTAACATTTCATTGCATGTTGAAAAGAAAGTGTAAGCATTCTATTTCGAAAGCTTGAAAGCATAATTGAAATTCAACATGCAGATTTCTGTGTTATTACAATGCTGCATGCACTAGCTCATTTGCTGAGCAGCCAGCATTTTAAACCACACACTGCAAGAACTTTGTGCTGGTACAATAACAATGTAGAAAAATTAGGATGACAGCAGCAGTATGCTCAGCCCCATAAACATTCCTCAGCTGAAACAGGAACTACAGGGCAGTGCTAGCCTATGTATTATGAGACCAGAATATTTCTGCTTCCATGTGCAGATGGAGCACAGATCACTAGTGTGCTGACAAGCTGAACTCCAAACAAAGAGATAAGCTACATATGTACTGGCAGGTAAGCTCACTGATCTTTTTAACCCAGTGAACATCTGATGTGATGTGAGATTCACTAAATTGTAGATTGCAAATCAAGGTCAGACTGAAGGGTGAATTTGTGTTTTGTAACATTCTCCCTGCTTCACTGACTGAAAGCAATAGTGAATTCCAGAATGCTTTTTGCTCTTTTAATCTGATAGTAATTTGAAAATGCATTTGACTACAAAACTAAGTGTATCTAAACTCAAACAGGCAAGAACTGTTAGAAAAAAATAGTCGAAGGAAGGTAATTTTATTCTTATGCTATTACAGTGCGGCTGCTGCTGTGCACAAAGGCCAGTGTCAGAACTGAGGCACCCTGTCCATGGCTAAGGGGGCCAGGAGGCTGAGCTGGCACTGGAATTCTCCAGTGTAACCCTTCCTTTCTCTGATTAGTCCCAGCAAAGGGTTGCACTGGGCTGAGAATGTGTGACTGGAGCTCCCTTTGCTCTAGGAGATGGATGACACTGGCAGAGCAGTCCAAAGCCACAGAGCACAGGGAGAATCTGGGTCACTGTGCAATGTGCTCACTGTGCCAAACCATAACAGTAGTGAAACGCTCAGACCACTAACCTAAAAAGGAGTTCCTGGTTGCTAAACTCACGCCTTAAATATACAGAACAACTTTTATTGGCATTGTAAGGTAGTTTTGGTTTTGCTCTCAGAATAAGTCACGTTAAATGAATGTGTGCAGAGGATCAGTGTGAGAAAAGAGTATTTACACACACGGATGTGTATTTACACTCATTGAGGTTTTTACCATTCATGGCATACTGCAGGATTCACTGCCACTGGGAGCACTCAATGAAACGCCTGTTCTCTGAATCAGTCCCCCATTTATCTACTAAATCTTTCCATTTCATCCAATCTAAAGAAGCATCAGTAAGTAGAAAATATAATCTATACATTGAGGCGAGGAATACATTAGCTCTGTAATAAGGATGTGAAAGAAAACCTGTTCTTGGATTGTAGCTGTATTTGCCTATAACTGTAGATCATTTGCAAGGCAGGCTGAGTGAAAATAAAAGATTCCCTGGCAACCCTCCCCGTCTCCAAATGCCTGCTCAGGCAGAAAAAAACAACCACCCTGCATACATATTCCAATGAGCCACTGCGGGGCAGTAACAACAAAAACATTCCTCAGCAAAACAAGGGGCTTTGAACAGCCACTTCGCCTTCTCTGAGCAAAGGACACAAAGAAACTGTTCTTCGAAGAAAAGCCGAACATTAGGATTTCCATTCTTACATCGCAAAATGTTATTAGTCTTTTTGGGAAGCGTTTTATAGCTGTGCTTAGCTTCAGCTCCGCCCCCAGAGATGCTGGCAAACAGCGATTTTGGAGCTATTACTCAGTTTTAAAGCGATGAATAGAGGTTGTGTGTGAGATATCCCAGATTCTGCTTAAGACACTATCTGGATTTTCTGTGTGTGCATAAACTCTTTTCTACCTGAGGGCTAAGTAAATAAGTTCTTTTCAAGTGATTATTCTCTGTGCAGGAATTTTCCCTTGTAAGGTATAGAAACCCCTGAAGATTAGGTATTTTTGTGCTGCTTTTGTTCCTCTCAGGGCAAAATCTTCAGTGAACAGAAGTCATTACAAAAACATTATTTTATGTCTTAAGGGTAAAAGAATAGACTTTGTTCAGTTTTGGATGTAGCTTGGAATCAAAATTACTGAGCTGCTTTGTATCCAACATTTCACATCTAGAGGTTCAAAATTAGATCAATAGTTTTGCCTTCCTTTCCTCTACCCCTGCCATTCTGTAGGTTTAATAATATCAATGGAATATGAAGAAATTCACCGTTCTTTCTTTTTGCATAGTACCAAAAATGGTGGGGAAAAAACTATTTAAAGATCTCTAATTGCAATCTGAATTTTCTATAAATACAAAACTTCCTGTAACAGCCATTCCAAATAGATATTGCCCTTTGGTGCTGCAGAAGTTTGTACCAGATTAGTAAAGTGTGCTGCAATATATATTCTGTGAAAAAGTCCAAGTATCATACTTCAATTGAAGTGTGAGAAAAAGAGGATCAAGACGTACAGAGAGCTGAATTGCAGCCATGGCTCTTCAGTTACACTTTGAAGATCATTTTCATTTCATTTTGATCTTAAATCTTACTCATAAGTAATTAACATTTGGGGATGCATGACAGATGGTATGTGCCACCTTGTCTTTTTGGGCAGTCTTTTCTTGTCTTGGCTTTTCAAGACATATTCCAGACCTAAAATATATATTTTTTTTTTTTTGGGGGGGGGGGGGGGGGTGTTGGAAATGAGCTAAAGGAGCTTACTTTGGCTTGCAAACAGCAATATAAAAAAGTTGAAAGTTTCTTCTACTGTTCAAACATCCTTCCATTTTTTTTTTTTTAATTCTATTAAAATATTTATCATACCTGGAGATTGTCAGATGTAGACTAACCTTTATTTTTAAAGACAGTAAGTCTATGAATGTAATGTAAGAATCACCTGGAGCATTATTGCAAGTACTTCTCTTCACATATCCTAGCTGATAAATCTTGCAGCTGATCCTACCGATACTCCAGGGTATGAAAGATGAAGCTGTCATCCCATCTGCAAACTGGAGACCCCTTAGTGATGTTCCTAGGATTTACAGCATTCAGAATTCTAATGTTTATCTTTGTCTTCACAATTTGCTTTGCTATACTTTTTCATCAAACAGAAATATCATGAAAAATTAAGAAGAAAAAAAGTATTTGGAAGTTTTATTAATTTAAAGTTATCTTAGGGGCTAGGCAGCTAGCTGAATTTTCAATCAGAAGATCTGTAAGTGCTCATTACTAAACCTGCAACGTGGCATTAAGCATCATCTGCAAACTTAGGTTTCCCATCAGTTCTTCGAGAGAATTGCAGTAAAATTCCTGTGTTTATTCCAAAAGTGGATAATATGCTTATGATGATTAGCTCCAACAATTTTGCCTCACAGGAAAGAGGTAAAAAAAAAATAACAAAAAAAATTAGGAAGTTCAAAAATACCAGTTCACCCTTATTCACCTTGAAGAACTTGACATAAATTGTGGGAGGAGCTTGTAGAGTTGGGGAGAAGGGAGCTGGGGTTAGACTCATCCTGGAAGTGTTTAAACCTCTGTTTTAATCTCTTTGATTAACTTCTACTGACCAGCTTGTATGACAAAATATAGGAATGAAATAAGAAAAGCAAAAGATCATCAGACTTCAGAATCTTGCTTGCTAGTTATTGGTTTGCCTTCACACACTCTGGAAACAAATCTGTGCTGGCAACACTGATTAAATGCAGCAGGTATAAAGTGTAACTGGCAGTTAAAACCTTGTTGAACACTGCAATGATACTGCATTTCCTGACTTGGAAGGTTGTTCATCCAGCCTGCTCAGCTGGGATGTTCATCCGGCCCGTTTACCATTTATGAGACATTGTGTTAGCATTGAATTAGCTTATAGATTGTTTTAATATGACTTGGAGCAGTAGGGTGTATAATTGTTTGAATGTTTCTTTCCACTGACTGCACAGCATTACTTCTTGCTGCACCTGAGAAGGCTTTTTCCTCCACCTGAACACTTAACAAGCAAATTTCCAGATATTCAGAAGCAAATGCAAACAGTTTAGAACAAATCTTGTTCCTGAGATTAGGGCCTCAAATGAAACCCTACCAAACAGAGCCAATACAGCTGAGCTTTTTTTTTTTTTTTTTTTTTTTTTTTTTTGGTATTTTCTCTTCTTTTCTTTTTTTTTTTTTTTTAATGTGCTTCAGGAGGGCATTGCAGCGTGACACCCTTCCTTATCTTAATTCACGGTTTTTGAAGAGAAAAATTGCTCTAAACCCTCAATACAGTAAAGTCTGTACATACAAAGCATATGAAGACTCAGTGGAACGCATAGCTTTCTGTACCATTTAATGTTTGTAGCTTTTTTTACCATTTAACATTTGTCAGGCTGCCGTTTATTTTCTGCCACAGGTTTTGGGTACTGTGTCATATTGCTGATGTTATGAGTTAAATTTTCTATTAATCCCTAAGTGGACTTTAGCAGTGAAACCCAGGCTCGGGAATCCTTATGAAACTGTGCTTTGAATTGCCTACACACATACACTGCACAAAGTAATCCCATCAATCATAGTGGTGTCTGTTAAATACCATTATGTGACTTTAATTAATGTCTGCCTAGCATTTTCAGATTCATAAGCAGTCAAAAACATTACCATGATGTTCTTAACAGCTGCTAAATTTCTTTTATAAGCCAGAAATAAAACAGAGAGTAAAGGTGGTCAGACGGGTTGGCAATTAATTGGAAAATCACCAAAGAGTACATGGTGAGGGAAGTAATTACTATAAAATGCAGAAATGAGAAAATGCAGCCATTAGGGATATCTGGTATTAAACCTTCAAAGGAATGTAAATATTTAATTTTTTTTCAATTTTATTTTTTGTATAATGCATTAGCTTGCAATGAATGTGGCACGTAGTGCATGTAAAAGTACTTCTTGGTCAGCGAGGGAGGCAGCACAAAGCCAAACATTAAACCTTACGTGAAAAGCATATTTATACTGAGCTGACTGATGAGATGACAGCATGTTTATGTTGTTCTAAATATAAAACAACAACAAACTTTTATTTACAGGCTGTTCTTTAGAAAGTCATTCCATTTAACAGCCTGGACTTTGGGTCAGCTAAATGGACGTGCCATGAATGGATGTGTTTGAGTAACACTACAAGACCAAGTAAAGTAATTAGCAATAATGACAAACACAGATATTTTTTATTTAGAGCTTGTGATATGCTAGGACTTGCAATACTCTTGGATGAGGCCTGATGTGATAGCTCTTTTATATATAGGTAGCTGATGAAGGTTGAAGTAACTTGATCAAGGGCTTTATGTATGATCCTTAGAGAATCACAGAAGGGTTTGAGTTGGAAGGAACCTTAAAGATCATCTGATTCCAACCCTTGCCTTGGGGAGGGACACCTTCCACTATCCAAGGTTGCTCAGAGCTCCATCCAGCCTGGCCTTGGACACTTCCAGGGATCCAAGGGCAGTCACATCTTCTCTGGGCACCCTGTGCCAGGGTCTCATCACCTCACTGTGGATAATTATTTTCCTGATATCCAATCTAAACCTTCTGTCTGTCAGTTTGAAGCGATTCCCTCTTGTCCTGGCGCTCCATGCCCTTATAGAAAGTCTCTATAAACTTGGGTGATACTCCCATATATGAGGCATGATAAAAGCATACAAACCAAGCAAATGCTATTACAAATTAAAGAAATCCTCACTTCTCATTCCAAATTTAGGAGAAAAAAAACCTGTCAGACTCAAGAAAACACCAGGTGAATCCCTCATGCCAGAGTTCTGTTGTTATTGGTTTTACACAACATGAAGTAACAATGGTGAAATGGTAGCAGTGGTGACAAACATCCCAAATGCCACTGTAATTGCCACCCTCTGGCATCACTTTGGGCTGAAGAGCCTAGGAAGCTGGGCATTAAAACGTGGTGGCTGTGCAACTCTAACTTTTAGTTTGTACAATTTGCTTAGAAATATACCTCATACACAAAGCACTGGATTACTCAGTAACCCTGTGGAAGAGAATGCAGGTCTCAAATAATAGCAGTGCCTCGCTTTGGTAAGACACATTTTTCCCTCTGAAGAACTTGCAAGCAAAGCAGGTGGGGAGCAGGACAGGAAAGAAACCCAGAGTGACCTGCTTGGGCCACACATTGGAGAACAAGAGCAACACAGACTCAAGTTCCCCTGCTCCAGTTTTTATATCAAATACTGTGTCATGTTCTTAGTCAACACACTCCTGGAAGGTTTGTTATCATGAGAATACTACACAGTTACAGGTACTCATAAGTGCCCAGCAGCATTTGGGATCCATTGTGCCTGGTACTTGCCACTGAAAAACTGCCCAGGAGAGTTCTTTACTTTTCCTTTTTCAGAAACCTATCCTTGACACAAAGGAATTGATATCAAAAGAGGTTAGAAAATGATTTATTGGAAAATGTAGTTCTTGTCAACTGAACTCAGCAGCTGAATGTAGAAGCAACTACACTTTTATTAGACTAACGTAAAGTAAGAGGTGTACACAGTTCTGGAGTCCCTCAAAGGCCCCTTCATCTGTTATCATCTTCCATTCTTGTGAAAGGAGCACTGAGATCTCCAAATCCTGTACCAGCCAAAGTTTCTCTTCCCTCCAATCTAATAAAGGTCTCTTTATAGCAAAAAATGCTGCTGTCTCTCTCACTCTCTGTGAAAAAATTCTGCTACAACTCCATTATGGGAAAGGATCTTAAAAGCAATAGCACTAAGGAGAGCTGTTTGCTTCTGTCGGTTGATTTTGTGAAGGAGAGGTTTACAGACGTGTGTCTGTAGGTACAAATTAAAAACAAAACCTGCCATTGCATCAAAAGCTGGATTTCTACTTGATTCCTCAAAATGTATGCTGTATGTTAAACATAGTTATGAAAAATAATGCAAATGACAGGACAGCAAAACAGTCTTTTCTAAATAAACAAGCCAAATTTCAGAGAAAAGGAGAGGGATGCTCAAGAATGATTTAAACACACTTGAGATCCTCTTAGTAAGAGGAGGAGGTAGTGCCAGAACATAAGCAAGAGCATGCAAGCAGAATGAAGAGAGTGAAAATGCAGAGTAAGGGCAAATGGGACCAGTAAGACAGGTAGTAAATGGATGGAGTAGGAACTAGGATGCAAGACAGATGTGGAAGACAAGACAGATGGCAAGACATGGTAAGTACAGCAAGGAACAAAAAAGCAATAATTTGATCATGGTATCTTCCAGTAAAGAAAAATCTAGGGCTGCACTGCCAAGGGACACATTTTGCAAAGAATTGTACTTAAAATTCTGCTCACACAGGTAGTTGTGCGATCAGCTTTGCTAGCACTGTAAGGGCTGCATGGGCTAAGACTTAAAAAAATTACATCACTACACTACATACTACTGCATTTTAATGATGATATGTCATGTAAAACCGGGTGAAAACTCACAACTTGTTAGTGCTTTGGAATAACAGTAAAATTTCATCATAAACTGCTAACTTCCTCTTTGGCTCTCTGCGTGACAGTACGTCTGAGGCAGGGTGCTGTGTATGGAACTGGAGTGTTGTATTCCTCTGGGGAAAATGGTTTTTCCCCAGAAACCCTCTGATGTCTGTACCTATTCGTTTGACCCTGTTCTCCCCTTATCTCTGACCTATTGGCTCGGTGCCAGCTATCTATCCCAGACAGAGACTAGATAAAAACCCATGCTCTTCCTCTTTTGGCCTCTTTGGCCTCGGGAACTCCTTCAAGAATAAAGCCTTGGAACATTGCCCTGAGGTAGGAGCCTCTTTTGAATCTTTTACCCTGTCCCTGTTGTACTCTCCCCAAAAGCTCCCCAGAAACTGAGCCAGCACAGGAACCCAGGGGGGCAGTGGGGAGCACTTCACTGGAGCAGGAACACTTGGCTGTTTGAGACCTGGATCTCATCTGTGTGGGAAGGCGGCGGCGGCTGTGGCAGAGCAACAGGCTGTGTGAGGAAAACAGAGAGAGAATCCTGGCTGGCTGGGCTGGTGTGAGGGATGGCTGCTGCCGTGGGGCTGAGCTGAAGGTGTGCAAGGAGGAGGAAACAGGAGCAGAGCGAGGAGCCAGCTGCGAACAGCACCACTCGCTTCTGCTGCCGAGCGAGCTCCTCTAGAAAATGTCAAAGAACATCCTCATCACCCAAACCTGTTTCCAAAATGATTGCTAATATAGCTCAATTATGTTTTCTTCCCATGTGCTTGAATGTGAAAGAAAATGGTGAGAGTGACTGCTAGAGGCGCCTGATAGTGCATATCTGCTTGGAAGTGTGTTTTCACATCAAGCAAATGTCAGTGCAAACACCTGCAATCTGCATTGCTTGTAACTGTAAGAAACAAATGTAAGTTGGTTCACCACCACCACTCTGAATAAAGCTCCTCCTGCTGCTCTGTGGCTGTTACTATGGGTGTTTCTGCACTTCAAAATGTGAAGGAAAGCATGTTGATTATTAAAAGCATTGCTCCTTTTTCCCCCCAAAAATGAAGTAAATACTAATTTATGGTCCTCATGAAGACCAAACTGAATTACAATGGATTTTGAAGGGAACGTTGTGTCAAAATTCACTGTCAAGTAATTTGGTTAACGCTTAATTTCAAAGTAAGTGCAGAAACAAATTAAAACCTGATGCTGTGAGTAAGACACTGAAATCAATTTAAAGATTATTGCAGGTACCACAACTCTGTACTTTTATTTTTTCTCCCTGTCTCTTTCGAGATGAGAACTTAAGATCAGTTGTGTTAATCAGCAGAGGAGGAGAAGAGCCTGTGCTGAGACCAGAAGCATATTAAATCTGTATTCTTTCCCTTCTCTGTTGGCTGACATATTCGTGTAGAAAACAAAATCTTCACATCTCTTTGCTCTGTGCCTGAGAAATGTGGAAAAGACACGAGTTGCCCAACCTTTGCTCCATCCTTTGAGCCTGCAGTGAGCAACTGAAGGGCCGCCACAGAGGTATGGATTTGTCTCCCAGTAATTTCATGTCACAGTTTGTCCCTGTAAATGAAAAACCAAATGGTATTTCTGAGCAGATGACAGGTCTGGTCCTTCAGGCTTTCTGGGTCTGAAGAAAAAAATCTACTCATGTCAATGAAAATCTGCAGAGTGGTTTCTGTGGGGAAGTGGTCGGGAAAACAGCCTGTGGGGCACTTGCAGATGCTACGCTCAACATTTGTACACAAGGTAGGAAAAAATTAGCAGTCAAAAACTGAAAGTTACAATATTTGGCATGGATGTTTTTGTTATCAATTTAAACCATTTTATTTTGCTTTCTTTTTAATTTTCACATAACAAGAAATAACACAAAATACTTAAAATATTTTTCATTCTAAAAGAAAAGAAAAAGGGATATATTTATTATTGGACTTACTTGATATCTTACTTGTTATGCCAGTCTATTGTGTTGCAGGCACTGGAATGTAATCAAAGAACTATGTGTGTGTGGATGTAACTTAAAAACTTCTGATATTAATCAGTACTATTTTTGTTCCTGCACTTGTTGTTCAAACAGTTACACAGGATTCCATCCTTGTGGAAGGCACTGAATAATTGCATCAGGGTGTCCTGCAAAGTCCTGGGTTTGATATAATGAGTTACACACTTGAAAGGGGAATATAAAACTGCTAACTTGGAAATAACCCCTAAAAAATGAATTTGAGGGCATTTTTATTCAACCTTAGCATCTGGACAAGTGGAGTGCTTAGGCCATATTTTGGCCCACCTTGTTGCCTGACTTGATTTAAAATAATGAGTGTTCCCTCATTCTATGGAAAACTGTATTGTATCATGTAACCTCAGAAAAAAATCAAGTAATTTCAATCCCTGTTTAAACAGATTATCTACTTGTTGAAAATAATGTTTTTATTTTACTCTTTACATAAAGTGTTGGAAATTTCTTTCATTAGTTTTCATAGTCAGTCTTCTGTTAAAACAATAACTGATCCAGACTTCTATATAGTTATAATAAAAAAATGAGTGTTATGCTAAGTAGGAGACTGTAATATTCACCAGCGTGTTACAAATCACAAGCTTCTTCTAATTAGTTAGAAATTCTAGATCAATTGCAAAAAGGTATAAAAAAGAAAATATAAGTAACATCATAACAGAGGTTTTTACTTGCCAGTGTTATGGAATTAGTTTAAAAAAAATCAGACTTCTTTTGTAAATTCTTAAAATTATTTTTCTAGCAGTTCATGAGTAAAAGTTAAGGGTTTTTATTCAGAGAAAAATATTCTAATGAGAAATCATGATATTCTAGGTGGTGATGTATGAAGAAATTATTACATATAAGGGATTAATAACTGGGAAGTCAGAGGGAAATTGTCATCCAACTGAAAATTTTCTGATAGGATCCTAATGTAATTGGTTCTTTGTCCTTCACTGCTTGACACATTATCAATGAGCTTGAAGAAAACATGAAATCATCCAAGATAATTACTCTGGGTTACACCAAGAGGGATAATGAAGAGGCCAGGTCACTGATCCAGAGAGGTGCGGTGAATTCAGGCAATATATTTCAATACAGTCAGGTTAAAAAGGAAGAAAAGCCAAACATTTAGCCCCAAAAATAAAGGCAGCACTCGCAGGCTAAAGCAAACAGGAGATGGGATGCTGGTGGGTGGGAATGGCTGCAGCTGGGACTCAGGGGGCTGGTGATGAGTGTTGATGAGATCCTGTGCGCACCTGTGGGATAATTATGACCAGTGACTGCAGCTGCCAGGGACACCTGTGCAGCCCAGGGAACACCTGTGGGCTCTGCTGGGAGGGGACATAAGAGTACTCCTGCCCCATCCACGGTGTGAGCACCTGTTGAAATTCTGGAAACTCAGATTTTAAGATTTTAGTATATAGTGATATATGTAAAGCACTATGGATTATTTAGGGTGTTGTCTAAGTCCTTCTTCTTCACCACCTTCTTCCTTCTTCTTCATAGTTTCAGGTAGTTTGTTTTTTTTCTTAATGGGTGAAAAGGTCCACATTGTGGGCCTTGGGTAGTCAATTACTAGGTTAAAAGTATAAATAATATAGGTACCATCTCATTATTAGATAATTATCACTTAAAAGACCTTAAAAAGAGTTAAAAGCATCACCATTTCCTAACTTGTTAGCTAAAACTCACAACTCTTAAGGGTGTACTTTAAATAAAAATTAATAAATATCCAAGTCCAAACACAAAGACTGCACCCTGTATATTAATCCCAGCCCTAACACACACACATGCACAAAAAAACCCCAAAACAAAACAACAAAACAAACCAAAAAACACCCACCAAAACTAAAACCAAACCCCAAAAAAACCCCACCCAAAACAAAAAAAAACCAAACCAAACCAAATTAAAAAAAAACCCAAACAAAAAACCCAAACAAACAAACAAACAAAAAAAAACCACAAACAAAAAAAAAACCCAAAAAAAAACCAAAAAAACCCCCACCAACCCAAACACCCAAACAAATCCTCAGAAGCACATGCCTGGGGGCTCTGAGGCTGATGGCACCTGCTCCATGGCTGCCTGATTTTGGGAGGAGGAATCCTGATGTTTGGAAAGTGCCCGTGCGTCCAGAGGCTCCGTGCTCCAGGGAAAGAGTGAATGGAGCTCCATCCTCAGTGCCCCACTGTGGTGGTGTGTTTTTATTGCATGCCCTCTGTTGACTTTGGATGGTTCCCCTCAAGTTGTTGGCTTATTCCAAGTTTCTCCTCCCTCTCCCTGTTGTCCATCATACCCCAAACCTGCCTCCCTAAGATGTCAATCCCCCCCAAACCCTGCCCCTTGTTCCAGAACCCCTTGTTCCAGAATGTCCCATGTCAACTCTCCCTTGAACCAACCCCTGGCCCAAACTCCTCCCTGACCCTGCCTCCTAATTGTTGTCAATCCGCAGTCAACCCCGCCTTCAAGTCCAGAAGTTTCCATGTTCCTCTACACCTGTTGGTCCTCTTAAGCTGTATCTGTAGCCACAGTTTGTGCCTGCCATGTTTTGATTTCGGAAAATTCTTTCGCAGGGACACTTGTGGTAAACAAGGGCATGTTATTGTAAACTATCCTATTTTTCTACATTCTTTCCCAGAGGAGGGAATTTGCTTGATGGCCCCTTGGTGTGACCAATGGGCCCAAGGATCCCACCTCTTAGGTGGGCTCATTGTGAAAAGGTATAAAAGACAGGTGTTTGATAATAAAGTGAGATTTTAATCTTCAGCCTTCTGAGAGTCTGTGTCCTGATGTCGTGTCCTACAGCGACATCATCCTCCCATTGGGCATTTTTGTGCCCAATGGTGCACAATGGCACGTTCCCCCAGTGGGCACAGTTTTGTGCCTCCTTGAGCTCCTCCCCTGTTTATCCCTGACTGGTTTCTGCTTTGTACCCTCCCCTTGTTCCGTCCCTGCTGAAAAGGTGAGCACAGAGCTCTGCTTGGCAGCCTTCTGTTCCTGACTCTCAAAGGGAATAAACCCCTCTGAGAACCATGCAGAAGACTCCTCCCTGCTCCTTGTCCTCGGTGCTGCCCCATCCAAGGCTGTGGGGAGCAGGAGCAGCCCTGTTCCACACCTGCACCCAGACCAGTCCAGGCCTCGGGGAGGCCACTCTTGGAGTGAGGGACTAAGCCAGGGATTTCCCCCGTTGTATTCCTCGGGGAAGTGGTCTTTCCCGGTGTCTTGGTTTGGAAAGACAGGCATCTGCCAGGGAAACTGGGGTTTCCCTTAGAATGGAGAATGTAAACCCCTCATTCCCACCAAATTATAATTTTGCAATTAAGGGCACTCAGGCAAAGATTTGGGAATAGGAATAACACTTCTTTACTAGGAGTATCAATAATACAAATGCGGTAGAAAAACAAAACCACCTCACCAAACAAGCAAACAAACAAACAACAATTTTGGAAAACCCTGACAGAGTCAGAGCTACAACCTGACACCCTGTTGGTCAGGGTGTTGGAAGCAGTCCAACAGTGAGTCCTCCTGTAGTGGCAGATGTCGTTCTGTTAAAGTAGAGATGATCCTGTAGCCAAAAAGGATCCAGAGGTGGTGAGGAGGGGTCTGGTGATGGTGAGATGGAGTCCCGTCTTCCTCCCAGAAATCGGGGTGAAGCAAGTGAGCTCCTGTTCCCCCAGTCTCCGTTTTTCCCGGCAGGAATCGTTGACTCCCCCCACTGGGTGGGGCATCTCACAATAGGATGATGGAATGCAGATGCACCGCTCTGGGGGCTCTGGGGAGGGTACAGTCCGGGGAGGATGTTAATGGCCCATTATCAGAAGGCACCCGCCCCTCCCCCCCCCTCCTTCCAAAGTTACAAGAGATAAAGAACAATTCCCCAACTGCTTTCAGCAGATGAAAATAGAATACACATTTTTGATTCCACAACCCAAGACACCCGGGAAACCCCCCAGGGATTGTGACCCTTGGTCCCACCCTACCTTTCCCTTATCTCTAGCCTATGGCTCTCTGCCAGGTATCCCATCCCAGGACAGAGACCAGATAAAAACCCCTGCTCTTCCATGTTCTCCCTCTTTTGCCTCTTTGGCCTCTGGTATCCCTTCAGAATAAAGCCTTGGAATACTACCTGAGGTAAGAGCCTCTTTTGAATCTTTTACCCTATCCCTTGAAGCATTCCTCCCAAAAGCTCCCCAGAAACTGAGCTAGCACAAGAACCCAGGGGGGAAGGGGGAAGAAGTGCTTCATTCCCCCAGTCATGTCATGGTGCTGTTGTACACCACAACAACACAGAAGGCTAAAAATTACTCCTTTATTTCTTAGGATGTGTCTCCCTTTTTATACTGTTCTACACAGACCAATTTTATTGGTGAAACGAAGACAAACCTCCTCAATCACATTGGTCAGACCAGAGGGACATCAAGGAGAAGTGCCTCCCAGGGAAAGGAATGTAAACAAAGTTACAGTTAGAAAAACATGTCTCTTGTTCACAAAAAGTTCCCTGGGAAGGGAATTTCAGAAAATCAAAACATCTCAGGCACCAACCACAGCTACAGTGTCACCCAAGCCATGTACCTCTGTCCTGGGGGTCGTTTTGGTCTGGTCTGTCGAGCTGTGGTTTTTGGTCAATATTCATGGTAAAGCTGAAGATTTTGACCACTGAAATCACAGTCAGAAGGAAGAGGTGCTAAAAAAGGTTGACATATTGGAAAGCAAGGGTTTTCATGCTACAGGTGAATTTTACAAATGTGTGATTTTTGGCTGCTGCCTGAGCCATGTGTATTTCTTTGCCCACAAGGTCATTTTGGTCAGTTCTGTCGAGCTGCAGTTTTTGGTCAATATTCTTGGTAAAGCTGAAGATTTTGGCCACTGAAATCACAGTCAGGAAGAAGAGGTGCTAAAAAAGGTTTACTGACTAGAAAACAAGACTTAATTTTACACATATGTGCTTTTGGCTGCTGCTTTTTGACGGTGTTAGTAATTGCTATTTCTGTATGCTGAACAGGTGAGGGTATTCAACATCATGAGCAATGACTATTGAGGGTGAATGAAAACATGTGATGGTAGAAAATGTGTGTAATGGTGGGAGAGGTCAGGTAACTGCAACATGAAGATTCCATTTAATCCCTTTGTATGTTTTGTGTGTATCAAACTGTACATTGAATATATAATTAAGTTTTTATGTGAGCCCTTCATTGTCCATGAGTTCATTGTTTCCAGAAGCTGTGAATATGAACCACAATCCTGTCTAGATGTCAATGGCCATCAAACTCATATTAAATCTAAGGTATTTCAGGCAGGACATGTGGTATTGTCCAGCATGATTGATAAATAAATCATATTCTCACTATAAATACTAATTCTTTGTCACTCCCCTAAAAAATTGATGTACTACTTGTCATTTTTGTGTTGTGCTCTCCTGACTTCTAATCTATTTATTTCAAACAAAGAAATTATTTAAATAAATTGAGCATCGCAAATGTATCACAAAATGTTTTTTCCCTTTGGTAAGAATTTGGTAACTAAGTAGTCAAGTTAGCAGAATAATACAGTTGTTTTTGGTAACAGCTCTTTCTGCTGCATATCTCTGTAGGCTAGAACTCATTAAAATGTTACATTCCTTTTTGTTTTCCATCACTGTCCCCTTTGTAGCAGAGTGAACCCTCTCTGCATGTGAATTGTAAGCCTTGCTTGGTGCTTACTGCCCCTGCTTTGTACTTTATGTGAATATTGTCACTATAGTCCACGTGGTGTTGTATAAATCTTAAGAGATAATAAAAGGAATAGTATTAATATTGATTCCTGTGGCACTCCTGTACTTGCTGTACTCCTTCAAAACTATTCCCTCTTGCAAGTCTCCTTTGATTTGAAATCTGCTTTTATTAATCTACTCCAGTAACTCAGATATTTTGAGGTAACTTTGTAGATTTGCTCTTTATAATGGGCTGTCTCTGAAGCTCTGCAAAAGTGCAGATAAACTGTATTACTTCTTCAGCATCTTTCTTATAAAGTGCCCCTTTTCGTTAAGTTTCCAAAATGCCTTTGTTAATATCCTTCATTAATGACTGAGGCAACTGAAGGATTTGAGAGTAGAGCTTATTGTGTTCTAACAGCCTCACAGACTCTCTAAAGGTAGGGAAACCACAGGGAGCCTGGGAAAGAGCTTTTTTTGGGGAGCTGGACTTCAGGTGGGACAGTTCTCCTGCTCAGAGGTTGGTTTGTGTAAAGACAGGGATCACCTGTTAACTGAACAAGCGTCTGCATGAAAGGAATCCATCCAGGAATTACAGAATTCAATGCTCTTCTGTTGCTTGTTTTGATACTTGGACTTTGTTAGTCACCACCTTCTCTACTAAGACAGAAAAATGAGTCCATTCCATAATGGATGCTTTGTGCTTTCCCTCATTTACAAACTCTTTTGGTACCCAGATATCCTCAAAAAGCCTTTCTTTTACAACTGACCTGCTGTTGTCTTACCACAACACTAAGGTAAGAAAGTGAAATGGTCACCATAGATTCACACTTTTTTTTTTCTTTCCTAATGAGTTGATTGATTTGCATATCTAATGATATTTTAGCAGGATACACACCTGTGCTACTTGATGTCATTCTCATTCCTTGTTGTAGAAAGTTATTTAACAGAAAATACTGTAGCAAAGCTGAAACTGAAAGTATGTGTAAGCAGTAGAATGGCTGGTCAGTTGCAGTTGGTACTGTACAATTTTAAAACAGCATTTCTGTTTAAAATTTCAGGCTGCTCTGCATCCTCAGTGATTACTTGGGCTAAATCCTAATTTGAGATGATATCAGCAGTGAGTCATGCTTTCCTCTTTCCCCTGGCTTGTGATGACGAGTGTGTTAAAGATCCTTTGCAGGATAAATTATAATGCTTGGAATTTGTTTTACTGTCCTCATACATAAAGTTATGTAATTTATATTAGTTTTCTGATTGATCAAGTGTCTGCTCTTAAAAGTATGCTAAGAGTTTCCTTATGGTCCTTTTGAACCCTACCAAAGAGCTCCAAGTTAAAATCCTGGTAATGGAAACTGATACAGACTTAAACTGAAACAGATGTTGGTGTGAGAGCCAGGGAAACGGGGAACAGTCCCTGCTCCATGTTCACTTTTTGTTAAATGGGGCCCTGGGGGCTGCAGCCTGGCTGGTTTGTGTCAGGCTGTGGCTGCACTAATGAGCCTTAATTGCCCTGACCAGAATAACCTGGGGCCTGTTGTTCTGGGGCTCCTGCCTGTGCTGTGCCAGAGAAATACCCCAACACACCTCCTGCTGGCCTGGCTGATGGACTGCTTCTCCTGGAGGAACCTCGGAGCTGTTGTGGGTTCCTTGTGTCCAGGCTTATCTCTGGTCCAGTCCCCAGCAGGAAGGTGGAATTTGAGCTCAGTCCTGTCCCTGACCCTGCCTTGCCTGCCTGGATCTTGCCTTGTCTGGACTCTGGGGAAGGTTTCCCCTCTCCCAGCTGTGTCCTGTCTCATCCTGTGGGACTGTGTCCCCTGTTTGGTGAGGCTGCCCTTGCCTGGTTTATCTCTGTAATTGGAGAAGCCCAACTTCTTGCCCTTCAAACTGAAAGAGAGTAGGTTTAAGTTGGATATTGTGAATAAATCCTTCCCTGTGAGGGTGGGGAGGCCCTGGCACAGGGTGCCCAGAGAAGCTGTGGCTGCTCCATCCCTGGAAGTGTCCAAGGCCAGGTTGGATTGGACTTGGAACAGCCTGGGACAGTGGAAGGGGTTGGAATCAGATGGTCCTGAAGGTTCTTTCCAAACTAAGCCATTCTCTGATTCCCTGGTAATCTATTTGTAGCATTGTGTCTGTGATCTCTTGAAGTTGTTTTTTTTTGGTGTTTTTGTTTGTTTGTTTGTTTGGTTTGTTTTCAAAAAATATTATGAAGGTTCTACCATCATTCAAAAGCTTGTCTTCTACAGCTTCCACAAAGGAACTTTGTGTAAAAAAAAATAAATAAATTAAAACAAATCCACTTTGTATTTGAAGGGGAAAATTTTCCTGCCAGTGGAGTTCCCACATCAGCAATACTGCAGAGATGTAATGGGCAAAGCACATGAAATCTGATTAAGGAATGTTTCCCTTAAAGGTAATCTTACAAGCATAAGCAAAATTGACAGTTGCCATCTGTAATCTGGAACTTCTCTAGATTTCATTTGATTTCTCAAAACCTGTGAATTTTGAATAAAGAGAAAATCTCTGTGGCTCACATAATATGTTTAGAGACATGAAATGCCTAGACAAAAGAGGCAAGAAAAGAGAAGAGGAGAAAATCAATCATAATGGTATTTCTGCACACAAGACCATTAAGACCTGGTGAAAAATTCTGCCTTGGACCAGGGGATGAGAATCATCTCTCTATCCCTTTTGGACTGTATTTAGGATAAAGAATTTGCTTTTGAATAAATTGGTGTGATGAGTGAGAATATTTCTTCTTCAAGTCAATAAGAATTTAAGAAAGAACTGAATGCAAATAAATATTAAGCTGGAAAATCTGACTCTTTTTTTTTAGTGAAGGAACTTTATTTTAGTGGGTTTGGTTCCTGAACATGAAATCAAACCAGTCTTAAGCTTTCTGAGAAATGAGAGTAATTTTGTAGCAGATGACCCACGGAGCTGTTTGGTATCTGAGTTGTTTTTCAGCATTTTTGTGTGTATTTGTAATTTGTGTTTGTGTCCTGGGCACTCCCGTGGCTGCCTAGAGCAGTTGAGTGCATCTGCTCATCCTGCAGGGTGAGGGAAACAGAGGAGTCAGTCCAGCAGTGCTGCTGTGCCACAGGAATGGGGGAAAAAAGGGATGTTTCTTGTGCTGTTTCTGAGGTACAAAGTAGCTTAAAATGGTATGACAGGAGACAAGAACAAGCTTTTTGAAAGCCCTGAAGCAACTGAATGTTTTGTAACAGCAAGGTGGCTGGTTAAATTCCACTGCTCTGTGGAGGATGTGTGAGCTGATAAAGCTTTTCTCCAGGAGTGAGTTTGCATCCTGCTCTTAGGGTAGAATCCTTCTGTTTGAGTGGCTGGATCTCTGCACAGGAAAAAAAAAAAAACAGTGCCCAGTATGGGAAAAATAATGGAACTAAAGCCTGAAAGAAATGGGCCATGCTGGAAATTCAGTATGTAATGAGTGAAAGACAGGTAGATGCAGATTTGTATTCCTTTCCTGCCTTCATTTTACCTGCTGAATAACTGATGCTCAGTATTTCAGTAATGTAGGTATGTCATGGCAGATAAAGGAATTATAAAAGAAAGGCCTCACAAAATCAGGCCTGCTCTGCTAAATTGCCAAAGTTAGCCTGTCACTTCTAAGTAATTTGCAAGTTCCCATGCAAAAACAATCTTGGTATGAAAACTGGTTAGCATAACAACCTACTCCTGGGTTGAAAAACAAAATACACCTGCAATAAAAAGGGATTTGTCCCATGAGAATCATTAAGAAAATATGTAAACAATCCAAGAATAGAGGGATTTGATGGACGAGTAGAATACCTTTTACTAACCAATAGAGTAATTGGCAAGAAAGCCATTAACCAATTAAAGTTGCACAGGATGTCTGTAAAAACTGTATAAAATGAGTTGTGAAAATAAACAGTTGGCTTTTCCCTACGTGAAGATAATGGAGTGATTTATTACAATAGAGATGTGTTTTTATTCACTCAAACTCCAATAAAACAATTTGATGCTGTTTTCTGAGTTTCTTTTCATGGAAGATGGGGTAGAGGTAGAATCCAAAGGGGCAGGGTGGCCATCCTTTGAGGTTTCAGTCAGGTGTGCATCCCTCCTATCACACAATCCATGCCTCATCCTTTCTGCTTCCCTGTCACAAGGATAAATGGGAGCTCTTGGCAGGTGCCCAGCAGTTGGGGAAAAGTTGGGGCAGATTAGGATTTAAACAAAGAGTATTTAGCTGATTAGGCTACACTAGAGTATTTTAGACAGCACACACACAACAGGGTGCTGCTACAAAGACTGGTGCAGTATCAAACTAAGCAACCTTAAAAGGAGCAAGATGATTTAAATAGGATTTTTTTATTATTATTATTATTTTTAAGCTTGCTGTTAGGGGCTTTTGTGTAAAACTACTTGGTTCCTCGATGCCAAGTAAATCTGCATAGCTGAATGTCTAGTGAATCTCAAAATATTTTTGGCTGTTTCCAGAATTATTTTGCAATTAGACAAGAAGTAAGTGCTATCTTGTTGTATGTTTCCAGCCTGTTTGCAGTTGATTTTATTTTAGTTTTAAGAGGAAGGCAGGGTAGTTCTAACTGGTAGTCATGACGTTTATACGCTTTCTAAAAATTGGTAATGGAATATGTTCTTCAAAAAATTTTTCCGTTTTAGCCCAGTGAGATGACAAGGCCAAATAAATGTGGAATACTTTTTGTTGTGTAGCCCGAAATCTATTTAATTTTGTTTGAATGGGATCATCTCTGTTGCCATATGGGATCCATCATGCATGTTGCTTTCTCTGGGTACTTCTGGTTAAGTCAGGCATCCTTCTGCACAGAGCTGGGTGATGAGCAGCGTGTTCCTGTGCACTGAAGTAGCCAAAGTGTCAATTTGTAGCTTTTCCCACATCATTTTGGTTGTGTGAAAAATCATCTCTATCTTCCCTTGTGTATGAATGTGTTGAACAGGTGTGTATATACACACCAAGCATTAATAAACTGGACTGCATAATTTCTTTCTTTCTCTTAATTTCCAGCCAAACCATTTCCTCTGTAAGGTTTCCTTTTTCTGCATGGCCTGTCTCTTTCATTGCTTACTTACCCTCTTTGTTGCACTTTATTTATATTAATTGAGTGGATTGAACTTTTATCCAGGAGAGAAAGTATCTGAGTACTTTCAGTCATTTCCCCAATTTTTCCATGGCCCTCAAAAAAACAAAACAAAACAAAACAAAACAAAAAAAAAAAAAAAAAAGTGAAACAAAACCCCAAGATTTCCTAAATTCAATTAAAGGCATTTTTATTCTGCAGTGCTAAAAGGAAAATTCCTTTCTGCTTCAGCAGGATAAGAACCTTTATCATATCTTTTAAAATGGTTTAAAGTGGAGGATTTCTGTCAGCTGTCAGCTTGAAAGGTCACGTTTTAGGCAGTCAGTCCTAAGCCCCTTGGATAATGTTTACAGTGCTCTCAAATGACTTAAAATGGACTAAATTGTTTTCAGCCGACAGTAGTAAAGGTCATGGAGGAAATCTGTTTAGTCGGCCTTGCTTGCTTCCGAAGCACACACAGTAAAAATGTGCCATAAACTGCAGCAGGACAGGAGTTTTAACTTTAGAAGACACTGGAGGCTGAGGGAATGGAATGCACCTCTCCCGGGTAGAAATTGCTTGCCAGAGAATTCTGCTGAGCAGGGGTTGCCACGGCAAACTTTTGTCCAACCCCTGCTACATTCTACCTTTTCCTTTTGTTGTCTCCTTTCAAGTTATAGTTCATTACTTGAAGAATTTGTGGATTTAGGGGCATTTTTTATTTTTTTTTTAATCTCGGTGTGGGTGCTCCTAACTTCCAGACGCTCTAATGAGAGTCAGACACGGTCTTGAGATGGTGGGAGGGCGGAGCAGACAAAGGAGATTGTACCTCAGTGTTGGATTTCCTGAAACTCCTTTTGGCCCTCACTTGCCCCCAGAATGTGGATCTGTTCCCCTCACTGTCATTGTCTTGGCTACAGTGGCAGTTCGTGCTGTGTAAGGTCTTGCCAAATGTAATGGTCAAATTACAATTATTAGAGGAAACCAAAATAAATTACCTGCTTGTCACAGATCCGGTTTCTAAAGGCATTTGCTGCTGGATTCTTTTTTCTCGTTGCTCTTGTCCAGCCTTCCCAGAAATGTATTTTCTAAATTATAACAAAATACATAGCAATTAGTTCGTCTTGCATTACCTGATCTTACATACAAACACTATTTTTCTCCTGTGAGTGCTGGAAACCCCAAAGTAGTAGGACTTTTTACACTGGACATCTCTGAGGAGAGACACAGCCAGCCTGGTTTTCAGCACTTGAGTGGCACAGGTAACTTAAGTTGTAAGGTTTTTTTCCCAGGAGTGGATGAGATCTAATTTGAGGAACGTAAGTGAAAGGATTGTCTGCCTCTCTCAGACATTGTGCTGCATTCTTTGGAGTGATGAAGAGTAAGCAGCAAGAGGGCAGTTCCTTAATGATGTTTTTGCAGCCACAGTAAGAGAACAGAAGAGCTGAAGTCTGTGTTTGAAATGTGCAAAGTGCTTGCACAATATACAATTACAGAAAACACTATGTTCCATTAACCTAATTCCATTATTCCCCAACTAAGTGGTTAATCCAAGGAACATAAGTGATACAGCACTGTGAAAAGGTTGTCTGGGTTTCATCTTCTGTTTTTGTGCCAGGTGGAGACTTTCTGCAGGATCAGATGGACACTGAGTGAGGTTCTGTGATAAAATGCCATGGAAATAATGTGTATTTAGCTGGCTATGTTTTCAATGTTGAACAAATGCTGACTTGAATGTGTAAGAGGTGTTTGCTATAGAAATGCCACGTGATTCTTACTTTCATGTAATTGTGGGAAATGCTTGGTTTTTTGCATGAGCTGAAGAAAAAGGGGTTTTTTTCCCATCTGATGTTTAAGCACAGCCTTAGAACTCCTGTATTTATATCTAAAATTACAAATTTAAAAGTATGCAAGGTCATTTGATTGCACTTCACAGACTTAATTTTTAGAGTGGTGTGACATCATAACTATAGAAAACAATGTATTTGGGTACTTCAATATGTTTAGGGTATTTGAAGGTAAAAGTGTCTCTGAGCATTTAAATATTGATTTAGAAATTTTATTTGAAATTCTGCTTTGAACTGTACAAAACTTCTGCATTTATGAAATGAAAGCTTTCTGCCCTTAAGTAACCAAAAGTGAGAAATTAAGTTATATGGGGTGGGAGGAAGCAACCACATTTTATTCTGTGGCACAGGACTAATGTTTAGTGGGGCTTTGGTTTGAGGTTCTTTTGTTGGTTTGTTTGATGTGATTCAGTGTGATTTGAGTCATTTGTCAGCTATAAATCAGGCTAAAGCGAGTGGAGCACTTTGCTTTTCCACCTCTGCCTCTCATCTTCCCTCTTCCATAACAGTTTATCACTGTGGCCAGGAAAGAGCTCAGTTAGGAGGACAGGAAGACCTTGTTCTTCTGTCATGTTTTCATCCCCAGATATTAGTGTGTCACTCAGATGGATGCGGATTGTTTTGCTGCATGTCACAGATGACAGACTGAAGGACAACAAAAACAAACTCCTCCAAGCCTACACAGAAAGCAAGTTTCACAGGGTCTCCACAACCAGACAGAATTAACTCTTGGCTGGTCCAGCTGTTCAGAGCAGTGCAGCCTGTGTGTGTGTGCCATGAAATCATTGTTCTGGGGCTGCTGAGCTCCTGGGAGTGGCTAAGATGTCACACAAAGCTCATTGTGAGAGAGCAGAACTGTGGAGTGTAACTAAATCATAAGTTTATTTTTAATGACAAAATAGCATGTTAGATAATTACACATGCTGCAGAAAGCATGAATTGATTGAAAATAGAAGTTAAAAAGGTTAGGGAGGAAGGTGGCCTATTACAGACATTTTTATTGATTTACTGATTTTTAACTTCCCTCGGATTTGGTATAAAAGACTCCTGTTGAGTTTCTTTGCTGAGGAAGGAACTGAACACACGGTTAGAAAATCTGTCTGTCTCTCTGGAAAAGTTACCAATTACTACCACTTAAACTTGGCTTAGTAATTTTATCTTGACATTGCTTAGTCTTTTTAAGTTTACATGAGAATTTTCCCCACTGTCCACTGTGTGTGTGTACATGTGGAACTGCAGCTCCCCTGGGAGGAGGAGGAGGAATGATGAACTGGGTCTCTTGCCCTGGCTTTTAGCACTTTAGAAGAAAAGCACTGCACAGCTGAAATGTGCATGCAACTCTGAATGGTTCTGTTACTGGGATTAAATTTACCTCGGGCAATCAAGTATCCATTTTATATCTGCATTTATGTTGACCTTTTTGTGGAGCCATGAGGCTTTTTAATGCCATCTGAAATTCCTCCTCTCCCTCAAAACCAAGGAGTATCTTAATGAAGAAAGAAATATTATTAGTACATGATTAATTTGATTTACTGATGCTCTGACTGACCTGTGTGTGGATCCAGGGGTGCAGAGGTGCAAATTCTGCCTCACAAAGCAGCCTTGTTGTTCTGGCCTTTTCTACCCGGGGCGTAATTTAAAACGGAAGCTATGAAATGTGCTGAGGTAAAAATGCAGGCTCTGCTGGCAAATTGAAGAGATAGATATTGACTAGGTGTTGTGTCACTAGAACCAGACATTCAGGCTCCCTGAAGTTTTAATTTTTGATTTAATTTTTTGATAATGTGTCGCAGTTGTAGCAGTGTGTCTGAGGCAAGGAAGAAATGACAAGCAGAGCCATTAGGGAGTCTGTACCCACTTACTGTTGCTCTCCACCCCACCTGAATTCTGGTTTTCCCAAAGTAATAAAAGCGTGTGATAGAACCATTATCTGACAGTAGGACAGGGACTCATGAAATTAAATGAAAGATCACTTGAAAGCTTAAATTGTATGACTAATTAACAGGCACCCACGTATTTTGAATGTAAAAATACACGGCTACAGCTAACTTTTAGTAGCTGGTGAATCAGTATGGTAACAGGCAAGTGTTTCCAACCCAAATGGTGAGAGCAGTTTGGCCCCAGTTAATCAAGCACATGATATTTGGTGCTCTGTTAAACACTTAAAGTATCAGCAGTGCTGTTCCAGCGAGGTGCTTGTGTGTGAGTAGGAAATGCACCCGGGCAGTTGTGATTGTTGTGCTGATAAGGTGTTCTTAGTCTTAGAATAGACATAAGATGAGGAATGGTAATCTTAGTGACTTTCAATAGCACTCAGGCTGCTTTAAGTGTAGAACACTTTTGCAAACAGGAATTTGGGTAAGTCGTTTTAGACACATCATTATTTCATAGCCAACTTTGTTATAGCTATATCTATGTCTAGTCTATGTCTAATCTATATCTATACCTGTATCTATATCTATACCTATACCTATACCTGTTTCTACACCTATATCTACATCTATATCTATATCTATATCTATATATCTCTATCTATATCCATATCTATATCATCTATATCATCTATACCTATACCTATACCTATATCTATCTATATCTATATCATCTATATCTATCTATATCTATATCATCTATATCTATCTATATACTTGTAACTGCTGGAGTATCTTACCTAGCTGAAAAAAAAAGAAAAAAAAAAAAAAGAAATACGAGAGGGAAAAGAACTCATGTTACTTGTAAAAATGTATTGTTAATTTACCTTTGTTACAATGTGTTTTTTGTAAAAACTGGAGGTGATAGAAAAACTTGCTATAGCTGAACACTGAAAACCTGAAAAATAACACATAGGAGATAAACACGTAGGAGATAAGAGTGATGTGATGCAAGGATGGGGGAAGAAAAGGCTGGAAATAGTAGTACAGATAGCCAGAGCTGGTGTCAGCTTCACACAGACTGAATAAATTTGCAGCCATTTGTGGTAAAAGGAGAATGGGCAGCAAATGGTTCATCTGGGTTGAGAGATTATTTACTTAAACCGTGCTGTCTCCCTGTGGTCCCATGGGAGCCATGTGAGGCTATTTCTACAAATGAATCGGTATTTAGAGGGGTTTATTGCTTCTCTTTTTCCAAGTATCCATAAAGAAAGGCTAGGCTATTCCTAGTGGAATTAGAGTCATGATGAAAATGGAAGCCTCCATTTCTGGAAACCCAGCCATTACCTACAAAGTAAAAATACATTCGTCCTGGTCCTTAAAAAAAAAAAACAAACAAAAAAAAAACCCCATAAATTGTGAATTGTCTTATCTAAAGTTTTGAAAGTGAAGCCCTCTTAAAGAAGTTTGAGGGCAGAAGAGGAATTAATATTTAATATTACTCCAAGATGTATGTCTTGGAGCTGACATTCTCTGATGCACTTCATCCCTGCTTTCTCCACAATGAGATGCCACTTAAGGAATGGATCAGTTTAGAGCCATCTCTAACAACTGGACATGCAAAGTAATAGTAATTAGTCCAGCCAAAAGGTAGCTTTGGGTAAACAGATTTACATCAAAATGTGGTTCTGAAACCTTAATTGGATTTCTGTTGCTTTGCCCTAATGACAGAGAACCTGTTTGCTGCTATCAGGGGAAAGCAAGATATCCTTGCAGTGCTGCCTGAGTGGGGTACTTTGCCCTGACTCTGATTGTTATTCCACATGTTGGTGTACCTGAGCACTAATTGTTTGGTTATTCATTAGCAGAAATGAGCTCGACATTTATTGACCAGACTTGAATAGAAAGGGATTGGGCAGACATTCTAACAAGCAATCCTAAACAAATTTCCTAGTCTCCCTGAAATGAATATTTATGTATTTTGTATCAAGTAGCACAATTCTTCTCAGAAGAACTGAAGGTAACCCACCTCAGAAAGCTTTAAGCTGGGAGACTGCTTTGAAAGGTGGCAGACTTTAGTTAATTAATTTTTGACATTAATTGGGTAAACTGGACTGGTAATGTTTAGACTGTGTAAAAATAATAGAAACACCACCTCAGGCTGCCTTTGAAGACCCTTGTTTAGAAGTTTGTCTGGTATTTTCTCCTTATTTCAGAGCTATTACTTTTTTACTTATATGAAATACAACTATAGCAGTAGGAGAGGTTAAATGTGGCAAAACAGAATATCCAGAAAATTGAATGAGCTGGAGGTGACTTATGGACTTCATCTGAAAATGAACAATGTTCACCTACATCTTGCTTTATATTCAGCTGGATGTCATAACAGTAGCATACTTATAATATTATCAAGTATACATAAAATTATAAAGTATTTTGTGACTATTTACTGACTTCCAGAACTCCTTTGAATGGATCTTAATGGCATACAAATGTATAGATGGGATAAAGTTGTTCCAGTGTAAAACTCTTGAGCAGAAAGTATTATAAAACATTGTTAATCTTAATTCAAAATTAAATTATCTTATATCTGAATTCCATTCATCTTTTAACCTTCTACTTTACTTTCTTGCATTGTTTTTGCACTATTCCACGGAGATATAAAAGTAAATGGTGTGTGTGATTTTGGTTTGGTTTGGTTTTGTTTTCACCTAAAAATGCATGTATTCTTAAACAGAAAAAAGCATGAAGAAAAGCAGTAATAGTGTTTGGTCTTGCTGCCATCTTTCCAGCTTCCCTGAACACGTCTGTGTTTCTGTGAAAGAGGTTTTCTTGTGCTGTGTCCATCTGAAATAACTTTTCCAGTTTTCTGGATTGAACTTTAATGAGGGGAAAAAAAATAATCTATAGCAGACTTTTTTAAGAAAACAAAACACAACTGGAGTTCTTTGAGCTTATCTTCATAAAAGCCAGTTTTATTGTTGTAGAAGTTAGAGGAATAGAGATGTTATTTCCATCAGTTTTAGTGGGAAATAAAATGGATTTGCATTCCAGCATCAGTTGGGTGCTTTAGAAGGTCTCCCTGGGTGGGCTGTTGCTTCCCCCTGGTTTTTAATCTCTCCCTTTCTCCAGAAGTCTGCCTTCCCCTGAGCGGTCTGTCTGACCTTTCTGCTCTGCCTGTCATAACTAATTGCCACATCATCCATCTGCAGTGTGAAAAATAAATTCCAGCAGCCAGTGAGTGCTGGGGAATGTGGGGAGAGCCCATTGTTTCCTGGGATGGGTGCAGCCCCCTCGCTCCTCTGGCTTTGTGCAGGGCTAGGTGGGTTTATGCCTTTCCTTTCCAAGGGATGTCCAGGGATGTCTTGGGTCATGGAACCTAAAATGTGTATTCTATTTTCATCTGCTGAAAGCAGCTGGGGAATTGTTCCTCTTTATCTCTTGTAACTCTGAGGGGAGGGGGGCAAGTGCCTTCTGATAATGGGCCAGCTGTTCAAACCAGGTGGGGCAGTGTTTGTTATCTCTGTCACCACCCATCCTCCCTTCTGGGGGATATTTTCTGCTAATGGGCCATTAAGACACCCCTACCCTCCCCAGGGGAGCACATCCACATTCCATCATCCCATTGTGAGATGCTGCACCCAGTGGGGGGAGCCAACCATTCCTGCCTGGATAAAACTGAGACACAGGAACAGGAAGCTGTCTGGCTTCACCCCTATTTCTGAGAGGAAGACTGGACCCTTCTCACCACCTCTGGACTCTTTTGGCTGCAGGTTCATCTTCGCTTCAACAGAACCACATCTGCCACTCCAGGAGGACTCACTTTTGGACTGCTTCCAAACCCTTGACCAACAGGGTGTCAGGTTGTTGCTCTGACTCTGTCAGGGCTTTCCAAAATTGTTGTTTGTTTGTTTGCTGGTTTGGTGGGGTGGTTTTGTTTTTCTACCACATTTGTATTATTGATATTCCTAGTAAAGAACTGTTATTCCTATTCCCAAATATTTGCTTGAGAGCCCTGAATTGCAAAATTATAATTTGGCGGGGGAGTGAGGGGTTTACATTCTCCATTCTAAGGGAAACTTCAGCTTTCCCTGGCAGATACCTGTCTTCCCAAACCAAGACAAGGGAGCAGGATGGAGAGTGCTTTCTGTTCTGCTGGGTGCAGATTGCTCCAGGATCTTGGGCACTCCAGCAGGTGTTGGATGGCTTGTGCAGCTGAGGTGCTTCGTTTGGGGTGGGAGGGAATATGTTACAGCAGCTCCTGGAAATGGAAATCAACATTATTTCTTTATTTTTTCTTTCTGTTACCTTCCATTCCCAGCTTTAGTTGAGCTGCAGAGGATCTTGTTTTAAAGTTATTATGGGAGATGAGACTGTCCAAGGAGATGGTAATAGGGAGTTTTACATCTGGAAAACACTTCAGGGGAAGAAAGCGATCTGGAGCTCCTACTGATGTCTCCAGCTTAGACACATGGACAAAGCAAGAACTGCAGCCAGGGATTGCAGTTTCCACTGCACAAGGAATCTGCTTCCAGAGAAACTGTTTTTAGTGGCTGCTGTTCTTTTGGAGAGGGTTATCCTAAAATACTGTGATATACATCAGCAGGGGAATAATAACTGTATAGAAGTTCTCTGTGTACAATCATTACACTAACAAGCTTTTACTTGGGCTTAGTGTGTTTATTTATTGTTTTCTTAGTGAGAAGAAAGCTTAGAAAATTACAACCATGGCATATATTGAATGTATCACTGTTAATAACAAAGTCTTAAACTTTGTCAGAGCTGAATAAATGATTGAAACAAGTTCCAAATTGTGTTAGGTGAGTTTTGGCTAGCTCTCTTTTTAATTTGTAAACTGTGGTTGGAAACATTAATCGTTGCATGTTAAACAATCCCTGCTTTTGCCTCTCTGGGTGCTAATTTGTTATTCTTGTCAGCAGTTAACAATAGCTTTTTTTTTTTTGATCTGAGGTTCTGCTGACAGGCTGGTACTCTGATGCTCTTCCCAGGCTCAGTGTAACTCCCACTACCAGGATTGTGGTGCAGGTGCAAATTCCCCAATTTTCTTTCCAGGAACATTTGCTGGTGATTCAAGACTTGGTTGAACATTCTTGCCAGTAAAGTGGAAGTGTTAGAAAGTCAGCAGTGCTGTGAACACACTTGGGCCCTGAAACACCCAATTGTGTGATACAGAATGCATGATTAATATAACTGCAAGGAAGGGATTCAGTCTGTCAGACCTCACTGCCAATTGCATTGATGACAACCTGGTGCCTCTTTGCAGAACAGTTTCTCTTGCATAACCCTGCAGGCATTTGCTATATGTGAAGTACAAAAAAAAAAAAAAAATTGGTAACAGAACAGCTTTTAAACAAAACAAACCCTGAAGGTTTTACTGTAGTTTGCTAATAGTTTGTCTAATGAGAATTTTTATTTTTATTTTTTTTCTAAACTAAAGAAATACGTAAGATGTATCATTCAAGTTGGAAATCTCACCTCTCCTCTGGAGGACTCCTGCCATCCTTTACCTGAGAGAGTGATCTTGGAAAACTCAGCAGTAGTCTATGCCCTTCACTTTGTCCTAGTATTAGGTGCTCTTCAGAGGGGAAGACTGAGATGACTTTTTGCTGGATCACTGTACAGGTTGTATTTTAGAACAGTGAATATTGTTCTCACGGAACTCAAACCCCAAGTGTTTAAACATTTCCCTTAAAGCATTTGGGTTATGAGGTATTTCTGTACACTAGGTGTGAAACTACCACTGACTGGCCAATTTTGCTTCTAGTAGAGTCTCAAAAAACCCAAAATTCTGGACAGTGTGTCAACAGGAGCAGATCTCTGCTCTTGGGGTTATGTCACTGATGGTTGTTTTGCAAAGCAGATATATAAACTATAGGAAGGTGAGTACCTGAAGTGCTGTTTTGAATCAATCAAAAAGGAAGGTTCAGTTCATGGAAACGCTCACTGTGCACCAAGGGAAAGACTAAGCTTTGCTTTATTTAATGTGTGGATCCAGGAACTTGCCTTGTGTGTGTGTTTAGGGGGTCAAAAACTTCCGTGCCTCCAAGTGCTATCAGTGGAAATACAAGCAGCAATTCCTGGTGCAATTCTGAATTCAGAACAGGCCATGGAAAGTTACTTTGTCAGTGTGCAGGAAAAGGAGAAAGTGATTATTGTAGGCTGGGGAAAGACACCCTTAAGGAGAGCAGCAGGTGAAGCAACAAATCAAGGGCATAACACTGTGGTGGGTGATTCTAGAGACAGCAGTGAGAAGTTCTGGGTTCCAATAACCATGTTAAGTAGAAGGAAATACACATAGAGGAAGGTTCTCAGCGAGTAAGGAATATTTTGGTCTAGGAGTCTGCTGTGGCTTCCAAAAGGCTGTGCTGAGAGAGGTGAGTGGGAGCACAGGTGTGACCATAAACAGGGTCAGGTTTTTGTCCCAGGTTTTTGTCTGGTCAACCCCCAGACTGGAGCCTTTGTAAAAACACTTTAATGGGAATCCAGGCTGGTGACCCCAACTGTTCAAGCCCCTGCCTTGGTGTGAAACTACAAATTACAATTGTCATGGTAGTTTGAAACAAAACTTGTGAAGGTCAGTAACTGGGCAGAGGAAACCTGCATGGTGCTGCTGGGTGTTGGAATCATTTGCTCATGGACAGGGTAAGGGTAACAAGAGATATTGAGCTGGAGATGTAAATAAAAAGCAAAGGAAGTAGTTTAGGAAATATTAGCATCAAGTACTGGAAATAAAGCAGGATGGAGAGGTGCAGGAGGAAGTGGGGAATGTCAGCCCCTAGACTGAAGCTGTTGGACAGATTTTAGGGCAGACCAGGGGTTTCAGCTGCTCATCACAAGGAAAAATGTCACCAAAAAAACATTAAAAAGCAGTATTGAAAAAACAGCAAACCAAGATTAGCAGAGATGCTACATTTGGGATTTTTCCATCATCTTTTCTTCTGAGCTGGTAATATTTTGTGTTAATATTTAACTAAGGCACAGTTCCAACAAAAAATGATTTCTTACGGGTATATCAAGGTTGAATAAGTTCTTTAGGCTAAGAAAGTTTTTCCCCCCAGATTTAATAATCACTTCTGTGTTGCCCCTCTCCTCCCAGGAGGAGTTCAACACTGGTACTATTATGTTCCTTTTGTTTGTATTTGGTTTTATATCCATAAATTACCAAGTGTAAGGAAAGAATTCCCAAAACAGCAGTAGATGTCTGTCTCTAATGCTTCATTTTCCTGAAGTAATTTGAAGAGTCTACCCTAAGTAGTGGAAGCAAAAATGCATTTTGCATACCAACACTTAGAGCAGGCTAATGGTGGTACTTGTAAAAATAGCAACAGCAGTCCATTCAAAACTGCTAAAAATATCACATGCCTATTAAAGCTTAATTGTGGAGCACAAGAGGACTAAAATAACAAAGTAAAGGTCTGGCCTTGCTCCTGCCCTTGTGTGTGTGTGAATTGTAATGGGTTTGGCAAAAGCCATCATTGCTGTAGCAGTGCATCTTTCATCAGCCTCTATTTCTCATTCTGCACTAATGTTACTAATTCTGTAACACGTGGAATATTTTTGAGACCTGAATGCCTGCACAACTTTCACAGCCACAATAGTTCCCTATCGACCTCAGACTTTTAATGCAAAAACTTTCTCTGAGTCACATCTTTGAATACTTCTCTCAGCAGCTGCATGCTGGAAATTCTGTTGCCAGCCAGCAGCCAGTGTAACTCATAGAATGAGGGAAATGGTGAAAGTCACCAGAGCTGTAATTTTCTTAGGTCTCCTGGAGCATTTTGCATGTGTAAACTTAAGCTTTTGTTCAATTTGCTTAGACTTCGGCTTCAGTTTGGGCAGGTGTGGAGTAGCAATGTTTTATAGACAACATGGAGCAAGTGATAATTGCAAATTATTTAATGTGAACCGTGGGTATAAAGGAATTAGATGGGAGTAGCTGAAGGGGAAATAGCAGCCTGTAGAGTTTGTCAGCAGTGGTCAGGTCAGAACAACCTAAGAGAAGGTGGTAGTGCTGCAGAGGGCTTGTGAGCAGCCTGACTCACAAACACACCATTTTAGACATGCTTTTGCAGTGATTGTTTCTAGATAAAGAAGCTTAGTGAGCTGTTACTGTCTTGATCTGTATGCCCAGGGCTGTAATACATAATTCTCATTCCACCATTAGACTTTCAATCCATTTGCTTTTATTGCAGTTTTCTATTTTAAAAAACAAGTTCCTTAATTCCCTTTATTGCCATGCTTGTTCCTGAGGTTGTATTCTGGTGCTGTGGGCTACATGCTCTGGCTGCAGATACCTTCACACTGGGCTGCCTTAAACTGGGATTTGGGGGTGCTGATTTTACCACTGATCATTAAAGGTGGTGATGTTTTCTGAGCACAGGCATGTCTTCACAGGAAAGAAATGCAGGTCTGACTGTTTTAGGATATAATGCAGCTGCTGCAGGTCATTGCCAAAGCTGCTTGAATGCTGGATGTTGTTATAGCTCTGGTACGACCCTCGCCTGTCCAGATCTGTCAGAGTCCATCCTTGCATGACATCTGGAAGTTTTTGTCTTGCTAAGGAGTTTCCGTAATTATTTACAACAGACTATCCTTTGTGACTTCCAAAGCAAAGTCCATGTTTGAGGACTCTCAAACTTCCCCATGGTTTGGGCTGGGTCACTGCAGGGAATTGCTGAGGCAGTGTAGGTTCCTACAACGCTGAGTCAGCAACTAGATGTGAATTGCAAGGCTGGTAGCAGGTGCTTTATAAATATCTTTTTTTATGCTAATGATGTCCCAAAATGATAAGTTTTTCAGGCTCGATGAAGCTGTTAAGGGTTATGAGAGTGGCAGACTGCCCCAGAGCTGAGCAGAGATGAGAACAAGTACTTTTACAATTTATTCAATTTCAGAGAGGTGAAAGGACAGTTGCTTTGGCTGAGTAGAGAAGAAACCACAGCAGTTTCTTTTCCCTGTTGAGAATTAATAAAGCCTGTCACTTCCATCCTCGTCTTTGTTCCATGTCCTGTGCACCGAGCCCTTCACTCTTTTACCGTGGTTAATTATTCTCAAAATATTTCAAGTTCTACTTCCCTTTTGTAGCTTAGAATGACTGCAACACCCCCACACCACAAACCCAGTTCTTTCACGTAGCAGACCTTTCCTTTGGTTACTCATCACTGACGTAGCAACAAATCTTTAACCATTCCTTCCAAGGTCCAAAATGTCTTAATTGAATTCTTCACTGGCTAGAGTGGTTGCTGGCTGCACAATTCCATTGCTGGTGCTCAGAGAAGTTGCTTTAACTTGGAAAAATAGGCCTGGGTGGAAGTTTTCCACTGGGTGGTTGACTTGGGCAATTGACTTTGACCTTACTGTTTAGGAACTATTAAAATGGAACTCACTATGGATGTTGGTAAACTCACTGAAAGTATTCAGTTTTTAACCTGATGCTCACTCTGTTATCAGCTTTCAGAGTAGCCTTGGCATGAAGTACACAGTGGTCTCAGGGCAGAAATGGAATATATTGTTTATTGGCTGCCTGGTTTGAATATTGTGTGATTTGAGCTTTGCAAGGAGATCCTGTGTGATTCCATTATAGTTTTGGCAAGAGTGGGTGCCAGCTTTATTTCTTTTACTTTCCTGCTTGAAAATCTAATGTGAAGTACAGGCATACCTGATAATGTTATTTTACAGTAGTGTCACATAAAAGGAAAAACCACAACTCGCCATGGGCAATAGGAAATCATCACTACTTTCAAGAAGGAAAGGTTTAGTTAGTTTTAACCAGGAGAAGCAAATGATTAAAGATGGGAAACAGGAAAACGTGATTACAGTACATTTAGATAGATATTCAATTTAGATAGATTGAGGCATTTCTATAAAGGCAGAATTGCAGTAGGTTTTGTAGGCTGAGCCAGTAACATTATTTCTTAAACTATTTCCTAGGAAACTTTAATTATAAAATGACTTTTGGATGTAATTTCCTGTGCAAGAGTGCCCTATATAAATGTGCCCTGTGTGTTTACACTAGCACTAAAAAAACAAGAGAATGTTTAAATTTTCTCAAACTCCTTTTTAAAACCAGAACGGATTAGCACTGTGTGACTTTATCTGAGCTTTCATAAAACATCTGGAGAAAAAAAAATGGAATTGCTGGAAGATTGATTTACATTGTTCCAACTCTTGCACTTTTGTGTTTGAGTTGATGGTAATTTGCTGCTAACAGATTCCATTGTGATCTGAGCACTGGTGTAATGTAAACTGTCACTAGTGACATTTCTGTGCCCTGACAGCTTTTTTCTAGTGTGTGGGTAATTGTAAATTAGGCTAATAGACTTTTTAGCTGGAATGAAGAGACCTCTTGTTCACCTTGTTGTTGAATGCTTGCTAAATAGATGTGTACAGCAATTACTCAATTCGTTTAAATATGTAATATTTTACCCTTAGTGTTGCACTTGTCACTGTCAATAAGTAATTATGTAACTTTAGATTAAGGAGTGTCATGTTGCCTCTTCCTTTTTTTTTTTTCTTCTTCCTGGTATTTTCTTAAGTGAAATCTTGTCAGACTTACTATACAGTGACTTCTGCAACCTTTCTGTGAAAGCATGTTCCATTTTTAATGCATTAGTCAACATAATTCACTGTTTAGGTCTTTAAGTATGCTATGCTTTATAAAGGCAAGTAAATTGTGATTGCACTGGCTGTTTTCTACTTGCTGCCTCTGTGAGAGCCTTACCATCAGCCACTGAGACAGAGTTGTGTTAGCAAGAATCATTAACAAATGACATAATCACCTCAGTGAAGACAGACAGTGATCTCTGTTGGGGTTTCTAACACATCAATAACCTTTAAATCTAGGAAAAGCCCAATAAAACATAGTGTACACTGTGCAGGTTTTAAGTGTTTTGGATTTTCTAGATGTAGCTGCAAGTCTGTTACCTGTCAGTTGTTCTGGTACAGGTTTTAGGACTGAGGTGGTGTCATGGGTTATGGAACCAAAAATGTGTGTTCTATTTCATCTGTTGAAAGCAGCTGGGGAATTGTTCTTCTTTATCTCTTGTAACTCTGGATGGAAGGGGGGGCAGATGCCTTCTGATAATGGGCCAGCTGTTCAAACCAGGTGAGGCAGTGTTTCTGATCTCTGTCACCACCCATCCTCCCTCCAGGGGATATCTGCTGCTGATGGGCCATGAAGGCTCAGCAGGGACAGGACACATTCCATCATCCCAGTGGGAGATGCTCCACCCAGTGGGGGGAGCCAACCATTCCTTCCTGGATAAAACTGAGACTCAGGAACACCAGGGATCTGGTTCCACTGGATTCCTGGAGGGAGACTGGACCCTTCTCACCACCACTGGACCCTTCTCACCACCACTGGACCCTTCTCACCATCCTTGGACCCTTTTCTCTCAGGATCATCTCTGCTCCAACAGAACCACATCTGCCACTCCAGGAGGACTCACTGTGGGTTGCTCCCAACACCCTGACCAACAGGGTGTCAGGTTGTAGCTCTGACTGGATTTTCCAGGATTGTTGTTTGTTTACTTGCTTTTTTTTGTACTACTGTATTGTTAATATTCTTAGTAAAGAACTGTTGTTCCTATTCCCAAATCTTTGCCTGGAAGCTCTTAATTGCAAAATTATAATAATTTGGAGGGGGTGAGGGGTTTACATTCTCCATTCCAAGGGAATCTCCAGCTTTCCCTGGCAGATACCTGTCTTCTCAAACCAAGACAGGTGGTGGTGAGAAGAGGGTAAATATCAAATGTTCCTATGTGCAGGAGTGGTCACAGGGCGCAGCTGGTCCAGAAGAGTTGTGTGGTGTGTTTTGGGAAACAAAGGGAATTTGCATGAACAGCTTGAAGGAAGTCAGTATTTCCCTTACCACAGGAGTCCAACCTGAACAAATTTTCTGAAAGAGTTAGTTGAGCCACTATTGTGAAATTGTGCTTTAGCATCAGATGAGACACAGAAACCTCGAATATCTTTCCAGTTTTATTCTTCAGAATAGTTTGTAACTGTGAAATAGCTTCCAAATGCCCATAATAGCCTTGTAGAAAGAAGAAAATAGGTGCCAAGCAGTCTTGAACACCACACTACCAATGCACTTAAGCCATTTCTGCTAAGAAATTGGAGCTCTGCAGTAGAAAGCATGTTTCCAGAGTAATCTAAGTGACTGCAGCGCTCTGGAATGATTTCAGCACGATGGGATGCTCTCAGACAATCAAGAATACTTTTTTTGCTCAGTCAGTCCAGGGAATGGAAAGCAGATGCATTATCTGGTTCCTGTTGATGGGAACCAGGAGGAGAATAATCAGCCAAGAGTTATCCAGGAAGCAAATGGAAGATGCAAAGATAAGGGGGGGAACTGCACTGTTTGCCCCTCCTGTTTGTGCTCTTTGCAGTCTGAGCTGCACAGATGGTTTCTGATGAATAGTGGTGCTATTTGATATGGACTCGAGTCTGGGAAAGGAACAGCACCACAACCATTATGGGCCACTGAGAAAACATTTCTGTGCAGTGCTTCTCCCATCCAAACTTAATCAGAACTAATTAAACAGATAATGGGGGTTTGTCTATGGAACGAGTATTAGTTAATGGCATTGAGTAGGGAAGGGTCTAAAGAGCCTTTCTAAGAAAAGGCAATCAGAGGCTCAGTTGAAGAGTTTTGTTTTGTTTTGTTTTTCTCATGTATTTTCCTCTCCACCCCCACATTTCAGAAACCAAGAAGTATTTCCAAAGCAGGAAGACAAACAGTTTTCCTTCCCCCCTCAACTTGCTTTGCGAGTAGAGGTGACTTGGCCAGTTGGGAGCAGTGTAGGTTTTTGTAGGGATCTGTGTGACTGTTGGGAAGCATCCCGAGTTCAGAAGGAGGGAGAGCAGTGCTTTGCTGTGCTGTGAACTCAGTCACAACCCCGCCAGGGCACAGAGGACAGACTGGCACTGTGGTGCAGGTGATGTCTGTGCTGAGAGGCCCTCGAGGCAGGGGACATCCTGCAGCTGGAGGTGTCGCTTGTTCCCACAGCACCTGTTGATGCTTTCTGATTTTAGACAGCTTCTCTGAGCCTTGGGTGACTTTGCAGGGAGCTTGATGTGGTCAGGGAGGAACTCTTCTAAAACCAAGCTGTTACCGCAGACGAAGACTTCCTGAAACACCAGCTTGCTGTTCAGAGGTCACAACAGGTATTGGCCACCTGCTGAACTCCTGATGTGCACCTGCACCTCTGCTGTCCTCAGCCAAAAAGTTAAATACTTTTAACTTTTAAGGAGGAAGAACAGTCCAGAGAGGCAGCAGAATATTTTTATAATGAAAAAAAAAAGGCTGAAACATATTGCAGGCTTTAATTAAGCCTCCAGAAACATTGTGTCAGAGGAGAGCAGATACCAACATGAACTGAGCACTGATCTACTATTCAGAGATCATAACCTTGGTCTAATTACATTATTAGTATATAAATTATTGCATGAATTATTTATTTAAAATTAATATTACAGATATTAGTTGTCATTAATAATGTGGAGGTGCCTTTTTGTCACAGAAGAATGGATTAGCATTATAATTACTGCATGAAAAATAGATATTGATGAAAAATTGCAGTTTGAGACATATCACTGTCATTATACTATGTATTTTTTTTTCTATTCCCTTTTCTCTGTTCGTTGTTCTGTGTTTCTAATTATTGTCTTTGAGAAGAGCTGTTAATTGGTAATTTATCAGCAGGTATATTGATACAGGATAAGCATATGGGTGCTTGGTCACTTCTTGAAGGTGAAACAAAAGAAACTCTGCAATGTTAATAAACCAAATTGCAAGTATTGCAGCTACAGTTTCTCAAGCTTATGCTGAATCCTGGTCTCAAATAAATGATTTGCTGTTTGTTCTCCCTTTGAACTTTTTTCCCCTTCATCATCTTAAAGAAGGTGAGAGGAATCAGCAGTGTAATTAAAGCCATGATACACAGTGCAAAAAATGAGGGGTGTTGATGTTTTACTTTAATTGCTGCCTGCCAACGTTTGGACACTATCTCACACAGACTTGCACACTCACTAACTAGGCAATTTAACACACAAAGGCTTCTCGGTTTGAGATCCTCAAAACAAATATTGTGCCTGTATTGTACTATCTGTTCAGAGATGTTAAACACCCTATTTGTGAGTGACAGCCTGAAAGTGCTCAGAGCTGAAAAACAGCTGTAGTTAAAAGCTCCCTGGGGAGTGTCCCTGCAGACTGACTTTGGGGGTAGAAAGGGTCTTCTGTGCTTGAATCAAATAATCCTGGTGTGTCTTTGGTTAGATAAACATTTGGGCTTTGATAGCGAAGTTGTAACAACTATCTTCTATAAAATTGTTTTAGTGGAAGAAGCTCAGATATGTTTCTATGGGTGGTTTATCCACTAACTCCGTTTTTTTTATTGTTGTTGTTTTTGTCTTTGGGGTTTTGTTTGTTTGTTTGCTTGTTTTTGTTTGGTTTTTTTGTTGTTGTTGTTTTGGGTTTTTTTTCTTTTTTTCTTTTTTTCTCATTTACTGCCTGCTACTTTATACTGTGTGTGGATGCCCTTCCAGTTTCCCACTGTTAAGCAGAGTCTGAGTCAGGCTACATTTCCCTGCTCTCTAACTTTAGACTTTTCTGATCCCTTGTGTGTTAGGTACCTCACTCTTGGGTTTTTTTGAGTGTGGGTTTCTTTTTTGTTCTACTGCCACCAAGCAGTTATGTTTCTGCTGCTTCTGGGTTGTATGCAAATGGCCCAACTCCTATAATATTTTCCAGCTTTATCACCAGAAGAAGTAACAGGAAACCTGTTCTGCCTTTCTTGGGAGGCTGCTGTTCTTAGGACAACTGTTTTATGAAACCACTAAATTACTGTTAAGGAGTTGCACCTCTTAAAATAAGGTTTTTGTGGCTGGTTCCTAGTACTAAAGAATTTCTAGCTATGTAGATAGAAAATATTATAGAAGCTGTTAGGGGTGGGTAAAGTGGTGATGCTGTCTAGAAATGTAAAAGAAAAAATCTGGGAAATTAAAAAAAATACTTTTGATTTCACTAAATTGTTTTGATCATTCATATGTAAACTGTTCATGCTAAAGTTACTTCATGGACTGAACCTTCTTTGTGCTGAAGTCTGATTCTGCTTCAGTGAAGATATTTTTCATATACACCAATCCAAGCAGCTCAGGAACATAATCTTTCACTGGGCAGATGCTTTTGTATTGAATTCAGCAGTAGAATCTCTCTGAATGCAATTGAGTGAGAGTGATCAAGCACTCTAGAATGTATTTTGAGAAAAAATACCATGAAGTGTAAATAGTTGCAAGCAGAAGTAGAAGCTGTCATTATTTTGCTGGAAATCCATTTCTGCCCAACATTTGACTAGGTAAGCTGGTTTTTGGAATTTCACTTAGATTGTAGCAATTCAGTGGCAAGCCACAAAATGTATCTACAAACCAAAATACTCGCAAACAAATGCTCCTGTATTAATAACAGCAGAAGGCAATTATCTGTATTGCTCTTTGGGGAAAGTGGAGATTCAGTCAGCTGAAGAGCACTGTGATACCGAGGTACAGCAGAAATTGCTTTTTTAAATTTCCTGAAGGGAAAGAGTTTTATCTGAACAATCTGAAACCAAAAAATTGTACACGATGTACTGAGAACTCTTCCTTGTATTTGAGAGCTGAGTTTGGCTGTTATGGTTAACAGCACTCTAACATTTAGACATTTCACTCTGACGTCAAGGGAAATTATGTACATGATGTTTCTGTCAAAACAAGCTTTTCCCTCCATCTTAGACATGTGGACTTTTCTACTTTTTGTTTATGTATAAATTTGTCTCCCAGAACGACATGTGTGTTAAATTACGGGCTTTATCCTCAAATATGTGGTTTCTTCCAGCAGCCTCTAGGAAAAGTTTCTCCCTTGCCCTTTATTAGGTTTACAGGTCAGATCTTAGGCTGGAAGAAGAGGAGGGGAATTCCTTTTCCCAGTATGGTGTTACAGATGGCACAAAACCTATCTCCAGCACAAGCTGAACTGGTAACACTTCCAAGCTCCTTTCCATTTCCAGCCCTTTTCCCAAAAGGTGGATGTAGGAAGTGCTGTAGCAGCACAGAACCCCATGGATGTGTTGTCACAGGTGTAAGTAGGTGAATTGTGTAACCTCTTTGGATTTCTGTATGAAAGGTAGAAAAACTTACTCCACAACTTTCTCAGTGTCCCTGAATTATTGAGCTGTGTCTGGCGAGCCAATGGGCCTGCAGAACCAGGGATATTCAAATGGATCACAGCGTGCAGGACTCTGTCCCTGCCTCCTCACTGTTCATTTTTTTATCTCTCTTCAGTGTGTGAATTCAGCTCTTCCCCAGGGAAATAGCCAGAGTTGGGTTGTGGGGATTTCTCTTTTCACTCATGGGCTGGGACAATCTTTTAAAACACAAGAACTGCACTTGATGTTTCTTGCTGCCGTAACAATTTTGAGCTGCTAATCTTTTCTGTTTATGACACTTCTGTGACCTCTTGTGCTAGATGATGTTCTTTCTTTTATTCTTTCACTCTAATTTCTTTTCTGTTTGGCACAAACAAACACTTTATGGACAACCTCAATCGACTGATTCATAGGTGACTGTCCAAGCAATCAGGAAATCATACCTGGTGTTTTATTGCATGGATATGTATCTATTTTATTACAAAGTGGAGCAGTAGTTGGCTGTTACAGACAGGAGTCTGCCATCAGCACACCCCAGAGTCTGACACTGAGGTCAGTTCAGCATATTCCAGAACCTGATTGCCTGTGTGAGAAATGTTGATTGAAATTTTTGCAATTAAGCAGGCAAATGAAGAAAAGCCAGATTTAGCTCACAGTTGCTAAGAATGTTCTAACTCTGGAGCTTGGTCTCCTGCAAGGAAGCAGAGCTGTTCCACCCATTCTCTGTTCTAGTGTTCATCTCTATTTGCTTCCACATTTTCTCTGCTTTTAAGTGCTGGAAGTGAATTGTTCCACTTTATTTCGCTTCTCATAACTATTGTTTGTTTTAGCAGAGTGAGGCTGACTAAATTTTCTGTTAAATGTTTTGATTTCTGTACACTGCTTGAAACTCAAACAGAAGATCAGTTACTGAATGCAATTTGCTCTCAACCAAAAAGGGAGTGCCTTTATATTCTGACTTTGCATGGTGCCAGGAGGGGGACAAAGGAAAATGTCAGATATGTGGTTATTGGAAGGTTTGTTCTTTGTGTTGTTTTGTTTTGGTTCTCATGCTGTTAGCATTGACTGTGTGTGCATTTTAGGGTGTTGTTGGGTTTTAGTTTGTTTTATTGCCTGTTCTTTTTAAAGTGAGTTATTTTTAAACTAGATTGTGTGTTTCAGTGCTGTCTAAACTCGAATAAAACTTCTCTTTAGAGTTAGCAGTTTTTTACCAGTAACTTTTACAGTTAATGGAATAATTGTGAGCAGATCCCTTACAAGTTTGGTGTTGGATAATTGCTGGGTTTTTTTGTGCAGTGGCCTTTGCTGTAGCTGTAGCCCAAGGAGATCCTGTTTGCCCTGCTGATGGAATGGTTTCTGTATGAACATCCAGGGAAAGCAGAAACCCTGTGGGGAGGAACTCAGCTAACACTTGAGTGTCCTCAGCCACAGAGCAGCATCACTCCAAAATCAATCATGGTCTGCTACAGCTGAGCCTTTCCAACTTGCCCGAGGGCAAATCAACAGTCCTAGTGCTAATGTACATCTGTTAAGAGCTGTAAGAACAGCAGAGACTGCAAAACTCTCTGGCTGAAACACTGAAGGATGATGATTCCTGTAAGGAGTTTTGTGACTCTGTGGAAGCTGTCAAAAAAACCCCCCATGAATGATGCAGCAGGTTAATCTGCTTTAGCAAAATGTTGTTGTGTGCACACCCAGTGTATGTGGGGGGAGAGATAAACGAGAAAATGTGTGTGTAAGTGTTGGAGAGGAGAACCCACAGAAAGAGGTAAGGAGGAACAGAGGGGAAGGGGTGTGTGGGAGTGAGTTGAGGGCTGGAATGTGAATGAATAGCAGATCAAAACGAATCCAAGATGGGGAAAAAGTAAAAACAAAACAAAACAAAAAAGTACAAAGAAAATAAGAGCAGGAGGCCATAGTAGTTATTCACTAAATGCCCATTTTGTTCTTTTAAGCTAAAAACAGAGACAGGTTGATTCCGGTGTTTCATCTAAAATATCAAATATTCCCATTGAATGGGAAAGGTCACACTTGAGCTTGTGCTCCCAATCTTTACATCCCTCCTTGTGCCATTTTGATGGTATTAGCAGCACCTTAGCACAAGCACCTCATTGTGTCTCCTTCTAGCAGCTCCAACACAAAAAAAGAGTTTGGTTTCAGCAATTTTCTGTCTAGGCAAAAGCTGCTGCTGCTTCCCCACAGCAAGGCACTGAAGTTTACAGGAAAGTGCTACTTATAAAGGTGGGTGGGGAGAGTTCTGTGGTGTTTCTGAAGGGATTCCTCAGGTGTGGGCTAAACATTCATAATGCTCCAGAAACCAGGCAGAGAGGCTGTGTTTTTACATTTTAGCCTGGTTCTTTGTAGATGTGGTTTTCATTTTTCAAAATGGAGCAAAAAAGTATTTTTGTTTGGTTGGTTTTGGTTTTTTTTCACCTCCCCACTGCCCCATTCAAGTCACAGAAGTGACCCGCAATCACATCTGTGATGACTGAAATGTTTTAGTGGGTGGAAGACCTCCAAAATTCCAACCCATAATTAGTGAGAAAGTTATTCCTTTTTTTTTTTTTTTTTTTTTTTTTTTCCTGTGATCTATTCTGCCTGTTTTTTTTTTTTTTTTTTTCTGGGAGTTAATTCCTTCTGTAGGCAATCAAGAATATTTAATTTTGACGAGATACATTACTCCAGCTGTAAAAAATGTATTGTGCTCTCCCTGCACATCGTGGTTCAAGAGACAATTATGTTTCATTTGCTTCATTCTTTTTATCACAATAGACTTTGATGTGCACAAGGGTAGAATACTCGATAGCTGAGCAGCCATAGGATACTGGATTCATCCAGATCAATTGCTAATGCTTTTCCTGTTAATTCAGGAATCTTGCTGGGCTTACTATAAGTGCTCCTGTAGAAAGAAATTTCCTTTTGCTCTATGTGAAGTTAGGTAACATTCCAATTTGCACTTGGCACAGCTTCTGACTTGATGAGGATTCCTTACACATCCCAGTTTTACTGTACATTGCTATAATTAAGGCAGTTCTGATTATAAAACTGGGATCCATATTGAAATGGTATCCAGATTTTTAGATTTCCTGGAATCACAGCAAGTGCATATCCAGCTAAAATAAGCTCAAGTTGAGCAGCCAGCCTGGAGAAGCAGAGACAGTATTTTCAAAGATTAATGCAAGATATTCAAGATGGTTTTGTACTTCTCATGTTTGGCCAGTGTGACCTTTCCAGTGGTTTGTAAGGATCCCTTTTGGCTTTGAATCTGAGGCAGTGGCAGCTCTGTGAAGGAGGAGAGGGAGGACACAAAACTTGGAGCCTCTGAAGATGCAGTCGCTCTCTCTTACCCACTGCTCGCTGGACTGCTCACTCTGCTGGCTTCTCCACGGCTCCTTGAGCTTCTGTTCCCTGCTGAGTTACATAATGAACGTTCTCTGAACTCCCACACTTTCCACATGCCTTCCCACACGGCCTCTTTCTTCTGCTAAAAAAAAAAAAAAGGGATGGAAGTATTCTAACTGGCTTGTGAAAGAGCTTTGCACAATGCTGCTGAATCACGGCTCGAAATAGGAACAAACCTTTCAAATTCTCCTTAGAAAACAAATAAAAAAACCCCAAAACAGAAAAAAACCAAAACAAAACAACAAAAAAAACACCACCAGCCCCCCCCCCAAAAAAACACAAAAAAACCAACCAAACAACAACAAAAAAAAAAAAACAAAACAACCAACCAACCAAAACCACCAAAATAAAAAAAATAAAAAAAATTTAAAAAAACCAACCAAACAAACAAATAAACAAAAAAAAAAAAAAAAAAACCACCCCCAAACCAACTAACCAACCAACCAACCAACCAACCAAACCCAGCCCAAGATCTGACCTCAAAATAAACACACAAAAAACTCTCCCACCCTCCAAAAAGTGGACAAGACATTGCAGAATGGCAAAACCACGCTGAACAATCTCTTAATTCTTGCAGCACCATCTCAAAGAGAGCTTGTAGGTTAGGTTAACTGCCATTCCAATAACAATGATCTGGGACATGGTTCCCATAGCTACCAAAGGTAACAGCTCGTGCTGCCCAAGCAGTGCAGGCTCTTGCTAGTCAGGAGAATGTGTGAAAATTCATTTTTACAGTCAATTGAATAGTGAAAGCAGGACAATTTTGGATGACTCTGCTCATTCCTCTCTGCATGGTTTGCAGCTAGGCCTGAATGAGGGTGCTGCAGCCCATTTGCAAGAGCCTTTACTGTCCAGATTCCAGTAGCTGTCATTTTGAAAATTGTCTTGGTCTTCTGAAGACTTCAACATCTTTATATTGCTGGGCATCAAGGCACAGCAGTCTGACAGGAATATATTTTATCAGTGATTCTAAATATACTTAGAAAACCAGTGCAAATTCACATTTGAACTGACTCTCAAAGTGTGAAAGCTTATTAGAGCATGATTAAAGTGTAACAGGACCTTGCCAGACTAGAGTTGGAACCTGTAACGTTTATTTGATGGATATTAATTTGCCAGGTGTTATCGAAGTCTTTGGTAAAGTCATAAGCATCATTTACTTTCACAATTTTTCCAATTATAGGAAATGCCTAATAACAGGATCTTTCTTTTTTTAGGGATGCTCAAGGGGAAACTGACATGTGAGAGAAATGGATGCTGGAAAGCAACACATGGGGGTTCTTGTAGACTCTCTTACTTTTTAGCCCAAGAACTCTTTGTGGATTCGGGGAGTCACAGCTGCCATTTTTCAAACTGAATTCCTTCCTGTCTCTGAAAATCTTTAGGAAAATTTCTTTATGTTTTGGTCCTGTTTTCAAGGTATTTTGAGGGGCTTCACACAGATCTGTTCTACTGCATGTAACTTTCCAGATGTTCAGCCCATGTTGACTGATTTTTTTTTATTAAAGTTTTCATTAAGTCTGTCACATTTGACAGTTGAATGTGTGTAAAGGAGACAGGGCCTTTAAATCACTCAGAACACACCTCTTTACAAATTTGCATTTTCTAGCTTGTGCACAAAAAAAAAAAAAAAAAAGCTGCAACATCTTATTCCCTCCTTCATAGGCAGGCAAGGATTGCATCTCTATGATTTTCCTGCACATGATTAACATATGTGACACTTGGATTTTGTTCTTGGACATCCTTGACATGGTTGTTACTGATGTTCTTTTTTTAGTACTTCAGGGGGTTTTGGTTGTGGGCTGTTGGCTTTTTTTGTTTGTTTGTTTTCTTCATTATGCCTTTTTTTTTTTTTTTCATTGAGAGTTGAGAAAGTGCTGTTCATAGTTTGGAAGAGTGCAGGGAGTTAAAAGCACAGTGACTGAGTCACCCCCTGGCTACAGCTTAACGAGTTTACTCCAAACCAGAGTCCAATTATCCCCCGTGTTTGTTATCAACTACAATGAGATGGTGATAAGGAAAGCATGGCCCGGAGGGGAGGGACTGATGATGTGCTGTGGTTTTTATCCCAGCTGGCAGCTCAGCCCCACACAGCTGATCACTGGTGGGATGGGGAGAGCATCTAAAGGGTAAAACTGGGAAAACTCGTGGGCTGAGATAAAGGCAGTTTACTAAGAAAAGCAAAAGCTGTGCTTGAGAGAGAGAGAAACAAGGGAATCATTCCCTCCTTCCCACTGGCACCAGGTGTTCAGCAGCCCCAGCAGAGCAAGGCTCCATCAGACTTGGCTGATAATGGGGAAGAGAAATGCCATCACTGTCCTCCCCTTCCTTCTGCCCCAGCTCTCCCTGCTGTCCAGGACACCCTTGGGTCACTCGTGGTCACCTGTCCTGGCTGTGTCCCCTTCCAGCCCCTTGTGGGCCCTGAGCCCACCGAGGAGCAGAAAAGGCCTTGGCCCTGTGCAAGTGCTGCTTGCTGATAACAAAAACATCCCTGTGTTATCAGCACTGCTTCCAGCACAAACCCAAAACACAGCCCCGTGCCAGTCAATGTGGAAAGAAAGTTACCTTTATCTCAGTATGCCATCATGGTTGAGAGTAGAAGGATCAAAAATATGTGAGCGATTTTTTTTTTTTAATTTAAGGTTTAAGTTTTCCTCTAACCTAGATTTGTGTGGGGTTGTGCTATTTTGTTTTGTTCAAATAAAAATCTGTACTCCTGTGTCAGACTAAGACAATTTCTTACACCAGTTGAAGGAGTCTTTCTGTAAAGATCTGTGACATTCTACAACACTATCAAAAGCATGAAAAATACCTAATTATCTAAGATTTTCATTTTGAGACTTCACTGTTCTATTCATTTATTTCCTTCCTACATCAGAGATGATCCCAAAGTTTTCCTAGGAATACACAGAACGTGATGATGGCTTTTTTATTCCTTGCTGGCTGCTTATTTCCTTAGAGTCAGAATCCTGATTTCACATGAACACAAAGGACTTTTCTCTATTGCTCCAGGGTGCTGTCAGCCCTAGGAAATCAGTGGTTTTATGGGCAGGCTGCATCCTGACTAGTGTGAGTGGAAAGTTCTCCCTTCACCGACCACTAATCCAGCACCAGGCATTCTGCTGGCCAAGGTGCTCCATTTTTCCTTCTCCTGGCTGTTTCCTGAGCTTGCACTCCTCTCCTTTGCACACAAAACAGAGAAAGCTGCAGTAAGTAATAGGCAATTCCTAAACTCGTTAGCAGCGTCAGAAATTAAATTCCAGCCCATCGTTTGCAGCAGGCAGAGCTCCGTGCTCCAGCACTGTGGTCTGGCTCTGCAGCTTCCTCAGGACAGCTGGGATTGCTGGTGGGGTCACCTTGATCTCTCAGTGAGAGCACTGTAGTGGTGCATTATTTTATTTGCCTTTTAATTGTTAATGGTTTGTTCCATGTACCCCAATTTAATCCCCAGTTTTGTTTATTCCACCGTTGTATCCCCTGTTCTGTTATGTCAATCTCTGTTCCCCCTGCCTCTGGAAAGTTCTGGGGAGAGCGTCGAGTGATTGGCTGGGATGTCGGGGGTCCCGCCCCCCTCCCCAGGGGATTTGTCCCCTCTCCTGTCTCTCACCCCTGGAGCGTCTCCCTGATTGGTTCCTTTCACCTGTTCCTCCCTGGTATTAAAGCAACAGGCACTGGGCAGTCCCCGCCTTGCCTGGGGAGACCCTCTGAGGTGACATTGTTCACCTGCTCGGGGATTCCAATAAACCTCGCTGATAAACCCCCGCAAAGTCCTCCTTTCATCATTTCCTTCACACTGCTGCCAGAAGGACCCGGCAGAGCGAAGCCGGGGCGGCGGGGGCAAGCCGAAGCGAGCGGGACAAGACCGTCTCCCGGAGCCCCCGCGGCTTCAGAGCTCGGAGCTCCTCGTGCTACAAGTTTTTTGTGTCCCACTCAGGGCAGTGCCTCCCTGCCTGGAGCTCAGGTGGGAAGCAGGGTCTGTGAAATCAGCGTGGGCTCCTCATCTGCTCGGGTTACACCGCCTGTGGGGGCAGGATTGGCATGGAAGGTGGAGCAAAAGCTGATCTGCTCATCACCTCAAGCCTTCCAGCACTCCAGCATCCCCCTGGCTCAGTGAGCATGGAGCTCAGGCAGTGGAGCTTCTGCAGGAGCTGAAAGCACAGCCAGAGAGGAGCACAGCCCTGCCCGGTGTCTCCCTCTGCCAAAGGAGATATTTCAGACACTCTCTTGTCTCATTATCTCAGAAAACTCCTTGTACTGAGTGATGCAACCAATCTGTGGTGCTGAGATCTTGCTCCTCAGCACCAGTCCTGTGCCTGAAGTCTCACCCTGTTGGAGCTGCTCTCTGAGGTAACAGCAGCTCTCTACGTATTTAAAATTACCTGAAAAGGGAGAAGGGAATATGCTGATGCTTGCAGTTGCTGGCCACTTTTGTTGCAACAAAAGGGCGTTGAGAACATATTTGCACATGGAGGTGCTGATAGTTTTGTTGAAATAAAACCTAGAGTGGTATGAAATAATAGATTTTGAGAGTGTCTGGGAGGAGGGACAAATAAGAAGGAAAAGTTCTTAAGACCCAGACATGCATTAGGAGTGTGAGGTGATGTAGGTTTGTAAGGGCCCTGGTGGTGTTGCCTCTGCTAATTCCTGTGGGGTTTTGAAGGAGTAAAAAGTGGACACTTCAAAATGTCCCTTTCTCCCTCCAGGTTTTGCTATCAAGCCTTTACAGGCTCTTCACACAGTGCTGTGACTGGTATTGTGCTGTACTACCTCAGAAAAATAAATAGATGTATTTTTAATTTTTAGGTTAATATTTTTCTCTCTCTTTTTTTTTTTTCTCTGCAGAGTTACAGTACCTTGTGGGCCCTCCATGACTAAATGCTACAGAAATGCTGCCTCTTTTCATGCCTTTCTCATGCGTCAGTGAAAAACCACTGAATGAATGGTGCTGTGAAGTTGTGGCGAAATACAACAAAGCAGTCAGTATCATGATAGAAATTTTCATCTCTGTGCTTAACTAATCCATTTCACGCTGAGAAATAGTTTTCCCTTAGTCCGTGAACACTTCATGGGGTTTTTAACCTACTTTCAGGAGCTACTTCAGGTGGAGGACAGGCTTAGCTTGCCTGCGTTGCTGTGTGTTTTGGGAAGGGAGGCTGGGAGCTGTGCTCTGCTCCCAGACCAGTGCTAAAAGCCCCTGAGGTCAGATAAAACACCAGCCCCTGTGGCACTTGGCCCCTCTGCCCTCTCCTACACAGTGGGCAGCAGCTCTCCCCAGGTAATTTTACTCTCTGCCCAGCTGGTACTCTGATGTTAATGACTGGAGAGTCCTAAAGTGAAGGTATTTAATGATGCAAAGCCTTGAGGTTGTTGTGCTTCCTCCCTGTCACAGTGGCGAAGCTTTCCATCACAAAGATGAAAGGGGAGGAATCAATGCCAAATGTTTAGTTAATGTGTTGATAAATACTTAAAGCAATATACAGTCTGCAGAAGTAATCATAAATTTTATTATGGACGATCAGTCCACCATATCAAGAAAAACAAACAAACCAACCAACCAAAAAAACCAAAGACAAACAAACAAACCCCCCCCCCCAAAAAAACCCAAAAACCCAACAAAAAAACCAAAACGAAACAAAAACAAAACAAAACACACACAAAAAAACCCAAACAAAAAACAAAACAAAAAATGAAAACAACAAAAAACAAACAAAAAAAAAATACAAAAAAACCCAAAACAAAACAAAACAAAACAAATCAAAACAAAAACAAAAACAAAACAAACAAAAAAAAACCAACAAAACAAAACCCAACCAAAGAAACAACAACAACAAAATAAACAAAAAAACCCCCAGGCTGTTTCTTTTACCCTTGGCCTGCTGAAATCTTTTATAGGTACCTTATGTGGAATCTGATTTTTGTCTTTTTGTCTGTCCCAAATGATATTGTTAAACTTGATACATTCCAGGGGGAGAACAGAAATGGAAACAAAACTGAAATATGAGGGGCACTGAACCTTCCCATGAGGAAATTGTGCAGCCACATTTAGGAGGGCTTTTAAATACTGTGTATTCTGTAGTCATGCCTTTGATGGTGAGTTCAGGTTTTTTGATAATCCTCTTTTTTTATTTTTTTTTTCTTTTAATAGTTTCCTTTTGAAAAGCCTCTGGCTTGATACTTGCACCTCTAAGCTGGGTACACTAAAACCTTGGCCATTTGTACAACAAGCTTGAGGCTGCAGGCATCAACCCCAATGAAATGATAGCCCTGATGACTCCTTTCAAGGATGGAGCCAGAATGTCAACCAACAATAGGGACTCCTTCCCTGTGCCAAAGGAATTCTGTTTTGTTTTGGTGGGGTTTTTTTGTTTGATGGTTTGGCTTTTTGGGTTTTTTTTTTGTTTGTTTGTTTTGTGGTGGGTTTTTTTGTTGTTTTTGGTTTTTTCTTATAACAGGCTGTCAAGGCAGTTCTCAGTGCTCTGCCTCCCCTGAAGGATCCCAGGAGCATCCCCAGGTAACTGAGCTGTGGCACAGCTCACAGTCAGCTTTGCTTTGTGCTGGTTACTTGTTGCTGTGCTTCAACTCAAGCAGCAGCTTCATCAGACTTTTAGTGCTACCTGTAGGAGAGAAAAATTGATTTATTATTTTCTGCACAAATAGGATGTGTTACAATGTTGCCAATTTAATGACGAGGCCGTCGATCCAAAGATGTTAAAAAGGCAAGGCCAAGTGTTTATTGGTATAAAAACGGCTACAGGAACAGGAGGCTGGGCTAGTCCCAGCCTCTCACGGCAAGTCACAGAAACCAAAACGTGCACGGGCCACCCCCCAGGACAGTTCCTGAGAGCGAAGCAGCTCCCTGAGGGTGATCAGTCCCTTTTAAAGTCTCAGTCCCCTCAGGGATTGGTCCATTTTGGATCCTTTTCTTGATTGGTGGATTCTTCGGGCTCTCATTGGCTCTTAGCGGCGTGCGTTCTACACCAATCATTTCTTCCCGCCTTGTTCTGATTGGATGGTCGTGTTCTCCAATGCAGGCACTGGGTGCTGGTCTCAGCTTTTGAGTGATTTGGGGAAGGGTAAAAGATTCCCCTTTTTTCTCGTGTTGTCCCTTGAACTGAATCCGGGGAGGCAGCCGCACAAAACTTACTAACATTGGTAACTAAGCACTGCAACAATATCTAACAATTACTCCAACAACATCACAACAGCAAGTGCCGGTAACAACTTAGAACTAGTTAGAAAATAAACACAGTTACAAACAGAAATTGAAACACACAGCCGGCGCACAGACACAACTATTAAGAACTTTTAACTTCCTTTTTGTATTTATAACATTTACACCCCTGAGATATCAAGTCTATGTACTGAGGAAGGAAACTTCGTATCAGTGAATAAAGAAGGGATTATGATTTTTTTAAAAAACCTGTTGATTTTTCATGCCAGGTGTTTTCAGTATTATTTCATGGATTGTGCCATAAACAAAATCAGCAGCCCTATGGGGCTTTCCAGGGTTGGCAGAAAGTGTTTAATGCCATGTGTACGTTAGAGAAGGTACAGGCCCATTGCTTTTCCTCCTTGCTAAACCCTCTCTGGTACCCAAGATAAAAACTGCCACAAAGTACACACACGAACATCGAGGAAGAGATCCCTGGGTCGGGAGCCCACTCAGAGTGACCAAATCCCAAGGTTTTTCGTCTCTAGCTCTGTCTCAGCTGTCGGACTTGGACAGCTTGAGGGTGTCACTGACTTTTTCCCTGGTGCGGCAGCCCCTGTCCAAACCATTTTGAAAGATTTTGGAAGAGTAAAGGTTTAAGTCTTGCCAGGGAGCTGTGAAGTCATTCTGCCTTGTCAATGCCTGTGCAAGAGGAAGGCTCAGCTTGCTGCTCCCCGAGTCACTCCGGTTTGAAGGTAGGTATTATAGAACAGTAAATGAGAGAGGGAGAGGGGGAGGGAGAGAGGAAGGGAGGGCAAGAGAGGAAGGGAGGGCAAGAGAGAGGGAAAGGGAGTGTCTTGTTTGACTGTGGGGAACTGGGAAGAGTTCTTTTCCAACTAGATCATCTAGGATGAAATGAAGTCAACTAAGGCAACTTCTACGTGCAAAGCATTTATTGATCAGGGAAATTTTCAAAAAGGAGCAGTCCCACTTGACAGTGCAAGAAAAGAGAGACAAGAGGGAAAGCAAATAGAAATGGATGAGGAGAGAAAAAGAGAGAAAAGGGAAGAAGCGAGACAGAGAGAGAACTAGAGAGAGGGAAGGAGAGAGAGAAAGAGAGACAGAAAGGAGAACAAAGAAAGGAGAAAGCCAAGGTAAAGTAAGGAAGGAAGGGAGGGAGGGAGAGAGGGAGAGGTGGGCAGGGCAAGAGGTGGGGTGGGTAGGAAGGAGGGAAGGAAGGAAGGAGGGAAAGAAAGAAGAAGGGAGGGAGGGAGGAAGGGAGAAAAAGAGAAAGAGAGAGAGAAAGAGAGAAAGAAAGAAATAAAGAAAGAGATAGAGAGAGCAAAAGGAGGAGTGAAAGAGCAAAAGAGAGAAAGAAAGAGAGAAAGCGAGAAAGCGAAAGAGAGAAAGAAAGGACAAGAGAGAGAGAGAAAGAGAGAGAGAAAGAGAGAAAGAAAGAGAGGAAGGAAGGAAGGAAGGAAGGAAGGAAGGAAGGAAGGAAGGAAGGAAGGAAGGAAGGAAGGAAGGAAGGAAGGAAGGAAGGAAGGAAGGAAGGAAGGAAGGAAGGAAGGAAGGAAGGAAGGAAGGAAGGAAGGAAGGAAGGAAGGAAGGAAGGAAGGAGAGAGAGAAATAGAGAAAAAGAGCGAAAGAGAGAGCAAAAGAGAGAAAGAGCAAAAAAGCGAATAAGCAAAAGAAAGAAAGAGCAAAATAGAGAGCGAAAGAGAGAAAGAGTGAAAGAGTGCAAAAGAGCTAAACAGAGAAAGAAAGAAAGAGAGAGAAAGAAAGAAAAAGTAAAAGAAAGAAAGACAGAAAGAAAGAGAGAAAGAGAGAAAGAGAGAGAGAAAGAAAGAAAAAGAAAAGAAAAAGAAAAAAAAAAGAAAGAAAAGAAAAAGAAAAGAAAAGAAAAGAAAAGAAAAGAAAAGAAAAGAAAAGAAAAGAAAAGAAAAGAAAAGAAAAGAAAAGAAAAGAGAGAAAAAGAGAGAAAAAGAGGGAAAGAGCAAAAGAGAGAAACAGCAAAAAAGCGAATAAGCCAAAGAGAGAAAGAAAGAGCAAAAGAGCGAAAGAGCAAAAAAGATAAAGAGCAAAACAGCGAAAGAAAGAAGGAAAAAAGAAAGAAAGAAACATAGAAAAAGGGTGAAAGAGAGAGCAAGAGAGAAAGAGCAAAAAAGCGAATAAGCAAAAGAGAGAAAGAAAAAGCAAAATAAAGAGTGAAAGAGCAAAAGAGAGAAAGAGCAAAGGAGCAAATATGCAAAAGAGAGAAAGAAAGAGCAAAAGAAAGAGCAAAAGTGAAAAAGATAAAGAGCAAAACAGCAAAAGAAAGAAAGAGAAAGAGAGAAAGAAAGAGAGAAAGAGAGAAAGAAAGAAAGAAAGAAACAAAGAAAGAGAAAAAGAAAAAAGAAAGAAGAAAGAAGAAAGAAAGAAAGAGAGAGAGAGAGAGAAAGAGAGAAAGAGAGGAAAAGAGCGAAAGAAAGAGCCAAAGAAAGAAAGAGCAAAAAAGCGAATAAGCAAAAGAGAGAAAGAGCAAAATAGTGAAATAAAGAGCGAAAGAGCGAAAAAGATAAAGAGCAAAACAGCGAAAGAAGGAAAGAAAGAGAGAAAGGGACAAAGAGACAAAGAGACAAAGAGAGAGAGAGGGAAAAAGAGCGAGAGAGTAAAAGAGAGAAAGAGCAAAAAAGCAAATAAGCAAAAAAGAGAAAGAAAGAGCAAAATAAAGAGTTAAAGAGCGAAAGAAAGAGCAAAAGAGCAAAAGAGCGAAAAAGATAAAGAGCAAAACAGCGAAAGAAAGAGAGAGAAAGAGGGAAAGAGAGAGAGAGAGAAAAAATGAGAGCGAGAGGGAGAGAGGGAGAGAGGGAGAGAGGAGAGAAGAGAGAAAGAAAGAGAGAAAGAGAGAAAGAGAGAAAGAGAGAAAGAGAGAAAGAGAGAAAGAAAGAAAGAAAGAAAGAAAGAAAGAAAGAAAGAAAGAAAGAAAGAAAGAAAGAAAGAGAGAGAGAGAAAGAGAGAAAAAGAGCAAAAGAAAGAGCAAAATAGAGAGAGCAAAAATGCGAATAAGCAAAAGAGAGAAAGAGCAAAATAAAGAGTGAAAGAGCGAAAGAAAGAGCGAAAGAGTGAAAGAGTGAAAAAGATAAAGAGCAAAACAGCGAAAGAAAGAAAGAGAGAAAGAGAGAAAGAGAACAAAAGAAAGAACAAAAGAGAGAAAGAGCAAAAAAGCGAATAAGCAAAAGAGAGAAAGAGCAAAATAAAGAGTGAAAGAGCGAAAGAGTGAAAGAGTGAAAAAGATAAGGAGCAAAACATCGAAAGAAAGAAAGAGAGCAAAAGAGAGAAAGAGCAAAGGAGCAAATATGCAAAAGAGAGAAAGAAAGAGCAAAAGAAAGAGCAAAAGTGAAAAAGATAAAGAGCAAAACAGCAAAAGAAAGAAAGAGAAAGAGAGAAAGAAAGAGAGAAAGAAAGAAAGAAACAAAGAAAGAAAGAGAAAAAGAAAAAAGAAAGAAAAGAAAGAATAAAGAAGAAAGAAAGAAAGAAAGAAAGAGAGAGAGAGAGAAAGAGATAAAGAGAGGAAAAGAGCAAAAGAAAGAGCCGAAGAAAGAAAGAGCAAAAACGCGAATAAGCAAAAGAGAGAAAGAGCAAAATAAAGAGTGAAATAAAGAGCGAAAGAGCGAAAAAGATAAAGAGCAAAACATTGAAAGAAGGAAAGAAAGAGAGAAAGAGAGAAAGAGAGAGTAAAAGAGAGAAAGAGCAAAGGAGCAAATATGGAAAAGAGAGAAAGAAAGAGCAAAAGAAAGAGCAAAAGTGAAAAAGATAAAGAGCAAAACAGGAAAAGAAAGAAAGAGAAAGAGAGAAAGAGAGAAAGAGAGAGAGAAAGAGAGAAAGAGAGAAAGAGAGAAAGAGAGAAAGAGAGAAAGAGAGAAAGAGAGAAAGAGAGAAAGAGAGAAAGAAAGAAAGAAAGAAAGAAAGAAAGAAAGAAAGAAAGAAAGAAAGAAAGAAAGAAAGAAAGAAAGAAAGAAAGAAAGAAAGAGAAAAAGAAAAAAGAAAGAAAAGAAAGAATAAAGAAGAAAGAAAGAAAGAAAGAAAGAAAGAAAGAGAGAGAGAAAGAGATAGAGGAAAAGAGCGAAAGAAAGAGCCAAAGAAAGAAAGAGCAAAAACGCGAATAAGCAAAAGAGAGAAAGAGCAAAATAAAGAGTGAAATAAAGAGCGAAAGAGCAAAAAAGATAAAGCAAAACAGTGAAAGAAGGAAAGAAAGAGAGAAAGAGAGAAAGAGACAAAGAGACAAAGAGAGAAGGGAAAAAGAGCGAGAGAGTAAAAGAGAGAAAGAGCAAAAAAGCAAATAAGCAAAAAAGAGAAAGAAAGAGCAAAATAAGGAGTAAAAGAGCGAAAGAAAGAGCAAAAGAGCAAAAGAGCGAAAAAGATAAAGAGCAAAACAGCGAAAGAAAGAGAGAGAAAAAGGGAAAGAGAGAGAGAGAGAAAAAAAGAGAGCGAGAGGGAGAGAGGGAGAGAAAGAAAGAGAAGAGAGAAAGAAAGAAAGAGAGAAAGAGAGAAAGAAAGAAAGAAAGAAAGAAAGAAAGAAAGAAAGAGAGAGAGAGAAAGAGAGAAAAAGAGCAAAAGAAAGAGCAAAAGAGAGAGAGCAAAAATGCGAATAAGCAAAAGAGAGAAAGAGCAAAATAAAGAGTGAAAGAGCAAAAGAGTGAAAGAGTGAAAAAGATAAAGAGCAAAACAGCGAAAGAAAGAAAGAGAGAAAAAGAGAAAGAGAGAAAGAGAGAGCAAAAGAGAGAAAGAGCGAAGGAGCAAATATGCAAAAGAGAGAAAGAAAGTGAAAAAGATAAAGAGCAAAACAGCAAAACAAAGAAAGAGAAAGTGAGAAAGAAAGAGAGAAAGAGAGAAAGAAAGAAAGAAACAAAGAAAGAAAGAGAAAAAGAAAAAAGAAAGAAATGAAAGAATAAAGAAGAAAGAAAGAAAGAGAGAGAGAGAGAGAGAAAGAGAGAAAGAGAAGGAAAGAGCAGAAGAAAGAGCCAAAGAAAGAAAGAGCAAAAGAGAGAAAGAGCAAAATAAAGAGTGAAATAAAGAGCGAAAGAGCGAAAAAGATAAAGAGCAAAACAGCGAAAGAAGGAAAGAAAGAGAGAAAAAGAGAAAGAGAGAAAGAGAACAAAAGAAAGAGCAAAAGAAAGAGAAAAAAAGCGAATAAGCAAAAGAGAGAAAGAGCAAAAAATAGAGTGAAAGAGCGAAAGAGTGAAAGAGTGAAAAAGATAAAGAGCAAAACAGCGAAAGAAAGAAAGAGAAAAAGAGAAAGAGAGAAAGAGAGAGCAAAAGAGAGAAAGAGCGAAGGAGCAAATATGCAAAAGAGAGAAAGAAAGTGAAAAAGATAAAGAGCAAAACAGCGAAAGAAAGAGAAAGAGAGAAAGAGAGAAAGAGAGAAAGAGAGAAAGAGAGAAAGAGAGAAAGAGAGAAAGAAAGAAAGAAAGAAAGAAAGAAAGAAAGAAAGAAAGAAAGAAAGAAAGAAAGAGAAAAAGAAAAAAGAAAGAAATGAAAGAATAAAGAAGAAAGAAAGAAAGAGAGAGAGAGAGAGAGAAAGAGAGAAAGAGAGGGAAAGAGCCAAAGAAAGAGCCAAAGAAAGAAAGAGCAAAAGAGAGAAAGCAAAATAAAGAGTGAAATAAAGAGCGAAAGAGCGAAAAAGATAAAGAGCAAAACAGCGAAAGAAGGAAAGAAAGAGAGAAAGAGAGAAAGAGAGAGAGAGGGAAAAAGAGCGAGAGAGTAAAAGAGAGAACGAGCAAAAAAGCAAATAAGCAAAAAAGAGAAAGAAAGAGCAAAATAAAGAGTTAAAGAGCGAAAGAAGGAGCGAAAGAGCGAAAAAGATAAAGAGCAAAACAGAGAAAGAAAGAGAGAGAGGAAAAGAGAGAGAGAGGGAGAGAGGGAGAGAGGGAGAGAGGGAGAGAGAGAGAGAGAAAGAGAGAAAGAAAGAGAGAAAGAGAGAAAGAGAGAAAGAGAAAGAAAGAAAGAAGGGAGGGAGGGAGGGAGGGAGAGAGGAGGGAGGGGAGGGAGGGAGAGAGGGAGGGAGGGCAGAATGAAGGGAGGAAGGGAGGAAGGGAGGAAGGGAGGAAGGGAGGAAGGGAGGAAGGGAGGAAGGGAGGAAGGAAGGGAGGAAGGAAGGGAGGAAGGAAGGGAGGAAGGAAGGGAGGAAGGGAGGAAGGAAGGGAGGAAGGAAGGGAGGAAGGAAGGACGGGAGGAAGGAAGGACGGGAGGAAGGAAGGACGGAAGGAAGGAAGGAAGGACGGAAGGAAGGGAAGGAAGGAAGGAAGGAAGGGAAGGAAGGAAGGAAGGAAGGGAAGGAAGGGAAGGAAGGAAGGAAGGAAGGAAGGAAGGAAGGAAGGAAGGAAGGAAGGAAGGAAGGAAGGAAGGAAGGAAGGAAGGAAGGAAGGAAGGAAGGAAGGAAGGAAGGAAGGAAGGAAGGAAGGAAGGAAGGAAGGAAGGAAGGAAGGAAGGAAGGAAGGAAGGAAGGAAGGAAGGAAGGAAGGAAGGAAGGAAGGAAGGAAGGAAGGAAGGAAGGAAGGAAGGATGGATTCAGGTAGCAGGTGGGTAGACAGAGAGAGACAGAGAGAGGTTAGGGTGTGCACTTCAGCCCTCCACCCAGTGCTCTGCTGCAAGACCTTTAGCAGCGAGCCTGGGGAGTGCTTTGGGACTCTCCGAGGGATTATGACTTGTCCTCATTGCCTCATGTTCTCGGTCTTCTCGGTCTTTCTGAACTTCTTCTTGTTCTTGTTCCTGTTGTTCTTCTTCTTGTTCTTCTTCTAGCTCTTCTTCTTCTCCTTGTTCTTCTTCTTGTTCTTCTTCTTGTTCTTCTTCTTCTCCTTCTCCTTCTCGTTCTTCTCATTCTTCTTCTTCTTCTTGTTCTTTTTCATCTTCTCCTTCTTCTCCTTCCTCTCCTTCTTCTCCTTCTTCTTCTTCTCCTCCTTCTCCTTCTTCTCCTTCTTCTCCTCCTTCTTCTTCTTCTCCATCTCCATCTTCTTCTCCTTCTTCTCCTTCTTCTCCTTCTTCTCCTCCTCCTTCTTCTTCTCCATCTCCATCTCCATCTTCTTCTCCTTCTTCTTCTTCTCCATCTTCTTCTTCTTCTTCTTCTCCTTCTTCTCCATCTTCTTCTTTTCCGTCTTCTTCTTCTTCTTCTTCTTCTTCTTCTTCTTCTTCTCCTTCTTTAGTTTTGTTTTGTTATTCTGGTTCTTATACTTGTTATACTTCTTGTTCTTCTTGGTCTTGTTCTTCTTCCTTTTCTTCTTCTTGTTATACTTCTTGTTCTTTTTATACTTCTTGTTCTTCTTCTCTTTATAGTTTTCCTTCTTGCTCTCGTTCTTGTTCTACTTCTTTTTCTTCTCCTTCTTCTTCTTCAATTCTTACCCTTAACCTTATTTCTTTTTCTTACTCTTATTGTGTCCCTATTTCTTCTCTTATTCTGATTATTTTCCTATTTTTTGTTACTCTTATTCTTATTTATAATCTTATTCTTATTCCTATTCTTATCCTTCTTTTGAGTAGAGGTAGTACTACTACTACTTTTTCATCTGCTACAGCATCTTCTTATTGTTATTTCTTTTCCTATTCTTATTATTTTTGTGGGGGTTTTTGGAGTTTTGTGCTTTTTTTGGTGTGGGGTTTTTGAGGTTTTTTGATTTTTTTGGTTTTTTTTTTCCCTTTCTACTACTATTTCTTAAACCCTATTTTCTATTGTTTTCTAAGAATCGGGTGTGTCACTGTCACGAAGTTCCAGGTCACGTCCGGGGAGCAACGCCTCCTGTTTGTCGATCCCTCATGGAGAAAATGCTGAGGGATGAGCACGGAGTGTTTCTGGAGGAGAGGAAATGGCAGGCTGCAGGCTAGCCGCCATCTCCAGGCCTGGTGCTGCTGGCAGCGGGCACTAAAGCTCCGCTTGTTCCTCCTGGCAGCAGCAGCAGCAGCACAGCCTCCGCAGCGCCCGCAGCGCCCGCCTGAAGAGAGAGCGGCCTTTCTTCCGAGGAACGGGCTGCGCGGGAGAAGGTGCGGCTCCCCCGCGGGCTCGGGGCAGCACAGGGCTGCGCAAGGCACGGAGCCGCTCTTGGGAGCACGGCTCAATTGCCTGGCGTGCAGCCCAAGCCTGCCAAAGGGCCTCCCAAGTTGGACGGTCCTCAGCAAATGCAGCCCGTGCCTGCCCGCTGTCTTTGTCCACCTCCTGGCGGATGGAACTGTGCCCTTCACAAAGTGACTGGCACGCAGCCCAAGCCGCCCAAGAGGGACGCACGGGGAGCCGATCTTGTGCAACATCTCCCTGTTGTTGCTTCTTGGCCTCCTCTCTTTCCTCGCCCTGTTGCAGGACACGTGCTTCCTCCCAGGCGCCACCCTCCCGCAGCAAGGTCTTCAGCTGCAGGATTGGGACGGCTTGCTGTTCGCAGCTGTCCTGCATCAGGCTTTGGCCGCTCAAGTCTTGGGAGCTGGACTGCACAGAAGGCCTGCTAGCGTTGCCCTTGGCCTCCTGGCTAACCGAGTCCTGCCCTTCAGGGAGCTCTTGGCCAGGCTCCTTGGAAAGCTCTCGATCTCTTGCTTTTGCCCCGTCACACACTTCTTGGAAACTGCCATCCTCTTCCTGGGAGAGCTCCGAGACGGAGTAGTCCCAGGAATCTTCTTCAGATGTCTGCTGCTCGTCCTCGCTAAGCTCGGACACAGAGTAGTCCCAGGAATCTTCTTCGGACATCTCTTGCTCGTCCTCGCTTAGCTCCGAGACCGAGTAATCCCAGGAGTCCTCTTCAGACGTCTCTTGCTCATCTCCTTCATCTGAAGGAGGGAACTCCTGGGAACTCTGGACATCTGCTGGGGTCAACTCTGGCTTTGAGAAAGCTTCCCTTTGGGGCAGTTCCTGGGAGCTACCAGGTACCCTTTGGGATACCTCTGGCTCCCTGCATGCTTCCCCTGGGGATGCCTCCTGGGAGGTGCCAGCATCTCCTGGGGATCGCTCCTGCTCTTGCAGCCAGCTGGGCAAGGGGCTGGGGGGCTGGCATTTGGCGTTTGCCTTGTTCTCCTCCATGGCTCACACCCTCTGGCACACGCAGCTCCCGGGACACAGACACACTCCTGGAACTGGCTGGCCCAGGGCCCTGCAGTGTCCCTTAGATACCCTCAGCCGGGGCGGGGCTCTGAGATGTCACAAAGCACTTGGGGCACCACAGGGTTCCGCAGTGTCACCCAGGGCCCTGACGCAAGGTGCCTGTGTCACAAAGGGCCGCTGCGGCTGCCCTTCCACAGCCCTGGGCACTGGGAGTGGCCTGGAGCAGCTGCCGGCCTCTGGGGCTTGCAGCCCCTTGTGCTGAGCTGCTTCTGCAAATGCTCAGGAAGGGCTGTGCCCGAGTGAAGGTGCAAAGGAGAGCACAGGGCCAAGCCAATTGTGTGGGTTTGATTGAAGTGCTAATGTCAGAGACAAGGGGAGAGAGAGAGAGGGAAAATGAAAGAGAGAAAGAGGAAGAGGAAGAGAAAGAGAAAGAGAAAGAGAAAGAGAAAGAGAAAGAGAAAGAGAAAGAGAGAAAGAGAGAAAGAGAGAAAGAGAGAAAGAGAGAAAGAGAGAAAGAGAGAAAGAGAGAAAAAGAGAGAAAGAGAGAAAGAGATGTTGCATCCAGGCAATGGGACCACTCCCTGCTGGGCTGGATCACTGCAGTTGGACTGAATCTGGCAAGAGCCACAGGAGCGGCACATCAACAGCATTTAGATGTGCATTGCAAGTGCAAATTATGTTACAGTCTGATTAGACTTAGAAAGATAACAAAGTCTAGCATCCAGAGAAATGACCAGCAATGACCAGCCATCAGCACTATAGGCCATTATTCAGCTATCAATCCAGAAAACAAGGTGTTTTTCCAAACCTCCTCTTCCATTTGATTGTAGGGGTTTCTTTCCATGCTAGAGATAAATCTCAGGCAAGCAGGAACAACAGATTAAGACAATTTTCTCTTCTAAAGTCCTAGGCAAGTGATTAAAAGTTACTCCAATGACTTCAGGAAAATAAAAATCATACCCTTATTGATGTGCTTGTGTTACAATGTTGCCAATTTAATGACGAGGCCGTCGATCCAAAGATGTTAAAAAGGCAAGGCCAAGTGTTTATTGGTATAAAAACGGCTACAGGAACAGGAGGCTGGGCTAGTCCCAGCCTCTCACGGCAAGTCACAGAAACCAAAACGTGCACGGGCCACCCCCCAGGACAGTTCCTGAGAGCGAAGCAGCTCCCTGAGGGTGATCAGTCCCTTTTAAAGTCTCAGTCCCCTCAGGGATTGGTCCATTTTGGATCCTTTCCTTGATTGGTGGATTCTTCGGGCTCTCATTGGCTCTTAGCGGCGTGCGTTCTACACCAATCATTTCTTCCCGCCTTGTTCTGATTGGATGGTCGTGTTCTCCAATGCAGGCACTGGGTGCTGGTCTCAGCTTTTGAGTGATTTGGGGAAGGGTAAAAGATTCCCCTTTTTTCTCGTGTTGTCCCTTGAACTGAATCCGGGGAGGCAGCCGCACAAAACTTACTAACATTGGTAACTAAGCACTGCAACAATATCTAACAATTACTCCAACAACATCACAACAGCAAGTGCCGGTAACAACTTAGAACTAGTTAGAAAATAAACACAGTTACAAACAGAAATTGAAACACACAGCCAGCGCACAGACACAACTATTAAAAGGTTTTAACTTCCTTTTTGTATTTATATCAGGATGTAGTCAGCGAAGCCTCCTGAGCGAAGCCTCAGACTGATTTCCTATCTCTATCAACACTTTGTGTCTTCCTGAGTTATGCCAGGTGTCTGAAAGCACCAGGAGTGCAGGCACCTTGGGCAGGAGTGCTTGAACTGAATAAATAAAACTAAGAATATTCTGGATTAATAATTCAGGAGAAACAGTGATGTTTGTCAGTAATCTTTAGTAGGTCTAAATCACTGGTTTTAGAAGTATTATGCTATTCTAGTCAGGTACTTTAAAGCTTAAACCACTTTACTCATCAGGCTCTGAAACTTTTTACAGTCCCTGCAAGAGCCTCCTGCCTGCTGACATTAGTCCCATGATAGAATTCCAACTTTTTTATTTCCCCCCCTACCCCCAACACTTCATATGGAAGTTATGAAGTCATTTAGCAAGTAATTGATTAAGGAAATGTCAGGTTTTAAGTACATTGTCAGCTGATTTTAGATGTACCATCAATATCTATCAAAGGTGATAGTGGAAGGAAAAGGTATTTTGTTAGAGACAAGTGTTCAGTGGTGAGAAGATGTTCTGCTTAAATTTCAGTGTCTCTTTTAGACTTCATAGCCTGTAGGAGAGACTCCAGTTTTACAATCTCTGGTGGTGCTGCTGAACTTTGATATAACAAAGCTGTTACAACTTTCTTAAGGCTAGGCAGAAAAAAAGAGAGTGGTTCTTTTGCACAGCATAATGGTCTGCTTGTGATTTTTTTTTTTTTTTTTTTTTTTTTAATGGGGATCTTGGAATAAGCAAAACCAATTTTTGTCTCCAGCAGCTATCTGAGCACTTGCAGGAAAACATATCTTGTAGTTATACATAAACACTATTTTAAAAACTACATTAGCCTTACAAGAGAAAATAGCATTTGTAATTGTTATCTCTTACAGAGCATATGGAGAAACACAGCATCTTGCAGGATTATTGTTACACAGTCCATAAATGTGAATTTCTTTGTGATCTTTTGAACACAGGCTGTTACAGAAGTGTCAAAGGTGCTGCTGCACACTAGCTTTTCCCAGCAGATAAATGCATCCTGGCTGCACTTCAGCCTCAGCAGCTTCTAATAGCTCAGTGCATCTGTGTGTGCATAATTCCTCCTCACTAGGGGCAGGTACCAGTGCACAAATCTCTGCTTTGGGATCATCTAGGAGCGAAATCTCCATCCCAAACCTGGCTGTTGCCCTGTCACTCAAGAGTGGTGGCAGCTGAGCAGCAGCAGTGTGACAGAGCCCTGGAGGGTGCTGATGACACCTCGCTCCCCTGGCAGTGTCTTTGGGGGCTGCTGGCTGTCACTGCTGAAGATTTGGGTGCTGCTGAGGGACATCCCAGCCCTTGAGCTGTCCCAGCTCTCAGTTTGGCTCCTGGAGCTGTACCTGCCTGTGTTGGAGGTACCAGGCTCCCTCCTCGGAGAGCACGGAGCAGATCCTCCACTGCAGCTCTTGTAAATTGCTCCAAGCTTTGTCAGAATCTCAGTCTGCAAATCCTTTTTTTTTTTCCCCTCCCATCTGGGTTCTATAGAGAGTTCATCTTATCTGCTCTTCCTTCTGCTGTGTGGCCTTGAGAGCAGAGTGAGAACTGCAGCCTCCCAGTGTGACTTCAGCTCTTGTTTCACATCCTCACCAGATGGACAGAGCAGGATCCAGGGCTTGTCTGGGGGCTTGGGCAGAGCAGGAAATTGTCCTCTTGAAGCCAGCACCATTCTTGTTATCTCCAGATTGAATTTTCTGACCAACTTTAAGAAAATCTGTGTTTTCCCCACCTCTGGATTTCTAATATTCCACAGCGGGTGGCACTGTGTCTGTGCTGGCAGATCCACTGCCAAGGGAAGTGGGGCCTTATGGATGTGAGGGAGTGCTCTGTGTCTTGGTTTGGAAAGACAGGTGTCCACCAGGGAAAGCTGGAGTTTTCCTTGGAATGGAGAATGTAAACTCCTCACTCCCTCCAAATTATAATTTTGCAATTAAGGGCTTTCAGGCAAAGATTTGGGAATATGAATAACAGTTCTTTACTAGGAATATTAACAGTACAAATGCAGTAGGAAACAAAACCAAACCAAACAAGCAAACAAATAAACAAGCAATCCCAGAAACCCTGACAGAGTCAGAGCTACAACCTGACACCCTGTTGGTCAGGGGGTTGGGAGCAGCCCACAGTGAGTCCTCCTGGAGTGGCAGATGTGGTTCTGTTGGAGCAGAGATGATCCTGAGAGAAAAGGGTCCAGTGATGGTGAGAAGGGTCCAGGGATGGTGAGAAGGGTCCAGCCTTCCTCCAGGAATCCAGTGGAACCAGATCCCTGGTGTTCCTGAGCCTCAGTTGTATCCAGGTGGGAATGGTTGGCTCCCCCCACTGGGTGCAGCATCTCCCACTGGGATGATGGAATGTGTCCTGTCCCTGCTGAGCCTTCATGGCCCATCAGCAGCAGATATCCCCTGGAGGGAGGAGGGGTGGTGACAGAGATAACAAACACTGCCCCACCTGGTTTGAACAGCTGGGCCATGATCAGAAGGCATCTGCCCCCCTACCCCCAGAGTTACAAGAGATAAAGAAAAAACATCTCCCCAGCTGCTTTCAGCAGATGAAATAGAATACACATTTTTGGTTCCATAACCCAAGACACTCTAACAGGATGGGTGTTTATTGGAGTGTTCCTTACAGATCTTTCCTCAGACATTTCTAAGGGATGGGGGAGTAAGGAATGCTGTTTCTTTCACGAATTTCCCCTGCTGATTTCTAGATTTTGACCCTAATAAAATCCATCTCTGTGCAAATCTTTGAGTGTCAGTTTCTAACCAAGACTGTCATGGCATTTACATCTGGAGCTTGGAGCTGAGCTCTGAAAGTCTGTCAAGTTTTATAAACCAGCTTTGCAGACCTGTGAAGTTTTTCTTGGCTAACATGAATTTTCTTCCATGTGAGAGAGAGGAGGCTGCCTCCTCCAGTCTTATTTTTTTTTTCCCCCTCTTAGATGAGACCGAAGAGCTGAGTAAATGACAGATTTCAAAGTGATTTTTAAAGACCTTATTTCTTTACATTCATTCTGCTTTGGATTTCACGTAGAGATAGTTCTCTCCCAACTTTGCAATGCCTGTTTTAGGATGCTGCTGTACAGGAATTTTGTATGAAGAGTCTAAAGAAGCCTCAGAGGAGCAATAAGGTGAAAGAGCCCATTTCATAGAGATCACTGTGTATAAGAGGATTTTACTTTTTTTCCCCAAACATTCTCAACTTCTGCTAATATTTTAATGGGGAGGTACAAATAGAGGGAAACTTGAATGCCTAAGTATTTAATAATATAGCAGAAATCTCTGAAGATCTAAATCTCTGCCTAAGGAAGACTTAATCCAAATAATTTATTAAAGTCAGGTCTCATTATCGCTTTCTCATTTATTGCTCCTGATAAATTGTTTGCCTTATAAGAAGGCATAGGTGGAATTTCTTACTACTAAATTAAGCAAAACTTATAAAGAAAAAGCTTTTCCCCCGTGCTTCTGCTGTTTAACAATACATGTCTTTATCAATAATCAAAAAGTTTTCCTTGAGATTTGTGCTGTATATTATTTCTTGCAAATTTTAGAAAAAAAATGAGAAATGCAAAATAACTGTTTAGCAGAGCATGAAGAGTTTGTTTCTTCATTGAATTATTTTATTAGAAGCTGTAGTGTTTCCTGCATATATTGTGTATGTGTTTCTTCAAATCAGCCTTAAAAGTTCCAATGTTCCCAATTTTCCATTTTGGTCTTGATTTGAGTTTGCATTTTAAAATCCCTGCTCTACTTGCCTGCTCTAAACCCCTGTGTGTTTAAAGTGCAATGTATTTCAATGTAGGATATTTTAGCCTGAAATTTCATTTAACAATTAGCATTTTCTAATGCTATTTTCTAACTGCAGGAGCCAGGCAGTCAGCCTGTCTGACTTGCAGCGACAATTTTCAAGACTAATGAAGCCAATTATAATGTCAGTGTAAAACAAATTTAAAGCAAAAAGTCTCTAGATCCTATATGAAAGTTAATAAGCATTGATTACATTTTACCTTTTTTTGTTTTAGTTATCCATGTGCGTTTCTGTTTGTGAACACTGATTATTGTTTTTAATGTTTTTTGCTGGTTCCTACTGTAGAAATAGGCTAAAGATTGCTTTGGCATTCAGTTTAAAAAGGAACATCATCCCAAATGGTGTTTTTCTGTTGTTGTTGTTTTTTGGTGGGTTTTTGTTGTTGTTGTTGTTGTTGTTGTTGTTGTTGTTTTGGGGGTTTTTTTGGTTTGGTTTTTTTTTGTTTTGTTTTTTTTGGTTTGTTTTTTTTTTTTTGCTTGTATGTTTTTTGGTTTTGTTTGTTTGTTTGTTTCTGGTTTTGTTTCTGGTTTTGTTTTGTTTTTGTTTTGGTTTTGGTTTTTTTTCTGTCAATGACCGGAACATGTTGGACACAAAGGCATATCATATAAAGAGTTATTAGAATTTTAAAAGGAAATTTTAAAGTAAAATGTTAATAATAATAATAATAATAATAATAATAATAATAATAATAATAATAAAGAAATCCAGCAAGGCATTGTTTTAACAAAGTGAATCATGAGCCAGATTAAGTTGCTAGATTAAGGAATATGAAATAATTTTTAAGCTACAGTATGAATTTTATAAGTTTTTACCACAGAGAGCATTTTAGCCCTAACAAATAACACTGATTCATGCCAGCTCAGGAAAATAAGGAGAACAAATCCCCTGAGTATTTCGAAGTGAGAGTTTTCAAGCAGGAATAGATTAAGTGTGATGTTAGAAATCAGAGTGCAAATGCACTTATGTTACCACTAATGCTCCCTGGGTTCTTTTCAGCCATCAGGAGCCCTTTGCTCCCTTCTGCTGTGGGGATATTGAAATGCCAGATGTGGTGCAAAAGGAATGAATGGTAAAGTCACCACTCAAGTTCACAGCAGCTCTGCCTTGATTTTATTTTGTTTGGTCACTGTGGGATTTCAAGACAGGACAGACAGATTGAAGAAACAGCTATGGTGTAAATACTTCTTTCAAAAACCTGGGTTATTCAGTTTTTGTAGCTGCTTGTCATGGGCCTTACCTAATGCCATTTAACCTCAGTTAAAACCAATGTTTCAAAAAATACCGGTGAGTGATCCCACAGTGATAACTGAGTATTTCAATGTTTGCTGAAACACCACCACAGTACCCTGCATGCACTGTAACTTTCTCCATGGAATAGCAAAAGTTTAAGTGCAGTGAAATTTGCTTTATGTTAATTATAGAAACTTCTGATTGTGGTCACTGCCTGTAGAGAAATCAAATGCCCCAAATCCTCAATTCAGTTCTGCTTCAGTGCTGAATGCACCTTTTCTTTCTTTTTTGGTCATAACATTCATGTCTCCTAGATTTCATCATTTTCCAACATTTGCTATAAATTAATAGTGATAGTTTTGGGCATCATTATCTTATGACTGTTTGGGAGGAGGATCTGCTCAGAAATAGGAATTCCAGTCCCTTTATTTGCATGCAATTCTTTAATGGACAAAACCATTGTCCATTAAGGAATTGCATGCAAATAAACATGCAATTTTTATTAAACATGCAAGAACAAAAGTCTTGTGTTCACACTCATTGCCACAGAAATTAACAGAAAACTTTGAGTTACACCAGAGGGCTTCCTCCTGGTAAAGCACAAACCCTGTGAAAAGACAAAAGGAAGCTGCCAGCACTGCAGTAAGAATTCTCTAAAAGGCAAATCCCTCTTTCTGCATTTGCACCTTAAATAAAAATTGAAATATCCAAGAAGAGGGTGAGGCCGTTCCAGCATGACAGCAGCTTCATCTCTGCTGAAACTGCAAATGGAAAATAATCCCTAAGTTGTTTCCAGCAGTTTCCTGAGCTTGCTTTTGTCTCAGAAATCCCAACATATTGTTATCTTGTCCTGTGTTTCACCTCTAATGACAAGGCTCCCTGTACAGAAAGTACTTTGTCTCTGCAGAATTCCAGAAGTAACTCTCAAAAAGTGTCTTTCCTCTGTTTAAAGCATTTCAGAAAATTCATTTGGTTTGATCAAGAGAAAAGACTACTGGTAAATGTCTGTTATCTTTCTCAATTGACTGTAGGAAGACTGAGAATCTTTGTGGTTAAAATGTAAAAAATCCCCACCATAAACAAAATAGGGTTGGTTTTGTCTTTTTTTGTTGCTTTATGTTTTTGCTAAATTCAGCAGAAGTTTCCTGTTTGCATTAATCTGCAAATAGTATTAAAACATCCATGTCAAACTTGGAGCTAAAACCACCGCAGACTGATGGGGTGAGAAAAAGAACAAAGGGAATATTCCATTTATTGTGTCCAAATTTTGGGAGAAATTTACTCAGAGGACACTCCAGAATCATCATGGAGATAATACTGGATTTAGGGCTAGATTTGGCCAGGTGTTCTGCAAAAAAAAAAAAAAAAAAAAAAGCAGCAAGTGGGTTTATTAAAATGCATTCACCATGTTAGTTGTTATTTTAGGCAGTATATGAGGGATTTTCATGTATTTTTATTTTGTTTATTTAGTAGTTACAGCTGAAAAATTGCATCAGTCCATGGAAATGTTGCTCTTTGTGTGTGAAATGAAAGCCTGGGAGCTCCACAGAGACCAGAGCCCCACTTTGCCCAGGAGAGAAACTTTGTGGTTTCCTCCTTGTCCAGACAGCGTGTGACAGTGGCAAGGGACTGAAATCTCCAAATGCCTGCTTGGAAATGCCACTTGCCCCAGCATTTGCTACGTTTTTCTATGTTTTTCTAACCAAACATACATTTCAAAAGGTTCAGTTTAGTAATCTCCGTGTGTGGCTGAAGAAAATATGATTAACGGTGTAAGTAAGCAAATCCAAACTAATTCCATTTTTAGCTGGCATTAGAAAATGTGTGATAATTGAGCCATGGGAGCTCCAGTGACCCGTGGACAAACCCAGAGCCTCTGATGTGCTGTGCAGGCTGTGCTCAGTTTGGGCTGCTGCCTCCTCTCTGCACACGTTGGTCCTCCTTCAATTATGGGTGTAGCATATGACTGTTTCAGAGGAAATTAAAATAAACCCTGTCATGCAAGAAAATAATGGTAATTAAAGACAGCTCTGGAATAATAATTTGTAGGAGTGCTAGAAGAAAATAAAAATCTAACTGGTAGTTGGATGATCTAACTAAACTTAGTTAAGTTTGAATGCAATTTGATCAGCTTATGGAAAATTTAAGCAATGTGAATTTTCTAACAGTCCTGGCCAGTTGCTCCAAGGAATCCTTTTCACCAGTAGTATTTTTTTGTCCTATAATCCACTGGTCAGCTCTAAAGAAATGTTACTGAGGGGAAAAATTTCTATGCAGTACCATGGATTTGAGCTGTGCTGAAGCTATTCAGGAATGAGACATGATTAGAAATAAAATAGAGATGCTTCAAGAAGCCTTCAAATGAGAAGGGGGGAAAAGATGTTTTCATTAACAAGGCAGAGCATGAAAAAGCTGCAGGGTGACAGAGGGATGAAAGTGGTAAGTTGTGAAATGTTGAGTACAGCCCATCACTGATCTTTCTGAATCCTGTTCTCTGGAGCTCAGCTTGGCAAAATAGGCCTGAGCTCAGAATTAAAGCTAAACCTCCCCTGCCCCTTGTGCTTGGCACACTGAGACTGAAGCTTGGGGTGATTTGAAATGCAGCAGATCTGGCTGATGAAATCATCTCCCACACCATGGAGTGGGTGGGAAGATTACAAAGCCTGTACACTAATTCTTTTGGCACTTGGCAGTGAAGGTGGATAGTGCTGTTAACAGAGTGATCTTTTTATTGACTTGTGTGAAATAAAGATCATTCCAAAGGTATTAAGGGCATCCTGCCCCTTCTCTAACCCTAGGATCTGGTGATTTGGTGATTAACAGAAAAATTCCACTAATGGATAACTTGCTGTGTGCGAGAGTTTTCTTGTAGTCAGGCAGCACCAGGCTGCATTCTGAGCTGATTAAAGTGGGGGTGGTTTTGTTTTTGTGGGGTTTTTTTTGTGTTTTTTATTTGTTTGTTTTGTTTTGTTTGTTTGGGGTTTTTGGGGAGGGGGGTTTTTGGTTTTTTTTTGGTTTGGTTTGGTTTGGTTTTTTGGGGTTTTTTTTTCTGTTTTTGTTTTTTGGTTTTTTGGTTTTTTTGGGGGGGGTTGGTCTTGTTTTGTTTGCTTAGGGTTTCTTTCTTTCTTTCTTTCTTTCTTTCTTTCTTTCTTTCTTTCTTTCTTTCTTTCTTTCTTTCTTTCTTTCTTTCTTTTTTCTTTTTCTTTTTCTTTTTTTTTGTTTTTTCCCACATGCGTTATGCTTGCTATAAATGTACTTTTGATTGTCTCCTTACTCTCTGATAAGCACTATGAAAAAGCAGCAATGCCCATCTCTTCTGAGTGCTCCAAATCTCTTCTGTGATTTGTACCAAAGGTCTTAAACAGATCTGAGTGTTCTGCAATGTGTGGGAAGCAACTCTCCTTCTGGAACTCGTAATCAAATAATTTGGAAAAAAGATGTTCTTCCTATTTCTGCTTTATAATAACTTCATATTAGGCATCAGGTCTCACTCTGCAGATGCAAACAATTCACTCATAATTCAGCTAAGAAAAATAAAGTATACTGGATTTCACTATCCATCTCCAGAGTAACTTAAACTTGCTGTTTGCAGTAAAGCTTAGGTTTTTAATGGCTTTTGTTTTGGTTGGAAGCCCACAGTACACTGTGGTGCTCCTGAGATTGCTTTCTAGAACAAGGCAAAATACAGTTACGTTGGTAATTAATTTAAAGTGGTTTTTTGCGTGCTTTGTATTTGGAATTTTTTTTTTTTTTTAAGGAAGTGCCTTTAGATTATGGAAAAATATTCTTCTTTGCATGGACAAAATCTCATTTGACAGAATGGAAATCTGGTCAAAACCCAGTTTTCTCATAATAACTGCCAAGTTCTTGTACCTTATTAGTTTAAAATATGGCAGTGTGGTGTGCCTGGAGAACATGGATGTCATTTTACTGCCTGGATGGCACCAGCTATAAACTGGAATTCACTCCCATACTAAATACCAGGACCATAAGCAGTATTCTTAACACATGCACACAAACACCAGGAGTATAAGGGAGAGGAAAAAAAGATCATTAAGGTTACTCTACAAGGCATCTAGGGCTTTTAAAATTTCTTCCATATTATATCTATTACAATTAAGTCGAACTTCAAAGAAGTTTTAAATAATTTGGCTACAGGTCATTAAGTTGCCAATGTCACTGTGTTCTTGCTATCTCATTTACCTTAATTAGAGTGCACTTTTATAAACGATGGTAACATTGTGTAACAAGCTGGATTTGATAGCCCCTGCCAAATGCTGGCTTTAAGATGGTTTTATTTTTGCTGGCTGTATCCTTGCAGAATAATAATCTTTATCAAGTTGTTCTTATAACAAGCTCATCATTGCTTTGGGATTTCATTTATGAGAGATATGTACTACATAAATGTTTATATAGGAAGGAAATGAATGTATTGGGGTACCTGAAGGGTGTAGATTGGAGATGAAAATGAAGCTGGTACTGTGGTGGATGTCTAAATTTTTTCCCTTGGGAGAAATTCTCCATTCTTTCTGAAGGAAATTTTTGTCAGAAGAAATCTGTTATGAGTAGAGCCAGTTAAAATTAAATGACTGTTATTCTCACCTTCCTCATGATTGGAATGGATGTATGTGTATGAGTTTTTAGGATGGCTAGACAAGGTGCCCTCTTTCTAATTCAGGTCTCTGCCAAACACTGGGATGATGACAAAAGGTATTTTGGAGTATCACAGTTACTCTTTTCACTTGTGGATGTTATGTTTATCAAAGATAGAGCACAGGTCAACGCTGTAATTGCTACAACTTTCACACAAAAAACACTTTATTGTTTTTCCTAAAAGCATCCTTTTGTTTCACTGGGGACCTTTTCCAGACAACTGCTGTTCAGATTGCAAAGCTTCACCTGAAAGGTGATCTAAATTAAATAATTCAATTCATTGATGTTGGTTACTTATAAAAGAAACACAAACTATCAATTCTTTGATTTATTATGTTTTCACCTTTTTGAACTGTCAGAATTTCTGTACTTGGTCTTTTTCAATATTCCTGTGCCACTATCAGTGCCTTTTATATGGGGGCACTTGAGTTGCAGAGTGTACTTGGGGACTGAAGTTCTACCACAAAAGATTGAGGCTGCCATTAAAATAAAACTGTTGCTCACTGTGACTTGGAAAACCACTTAGTAGTAGTTTACATTATGTTGCATGAGAAAAGGTTGCAAACCAAAATGAAAAGGCAAAAACAACAGCTGCATCCCTCTGCCTTGACGAAGTGGCAGATGGTAATTGTGGCAATGCTCCTTCCTACACTCAGAGCAAACAAACACTTCTGTACATATGGGGAGAAAATTTATGCCCTTACCTGTGACAGAATGAGGAAAGGAATGTCTCTGTTTTGGGCACTGCTCTCTCTTTGTCTGGCACTATCCCTCAGTGCATGGCAGGAGGGGTCGTGGGTTCTGGTGGGATGTGATGGGAAATGAGGTGTGAATGCTGATCCTTGGCTCCCTCCCATTGCTGCTGAAATAATCATACATGCCATCAATAAATCTGTCTAATAGCTGTACTACTCTGCTGAAGAGGAAAAAAAAAACAAAAAACAAAACCCCAAACAAAACAAAGAGGCAAATTGTGCTTTCTTCTTTTCTATTGATACTATTCTCAGGGATATCAAGTCCCTTTTGCTTCTACATACCTCTGTAGCTCACCTAAGACTTATATACATCTGGAGAAAATGTTTGTTGAAACTGACACCTGAAACTGAAATCAAGCCTATCTTTTAGAATCTTGTACTGTTGGAAGCCACATAAGGGCATATTAAAGATATGAGATATTCAAATTAGCAGAAGAAGAGATGAAGGTGTTCCCTTTCTCAATTCCTGAACCTCTTTCTGGTTGACTTCTACCTTTAACTACCCTTGATTAGAAGTAGAAAAACAGCACAGCAAAAAAATGTACTGTGCATCTGTACATGCATGGAGTTACCTAACAGTTTCTTTTGAACATTATATTTTACTTAGTGTTTTTTCTAATATTTCTTAGTGCTGTAGATTTGAGTTTAATATTCATCTCTCCTCTGATGGATGGATGGTGACAAGGCAGACCTGGAAGCACAATTGTTTGAACTCTGTGCTCTAATGAACAGGTAGTTTTCATGTATTCAGATATTTCAGCCCCCCTGTGCAGGTATGGAATATCACGTTAGTTGTACATTTACTAGCATCCAGCACAGAAGATAGAATTACACACCACTCAGTTTTTACAGAAATAAGATTAGATACCTACAAATCACCCTCTGGAGTGCATCAGATTACTAACACTGTCTGGCCAGAGACCCATGAGAGCAGGCAGCTGAAATCCAGCATGTCAATGGTACATAATAATGCAAAGACAGACAAAATATTGGGTTACGTATTTTGCCTGTGGTATGGAGAGAGAACTCAACAAAATATGCCAACATCTACGTGAGTGTGGTTTAATCAGATGAATAATTAAAGGGACCAGGAAATTATGCCTACTTTGCTGGTCACCATTTCCAGTTTTCCCCATCCCTTTGCTCCCTGTGATTTCCTGAGTTTGTGAGTGGCTTTGTCTGGGAGAAGCTTGGGGCCATGCAGCCTGCATGGGACAAAGTGAGGAAAGGGAAGCAGAGTTCAGGAACCTCGGGAATGGTGCAGAATTCCCATGAAATATCAGTCCAAGCTTATGCTGTAATGGAGAGAGGACTCTACATACTTATTAAGCTAATTGAGAGCAGCTGTTTGCAGTGAATAAAGACACATATTCCTCCCATATCAGAAATTCTTTTACAAATTAGAGTCATGCTGTCTGTGGAATGACTGTTTCCCTATTTACTCTACCTCATGTCCACTTTGCCAGTGCTCAGACTATTACTGGACCACTTAGTAGCTCTCTCAAAGCAGTTCTTTGCCTTGGCTATCCTCTAGTGTGTGCTTAAACAAATCATCTCCAAGCAGAAACTATAATATGCAACTCTAATGACATGAAAATCCAAATTAACTCTTTAGGAGAAAAATCTGCTTCTCAGAGCTGCTGTTCCTGTCAGCTACATGCATGCTGTCCAGGAGTGCTCTAGACGGTTTTCCATTAAAAAAAAAAAAAAAAAAAAAAGAATAATTAGAACATTTTTACTTTAATTCTATTTAATTTTTAGGTGATATTTCTGTAGACACTACGTATCTACAATTTATTAGATGGAACGACTTTGAAGACGACTGGCAAATAAAGTAGGATTGGTTTTTGTCTGTGATTGTCAGGGAATATCACAAATCCAGGAAACTGTCCCATTTTTTGATAAGCAAAAGCCTAATTCAGCCAGACACTGAATTCAGACCTGGAATCCTTCAGGTTCAAGAGGCAGCACTGGTTTTAGTTTTTGAGTTGTCTTGGATATAGCAATCACTAGAAGGAAGGATGGGGAGTTTGCAGAAGCTTGTGTAAAGATACCAGGAGAGTGAGGATGTGTCAGTGTTTGTGCTGACATGGGCCTTCAGTGCTGTGCAGTGACCTTAGACTTTAGAGGATCCTTTAATTTCTCCATGGGGAGCATTTTACTGATCCCTGCATGCTTTTAATTGCAATCTAATTTATCATTTGCTACAGGCCTTGAAATCATTTCATCACACTCTGGCAAGGAATGGTTCCTACTTTAAATGAGATCTATATGGTCGGCCAAACTGCTGATTTAACAGCTGCTGCCAGGAGCCTCTGGGGGTTTGAGATGATGGCTGAGGGGCTCTTGTGTATGAAATGTTCCCACCCTGTCACTGAGAGTCCCTCAGAGGGTCCCTGTGGAGAGGGACAGTGATAACTGTGGCTTCTTTAAAAAAGAACCAACACCAAATCTTCCTGCCTGCACATCCAGTGCTGTATAAGACAGCAGGAAACATTTCCATAACCACCTTCTGCTTTGTTGGTAAAACAACACAATTCTTTTTTTTTTGGTGGCTGGGGTGTGGTGGCAAAAGGCACATTCTGCTGTGGCACAACTTCCTTAGCAGGGGCAGTGTGACAGCTGGGTTGTGGGAGAGGGGAGTCCTTGTGCTCCAGGAATATTGTTTGGTTCAAAAGTGGAGGGATTGCCTCACTCATCGTTGTGTTCTCTCCTCTTCTGGTGGGTTTGAGTAACAAACCTCAGAACAGAGCTGCTTGGAAAACTGGAATTTTGTAAGTTGAAGCATATTTTACCCAGATTTTCCCACCGTTTTCTTCTTGAATGACCATTCTGATGAAAAATGTCTTTTTATGAGGAATTCTTGGAGAAAAAAAAAGTTTCTTCTCATCTGATATTCAGGTGCTTTTTCATCCTTCTCCACAAATAGGGTAAAACTTTGCCTCAGACACTGATATTAAGGATTTATTCTGAGAAGAAGAGGTTGAGGTCACAACATTTTTAGACTTTGAGTAAGTGGCTTCCAAACAAGGAAGCATTGCTCAATCAATAAACTAGTTCTGTATGCAAAGAATAAAATCCAAGCTAGCTTGTCTGTTTCCATCAAGTACAGAAAACACTGAGGAAAAGGTTACCTGATTAAAGTGTTTCCCCTTGCAGAGGTCTGAGTTGCTCATGTAAATTTACTTTCATCAGGTCCAATGACAAACCAATAATTCATAATAAACATATTTTGAAATGGAAATGGAATATATTTCATTGAAAGGGCCGTGGGAGCCCAGGTCATCAATCACTTCTCCCACAATTCTAATTTTAAGCTGTCTGCCTAACAAGAAACATTATAGTGCAGTTGCATATTAAGCAGTGCTCAGGGAGGGGGAGAGGAATGTGCGTTTCTGAAGTCCACTGGAGCTGTTCAGTTTGATTTCCATTGCTTGGTCATTAGGAGTGGCTCATAGCAGCCAGCACAAACTCCATGCCTTGCAAATTAAAATAAAAACAACTCCCTAACAGCAATGTTAATATGTGTCTCTCCTTCATATGGAGTTTTGGAATGGACTTGGGGGACATCAGTTCCTTATGTTACGTCACAGCAGAGCTGCTCTGACTTTTTAAATAATTGCTGCACGAGAGATAGATCACAGTTGGACTGTCTGGCTTATGAATTACTGTGTTGTGAAACTAATTCTGTCTAGCATTTGGTCCCAGCATGGGAAGCAAGAGTGACACAAGTGATCCATGCAGGGGCTGTGTCTTTTTTTACGTTTTAAGAATAACTCCAGTGTTACGAGATCATTAACTTTCAAGTCAAGGTTACAAGAGTCTTTTCATGGCCTCTGCTTTGCAACACGTGAAACATCTTTTCCTGCTTTTCGTGCTGCATTTCTAGGAATATTTAGATTGGTTTAGTTCTTTATTTTATCCTCCTTTCCTCGTTTTTTTGTTAATAGTCTAATTCTTTATTTCAGGTAAAATGGTGTTTTTCTCTTGAGGAGGAGGAACATTCATTAAAACTAACTTTTATCTTGAGAAAAATTACCTTCCTATTTCTGTCTTCATAATCAAGAGATTATTTGATGTACTTGCTCTGAAGGGATTAAATCAGTCTGTGAATAATATTGTGAAGTCTTCTCAGCCTCCTCCTTGCATATTTTTTTCCAAGTAGAATTGGGATCTTTTGGAGTGAGCCCTTCACTTTTCTTTTTTCTCCAAACATGGGGAGCCTTGCGCTGACACACTTTAGCACCACAGAAGGGAAGACAGCTGGAGAGAATATGTGCTTTACAATGGAAATGTGGTTTTTCTTTTTTTCTTCCTCTGATTGGGTTTTCTGCAGTCGTCCTTTTCCTGTTCCTTGTCTGATTTTAATAATGAGATTTAATAGGGATGCAAAATTTGTGGTAAAAAAGAAGGGCATTAATCATGTGTTTCCCATCTTCTAATAGCCTCAAATTAGGCCTGGGTAGCTACCTAGACCTAATTAATTACATCATGGCTATCTAGTCTGTGATGCTGTTGGTGCTCTTTGACTTCTGCACAATGATAGGGTGTCATTAGACCAGCTTTGATCCAGCTCTGCTTGTGACATTCCTCATCCAGGGGCCATAAGCCTCACTCTCCCAACTCTAATCTTACTGAAAAAAACAAACCTGTAAGCAATATTTAACACTCCTGAGGTGGCTATAAACCATTCCTCAGAAGAAATGTCAATGTGATAAACACTTGTGTGCATCAAACATTGAACGTGTATCTGCTTTTTACATTTTTGGACTATAAGCCTCCTGCCAGGATGAGACAAGGTGCTGCCCAGCTGCTTTGGGAGGGTTAAAATCCAAAATTTTTTTGGTTTTTTTTCAGCCTTGGCACTGCAGTGCTGATCCTTCTGGCTGCTGCCCTGCTCCTCCTGGGCTGCCAAGCTTGACTTTGGGCTCCCTCTCTGCCCAAGGGGTGTTCCCCTGCCTCTGTTACAAGCTCCAGCTGTTGAACACAGAACTTTCATTTTAACACAAATAGAGCATTTTTATGTACTTTCATTTTTTGGAGATTACCACTAGAATATTTGCTCCCTTTATTTATGATTCATTTTCTTTGCATAGATTTTAGGGAATTTTTTTTTCCTCCTAAGTCAAGCAGCACATCTCTGCAACTCATTTACCCTTCTAGCAAACCTGACCATAAAATCCTACCTACGAAGCAGTCAATGTTTGATACAGCAAACCTTTATGAAGATAAAATATCACCCTCCACAGTAAGATCTGAAGGGTTTGTATGGAACTTTACAGCTTTACAAATAATGTTTTCTTCCTTTGTTTTCATCACTGTTAACTTCTGTCATTTGCTTTATGAATGAATGAATGCAATGAATGTAAAGTTAAAGAAAACTGACTGAAGTATAAAATATCAAAAAGGCTCACGTCTAGTTCAGCATAATTAAAAATTATAGGGAAATCTACAAGGGAAAGGGGAATAGCTTTTAACCACATTTTGGAGGCTTAGTACTGTGAGTCCTGCTTCACTTATCTTGTTTTTTTTGGTGTTGATCAAGCTTTAAGTTTTGCCCAATGAAAAATCCATCTCAATCCTTGCAATCCTTCCAAAACAAAAGTGTGACACTAAGCCCTACTTTATCAGTGCCTCGAGGGTCTTTTCTCTCAAGCAGTGGGGGAATTTTTTTCTCTGCTTCTGCAAGAATATTCTCCGTATACTTTGCCTGGCATTTCATCCCTGACAATGAGATGACAACATGCATAACAACAATCTGAAAATTCCCTCTTGTCCAATTCACACTGAAGTCAGTGGGAGCCCAGATCTAAGGATTTGAACTGTGGTTCAGTTAAGTCTTGGTGTTTTTGGATAACTGTATAATTCTATTTGAAAGGCAGTGGTAAACATTTCTGCAGCTGGCAGGAGGTTGTGGGGAGGGTCAAATCCTTCTCTCAGGTAAGAAGTGGTGAGTCAAGGGGAAATGGCCTCAAGTTGCACCAGGGGGAATTCAGATTGGGTCTGAGAAAAAAAATTCTTCATGGAGAGGGCTGTCAGTCCCTAGGACAGGCAGCCCAGGGCAGCCACCATGCCTGAAGGTGTTTAAAAGATGTATGGGTGTGGTACTTGGGGTTTTGGTTTGGTGCTGGACTTGACAGTGCTGGTTAACAGCTGGACTTGATGGCCTCAAAAGTCCTCTCCAACTCCAAAGATTGATTCCATGATTCTGTAAGTGCCAGCTTGCAGTGGCAAAAACAAAAGGAGCTTGGGAAGTTCATTTTCTGATATAAAAACTAGAAGATAGGCAAGGACTGGTAACTGCTTTTTGCCCTGATCCTTGATTTGAAAGTCTGCCTGCAGCAGTGTGTAGGACCACAGAAATCATTGTGCCATCTCCTTTCCAGGGAGCTCCCAAGGCCAGAGCTCCCTTCTGTGGGCAGATCTCCATTGGCAAAAGGGCTTCACCATGAAACAGAGCATAAAATTGGCAACAGAGGTTTCAAAGAGATCTGATGAGGCAGAAATCTAAGCCTTGCAGGTGAGGCAGTGACGCTGTTAAAGATCACAACGACACAGACTCCGACTCAGAATGCTGACAATGACTCTGTTTTTTTCAGGGAATTTCTTGCCTTTTATACTGTTCTACAAAGAACAACCCAATGGGTGGAAGAAGGACAAACCTCTTCAATCACATGGGTTGGACCAGAGGGACATCAAGAAGTCCCTCCTAGGGAAAGGAATGTAAACAAAGGTTACAGTTAGGAAAATGTGTCTCTTGTTGACATAAAACTCTCTGGGAAAGAGGTTCAGAGAAACCAAAACATCTCAGGCACCAACCAGGGCTACAAGGCAGTACCACTGACTGGAAGTGGCTGTGGCAGAGCCGGGTTCCTGCCCTGCCTGTCCCCGGCAGGGTCGGAGGAGCTGACGGACACGCGGCTCCCGTGGCTGTCAGCAGCAGTGACACCTTGGTACAGCTGGGGAGGGTGTCAGGCCATCAGCAATAGTTGGGGGGTGGCCATAAATCCGAGGCTGTCTCGTGAGCTGATTGCAGTTGTCCTGACCATAATTCTCCACCAGTTGTCTCAGCTGTAGTCAGGAATATTCTGGTGAACACTGCAGTCTGCAACAGGGCCGCGTTTTGTTCCCTCAGCAGGGACGCCCAGAGCTTCATCTGCAGGAAGGTGGGAGTCAAATAAATTTTCTCCATTTCTAGAAGTTCTGCTTAAAAATTCTCAGCCTCTCTACAGAATTCTGAGAACAGCACTTCAAGTTGGAATTAGTGTTGCAGTGTCTACCCTGCACTGCAATTTAGCCCGGAGCCAAAATACAATTCAGTGATTTAGTGCATTAGATTCTGGGAAAAGAAATTCAATTTCAGCTTCCTAAAATGAATTTTTCCCTTGTGAATAGTTCCTCCTATGTGGTTAGTAAACATATTTTGTGTAAGTGTTAACTTCCTCTTGTTGATTTTGTATTTTTAAATCTATTTACTAATCTAATACGAGACTGTTTGTGGGTCTAGGGGAAGTAGATGAAACTTTTTTCCAGAACATGCAGGTCTGTGAAAACTGTTTTACTGAAATTTTCAGGGAAGGGAGAAGAAGATATTGATTTTTTTAAAGTTAACTTCAGAAATCACCTTTTCTATATAATTTTTAAGAAGGAATAATTTTTAAGAAGGAATATGCAATTCTAGAAGAAAAAAAAAAAAGCATTAGTTGTTCTGAAAAGTGTTTATTTATTTATATCCCTCCCTGTCCTTGTGGGTTCAGTGTAAAGACCAGTTTTGAAACATTAGAATTGTCTTTGTTCTTCATTTGTGTGTGAGATTTTTGTACAGTCTTAGTGCCTCTACATTTGATTCTGGTGTCATTACAGATGGATGATAATGAATATATGTTATATTTGATAATTTTAGTTTTTTAATCCTTTGTTTCAGTTTTTGGGGATTTTGGCAGTAGTTTTAGCAGAAGTTGAGCAATGGTCAATTTATCTGTTTGGTCTTAGTGTTGCTTCAATTTTTTTTTCTTCCTTTTTTTTCCCCCTGCTGATTTTAGCATAATTTTAACAATGGTCAATCCACCTCTTTGGATGTGGCAAAATTTCAGCCCAATATTTGGTTATGTGGGAAATCCCAATGACTTTGGGAAGGTTTCTCATGACTGGGGGAAGGTTTGGGAAGCTTACTCTTCTGGGAAGGATTCTCTTCTGGGAAGGATTCTCTTCTGGGAAGGATTCTCATCTCTTTGTGGGACCCTTGCTCTGCTTTTGGTCCCACTGCTGGATGCCATCCTGCCAGTGGTGCTTGTTAGGTGGTTGCTGTTTATGCCTCGTGCATAAAATGGTGTTTCTAGAGTAGAAATAATATAAAATTATATTAAGTTAATGAGCTGTGAAGAAATGTAATGTTTACTGTCTGCTGCTTGCTTTCTGGAAGACCCTGTCTACTATCAATTAAAAAAAAAAAAAAAAAAAAAAAAAAGGCAGCAGAGAAGGTTGTAAGACACAGAGATGTCTGTAGAATTGGCTTCCATTGTGTTGGTGGAAAGCTATTACCCATATTTTAATGTATGTTTGTGTGCTTGAATTTTTTTTTTTTTTCACTAGTAGAAACTCAGCTGCAGAATTGAATTGAAGGACCTTCTATCAAAAAACTTAGCAGAGTCCTAACACCAAATGTAGAGCAGCCTCTCAAACTGGTGGCTTGGGAGCTCCACATTTTTTAGCAGCAGATAAACTTCATTCCTTGTAAAAACCATACCAAGGAGCCACCCTGTCTGCAGGAGTGGTCACTGCTTGGTCCTGCAGCCACAGACAACAAAGCTGTACCACAGAAATGAGTCACTGCCAAAGTCCCAGGGCTTTAGGGTGTTCTGCTCTGCACAGGGGAGTTTTACAGCATCCAGAAAATGAAAAATAACATTCTGATGGGATGTGCTGTAATGGCAAAGAGGTTTGTGTCTCACCCAGGGTTTCCCAAGTGCACAAGTTTCCTCGCTGTCTTCCTGTGATTAGGGAAAGCTTTGTGGTCAAGATGGGGGTTGTCTTGGTTTGGAAAGACAGGTAACTGCCAGGGAAAGCTGGAGTTTCTCTTGGAATGGAGAATGTAAACCCCTCACACCCTCCAAATTATAATTTTGCAATTAAGGGCTTTCAGGCAAAGATTTGGGAATACGAATAACAGTTCTTTACTAGGAATATTAACAATACAAATGTAGTAGAAAACAAAACCACCCAACCAAACAAGCAAACAAACAAACAACAATCCTAGAAACCCTGACAGAGTCAGAGCTACAACCTGACACCCTGTTGGTCAGGGGGTTGGAAGCAGCCCACAGTGAGTCCTCCTGGAGTGGCAGATGTGGTTCTGTTGGAGCAGAGATGATCCTGAGAGAAAAGGGTCCAGTGATGGTGAGAAGGGTCCAGGGATGGTGAGAAGGGTCCAGGGATGGTGAGAAGGGTCCAGTCTCCCTCCAGGAATCCAGTGGAACCAGATCCCTGGTGTTCCTGAGCCTCAGTTTTTATCCAGGTAGGAATGGTTGGCTCCCCACACTGGGTGCAGCATCTCCCACTGGGATGATGGAATGTGTCCTGTGCTTGGTGAGCCTTCATGGCCCATCTGCAGCAGATATCCCCTGGAGGGAGGATGGGTGGTGACAGAGATCAGAAACACTGCCCCACCTGGTTTGAACAGCTGTCCCATTATCAGAAGGCATCTGCCCCCCACCCCCCCGGAGTTACAAGAGATAAAGAAAAAACATCTCCCCAGCTGCTTTCAGCAGATGAAATAGAATACACATTTTTGGTTCCATAACCCAAGACAGGGGTGTAGGTGTTCTTTTAAGGGACTCACTCTGCTCTATGTTTATTCACCAAGATTTAATATAAATGAGCTAAAAGTCACTTAGCATTATTACTGAACTTTGATCACCAGGAAATTTAATTAATTGGTTGTTGCTGCTCCTAACAGAGCATCCAGTTATTGTTATCTGGTGTCTGTTCTGCCATTCACTGGGCACTTGTTTACTTGTACTCCAGGGGAAAAAAAGGTCTGTATTCCCAAATCCATGGAGAACATAAAAGTAACAGCACTTCTGCATCCAGGGATCTGAACCAGGTGGGAGAAGTTTGGTCTGGGTTTCAACATCAGTCACTGTTGAGAGTGTCTGAGGAGCAAAAATCTTCCCTGTAATGCTGCTTTTCCTGCATTGAATAAGGACATTACAAACTTTGAAGTGTTAAGTATTGCATTCACTTAGATATGATTAACATCTTTCCTCCTCAAAAAAAAGAACAAAAAAAAAAACCAAAACCAACAAAACAAAACAAAAACAAAAACAAAAACAAAAACAAACAAACAAACAAAAAAAAAAAAAAAAAAAAAAAAAAAACAAAAACAAAAACCCTCCCAGGAAACAAATAAACAAAACAAAACAAAAATCAAAAGCTCTTTAAAAATCAAAGCATGGTGAGGAAAAAAAAAAAAAGAAAATAAAAGATAAAAAAAGGGAGTGAAATTATTACAATTTACTTACCTGACTCAAAAATCTGAAGTTTCTCTCAAAAAAATTATGTATGTATTTATTTGCCATCTCCAATTGTAAATGTATCCATTGTAGAAGTTTTCAGATATCCAGAAAAGAGCAGGAAAAACTGTACTTACAGAATTTCAGGCTGACAGATGTTGACTGATTTCCTCATTGGACATGCCAGGATAGGTACAATGGACTTCAGATATTCAGCTAAATAATTTGACTCTGCCTTGACCCAGCCTTAGTTATGTTTGAAGCCTCACTTTTACTGGAATTCAGCCTCTGGGAGAAGAAGTCCCACACACCATCACTCCATTCCTCTTTGTAGTCAGAGGTACAAAGAGCTGGGAGATGATGAATAAAATACTGTGGTTGTTTCCAGCACTTCATGTTAGCTAAGGACAAGTTATAGCTGGGTTTAGGAGCCTCAGTAACAGGCAGATAGCTCAAAAGTCATTTCCAATCCAAGCATAATCTAATCAATAGCCATAATTGTGGAAAATGCTGAAGACTTCAGTGGGCGCCTCTCATAAAAATTAGCAGAGAAACAGACTGAATTGCAAAGGAGAAAATTAAATTCTAGTGATTTTGTATGCAGTGAAGGCTCCAAGGCTGCAGATGAGCAGGCTCTTTTGGGTAGGCTAACGCTGTGCCAAAAGGACTACACAGAGTGTAAGGAATGAGCAAAAAAGTGCCATATGAGTTTCAGTGCAGATAAATTTAATGTAATGAATCTGGGGAAAAAAAAATAAAAATCTTATCTAAACCTGATAAGATGCTGACAGATTTCAGAAAGCAGAACTTAGAGTCACTGCTAACAATTTGTTGAATCGCTGGCTCAGTGAATACCTGTTCTCAACAAAAAAAAAAAAAAAAAAGTCTTTGGCATTATCTGGAAAAGTATTGAGAAAGAGATAAAGGCTATTTAAACCCTTATGCTCATATCTCGAGTGTTCTAAGAAGGACACAGTAAAGTTAGGTTATAGAAGATCACAGATAAAATAATTCAGAGCATGGAGGAAGTCTCTTTGCAGGTAAAGGCTAAAAAGGCTGAAATTCTCCACTTTGGGGAGTAGAAGGTTGCAGTGGGGAAAACTGAGGATTATGGAATCATAAAGGCAGCATGTAAAGTTTTACTTTTTGTTGAGGTTTTACTCAACAAATCAAAGCAATCGAGCTGGAAGCACGGATTAAAACTGGCAAGACATGAGTTTAAATCACAGAATGGCTTGGGATGGAAGGGACCTTTAAGCTCATCTTGTTCCAGCTGCCCTGCCAAGGGCAGGGCCACCTCTCCCTAAATTGGGATGCTCAGAGCTCCATCCAGCCTTGGACACTTCCAGGGATGGGGCAGCCACAGCCTCTCTGGGGACATAACGTACTTCTTCATGGAGAACTTCAGCAGTCTGTTGACACAGGGGATGGAAAGATGGGTTCAGCTGGTTCAGAAAGGGATTGCAGGAACCCCTGGACAGTTAATTCATGAACAAATCCAAAAGGGACATGAAGAAACCCTAATGCAGTGAACTGCAGCTGGCTGGGCTGGCCTGTGCTCCCCCCAAAGGGCTTCTCCTCCTGCCCCTCTTGCTCAGGAAAGCTTTGGGTGTGTCCTGCAGTCTGGGTCAGAGCTTCTGGGCAGATTTCAGAGCTGCTGGGTGTCTGTTTCTGTCACCAGCTGGTTGTGCCAGCCCTACAGAGGCTGGAGGATGAGTGCCATGTGCTCAGCCATGCAGGCTGTAACTGCTTACGGTAACAAATGGCTACGTACCAGGAAGAGCAGAAATACCAATTCAATTTGACTTAATGTAGTTATAGGAGGCTATTGGTTTTATCTTCAATATTAAATTCTGGTTTTCTGTGGAGCAGTCTAGGACCAGGATCAGAACAGAAATGTCAAAGGCACTAAATTAAGCAGTGATTCCTATGATTATTATTTATGGACTTGGTAGGATTTTCTTCATCTCTAGCCACTTGTTTCCACATTTTTACTCTCAAAGATTGTCTTATGGTTTTCAAACTTGATATGTTATGTCTTTATTTTCTTTTATGTCCATGTGTGTCTGAATGTAGCAGTCAAACACTGTATTACCAAATGATGTCAGCTCATTTATCTGGTGGGTTGCAAGAAAGGCAGACCTACATTTAAAGTGTTTAAAAGTATTCAAAGAGAAAGGAAGATCCTATGTTTAGTGTAGTTATTCCAGCTGTTTTCAGATAATGTTTCTTATCAGTTATTACTGTTTTTCTCTTCTGACTGTTTTTTATTTTTTTCCCTCCCATTTTTCATTTCTAGCTGCAGTTATGTATGCTGGCTTATCCTGAGGCCTATTTTCTTGCTTTCCTTTTTGATCAAGCGTGTTGCTGTTAAGTTCAAGCACTTGCACAGGTACCCACTGCAGAGATGGATGCTCTTGGCACCAGGAACAGGGGTGAGGTACAGAAGAGACAAAAACTTTGATGTTACATTAAAAATTCCAGTAATCTCTTTGAGATACTGCATATAACCATCATCCCAACAATTTAAAGAACACAAAAAAAGTCAGTAATGCAAAGAAATGGAATTTCTCAAGGTTGACTGGGGAGGATCTCATTGGATACTCCTCAAAATCCCAATAAACCTCTTTATACCATAGAAAGGGATGGCAGTGGCTGCATCCTCTGGCTCTTTGAGGTTCCAAAGTGATGTGAAATTTCACATGTGCATGTTCATGCATTTGGCAGTTTAATAAAGAGTGGTTTGGTCACCAGTACTTTGTGACTTTTGGGTGGAACATTTACCCACAAATTGCAGCTGAACATTTTTATCTCTCAATGTATTTTTTCTTCAAAGTCTTTGCAGTATGTGCACTAAATTCTTACCACACCTTTATTACCCGTGGAGCTCCACTGCAGTGGTTCAGTTAAAAATCCTGCTTTGTTCAGTAGTCAAAGCCTCACAGTAAAGTGCCCATCAATACTATTTTTAAGTAGCCAGTTGAAATTATTATTTATTAGCAGTACTAAATCATCCCCCTGCTAATAGTCTGCGTTCTGAGGGATTACAGTGGCTCCTTCTTGGGGACGAGAGTTGTTTTCTGTGATCAATGTGATTGCTGCTAATGGTTTGTGATTTAAGTGATTACCGGGCACCAAGAACAGTTTTGTAATTCATTCTCCCCGGTGAATAATCTTTGGTTTCCTGGATACATTTTTTTTTTTTTTTTCTGTTTATCAGTTGGTTAACTTCGGGTAAATGAAAGAGAGGAGTGCATGAAGCTGCATCAAAGCACAGCTCAGGCTGCACTAGGCAGGCTCGCTTTTCCTCTCTGCACAGGGAAGTATATTTTTCCTTTTGGAGCCCTGCTCTGTAGTGCAGGGCTCCTTTGAAATATTGCATTTGACACAAATGGTGGGAAACTTCTGAATTTATTAAAGAAACCCAGTACACCGAAGAGCTGGAATAGTGAGACTTGTGGGCTATTTATGGCAGAGCTCCTAATTTGGCCCAGTGTGATTGTTATCTTCATAGACACAGGACGGGGAGGAAAAGGCATTGTTATCTTTACCCAGCTGTAGTTATTATCTACTAACTGCACTTGGAAAAGAGTGGACTGCACAAAATGCATGGCACAAAGGAGGGTGGCAAACTGTTGGAATAGTTCTGCTGCCTCGGACTGGCAGAGCTGTGATGAGCTATTCAGGTGAGCTGAAACAAGCCCTGACAAAAGCTCTACAGCACACTTCGCTCTGCATTCTGCCTGTTTTAAAAAAAACTTCCCCTCTTTTCTAAAAGAAATACTACTTGTTTCCACAGAGTGGTTTTTCCTGGCTATTCTTTTGCTATGTACACACCAGGCAGCCCCGTTTCGTGGCTGAGCCAGGCAGAAAAAAAAGGATGTTCTTGTGTGTCTTTAAAAACTTCCTGAAAAGCAGATTTTTAACAAAATCCTCTGTGTTTTGCAGTTTCAGGTGCGAGAAGTGGGACTATTTTCTTATTGATGTTAAGTTCTTGTTTGTAGCTTTTAGAAAGTAAATAATTTGCTGTATTAAATATGATTTTCTGTCAAGATAAATAGCTCTGGCATGAGAAGAAGCAGATTACAGCTAGACAGTTCATATGCAAGAAAACCATCAGATAACATTTATAAGTTATGAAATTTTGTTGAGTCTGAAAGTGAGACAGTGAGTTCTACATATACAGATGTGCCTGTTTGCATTTTACTGATCATGACACTGGTCATGTCAGCTGTATGCTGTTAAAGGATTAAAAAACCTTTGTGGTGCTTCAAGAAGACCTTATAGAAAATTAAAACTTGCACGAAGTTTATCCCAGCACACGGAAAACCAGCCCAATTTTTAATGTCTCTGGAATACACTACATCAAACTACACTTCGAGATGTTAGGTCACTACACAAGTCTCGACAGAATTTTCAATTCCAAAAGAGATGAGAGAAAATCTTACAGGTGAAACAAAACTCTCTGTTTGCAATTCCAGTTTCCTATATGAACAGTTTATATGTTTTGAACCCTCAGTTTTCACTAAAACTGGAGAAAACAAACAAAAAACCCCCAACCCTCACCTCTTTTTCACACTAGAAATCAGATTTCGAAAGGCTGTTTTTTCCAACATTCCTGTGCTCCCGTTATATTTCTCTCACAAGCACAGTTTTGCTCTTGTAAATGTCTTTAAGAAAGTAGATTTACGTAAATTTTGTCCTTGTCATGTGTAATGTAGCCAGATTCATCCATTCCTTGATGCCATTAGTCCTGATAGATTCTCCTGCTCAGAGATCTTTTTAGGAGCTGACACATGAGCACAGGCAGTGCCCTCAGACCTTACTTACCCTTATAATCAGGATTTTGTAATCAGCCACACATTATGCAAGGAAGGGAATGATTATAGCATCGCCTCAAATATGATGCCAGAGTAAGTTAATTTCCTGGGCTGGAAAACTTTCTGTAGTGGATGAATATACCTTGGTAGTGTAAGGTTGAATTTAGAGGTGCTCCCAGAGAAGCTTCATTTGAAGTTAGTGAAAAATTGCAGTTTGGTGGACTTATTTCTGCTGTATGATTATCTCAGGACACAGTGTCACCTATCCCTTGGTGCTCTCTGGGCTGGCCATGAGCAAGCACAGGATGATTCCAGAGGCTCCAGGGCTGTCAATGACTCCAGTTCTTTGTTAATTAAGGGAGAACAACCTGGGGAGCAGCTCAGAACCAGTCTGAGAGGTGACAAAGCCAACAGGAGAAGCTCCCAGCAGAGAAGAAATTCAGATGTGTTGAACTGCAGAGCAATGCAGAGAAAATGAGTGCCCTGCCCAGCCTGTGCTGCTGCATGAGGCTGCTCCAGCCCACATCCAAGGCTTTGCCCTCATGAGCTCCGTGAGCTTCCCAGGCAGCCTGCTTCTCCAGCCTGTCCAAATCCATCCTTCTGCCACTTGTTCCACCCACCAGTAGGAGCCTGATGTGTTGCAGTGGGTGACTTCAATGTGTACACAAGTTTTTGTATGACCCCTACTAATTTTCTGCAGGTAATTTATTTTTTTTTTTTTTCCCAGCCAGCTCACAATGAAATTAGAAAACAACTTGATTGTACTCTGCTGGTTTTGCTTCCGCTGCTTAAATTCACATCTTGAGTTATTCCAACCCAATGTTCATCTATAAACAAGCCCTGGGGAGTTCTGCTTTGTTCCAGAAGGCTCCTCCAGTTCCTTGGCAGCTCCTGGGATCCACCAGTGCATCACAGCTGAGGGAAGGGGGATAAAGATGGCTTGTGACAGTGGGAGAGCTGGGCTTCCAGGGATGCCTCGCGAGGAGCTATCAGGAAGAAGGATGTCAGACAGCTGGCTGCAGTCTGAATCTGTGGTGGCCAGGGGAGGAGGAATTTGAAGGTAAAAATCTCTCTGTGCAGCAGTCGTACTCAAGCAACTTTTAAAATGAGTCTTGCGGTTTTTATTTCCACTTTAAGTAGGGGGAAAAAGTGCTTGTCCTGCTGCCTTGCAGAGTGGCTGGAAGGACTTCTGGAAAGCCCAGCATGTCTGTTTTCAAGTTCCCCTCAAATTCTAAGCTTAATGCTAATTCTGTTTTGCAGAATTATTCATTTATGACCAGAAAGCTGGTTTAGATTGAAAGCATTTTGGGAGTGATATGAAAACACTAAAATCAAGTCTCACTTTCGGGCAGAAGGAGAGAAACACTATTTATTTTAAGTCTGTTTTCTGTAGTGCTCTCAGTGTTTCACAAGAACTACTCAATATTCATACCCAGCTTTATTATATATTTCTTATTTATTATTTTTCCTCATCCTGCTATTAGCTTTTGTTTCCATGTGCCAATATATGTGCACATTAGTCTTTCTGTGGGATTTTAGGCTAGTTCTTGGCAGGGAATCTTTTGCTAACCCATCCTAGGAAAGCATGAGGCAGTCAAGACTGAGCAGCACATCTAGAAAGGGAAACCAAAGTTGTTTCCATTATGAGAGATATCAAGATGTTTGCTTGACCCCTTGAGAATTTAATTCTGTGCAAATTTAATTTGCACAGAATTAAATTGTAAAGATTATTCCCAATGAGGTTTATGTATTTAGATCTGTGATTTCTAAATTTATACTGAATTTATCCTTCTTATCTTATAATGGTTTTCAGAAGTTTATATAAAAACAAAAGCATCTTAAACATAGTGTTTAAGTTAATACAATAGAAATTAATTTCTTGACTTGCTCTTCAAAGTTACACAGCAAATCTATCAATAAGTCTTTTGTTGCCAAAATAAATAAATCATAGTAAATACATAAATAAATACAGATAATAGAAAGTGAAAAAAAATACAAATGTTCTACCTGATATTTCTTTCTTTGAATCAATAAAATAACAAATCAAAGAAAATATCTGTTGCAAAGTCACTGGAAAATGGAAAAAACATTAAATAGGGTGGAAGAAGTGGAGAAAGTGTGATTAACATTATCAATATAGAAGCTTCAAACATGGGATTAAAAATCATTTTAAGATATGCTTAAAAATAGCAGTCAAAGGACTTTTATGGAAGACAGAATATATTTTCTCTTCCAATAGAAAATTAAAGTTTTTAAAGTAATTTCCACTGACAGCAATGTTATTCTCTATGTTGTTGTAAGGTACCAGAACGCAGGTGCTGAAGCTGCCATCACCAAAATTACAAAATTTCCTTTAGATTGACAAAGTTTCTGTTAAAATGTGTTTGAACATCTCTCTTCACTAGATAAATTCTTAAATTAATGTTGGTCACAAGGGTGTGTAATAATAAAGAAATAAGGAAAAGTTCATTCATTGGATAGCCAGAGAGGCCTTCAATAAAAAGTGGTTGATAATGATTGCTGTATAAAGAACTTTGTGGGGCATGTAGCCTTCAAAGGTATTCAAGCATTGCAAAAGGAAAAAAAAAAAAGGAAAAGAGAGTAATTAATCATGACATTACACTAAAGAATGAATCTGTGCTGAGTTTAATAGTTTTGAGGTACTAAACACTCGTGGTTTGTAGTACCTTGAGGACTTGCAGCTAACTCTGCCTGCTTGTTTATTGGAGTGCTTGAATTTGAATGAATGTCTTCTAATAAAAACCCTGGAGAAAGAAAATGTTTGAGCCTTCCAATAATTCCCTGGAATCCTGAAAAAAGACTCTGGAGACTTGAGTAGCTGTTCCATAACCATATCCTAAAACAGTAGATATGTTTCCCATTTCCCATAAGTGGGAGCCTGTCAACAACAATTTCCTTTCCAGCACTTTTCTTGTATCCTACTCCAACTTGTCATGCTCAAAATCAAGTGGCTCTGTAATTGGAACAGTTTAGAGTAAATTGATTGTCAGGGGGTTTTTTTGTTTGTTTGTTTGTTTTTGTGGGGTTTTTGGTTTTTTGGTTGGTTGGTTGGTTTGGTTTTCGTTTTGGTGGTTTTTTGGTTTGGTTTGGTTTGGTTTGGTTTTTTGTGTGGAGTTTTTTTGTTTGTTTGTTTGTTTGTTTTTTGTTTTTTGGTTTTTTGGGGGGATGGTGTTGTGGGTTTTGTTGTTTTGTTTGTTTGTTTGTTTGTTTGTTTTGTTTTTTCTCGTGTGTGTGTGTGTGGTTTGGTTTGGGTTTTTTGGTTTTTTGTTGTTGTTGTTGTTGTTTTCCTGAGGTAGAATAACTGGGTCCTATAAATCAGAGTATTGGAGTTGTGAGAATCCCAGTTTCTGCTTATAAAAACAGGCATTTGTATAAAATTAGGCAATAATGGCACAGACAAATAATGACAATAGCCCAGTCTGTGCTGCAATCAGCAGATCTTCCTTTGCTTGTGTCAACAGCTGATTTGGTTGCTGACTTTCAGGCTACAACTACTTTCTGTAGTTCTGTCATCTCCACCTCCACAATATTTTAATTCTAACATGTCCAGAAAGAAAAAAAAATATTGGTATATATCAATTAAGCAATTAATTTGTTAGTACTTCTTTAGTACTTGAGATAATGAATTTGACCTAATCATCATTTCTGTAAACTGCCTGAAGTACAGGGCTTCTGTTTTGTACAAACCTCAGGACCAAAGGCCAGGGCCCACTTGGTTTTGTGTGTTTGACTCTTTGAATTTCATGTACTGATGCAAGTCCACCAGTTTTGGTTAAATAGTGTGAAATAGTGGGGTTTTTTTGTACATGGATGTAGGCAAACTTCTGTGCATTGAATGAAACTCTGTCTTCAGTCAAGGCAGAAGCTTTTTGCCTCTTGAAAAATCTGAATTATTCTATTTGTTATTGCTTACATTTTCAATGTTTGATTTTTAAATTTCCCCCATTGCTGCTTAATGTTCCCAGGAGATAAATGGCTGTTTGGAACAGGAGCTCAAAGTACAGAAGTGGATTCTGTAACTCTCTTTGTTACCACTTTGACCAGTGATAAGAAATTTTCTAGGTCGTTTAGTGTCCTTCACATCAGCATCCTTTGTTGTAAAATGAAGCTAATCCTGTTTTGAAAAATCCTGGAAGAAAAATTATTTCCTTTAAAGCCTGTATGGAGTTCCTCTAGCACTCTAAGTCATCATTAAAAAAAAACCCCTTACATTCCTTAGAGCAGGTCTCTCTATTTATGCTGTCAGGTCTTCAGATAGTAACCATTAATTTTTGAGATCTCAGGCGATTATCTTTTTAGCAAATTATTCTGAGATTGTAATTGTGTTTGACATGTGAAATAAATACTTATATATATATATGCATAATTGATGCTATTTTGAGCAAATGCATTTATGTCCAAGTGTTGAGTGCCGTGTGTGTGGTACAAAGCTCACCTGGATTAGGAAGGAAATGGGATAAAGTAACTTTCTTAAATGCAAAGAAAAGCATTTAAGTTGAAGTTTACATAATTGAATAAGATTGAAGGCAAGACTATTAAAAGGACAGGAAGCAAAGCTTTTTTTTTTTTTTTTTTTCAGATCTGTTTATTTTTAGGGTGTTTTTATTACAGGAAACATCAGCAAAAGGCCTGGAAATATAAAATCCCCCAGTGTGAGAATTTGGACCTGCTGGAGTGAGTCCCCAGAAATGTTCTGAACTCTGGATCACTCCTGATGTGGAGCCAGGCTGGGAGAGCTGGGGGTGCTTACCTGGAGAGGAGAAGCTCCAGGGAGAGCTCAGAGCCCCTGGCAGGGCCTGAAGGGGCTCCAGGAGAGCTGGAGAGGGACTGGGGACAAGGGATGGAGGGACAGGACACAGGGAATGGCTCCCACTGCCAAAGGGCAGGGCTGGATGGGATCTTGGGCAGGAATTGTTCCCTGGGAGGGTGGGCAGGCCCTGGCACAGGGTGCCCAGAGCAGCTGTGGCTGCCCCTGGATCCCTGGCAGTGCCCAAGGCCAGGTTGGATGGGGCTTGGAGCAGCTTGGGATAGTGGAAGATGTCCCTGCCCATGGCAGGGGGGTTGGAGTATGATGTTCTTTGATGTCCCTTCTGTGGATTCCAGGATTCTGTGCAATGGGGTTGATTGATATCTGTACAGCTTATTTGTTAAAGCATTTTAAGATTCTCAGTCTTTCTTCATCTTTCAGAATGAAACCAACACTTCAGGCATTTACCTTTTCCTTTTTTTTTTTTTTTTTTTTTTTTTTTTTTGGTGTGTGTGTGTTTTATTCTTGGATGGCTTTAAACCTAAAATTCGTACGTTCAGAAAATGGCCAGAACATTTTCTGTGTCCTGAGAACTGATGTCCATGTAAGTGACATTTTTAAGGGTGTCTGACAATGATCTGACTGTGGTTCGTGGCTCACCGACCAAGGAAATTGCAGATATCCTTTTGCCTTGCTCAAAAGTGTTAAGAATCTTGCCATTAGCAACTCAGCATTTTGCACATTAGACAAATAATTTGCAGTGCTCTGGCTGAATCACAGAAGAACATTGACCTTGCACATGTTCATGCTGCTCTGGTGCTGAATTTTATCTTCACATGAGCAGATTTCTCTTGTTGAAGTGTTAAAATACATTCTCAGAAATGGAACTGTGTAAAATGTTCCTAGGACGAGGATGATTTCAGTTTCAGATGTGCTCATGTCTTCTTTATAAGTAAGTAAATTTAATTGGAAGAAGGGACAAACCTAATAGTTTAACGAGAAGCACTCATAATATTATTACTTTTTAAAAAGCACTGCTGTAATGAAGTGGCTTTAAATTACTGAGTGGATAGATTGGGGAGCTTGCTCATTTTAATGGCCAAAGAGCAATATGCTTAACTTCATCTGATGGCCAGGATGCACTGCAATACTTGGCTGAAACACCTGAAGGAAAACCTTTTATATTTCACCTTACAAGGCCTCATAAGTAGCCAGGCCATGCTGTTTGAGAAATCTGTGCCCAAAGGTTTTGAATCCCAAAGGTATCTGAATTTAACCATTAACTGAAGAAAAAGAGGACATGGAACCATCTGGGGTTTTTTTGTTTTGTTGGGGTTTTGTTTGTTTGTTTTGGTGGTTTTTTGTTTTTGTTTGGTTTTTTGGGGGTTTTTTACTGTTTTTTTCTTTCCCCTATAATCTCTTTTCTGTGGGATTTCTTACAAACACTGAACATTAGCTGAATCATAAATTCTTTCGTGAATCAAGTAGAGGATTAGTTTTTCTGTCTCTATGATCAGTGCCTTTCTTACTTACATTTACAGCCTCTCACTTAGGTTTTTCAATGATAATCTGCACCACTGCTGGTTTATGCTCATCTCCAGTGAGCGAAAAAAAAGAAAAAAAAGAAAAAAAGAAAAAAAAAAAAGAGACAAATATATCTTATTATTGATGAATCCTGACCTCAACTGTTTTCCATTATTTACTCAGGTTTCTGTTCTCCATTATGTTTTTCAGTGGTTATCACCACAAAGGGACTACCTAACTTTTAATCTGTATATTCAAACAGACCTTTTTCACAAGCTTTGCTCTGCACATCTCAATTCCTTTGTTAATTTTTCTGTTAGAAATTAAAGCCAGTGTAAGGCCTTTTGAAAAGGATTTTCTCACCAATGAGTAGCTTGACAATGAAATTGAGCATTCACCCAAGGGAGGGGTTATCTGGATTGCAGTGCATCTGCTTGATTGAGGTGAGGAACATGAATCAGGATCTGAATGTGTCATCTAGAATGAAAATTTCCTTAATGCCCCATCTTTCTGCTGATTGCTGTTACATGGCTCAACTTGGGTGACCCACATGAAGACAGGAACAGTGATGGCATCATCCAGGAGGTTTCAAGCATTTTTGGGTACTGGGAAGAAAGAAAGGTTGACAAACAGCCTCTGTCAGGCCCCAAAAATAGCTTATTTGGTAAAGCAGGCTGCAAGTTTGTGTGCAGTATTTTTTTGGCTGATTTTACTGATTTATGTAGTCTAAAATTGTCTGCAGTGCACATGAGTTTAACTATGGCTGGTGAAGCATTAGACCAAAAGCATTTTGCACAGGCAGCATTGGAGATATTCTTCCTAATCCACACCCAAGGTGATATTTGCCATCCTTCTGTATTGGTGTAATGGAATAAATACTGAATATTCTGTTCTGTAGAGGAGTAGTGCTGATTAACTAAAGGTATTGTTTGTTATTTGGCATTTGGTGTAAATGTGCTTCAGCCACAACCAGTGTAAAATAAATCTTTAAAGTATTTCCCCTGTTATAACACGACTTGTCATGCAGCTGTGCACATCTTTTGCCCCTGAGACCTTCACAGGTACAGGAAATATTCAGTGTATCCATATATAAATGGTAGGGAGAGAAGAGCATTAAAGAGAACTTCAGAGGCAGGTCCCAGTGTTAATTCTCTTGAAAACCTTCCTGTTCTGGATGTGTTCTCCCTTGAGCTGTCATCCCTGGAGGAACCAGACTAAAATTGTGTGCTGCAAGATGGAGCAACATCCTTCCTGTCAAAGCTGGTTATTTAGTACAGGGCTTGCTGCTTTAACTACCACATCACCAATTTTCTGGCAGAAAGCACTGAAAGAAATGAGTATTTTCCTGAAGTGTAAGGTTAATACAAACTGACCCACCTGCAAGTTCTGCTGTGCTTGTTGTTAGAGATGTTTCTCAGAGAGTTGAGATACTGCAGGTAGGACCACAAGTGGGCAAAGCTTGTTATCAATATACAGAACATTTCCAGCATTTAAAAAATGTCATCTGACCAACAAAGAGCTGCAATATCACATAAATTAACAAATAATTTGCACTGCATGATGCTGTTTGAATTTTGTTGCTCCCCCCTCTTTTTTATTTTATTTATTTGTTGGCTTACAAGACCACGTAGTGGCAGGAGGAGGAAAAATGCTTCTGACTGAAAGCGAGTGGGTTTAGATTAAATGTTAGAAAAAAATCCTTCCCTGTGAGGGTGGGCAGGCCCTGGAACAGGGTGACCAGAGCAGCTGTGGTTGCCCCTGGATCCTGGAAGTGCCCAAGGCCAGGTTGGATGGGGCTTGGAGCAGCCTGGGACAGTGGGAGGTGTTCCTGCCCATGTCAGGGCTGTTGGAGTAAGATATTCTTTAATGTCCCTTCTGTGGATTCCAGAATAGGAATTCCCAATGGGGTTGATATCTGTACAGCTTATTTGTTAAAGCGTTTTAAGATCCCCAACCTTTCTTCATCTTTCAGAATGAAACCAACACCTCAGGCATTTATCTTTTCTCTTTTGGGGATGGAATGGGATGAGCTTTAAGGTCCCTCCCAGCACAAACCATTCCATGATTCTATGATTTCCACCACTCTTTTCACCTCAGATCTTTGATTTGTTCATCCACAACACACAGGTGGATGAACTGACTGTCAGCTTTGGGCATCAACTGAAATTTTCTGCACCCACTTTTAGCATCTTTCATTTACAAACAAGGCAAACCTTAAACATTTTCCACTTGCTCCCTTACTAAAACCTTTTTTTGCATCTGGTAGGGTGACTTTCACACTAATCAGGTGTCAGTCTCCTTTTACTTTTAGGAAAATGGAATGTTTGAAGATCATTGGCTTGTGTGGGTAAAATTAAATTGTTTCATTATTTTCCCAAAAGAATAATATGTTAAACTCTCAGCAGCGTGGCTTGACTATAGCCTGTGGGTCCTGACCTACATTTTTTACTCTACAGAGCATGAAATATCTTGCTATGTATGATACAAAGTCACTGCATGGCTAGAAATTACACTAAATTGTAAGGCTCTGGTATTCTGGATTAAAAAGTGACTTAGAGCTGCATCTAGCTAATCATTATAGTAAGTAAAAGTCTGATATAATGCAAAATGAACTCAGTGTTTCCTTTTAGTTCCCTTTTAGTTCCCTTTTAGTTTCCTTTAGGTTTCCTTTCTTTTCTATCTCATTGATTTTCTTTTTTTCCTTGTTTTTTTTTTTTTTGTATGTTTGTTTGTTTTTAATTTATAATTAACAGACTTGATATCTTAGTGTTCAAATTATCCTAATAAATAAAGTACGGAAAATTCTAATTCTCTGCACTTCCTGTGATCCAGTGATAATAATGATGGGTGTTTCAAACCCAGCTTTGACAAAAATAAATGATGTCCTGAACTTTGGTGGCTTTGCAAAGGCAAAACTCTTGTGCCTGTTTTATCCACCAGTGTAAGTAAATAGTTCTATTTCCACAAGTCAGCTGAATAAAAACATTTTGGGTTGTATGGTAAGTGAAGACTTAATTTTTTTTTTTTTTTAAGGTTTGGTTAGATTGGTTTTCTTGTTTGTTTGTTTGTTTGTTTTTGGTGGGTTTTTTTTGTTTGTTTGGGGGGTTTGGGGGGGGTTGGTTGTTTTGGGGTTTTTTTTGGTTTTTTGGTTTTGGTTTTGGGTTTTGGGGTTTTTTGTGGTTTTTGTTTTTTTTTTTTCCACCTATAGCTGTGCTCAGTCTCTTCCAAGTGAGGTCATGTCCTCTAGGTCAGGGTAGCGTGGGCTGGTGATGAAGTTTAAAACTGCAAACTAAATTATATTTCCTTGAGCTACACTTCAGGCCCTTGAACTCTGCCATAACACTTGAAGCAGTTTCTGTTTTGTGAAAAGTTTTCCACAGTAACAGAGAGGTTGCCTTTTCTCGCCCTTCTCTGCATACCTGGGCTGAGACAAAAATAAACCTCAGGCCATAAATTCAAGAAACACGAGGAAACCTTGATGTGTGTGTTTTGTGATTCCTTCACTGAAATGCTTGCCTTTTTTGATCCCTTATCTTTAAATGGAGCCATCTGCAGGTGTGAGTGTAAATCCTCATGAGTGCAGTCCTTGGTCTGTGACAAGAGTGTCACAGTTATAAATGTGGCTGTTGTGCAAGGAGTGACTTAGAGCACAGCCCTGGCACTAAATTTACTGAATACTGCAAACTGGGTAATGTCTGATGATACATTATTAATGGAGTTGATAATGATACTTCAAATACAGGGGAGGGAATAAAAAGACAAGGCAAAGAACTCAAAGCCTGGTTAAAATAAAAAATATTTTTAATATGATCTCGGAGAATGTTTTAAATGCACTTGAGGAGATGAGAACTGCATCAATTACTGTGGACCAAGTAATTCCAGATTTGTTAAATTATAAAGCAGGGACAAAATTCCCTAGGGAATCCTGAAATAAAACAAATAGGTGAGGTGAAGGGAAGATCAGAGAGTGTTTTTTGTTACCTTTCACCTCTAATGTCACAGACAATGTCACAGCAGTCATTGAGCTGCTCAGAACTAGGCCAGAAGCAGAGGTTGGTTTGATTTGTGTAAGAATTTATCTTAGGCCCAATTCCACCTGAGAGAGTTCCTGACAGATTCCCCATGCATTATTGTGTATTATTGTGTATTATTGCCTTCCCCTTCTCAGCCTTGATGAGGATGAAGAGGAGAGCACAGCTGTCTGCCACAGAGCATTAATTTTCCACTATTTCCCCTGGCGGGCAGAACACAAAATCAAATGTTTTCTTTGTGAAGGGGTCCATGTGCTCCTCTCCTAAGTCTTAACATCTTCTGCAAAGTCATGTGGGGGATCTGGGGATTTGATAAAGCCCTGAAGGAAACTTCTGATCTGAGTGGGGTATCTTTACATCACACTGTGGAGCTGCAGAATATAGACTGTCCCTGAGAATTCTGCCTGCAGTGACAAACTGGAGCTCTCTTAGCATCTCTTGATCAATAGCTTGTCCCCCTCTCCCCAGTGTAAACATGTTTGGTGCATTAATTAAGTGCATAAGGTCAGCTGATCTTAAAATCATATTATTATGATGTGTGAGAAAACAACAGCACTCAATTTTGATTGATTTCCTCAATATATTCAGACAGATCTTTACCTTCTCTGGGTTGGCTTTCCTCCACTGCATTCATCACAACTGCTTTGATTTACATTGTGCTGTTATCTCATCAGATTTATCTTTTTTTTTCTTGACCCATTTGCAGGTTTGCTTGTTTTCAATTGAAGGGTTCACTGTGCTGTCAAAAGTAGCTTTACAAGAGGTTGAAATTTATAGCAAATGTGGTTTGTACAGGCACTTGCATTCCCTGAGTCCACAGATTCATCAGTGGAAGCCTGGTTGAAGTCCATGACATTATGTTTCCCATCATTTGGGACCTGTAAAAAAATGTTATTTAAAGAACAAAAAATACATTCATTTGAAAAAGAAAAAAAGAAAAAGAAAAAGAAAAAGATAAAAAGAAAAAGAAAAAGAAAAAGAAAAAGATAAAAAGAAAAAGAAAAAGAAAAAGAAAAAGAAAAAGAAAAAGAAAAAGAAAAAGAAAAAGAAAAAGAAAAAGAAAAAGAAAAAGAAAAAGAAAAAGAAAAAGAAAAAGAAAAAGAAAAAGAAAAAGAAAAAAGAAAAAGAAAAGAGAAAAGGAAAAAGAAAAGAAAAGAAAAGGAAAAGGAAAAGGAAAAGGAAAAGGAAAAGGAAAAGGAAAAGGAAAAGGAAAAGGAAAAGGAAAAGGAAAAGGAAAAGGAAAAGGAAAAGGAAAAGGAAAAGGAAAAGGAAAAGGAAAAGGAAAAGGAAAAGGAAAAGGAAAAGGAAAAGGAAAAGGAAAAGGAAAAGGAAAAGGAAAAGGAAAAGGAAAAGGAAAAGGAAAAGGAAAAGGAAAAGGAAAAGGAAAAGGAAAAGGAAAAGGAAAAGGAAAAGGAAAAGGAAAAGGAAAAGGAAAAGGAAAAGGAAAAGGAAAAGGAAAAGGAAAAGGAAAAGGAAAAGGAAAAGGAAAAGGAAAAGGAAAAGGAAAGGAAAGGAAAGGAAAGGAAAGGAAAGGAAAGGAAAGAAAAGAAAAGAAAAGAAAAGAAAAGAAAAGAAAAGAAAAGAAAAGAAAAGAAAAGAAAAGAAAAGAAAAGAAAAGAAAAGAAAAGAAAAGAAAAGAAAAGAAAAGAAAAGAAAAGAAAAGAAAAGAAAAGAAAAGAAAAGAAAAGAAAAGAAAAGAAAAGAAAAGAAAAGAAAACCCTCTGGTTTTTGGTCACTAATATGAAATGTAGAGTCCTATGATAGGCAGGTTTGAAGATCATGGTGCCCTTGGCAGCATTAAATTTCAGGGTTAAATGGGTATGGATGGCATTTCCTCTCAATGCCAGAATTAAGTTTCATCTGCCATACTTTGAGCTAAAGAAGGAACAGTAAAATATTATCTGGGCCTTCACTTAAAACTCTAAAAACTGAACAACAATTTAGAAGCTGTCTAAGGTGCATGCATATCCTACAGGTTTGTGCCAGAGAAATGCTATCAACATGAATAAAGTCAAAGAACCTTGGAGCTCTTGCAGATGTTGCTTGCAGAGTTTTCCAACGAAGTCTGCAGCCAATATTTGTATTTAGATTTCCTCCAAACTTACCCCTTTCAGCATTCACAGGAAGGAAAAACCAAGAAATCAAAAATGTCACTGAATGAGACTTTTGAACAGCCACTGTTGCTGTGTCTAAGTGGATGTGAATTTGCTTCATTTTTCAGACTCTTCCTCTGAAAATTATTACTTCCAATAATACAATCAGGCTTTGTGAAATGACCATAGCATTGATCTCTGCTATCATTTCCTCCCTCAGATACGAATTTCTGACGCAGAAATAAGAGAAAAGTGAATAATAAATAAATAATGCTTCCCCCAAATATGTTGCAAGCGCAATTTTCTGAAATTATTTCACTGTATTGAAATACCAGAGAGTTTCTGCTTTGCCCAGAGCTAATTTCTCTTGAACAGCAATTTGCTGGAGAACCTAAAGGGCTCTATGAAATTTTACAAGAATGATGAGTTCTTACAAAAAAAAAATCAGGAAGATAGATAACATTATCTCATTTGTAAATGTGGCTTTTATTTTAAAGCCACCAACAGATAACCAGAGTCTATTTTGTCTGATAAACCTTTCTCTAGGATATAGAGTAATAAAAGCTAAGAAATGCCAGAGACAGACTGAGACAGGGCGTGACAGAGCACATTGTAATTCATGTGATGGCTGAGGACATAAATCTGCAAAATGCACAACTTTGGGCCTTCAGAGGGAGTTGAAGGTGCTCACAAAGGCATTCAGCACTTCAGCAGGGAGGGCTCTTACACCTATTTGAAAATTATGAACTATTTTTCAAGCAGAGACATTCTTTTGCAAATTGCATCTGCAGAAAAGATCTGAAAGTAGCCAGGGATGTTTTGTTGACAGAATGGTTTGAGTCATTTGACAGAATATTTTTTTCTTTTATCAACAGAATCAAATTAGGGTTTCAACCAAATTAATTTTGTTTCATATGTAAGTCCTGCCTGACAGGATATATTCAAAGAAGGAGAAAAACACTCTGGATATAAAAAATGTGTCAATTAGGAGACAGGAGCATGAAGTTTCTATAACAAATTGTTCACTAAAGGGTAAGAAGTGAGTTTCCAGTGTAGGAAGCTTTGCTAAAGATATGTTTTGTTTTGAATTTTTTTTTTTTAATTAAGAAATCTTGACAGCTTTGTCAACAACAAGAAGTCTTTGCTATTACTTGTTTCAAGTACTTTTTCCCAATAATTATTAGAGACAGGGCAAAATTCTAGGGAGAATAAAGGAATGATATTTTGATCACTGCTTCTCAATTGTAAGCAAACCCACTCCTCTGGGCTTCTTTTCACATTAAGATAAAACACTTAGAAAAAAAATTCAGCAACCCTGTAGGCAGTAGGTATTTTGTAGGTAAAAAACCCCAGCAGCATATTAAAACCTATTTATCTAAAGGGTTAAAATACTTCAGAAAGAAACTGGAATTGTCAGTCAGGTCATACCGGGGGCAATCATGAAGATATGTGTTGGCCTTGCAGATTTGAGCATTCCTGTATCAGTGAGCAGTGAAGATATTGGACAACCTTTGTTAAATAGATGGAATCTGGTGCCGGGATAAACTGCAATTTGTGCTGTGCCGCATAAAAAAGCTTGGAATTACAGCAGTGTGTCCAGAACTGGTATTGGATCCACAGCATTCTGTGAACACAAATTTCTAAGGAATCTTAGAGGAGTGCTACTGTTACAATGTTGCAAATATAATGACGAGGCCATAAATCCAAAGATGGTAAAAAGGAAAGGCCAATCATTTATTGTTATAAAAGCGGCTACAGAAACAGGAGGCTGAGCTAGTCTCAGCCCCTCACGGCAAGTCAGAGCAAACAGATATGTGTACACAGGCCACCCCTCAGGACAGTTCAGTTCATGAGAGCGAAGCGCCACTGAGGGTGGTCAGTCCCTTTTATCGTCTCAGTCCCCTCAGGGATTGGTCCGTTTTGGATCCTTTCCGTGATTGGTGCATTCCTCGGGCTCTCATTGGTTCTTAGCAGGGTGCTTTCTACACCAATCATTCTTCCCGCCGTGTTGTGATTGGTTGGTCCTGTTCTCCAATGAGAGTGCTGGGTGGTGTCTCAGTCTCTGGGTTATCTGGGGAGGGTAGAAGATTCCCCCCCTCCCCTGGTATTGTCCCTTTAACTGCACTGGGGGATGCAGCCGCACAAAACTTCCACAAACATTTGTAACTAAACACTGCAACATTGTCTAAGAACCACTCCAACAACATTACAACAGTAAGTATTTGTAACAACGCAGAACTAGTTGGAAAATAAATACAGTTACAAACAAATCGAAACACACACAGCGAGTATACAGACACAACTATTAAAAAGTTTCAACCTCTTTTTTGTATCTATAACGCTACTATTAATATTCTATTGTTGTGGTTACTGCTCTGTTATGTGATAACCTCACTACGCTCCAGACACTCCCTGGCCCCTCCTCTTCTCTGGATAATGTCTGTTGCTTATCCATACAGAATCTTTGGAATGTGAACAGCACCTCTGCCAATATTGCCGAGAGTTTGGAGCAGGGATTGTGGTAGAACCAATATTTCAGAAACCTTCTGGTTAAGATACACTACTGGTTCCATTATTTTGGCTGTATCTTGTGTTATTGTGGAAAAATAACATTCCTTTTCTTGATGAATTGTATTACATATTGAATCCATGCAGTCAGCCCAGACATAATATAAGCTTCTCTCAGTTAATTACACTTCTAATTTCAAACTGAATATCACTGATGCTATTCTTTATTTTAAATTCTAAGCTGTGTTTGAGATACCTACACAGGTGTCTGAGTGGAAGAAGGGATTGTTTCACTGTATTTCCAGGTGTTTCCTCTTTGTGCCACTAATTGCCAGCATTTATTTGGTGTTACAAGTGTTTTTGGTTTTTTTTTTTCTTTCCTATTACATGCAGGTGATGAATATTTTGACCCCTGATGATGATAATGAACAATTAGATAAATGCATCAACAAGCAAATTTCCCTCATTACATTCTCATACATTGATACATGAAAGGCAATGCAAGAAGGTGCTGTAAGAGCCATTGAGTTAATTAATAGATAAACCGGATTCAGAGTTTTGGAAGTCAAATAATTTGTTTCATAGGTTCTGGCATTATCTTGCTACTTTGGAGTCTTTGCTTAAAGAAGATTATAAGAAGTTTGTATAATCAGATAACCACCATTGGATTATAATTGTTCTGAGCTAGGTGACAGCAGGGGAAAGAGACCTGGAATGACTTCTACTGGAGAAAAATAATAAAGTTTCCCACAGCTGCAAAAAGAAATCAATCATAGGTACAGTATGCAATCTTTCATGTGCAAATAATCTGTGGCTGATTATGTAGTGAGGCTGATGGAGCAGTGCTCACTTTCAGAGGTGTGTGCTGGAGCTTCTCTGTGCCAGGCAAATTCTGTGGTGTAATTTTCATAAACTCTGGTCCTAACACCTTTCTGCCTTCAAACAAGCAAAGTAATTCCTGTTTCAAGCAACATTTCTATTTAGAATTAAAATTAACAATTAACTTTTTAGCAGAAGGTGTTTGTTAAGACTTTGAGCTCGAACAAGTTTGTGATGTTGGCTTCTTACATTTTTTATTTAGAATTGGAGTCTGACAAGAAGTAGTTAGGTGAATGGTATGAGCCATAGTAAATGGACCAGATTATAAAAAAAATAGTGTGCTTGGCTCATGAGCAGATTTGTGAAGAGATTTGTTACAAGTTTTCTTCTTTACCTTTCACATTATCAGCCTTTTCCCCACCTGTCTGCCACAGCAGGACAAGTGCAGGTGAGACTGCCTAAGATTTTAATTGTTGATACCCACCTTCCAACTGAAATGCCATTTTCTTCAGAATTAATAGTGGTATGGACTTCCTGGCATATCCCACTTACTGTAATTGCTTATGTAGTATTTAACATTACTTGTAGTAAAGTGTAAAACTCAATCCCTTGGCATTGAATTAAATCCCTTTATTCTCCTGATATGCTTGTGACTGGTGAAGCATCAAGATAATCTTTGTAGCGTTTCTGGCCTCTGATTTGTATGGTCTGCTGAACTATTGACCATGTTCATTTTAACATGTTATATGCATTAGAAAATCAATGTGGCAGAGCAGATGGAAGCTTTTAAACTGATATGACCTCTGTGACCAAAATGTTTCATTTTCAGATCTTCTGCACTGAACTAAAAATGTGTGAATAGTGGACAACCTTGGCTTATGCAGATACTTAAAATATTAAGATATTAAAAAATATTTAAAAAAAAACTGGGTGTTTTTTTTTAATTTTTTTAATGTTTATTTTATTTTTTATTAGCATGACATTAAGTTTATATTTTCTGTTAGGAAAATCTTTATTTGGTTTGTTTGATTAAAGTCTCGGGAGGAGAATGGTTCGTAAATTACTCACAGAAATAACTTGGTTTTCCACCCAGTTACATCCTAGTTTGGCACTGAACAAATCTTGCTGACATTCTGGGGTTTGAACCTATAGGTTGGACTGCAAAATTTGTCAGCATTGATTTTTCTGATGAACACCCTGTGTGGAGCAGATCAGAGTTTAGCAGATCAGATGAGACCCAGTGCAGAGAACACGGAGCTGCTCCACGCAGAGCTGGCTGAGAGATGAGGGATGCAGAGAAAAAGCTGCAGGTGAAGGGATGGGAGGAGATGCCAACACCAACAGGGGGAGAAGGGAGGACTCAGAGGTGATAATTAACACTGCCAAGGAACAGAGCTGTGTTCAGGAGCTATTTTGTGCAGTTTGCAGGGATTACAAGTGTTTGCATGTTCTTTCTTGGGCTCTCGGTGTTGAACTCCTGCCCCAGAGTGTTCAGACAGGGTTATAAACCCAGATAATGCAGCTGGCAGTGATTGTGGGGGTGTCTTGTTCCTCACCATGCAGGCAGTGATGTGTCCATGGGGTGCTGTTTGGAATGCTGTGCCCTGCTCTGCTGGTGGCACACCTGGAATATTTGGGGACTGCTGGGGCTCAGTGCAGCCCAGAATTAGCAAACTGTGCACAGCTTCCCATAAGTGCCTCACGCTGGGCACCCACGTCCAGGTTAGACAGGGGTGCTGTGAATTTGCCACTGGGACCACAGGTATTATGTTTTCTGTGGTCTGAGTAGAAGATCATTGTCGCCCTGTTTTTTCAGCCTTCTGATGTTTGCATTTTTGCAATGGAGTTTCTCACACATTTTCATGTAAACAATGATTGTTTTGCATTCCTTTCTGGAGGAGGAGGGAATTGATAAGACTGTTGGTTGACCAGTGTGGTTGGAGAGGAGAATTTTCTTCCTCCAATCCATGGTCACTGTTGGAATTCTATAAATGTTAAGATCTGTAAATAAACTTCCCTTTTTTGCCTTGGATATCTCAGTGTCATTCATTTGTGTCAAATTATGACACATAGCAGAAAGTCAGGAATTACTGTGATTTACTGTGGAAGTTCTTCTCTTCCCATTTTGGGAGGCTGTTAAGCATGGCTTTGTAGTTTTTCATCGATAATTATTTTAAATCCTACTGAAAACCTCTGTGTTCTCTGTTTGTAGAACGTGAAAGAAAACAAAAATCAAAAATACCCAGCTGAGCAGGAGCCCAACTGAAACAGAGACCTGTTCCCTATTCACAAGGGACTCTAGACATCAACCCCAAAAATTGTAAAACTGTAGGTGAAGTTACTGATCTGAGTAATAAATTTTACATGGTTTTGAATGCTGGTATGTGGAATTGATGCAAATTTGAACTCTCCTGTAACTTTTGAAATGACAGCACACTCAGGGCCTATGGACAGTAGTAGGCCACTGCCTCTTTTTAAACAGATTGAGAAACGCTATTGAATACAAGGAATTAGGTCAATTGCTACTCTGCTTAGTAACACAATAAAAATAAACACGAGAAGACATTTTGAAATTGAACTAGTTAATAATATCCTCCTATTAGGATTTGCGTTATAACCAAATGAAATTAGTTTAATGGGGAAATGCAATAATATTTTTGTAGATTTTTCTCCCTGTTAAGTTAACTTTGTATATTTTAATGAATACCTTAATTAGGTACCTTTATTGATGCAGACATTTCAGAAATAAAATTTGCTTCTATGTTCTCCTTCACACACCAGCATCCATTAAAATAAAAGTAGTCCTGTAATGACTAAAGGGAAATTATTTTGAAAACTTCCTTTGCCTGCTGAAGGGACTTGGATATGATGGTTCATCTGCCTGAAGGCAGGGATACCTACATGGCTTCTGTGGGCATAATGCTGCACTGCTTATTTGGTGTTAATTAATGTGGTTGAGAGCTCGTTAAGCATATTGCCAGTGGTCTGTTCCACTGTATTTGTGTGTGTGTGTGTGAATACTCCTAAAATGAGATTTAAAGCCCTTTGTAGCTGAATCAGCGGCGATGGTATATTGGATGTGGAATATGAGAGTATGAAATGATTGCAATCTGTGAAGGGAGAATCGATTGACTGACTGAAAAATACCAACACATTCTGTCAAAAAAAAAAAAAAAAATAAAAGCAGCCATATGCCACAAATGCAGAGATTTATGTCGTGGGGCTCGTGGACTTGCAGGCTTCTGCTTTGGCAGTGGTAAATGTGAGTTGGTTTCTTTAAATATCCCTGAAAGCTCTGGGAGCTCTCCAGTCAGGCACCCAAAGCAGATCAGAACCAGCAGTGGGGGGTGTGTGGATAACAAATGTCTTCAATGTTGGGGTTCTGGGAGAACACTGAGGTGCAGTGGAATATTCCAGAAGGAAGCAAACAGGCTGGAGCAGTTCATCCATCTTACTGAGACAAGAGGTTATGGCTGGAAATAAGTCTCAGTCCAACAAGGACACTCTCACATAATTAGGTCATTGAAATGAGTTTTTCTCTCCCATTAAGACATTTCCTGACAAGGAGTTAAAGGGAAGAACAGAACATTTTTTTGGAGGGGATTTGGACCTCAAAAAGAAGAGGTACAGCTATAAAAAACCCAGTATTTTCCAAGCTGATAAGGAAAAAAAAAAGAATGGTAAGTGCACATAAAAATACACAAAAGAATGCAGATTGTGGAGTAATTCTGACTGTGTTCTCTGATGGGAACTTTCCAGGAAGAGCTCTTCCCTGAGGGCGACTTTCTTGACAGAGATTTTTGAACAACCATAATCTGAGGCATAAGGAGCACACAAACACAGAAAAGCTGTCTTCTAAATTCCTTCCAAAATCTCCATAAGGGATTGCAGTTCTCCATCTCTCAAATTTAGTAATATATTAGTGTCTTCTAGCCTACTGTGAGGATGATTTTCCTTTGGAGGATAGATACCTTCAGAACGAGATAATGCTCATTTCCAGGTGTTTGGTTCATTTTGGAAACCTTTTATGTTTGCAGAAAGTCAACACTGAAGTTATTTCACGTGGCTTATGAAGTCTTTTTGCTCTTCAAATCTGAGGTAGCTGCGAGGAATCTTGTCTTGCCCACGTGTGGTTTCCATTTCTTAAAAGAGGCCTCAAAAGTAACACCTGCAGTGTTTGAGGCTCCCTTTCTGTGCCACACCTGTGATTTCCAGATTCCAGCTGGGGTTTAGATAAGGTGGGTGAAGTGAGCTGTCTTGCAGTAATGGTAAAAGGAATCAGGAAATAGAAATACCTCCTACAGCCCTTGAGAAATGCAGCGGTGTGTTGCAGCAAGCCTCGGATGCCACAGTGATGTTATGCCTATAAAGTGTTATTACAGAATATTGCACTATTGCTGTAGAAATACTTCCTTCATAATTGCAGATTTCAGGACAAAAATATTTCACTTGCCTTAATTATCTGTAGTCATGTGATATTTCTAAATATGAGATATCATAATCCTTTCACTCAAATTTTAATTTACGGTATTGCTTCTTGACATTAAGCTGTTAAACCCATGTATTATAAGTTCAGAATAACTTCTTTTATGTTCTGGCACTAAGCTAGAGTTCTTGCCTTGTCTACTAATGCTGAATAATGGAAAATAATTAACTTTAAATTAAAAGTGTTGCTTTTTATTATATGACAGTATCAGTTATAATATGGATTTCAAAAGACATTTTTAAGTGCAGGCACAAATCAATTATACATAAAGAATAAATTATCTCTGTGGCAGAAATTAATGCTTGTTTGATGAAAGGCTTGTTCATGAGATGAAGTGCCATTACTGTCAGGTTGTATTGTGGTCTAGATGTCCTGGGAGGGAAGGTGAAACAATTCCAGAGGCTAAACTTTGCAAAAATACAACAAATTCCACAAAACATTAAGAAAAGACTGGATGTGGAAATCTGTGCTAAAACTGCCCCTTTGCACTTTTTTTTTTTTTTTTTGAGGCTCAAAGAAGGGCTGATAATTGTCAGCTATAAATTCTAATATTTTTTACAACAACTGTCTTAATTTACAAAATATTTTAAAATACAATGATTTTGATTGTGTCATCTAGGAGGGTTTTTTTGTAATTATGTCAATATTTTTTAATGCAAAATATTCTGATTTTTTTAAGCAATGCTTTTGTTAGAAATGGAAATCCCTAGTGATTGTCACTATAAACTTGATGGTTTTTACCCATGACACCCATAAATGGTAGTTAAACTGTGACTCTGAAAGTAAATCACAATTATTGAGGTTGGAGATGATTTATGAACAATGAAAGGGTCATAATTTCTTTCATCACCATTATTTGCCAAGAGTGAAAACAAAAAGATCAAGTTACTTGATTTGTCTTTGGTTTTGTTTTCATTTTTCCCCACTCTTTTTTTTCCCTGTTTATGAGTTTGCATGATGGAAATGGAATTTTCTGAGAATTTGTGTATACTTGTGAAAAAAAAAAAAAAAAAGGATCCTCTATGGAGATCAATGTCCTTTGTATAACAGTTTCTATAGTGAACATATTATATGGATTCAAATTGTTGTAGTCAGTACAGAAAATTAATAACACCTAAATTTAGAGAGTTTTATCATGAGAATGAATGTCCACGAAATATAACACTATTCCACATTACATAAGAGGGTTTGTGTAAGTGTAATGCAAAGTACATCTGAATTTATTTTTTTTTCCTGCTGCAATCAATATTGCTTCTGCAGCACTGCTTGTCTGTGCAGATCTGTTGACTATAAATTCTTTTGTGCCGTTTGCCATTGCTATTACCACTGGAACAGCTCACCTGGTGGCTTTTCAGAATAGGACAGGGCAGTGATTTAACAGCAGCGTTTTGACTCCCCGTGAACATCGTTAGATGAACCAATGATTAGACTGTCAGGAGCCGTGTCCCACTGTTGTACCTACACAGTTGTACTCAGGATATTATTATTTTAAGGAGAAAAAAGGCTGGTACAGCTCTAGCCAAAGGTAATTTAATCTTTGAGATCTGTAATAACTCAGACAAACAGGTTTTTTTTTTCACCGCAGGACCTTTGTTCTGTTCAGCAACAAAAGTTAATTTCCATTCTTGCTTAGCATTAAAATAAAGTAGTTGCTCTGTGTGTGTCTTTAGTGTTTCTCAGAGTTTGTGGGGTGTTTATAGGAAACTGAGAAATGGAAAAAAACATCCCCAAATATATGAATAGGATCACACATATTGGAGAGTTTAACCACCTTCATTAAACACTTGCACATTTGGTGCTTCAGATATAAAGAATTGTGCGTGTTCAATCCACACATGAAATCCAGCAAACTGCAGTCCATGATAGTTCTTCTGTGGAAGCTGTACCTTTCTTGGGACTGGGGTTTAATAATGAGGATGGGAATGCTGGACATGAATCCACTGGAAAAACCAAGGAGCCTCACAAAGCTGTGCCAGCCCCTGGGCCTGCCAGGGAGGGATGATGCTCAAGGTGCCCTGACTCCTAGGATAATATTCCTTTCCCAGCACACAGTAAAGCAGTTCTCAGCTCTCTCTCCTGTATTTTCAGGGATATTCCCAGGGGGAAGCAGCAAAGTTGCTTTGGCAGTGGTGACAGTTCTGTATCAACTGCAGGAAGCAGAAAAAGTTGTGGCTCTTCCTGCGCTCATGCAAAAAGCCCTCGCACTGCGGCTCAAAAGTAATTTCTTCTGTGGAACAAGGGATTCCCCCTTCTCCCAAAATAATAAAATTCAAATAAGGAAAAGAATCCCTGGCCCCTGATTTTCTGCTGCAGCGTTCTCTGCAATCATTTTAAGTTACACACTCCAAGGTCAAACTTGTTATTAAACGCTGTCAGAGGAGAAGCATTTGTTTGGGTGGGAAAATCTTAAAAATAGAAAGCCAAGCAATGAAAAATTGGGCCCCACAGTATTCTCTGGTAGAAGAAAGTGTTTTGTTCTGTTGTAATGTGAAATAGCACATTGGTTATTTTCAGCAGAGACGCTGCATTTTGAACAAAATTGAAAATAAACCCAGCAACTGCTGCCCAGCCCTGGCATGGAATTGAGGTGCTTAAAAGGGATGAGGGACACAGAACCTCACCTTAATTCAGACACCAGGAATGCCAGGAAGATGAGAGTCCTTCTCTGTTAATGCTTGTTCCTTTTTACTGAGGTTTGCAGTTCTTTACCAGAACCTTTCCCAAATGGATAGAGGGGTTGGTGTGAAGGTGGGATGAGGAGTTGTTTATTTCTTTTTGTTCTCACATGTTAGATAAATTACAGCTTCTCACTTCTCGGGGGGGAAAAGGCTTGAAAGTTACCCAAAACATTTTCCAAGAGTATCTGTGCATCATCCTTGAGAGTCAGTGGGAGTTGGCTAAAATAATGGGTCAGAGGTGTGAAATGCAGCTTCACTCTCTGCATAGCACAGACAGAAGTTAAGGTTTGAACAGTTTGTGCTGAATTGGTAATAACTCCAAAAGAGTAAAGTATAGAGTTTCCATCAACTGCAAATTGCCATAATACACACTGAATGTCAAGGGCTGGAGTGTCAAATAGCCTTCAGCTGCAAGGGTGAGCAGAGATGGGATCTCTTCACCAAGTTTAACATGGAAAATATTGTTAAAATCTATAGAATACAAGTGCTAATTAAAAAAAAAAAAAAAAAAAAAAAAAAAAGAAGAAAAAAAGAAAAAAAAGAAAAAACAACACTTTTTCTTCTCTATCTGCAGATCAATATTTACAGCGTGTATAACTTAAGTAATATATGCAAATTATTCCCTTTTAGCTTTCTTTTCAGAATGTGTGAAACGTCTTGAAGCATCATGTAAGACTAAGAAATTATAGTGGAGCACAGTTAAATGAATACCTGTTAAAGCAATACATCCTGCATGGGATACGATTGCTTGTGGGAGATGTCAAAAACTTGAACAGGAGATCAAATGAGTAGATCTGTAAGGCAGCATTAATCTCATTACAGCAGTAAGATATTTTTGCCTTACAGAAATAGGAAATACCAAGTCTGCTTCAGAGGAAGTTCCTCCATCCTTGGATGGCAAAGCATCACCCCAGCTTTAAAATATTTCAGTCTTTATTTTAGAAGCTGTTATTTGAAATATGCCTCACAAAAACTCAGAATGATTTGGTTGGAAGGGGTATTAAAATCCATCTTGTTCCAACCCCCCTGCCCTGGGCAGGGACATCTCCCACCACACCAGGTTGCTCCAAGCCCTGGGTGTTTTGGGGTATTACCAAAAACACTTCATCAGCTTATAAAGTTGTATCTTTTCAAAATGTGTTAGTCAACAGATCATAATTTATAAATTGTGATACGGAATATTTTTTTTTTTTTAAGGATGGATGTTTGGTATAATCAGCTAATGTGTTTTTAATTATGATTATCCTTGCCCAAGAATGGAAATTGTTCTGCTTTGCTATCTAAAGCACATAAATTAAAACACTTGCTGACACAATTTAATCAACAAAGAGCAAGCAATTTTCCTTGAGTCTGAGAAAAATACACTGGAAATAAAATTAAGTAGCACTAGTAACTCTCAGAAGAATGCTCTGCAGTCAGTGTGAAGCTGCTTTAATTTCCCAGTATGAAAGAATGACGGATACAATGGTAATGGTTGGATCTCCTGTGGAAGTTCTGCTGCCACCTGAATTCACAGATCCTGGTAGTTTTATAGGGGTATTAAACTCTGCTCCTGACCATTTCTGGAAGAGAGGTCAGATTTTAATTGGATTCAAAGATTCAGATTGCAATGTTCTTAAATTACTTATCTAATCCTCACCACATGTTGTTGGTTGGTTAGAAAGTTTTCTAATGGAGAATGGTCCTGATGTGCCCACCTGTAAACTGCCTTATCCCAGTGAATTTCAGGAATTTACCTAATTTGTTTTGTTTTGTTTTCTCAAAGGAAAATTTAATAACAGCTTTATGAATTGCTTTGTTATAGAAGATATTTTAATTTACAATGAAGAGATTTTAGTTTTAGTGTAGCAAGTAAGGGAAGGGTTCCCAACATTGGGTATTCAGGTTCTGGTTCTTCTCTGTCTGCTCTTCTCCCCAGCTCACAAGAAGTCATCGTATGAATATTGATAAAAATATTGATAAGGATATAGAAATAACTCCACCAGCACAGCTCAGTCTCCACTTTGGCTTTGTAGTTCTGGCTTCTCAATACCAAGATAAGTTATCCACTTTTTGTTACAGGATGTTTCATCAGAGTTTATTTTCTGTTAATTTTTTATCCATCTGCAAAGCTCAGCTTTCCTTCCAAGAGCACTTCAAAATGTGTTTTCCTTTAAGCAAGTATTTCACCCGGTGGTGAGCCTATACTTTTATTTTTGTTGGCTGGGAGTCCTTGTGCCAGCAGAGGTGATGTTGAAGTTGTGAACACCTGCCTGTTAGAAAATTAACTGAGACCATCAACTCATTTCACCAAGGCTAGCAAAGAGCTGTCAGATGGCAGTGATATAAACTTTACAACAGCAATCAAAATTCTTGTGAAACTGCCCAGAAAGGGTTCTGAAGGAGGTGGGAGAAAAAATAATAATAATAAAAAAAAAAGAGCAGGTCATATTAGCAGTAGAGTTGGACAAGAAGCAGCTGTGTCAGCAAAAAGCACAGAGCATGGGGTATGAACAGTTTGAGCAGTAAAATGCAGAATGTGCTTTTTAATAATATTTAAATGAGTCTTTTCTCACCCTTCCAATGAAGACAGTATCTCCTGTCTTGTTTATGAGAATTCAATGTTAAAACAGTGAAAAGTCTTAATATTATGCCATATCAGATATGTGCTGCTGTAACCATATTTGCTTGCAATCCTCCTTTTGCTTCATGGAGGATTTTCTCTGTATCTCTGAATAAGTAAAAGCCTTCAAAGGAACAATGCAGGAGAAAATGGAATAATAATAATAATAATAGCAGATAGACACTGTCTTTATTATGAGTATATGGTTCTTGACAGCAAATTAATTCATGATGAGTTATTAAGCCAAAAAAGCATTTCTGATATTTGAAAAGCGAAGTGCCTGTACTCTGTGTAGGTATACTTTGTTCTCTTCCCCAGGCCTACATCAGGCATTGTTCTGCTGCCATCAGGGAAAGCCTTTTGCTATTGTATACTCCTGACAGTTGTAAATGTGATATTATGGAGTTAAAGTTATGGAGGAGGGATGCAGTGGGAGAAGGTGATCGGCTCTGACTGTACCGAGGGTGCCCTCTGCAGAATGTTACATTATGCCAGCTTGCAACTTTATTATTTTTTTTTTTTTTTACAGTAGAAGTGCTATAAAGTAACATATTATTATGTTTTTTAAACACCAATAAATGTTTGTTCACATAGGAAGGAAAAGAAAAAGGTAAATAATGAAACTAATATCGGATAAAGTATAAACTTAGGACTAAACACAATTTGCTCCCAGTTCAGTACCTGATGGTGACTGTGATAGGCAGCTCTGGTCATGGACAGAATTTCTTGTCTTTCCTCACCGCGTGAGCACCAGGCACATTCAAGTTGAGGCAGGGTGGGTTTCAGTATACAAAGTGTTTTTCAGCAAATTCAGTACTAATAGAAGGTTTTGCACCCAGGTCATTTCCCTTTCCTCTTGGCAGGTGGTGGAGGAGGATGGTTTGCTTCAAACCTTGCAATGCCTTTGAAAAAAGAAATGAAATTTGTTGGCAGAAACATTAGTGCAAGAGATCAGGTCAGATACTTGAGCACGCAGCTTCTTGACGGGGTGAGGTGGAGATACAGGTTTGTGGAGAAGGAAGGTAAAAAAAAAATGCTTATAAGTAGGGAAACATATGGTTTGTGCTTTTAAACTCGTCCAAAGTACTTTTCCTTCTCCTCCACTCACAGCAATGTGAAGCCTTAGCTGGTACTCAATTAGTAACATGCTGTTGTGTGCTGGCTGTGTGGCAGGACAGACAGGATATGTTAATGTAGATAAATTATCTTTTTTTTTTCCTTTGACCCAGTGGGTTTTCAAAACCATTCTCTTCACTTTCATCTGTGAGATAGCAGGACACGGGGAGAATTTTGATTTGTGTTTCTTTACACCTGGAAGGGGAGACACTGCGAATCCACACGCAGATGTTCAGGCATCAGATAAATATATTGCCACCAGTGACCAGCAAATAATGAATTTCTTAACAGCAAATTTATTTCCTGTCACTTATAATGAATTATGACAACTTTTCAGGTCTCAAGTAATGAAGTTTGAGATCAATTTTGCTTTCCTCATATTTTTGACAGAACCCAAGGATCTGACTGTTAAAAACATTCTTTATATGCCCAGTGACTTCTAAAATTTTAAGTGAATGCATGATAAGCTGCTAAGGAGTATTAGTGCAATTTAAAACAATTTTAGTGAAAACTGAGAAAAATTACATGGCAACTGGTATCAGAACATAGGAAATATTTTATGGGTTTGGATAGGTTTTACTTTGTTTTAAACACAGTGTGTCATCCCATTGCTGGGATAGAAATAGTCCCTGTATGGTATTTTCAGGGCTTGAGTTCTCTGTAGTTGGAGAATAATTGCAGATTTTATATGCTAAAAATGAAGTGGAAAAAAAAATCCTTCTCAAGTGAGAGGAGTAATTTATTCAAAAAGATTTGAAGTAAACCTGAAAACATAAGAATATCACTATAGGTCATCTAGTTCAGTATCCTGTCACTGGAAGAGACAGAAAAAATTCTAGGGAAAAGGGGAGACAGGGCAAGCACATTCTAGATCCACCTGAGATCTTCCAGCTCTCTTCCAGCTGATTCCACCTCGCTAGCTTTGGACTTCAGTTAATTTCTGTATTTAATTACTTCATGTAAAGCAAAGTTTGGCTTTTGAACTTGTGTGGAACTGCAGCATCTACAGTATCCTTCAGCACAGGAGTACATGAAGTCTTGTGTGATCGAGCTCCCCTTCTTTTCTCCCCCCACATTTAATTATTTTTTGGATCCAAGCAGGTGCTGCCACCTTCTGAAGCCTCCTAAATTCTGTTCTAAAGGGGGAGAACAGCCAATCCCACCCACCTCTTCACCTCAAAAAGATTTGCAGGGCCCAGCTCAGCTGCCACCACCTCCATGCTGTGCTCCCTTCCTTCTGAAAGCTCCCAGTCTTAGTTTCCTGCTTTTCCCAGTTGATTTCCATGCAGGGATTTCTCTTCCCACATCTGCATAGTTACCTTGACAGCCTTTTTGGGATGTTCTTCATCTAAGGTACGTGGGTCCAAGGTGGGGCAAGTGCTCACCCCTGTGGACAACATTGCGGGTTTCTTTACAAAGCAGAACCCTCCAAAACACCTCCCCTTGTCAAAAAAAAAACAACCCCTAAAATAAAGTAATGTTAGTTTCTTAGCCTGGGTCTGGGGTTTCAGCCCCATGCAGATTTTCTGTGGCTGGGTTGTTGGACTGGTGTCACTCCAAGCTCTGATGTCTGGCAGCACATCACGACTGTCACGCTGCTGTACAATGGAACCCCTGAGGTGCAAAGAGGAAAATAAGGATATGGAGAAACCCCTCAAATCTAGGAATGATCTTATAATTTCACATGTGGCTGTATATAGACTGTAGGGTTGAGAGGTACATCAAATATACATAGTTGTATATTTAATCTGTTCAGGAGATCTAAAGCAGGGTCAGCTACTACTTAGTTATTTCTAGTAGAATAAATTTTTTCTTATTTTTTGGTCACAATTCTTTACTGTTCTTCAGGTCTGCTTATTTCTTATTTCTTTTTCTTTCTTTATTATCTTCTTGTTTCTTAGATCCACCATTTGATGTACTACACTGGTATTGTGTAAAATTTTCTTCTTACATATATCTTCAGCAGCCTTTGAAGAATTTGAAATGTACAAAAAAAAAAAAAAGGTGTAAACCACCCTATCATGTTTAGTTATATAAGAGGTATCCCTATTTGTTTCTCTGGCAGGCAACATTATCAACATTAAGCATCTATGATAATATCAGAGCTGTTTATCATCTCAGAGGGTTAAATAGACCATGTAAAAATATTTTATGAACAGTTCCATTAAAACTCCACTAAAAAAAGTCTCATCCACAAACCTTTCCTCCATTCAGCAAGAATTGTCCTTTCTGAAAATGTTGTCTTAAAATAAAAAAATTTAAAATAACAAAGCCTTATCAAAGTTTCCTTAAGGTCTATCCAAGCTTCTCTTAAACAAATCCCTTAGAAATTTAAGCCTAGATTACCAACATTGCCTCAGGGGCATCTCTGCTGGACTTCTATAATTAAAAGCAGAACTAAACAAAGACAAGACAAGGAATAACAAGGAAGGGATATAAAATATAATTGTTGTAGTTCCCAATTAAAAAGGGTAGGTAAGATGAACTTGTGTAAATAGTACACAGGGCTTTCACACCACCTTGTGCCGGGAAGGTCGGGATGACCTCTGATGGTGACAGCTGAGATTCCCATCTGGCCTTGGCATCTTTCCCATGTCAGGATCTTAAAACTTCACTCGCCTCATTTCACATCATGGACTGGAGCTCAGCCCTTCCCTTGGTCCTGCCGCAGTTGCTGGGTGTAACTGCACAAACACCAGTCTCTCCCCTGCTATCCCATATGCTTTTCAAAGGGCCCTTGAGAAGGTGGAGGATTTCTGTGATTCTGCAGGGAAAAAAGCTGCAGAAGGATGGGAAATACCTGCTCATCCCACAGTGAGCGTGGGCTGCTGTCCCTCCCTGTTGTGCAAAGTGTGCTCGTGCCAACAGTGAGCCTCGTGGCTCCTGGAAGGTGTCAGGGAGTTTTGTGTTCACTCAGGGATTCTCAGGGATGAGGTATCATTCTCAAAGCAAAGCAGCAATAGAATAGAAATTGGTTCTTCTCTTAATCACTCAAACGTCGTTATTTCAATCGCAGTATTTGCACTGGTTGCTGACTAGTGAGACCATTTGAGATATTCTCATCTATTCCTTTCTTCAATTATATCTCAGGGCTTACCAGACGATTTCACTGGCTCAGTTCTCTAGCTGGTGATTTTTCAATTAAGATGTGAAACATTTCTTTTTTGTTATATGGATTTAATTAAAATTCTTTGAAATATAATGCTTGGGGTTTGTGTGTCTGTCTGTTGCAGAGAAATTAAACTACTGTTGCTTGTTCTATCATTTAGAGAAAATTCAATTCTTTATTCTAAAAATGTGGAATTATCTTTGAAATATCATACAAACAGCTGTTGCCACTTATTCCTACAGATCTTCTCGTTCTTGAATAATAAAAAATAATTTCTATACCTTTCTAAAGCCACCAATAAGAATTTGGTTTTGCAGGATTTTTATTTCTGTTCTTTACTGGGTTACTGAACTATTTTCCATGCTGGTATTTTCATAATTAGCTTTCTTATAATTCAGTATTGAATAACAAAAATTATGTGACGGGTAAAAATGGCACAGGACACTGTTTATAACTTAGGGTTTCTCTGGCCTTCCAGTAGTGTTGCCTTAAAACCTGCAAGACCCAAACTATCTGTAAAAATAACAGCCATTATTAGTTTACAGTCTCTGCTTCTCTACCAGACTAATACCATTTTGAAGTCAATTCTAAGACATTGAAATTCAAAAAGAAAGAAATACTGAATTTATTCACTTTAGTCCGAGCAGGTTCATAGCAAAGTATGAAGATTAATAATTGGTTCTAAAATTCTCTGAGATGGAAGGCCACACTAAGTATTGGCATTATTTTATTATAATGGAATATTGAGCCCTCACCTCAACATGACCTATTGCTATCCACTGCTATATGGGCAGAAGAATTTGCTCTGTGTCAGATTTGGTTGTGAAGGGAATGATTCAGCCCCTTGATTCCTGGAGAGGTTTGCTTGTATGGAATAAAAAGAATCCAGAGAATAGCAAGAAAAGCACTCAGAAGTGAGCAGCTGGGACAAGCTGCTTGTGTCTGTTGAACTGCCCTTGACCCTGCCTGTGAGACTGGTGAACACACCTTAAACACCCGTGATAAACATGCGGGCACTTTGCCTTTAATGTGCATTTCAGGATTGTAAAATTGTCATCTAAATTTGCTCCCTTAAAACAACCCAAGCAGACCCAGAACCAGTGGAGAAAGGGACGCAGAATCCAGATCTGGCACTGTAGTTTCAAGGAAGAATCTGTTGAAAGATGAAATTTTAAATTTAAGTGCTCTAAGTGGCAGGTGTGACAGGGCTCAGGAGGATGAATTGTGGCTGAGTAGCCTCTGGCCAGGATTTTGCTTTTCAGTCTCTGGTTTGGAGAGTGGTGCGGATGGGGAAGGGGCTGCTGGGTTCTCCACTCTTCATCAGCAGTTCAGGTTCTGGGCCCCACTCTCCTCTGGATCATCTCTTTCTTGGGTTATGGAACCAAAAATGTGTATTCTATTTCATCTGCTGAAAGCAGCTGGGGAGATGTTTTTCTCTATCTCTTGTAACTCCGGGGGAGGGGGGCAGATGCCTTCTGATAATGGGCCAGCTGTTCAAACCAGGTGGGGCAGTGTTTGTTATCTCTGTCACCACCCCTCCTCCCTCCAGGGGATATCTGCTGCTGATGGGCCATGAAGACTCACCAAGGACAGGACACATTCCATCATCCCAGTGGGAGCAGCCAACCATTCCTACCTGGATAAAACTGAGACACAGGAACACCAGGGATCTGGTTCCACTGGATTCCTGGAGGAAGACTGGACCATCACTGGACCCTTCTCACCATCACTGGACCCTTCTCACCATCCCTGAACCCTTCTCACCATCCCTGGACCCTTCTCACCATCACTGGACCCTTTTCTCTCAGCAGAACCACATCTGCCACTCCAGAAGGACTCACTGTGGGCTGCTTCCAACCCCCTGACCAACAGGGTGTCAGGTTGTAGCTCTGACTCTGTCAGGGTTTTCCAGGATTGTTGTTTGTTTGTTTGCTTGTTTGGTTGGGTGGTTTTGTTTTCTACTACATTTGTATTGTGAATATTCCTAGTAAAGAACTGTTATTCCTATTCCCAAATCTTTGCCTGAAAGTCCTTAATTGCAAAATTATAATTTGGAGGGTGTGAGGGGTTTACATTCTCCATTCTGAGGGAAACTCCAGCTTTCCCTGGCAGATACCTGTCTTTCAAAACCAAGACAATCTCCCAGTACTGCCAGTGAAATAACACCTCAGCTTTTATTCCTGCATGCTCCTTCCCCCAGAGGAGGATTTGCAGAGCTGGTACCATGCAGCAAGGCACAGGAATCTGTATGTAACATGAAGGCCTTGGAAAGGGTAAAAGGGACTAAGCAGGACTTGATGCAAAAATCTTCTTAAATTTCAGTGGCTTCTGTTTTGTAATGGCAATATCTAAAGGGCTTACAGATCAAAGGTTTAAAACTTTGGCAGCACAGTCTGTACGAACCCCGAGCAGCAGTGAGATTCCAGAGAAAGATGAGTCTTCTTTGCTTTTTGAAGGTAAAATACTGAAGCTGTTCACGTCTTTGCTAGTCTGTGTCTTAGAGGTTGTTCACTAAATTCCTTTGAAACTAAATAATCACCTGCAATGGACCCGTATAAGCACAAAAAATTATTTTAATATCCAATAAAAAAGTAATTTGGTTTACTTAGTTGACATGATTAACGAATGACAAAACATAAAGTATGGTAATTAAAATATATTTTTTTTCCAGACTTCATTAACTACATTTATCTCTCTTAATTTTCAAATTGCTTTAAGCTTTTACTTGCGTCCCCTTTGGGAGATCTAAAAAAATTTGTAAGAAGATTGAAATCTTAGAATTCCTAATTCACATTTTAGCTGGATCTCCATTTGCAGAACTGAGGAAATCAGGCAATTTTCAAGCTTTGATTTACAATCTGTGTGAAAAGTACTATGTTTAAATCATAAACATATCATGGGTTTTTTGGGGGGTTTTGTTGTTTGTTTTTCCTTCAGAAGTTAAGTTTCACAGAAAGAATTGCAGAAGAAGGATCTTACAAAAGCTTAAACTGTTTTTTAGTGGATGAGAGACTGGGTACTTGTACAAAGTGTGCAAGTCTTTATCTCCCTGTGGCAAATAAAGAAAAGATCACAATTATGATCTGGATCAAAATCTATTCTTCATAAACTGTGGGAAAGCCCCTTCTCGGCATCCAGTCCTTCCTCGGCTTGAGTTTTGCAAAACTCTTTTTTGAGAATCCAAAACACATTCCATGTGATTTGAAGAATTTTGAATATGAGCAGGGAGAGGGGAAAGAAGGAGGTGATTGCTGCACAGATAAATTGCATGAGAATTTCAGGACTAGAAGGAAATGTCACTTTTAGCAGCCTGGTTTGGGTTGAAGGTCTAATGAACCTGTCGTTCTACTTCATTGGCACCTCTGATGTCCTCATGCATTTGGAAAATGAAGGGGCTGCCAGACAGATCTCAGCTGGGTTTGCCCAAACACAGATAGGAAAACAAAGGAATTGAATCAAATTTACAGATCAGAGATGTTGATGTCCCCAGAATTTATCCAGTTTATGCTCTGTCCAGCAAATAGGAGGAAGAGAGCTGTCCCACAGTGGCCAGGAGTGAGAGGGGTGGAGGGACTGTGCTACTCTGAGAGAGACAGAGACAGATAAAATGGATGTTCATGGATTGCAGGAACTGATGAAATCTTCTAATTTCAGGAGCTTTGGAGATGATGCTCAGTGAATTTGAGTGTGTTCAGGAACATCTCCAGTGCAGAAGGAATTTCCTGGGATGTGTAACATCTGTATTGGTGTATCCAGCTGCACCCGAGCACTGAGGGCACAGAGAGCTCTGCACATCCCAACCAGAGCAGACAAACTGCTCAGTGATTTATTTACCACAAACCTTCCTAAGTAAATACATCCCAAATCTTCCAAAGCTAACACACCAACATTTCAACATCTAGCAGTTTCCCAGGTGCATCTTGGGATGAATATCTTAGGAGCATGAATAATAGAATGAATGTGTGAGACAGTGATTAAAAAATTAAATTGATCTGAGCCTTGAAGCTGACTGCTCTGCTTTGTGTTTCTAACAAATCAAGATTTTTTTTTATTTTTTTTTAAATTTCCTGCTGACATCCCAGGTTAATGTTTTTTGCTGGCTAATTAACTTGAAAGCTAAATGTCCAACCTAAATATGTATGTATAATTGCAGGGTTAGTTACTTGTTCCAAGAAGATAATTTTTTAATGTCTAAATATAACAGTTACTGTATACTAACTCTTCTGGATGCCACACACATGGTGTACATCTATTCCTTCCACACACTAAAATGTCCTTACATATTTTGTCTCTTATCTTTAATTGATAAAATATCTCTGGGGCGAGTAGAGGTGTAATTCCAGATTCGTGTGCTGAGCACAACAGCTTCTGATCCTTACAAAAATTTGTAAACCTTCATTTATTTGCAAGTGACTTTGTCAGCCTTAATAACTTGGAACAGATCCAATGAATTAGCAATCTCAGTAATGTGTTTTTCAATATAGGTTTTTCCTTTTCTGTTTCTTAATTCGGTTGCTGTTGGTTAGAAATACATAGTACTTAGTAGTACAAAGTGAATAAAAAGCGATTAAAGTGATTTTCAGATGTAAAGTGCTCTAAGCTCTCAAAGGATCCTTATAGTGAGGACTGAATGTGAAAGCCTTCTAGACCTGGATTATATTGAAGAGATGAGTTATGCAAGGGCTGTTGTTGTTTGGGTTTTTTTTAAGTTAAACAACATTTTTGCTCAGTGGAATAATGGAGTTTTAGTCCCCCACATAGAATTTTATTGCCCATCAGGACAACTGCTTAATTTCCGTTCTGCCCTTTCCTATGCTGTTCTGTCCTGCAGGCTCTCCAGAATGATAAAATAAGTACCAAATATCAAAATCGATGTAACAACAATGATAAGAATGTCCTGTGCATTATTTAGTTCATGTTGCCTCCATTAGAAAAATATGTAATGGCATTTTTTCTGTTCAAGTGTGCCTATGAGCATGTTCTAAACTAAATTATTCAGGACATAATGAAATAAATTCCCCAAATTCTTTTGAGTACTTTTCTGGTAAAAGCAGCATTAATAAAGATACTCCCCTACTGCTTTCTTATGGCCTTTACTACTCCTTTCCCACTAAACAAATGTGGTTTCCTGTTTTGCTGAGGATGAGCAAAATACTTTGATAAGTAGCCAGAGTGTTCATCTCATGGTCACTCACAATAAGAGATTTTTGTCCCTAGAGTGGAAATCCTGGGACTAGCAAACAAGGGTTAGAACAAAATAAAAAAGGAAAAATTTAAAGAACTGCATTTGCCAATATGTGGCCAGAAACTCCCAAGTAAATGTTTATTATATTTCGTGTTGTGTAAAATTTAATGTATTCTATAAGAAAAAAAATCAAAGCTTGAGACTCAGTAAGTACGAACTAAAACCCTTAATTTAAATATTTTCATTGGCAAGTGTATGTGCTTACATGTATTTCTACCTTCCTGTGTAAATACACATAGAGAGCTATAGATATAAACAACTGACTTTAGAGTTAGTTTATTTTAAAATTCATTAACTTTCTGAATTTTGCATCTGGCTTGCTGTGTTTTCAGAAATGTAAGGAGAGGAGAAGGTCCCGTGAGTTCCTCTGCCCAGCAAAGTAAATATGCCAAAATTCATAACTGCTAAACTGAGCTTGTGCCTCTTTTTATCCAAAGCAAATAGGGATGGGTGGATTTGTAACACCTTCACATTACTGACTCTGTTTTGTCACTTCATCTTTTCTTTTCAGTCCACGCCAGGAGATTATAGCTGCTGATGAAATTTATTGACTTACTGTAGCCTCCAAGTTGACTAAGCCCCTTCCAGAAATAAATCAAAATGAATAGGTGTTCGTTTAGATGAATTAGCATCGATGCTTTGCAATAACTTAAAACTAACTGTGTGACTTTGGGCCACTCCTGTCTGAGCAGAATGGCTCCAATGACCTTGACAGCACCAGGAAAAGGATGCCATGTTCCTCTCTGCTTCTAAACACAGATGTGCATTAAATAACATTGCCATGCAGCAAGCAGGTAAATCTTGTTTATTGGTTACCACTGTTCTTTTCCCCACTTAAATCTTCTGGAGGCATTAGACATAGAGTTGGTCTTTGCATTCATATTTTTCTGAGTTACAGCTGATTAGAAGAGTATAAAGAACTTCACCTCTGTGAAGCAGAACATTATTTTTATTCATTATTTGCCTTGATTTATGGTGGCATAGAAAGGCACTCATTATTTACTCTGAACCTCCTTGAGATTTTAAAATTGTGAGGCACTGCAGCCTGTATAGGCAGCACATCTTTGCAAAGGAACTCCAGTGAGCCTCCATGTCCCACAGAGCCCACTGCAGCTCTCTCTGATAAAATCCTACTCCAAGAGAATGTCAGGTTCTTCCCCAATGCCATTTGAAAACGTGGACTTGTAAAGACTGTCCTGGAGGTCAGTGATCTGCTGTTAATCTGTACACAGCTAACAGGACTGATTAATGAGGGCCAGGATTCCCCTTGCACAAGGGGCAAAGGCACATGGAGTCAGAGAGGGACAGAATACACAAGAGGGAAGCAAACAGAGCTCTCAGGCAGTCCCTGCCCGGTGACCTGTCCACTTTTTATAGACACTTCCATTTCTAGACTAAGAGGGTGTCAAGAAGAGAATAAGAGGAAATTCTTAGACTTAAAACCTACATTTAAGCATTTCAAATGTTGAAGTGTTAGAAAAGCTTTTTTATTTCCCACATGTTCCTTTCCTGCTTGAATACTGGTTTTTGGGACCAAAATCTAAGAGATATGAGTGATTTTTACTGGTATGTTGGGATGTCTATATGGGTAACAGTAAAGAAAAAATCCTTAAACCAGGAATTGTTTCCCTGGTTGGAGGCTTAGACTGTTTTCTAGTTCTGGGTAATACCTGGGTGTTCTCTCTTGATAATCTTCATGATTTAAGGGATTATTTCAAGATTAATGAGTAACTTCTGCTTAAAGTTTCTCTCTTTGAAGAAGTAATTGTTACTTCTGTCTCTAATTCTTAGTTCAGTCCTTCTGTCTGTCTCCATCTGCTTTGCTGGAATATTTTATCAGTGAGAGGAGGGAAGAGGGCCCAGAGCAAGGTCAAGGCTTGGTTGTTTTGTTGAAGAAAAGGGAGGTGAAGTCTACAAGGCAGAAGGGAGGACAAGCCTTTGCAGTTTCTATATGGTCACCCCAAACACCTCCCAACTGCAGGATTAGAAGCCAGGACGATGTCCAGGCTCTACCCCTGGTGTTGGAGGTGTCCAAGGCAAGGAGATGTCCAGGCTCTGTCCCTGGTATTGGAGGTGTCCAGGCTTTATCCCCGGTGTTGGAGGTGTCCAGGATCTGTCCCTGGTGTTGGAGGTGCCCAGGATCTGTCCCTGTGCTGGAGGTGCAGCCACCAGCTGGCCCAGAGCCTGTGCTGTGCCTGCCCTCCTGCCAAGAGCAGGAAGTCCAGCTCAGTAATTAAAGCTATTTCTGGGACTCCCAGATGGTGCCTTAGCTGAAGACCATTACCTCATTACTCTGGAGTAAGGTGTAATGAGTTCATGAAGATATTTACGTGTTTCACATGCAGTGCATTACAGCAAACTACAAGTATGTTAAATACCCTGATCCTTTGGGAATAAAGACTTTTTTTTTTCGTTGCCATCTGTAAAACCTCCAGAAATGCTGGCTATGACCCACTGCTACTGTAACAAGAGAAAAGGTCTTGATGAAATGATTGCTTAACCATTAAACAGAAGAAAGTAAATGCACCAGAGTCTAATCTCTGAGCACATTATTCTGCACAGCATTTTAACATTTGTAGTCTTTTCCATCACACTACATTTATCACATTTGAGGTGTGGTTTTAAAGACCCCTCTGGAGAAAATGTAATTTGTTCTCTGCTGCCTGCACATCCCACTAAACACTCATTATTTACAGAATTCTATAGGGTCTTTCTACAAAAACACTATCGATCTCTCATTATAGAGTGCCAGCACTTTGATTCATGATCTGAGCTGGAAATGTCTCAAATTAGTATATGATCCCCCCATTATAACTTGCCATCTGTACATGGTGGCAGACTGGAAGATCATCAGAGAATGTTTATGCTTGTAAAGACTGCTGCCTGAAACATTTTAATCAGAAAAAAAGAAAGGACTTGTATTTTGTGGTTTTTTGTAGAAATACAAATTTCTTATGTGGTTGTTAGTGCTGATATGGTCAAAACTGACACAGGTTATTTATAGAAAATTTTAAAGGAAAAAAGCTACCAGTCTTTGCTGAATGTCCTCATTTGTGTTCTCAGTTTGTTTTAACTTGCTTAAAATTTGTCACTGAAACTTTTGGAAGAAAACTAAACACTGAGCAAAATGACATTTTTAACAGAAAAAGCTGATCATCCTGAAGTTTTGAATTTTTTTCTTGAGAAACCAGAAGCAGACACTCTGAGGTGGGGATCCTGGAAGAATAGATCAGTTTTAACTACACTGTTTGCAGTCTCATTAGGAAAAAAAAAAAATAAAGCCACAAACCCAAAGTGAGGCGGTGGAATGAGGACAATGTGAGAGAAAATGTTTATAATTACTATTCGTCGTTTTAGTGATGATACCTTTGATTATGGGAATATCTGCAGAATTTCTTACCGTGGGGAACTAAATATACATGTGGGAATATTCTTGGTCTGAGGATCATAAAATGATTCTACAAAAAGGGGTCCTGCAGTCCCTATGATGGTGATCACAGTGTTGCCTAACTTTTATAATTTTACTTCTTAAATTTTCTGCAGCATTTGAAACTATTAGTTGCTGGGTAGAATCTGGTCTCTTTGGTGCTGGGTATTTATTTGTTTGGTTTGGGTCTGGCTTGTCTCCCTACATTATAGCAGGGGATTACCTACTTTTCACTGCATTTTTATGAGCTTTCATGCATTAATATGACTTTTTTTTGTTCTTATTAAATTGCCTTCATGCCATTTAATCAAGAGTAAGGAAAAATGAGAGAATGTGCAGATCTTTTTAAAGGTCAGTGATCCCTCTGTGTAAAAAGTGATATTTCTGCTGTAACTTGGCCTCTCCATGGAGCAGCAAGGTGAGGATAATTTTATCCTCCTCAATATTCCCCATTTTAGAGGGCTCCTTACTGTTAGAGAATTATTCCTATTCTGAATGACTTGTAGTGAAGATAAGTTTGTATTTATTGCCATGGCAGAAAAGTCAGTGGGGCCCTGTAAATGGTGAGGGAATGGAGTCATAAAAATGTGTTTGTGCTGTGGGTCTGTGGAATAGGTTAGACAGAGCAGTGATAGAGACCACAGTGGGCACCAAAGGATTTGGAGAAGCTTTGAGGAACAATGACAACTCAAATTTGGAAAAGCTGAAGTTGTTCTTTTGACTGGACATCCGCCAATTTTTGTTGGAGAGCTTGAGATTTTTCAAAGGATTTCAAATATGAATGGGAAGAACAGGGTGTTTTATACAAGAGGGGAGCAACCTGCCTTTCACAAAATAGAAGCAGTTTCTTTGAACCAGTGTAGGAATTAAGATTTTACAGATTGGAGGATTTAAATTACAGATTTTGTGCCAAGACTATGACAGGTTGTAGTGTTGCAAACTTTGGCAAAATAAGCTCAGAGCAGCTCATACTAAACTTTCTAAGCATAGATGTCTTAGCTTGGGGGGCCTTTTATGCCTTCATTAATGCTTCAAACATAATTCCAGCTAATGGTTAACTGAACCATTAAAAAATAATACAGTTCATTGTCATCTATTGTAGTTAGTTTTATACAGCTTTCTCATAAAACTCACAGCTCTGGGTTTCAATACATAAGATTTATCTTTTCCATAAAGAATTTTAACAGAAAGTTACCTCAATGCTCTCTTCAGCATTGTGCAGACTTACAATGACAGTCATCATTACATTATTTAATGCAAGGATATTTGCATTTCTTTTGTGTATTTTTGCATTATATTATACTATGTACTTGCTATTATAAATAGCAGATAACAGATGCACAATTAGTATTAATACTAATTAAGCAGTGCATATGTGCTGCTTTAAAGGAGCTGCAGCTCCATTTGCTGTGAAGATTCTCTGACACTCTCTGTGATAGATTTCCATCTTTGTGAATTCACACTGAAGACTTTTGATGGCAGTGGCTCTCCTGTAGAGAGTTGAGTTTAAGTTCTTGAAGGAATTTAACCAAGTTTTCATCACAAGAAAAGCCCTGTACAGAAAAAAAGGGGGAAATTTTTAGTTACTCTGTTCTTCTTAGCTTCCATAGTGAGAAAGGAATCACCACTTTTAAGGGCTTTTGTGAGGATAGTATGGCAGGTAATTCTGAGGAGTGATCTGAAGATGAATTAACTAATTATTTGTAAACCAGTCAGACACTACATTGATGAATATTACAGATAATCCTACAGGAATAAGTCAAGATGGTCATTGTATAAAGGCAATAGGGTTTGTATTGAATTCAAACGTACATATTGGATTAAAGTAGTAGATCCACCCTGTCTGCTGAGAAAGAAAGACCATAATGATATGGATTTCCAATAACTTAGGGTTTCTCTTCACCTTTTCTGTACAGATGTTTGTAGTAGCAGATGGCTGCATTAAGTTGGGAAATGAAACCAAACAAATTTCTTACCCTAACTGCATGAATGAATTGTATCTTATTTCAGAAATTCAGAATTTCACAAATTCTGAATTTCTGTGTTACAGTCCTTATATTTCTGACTGGATTTAAGGAAAACTCTCCTGATGAGTACAGCCAGAGGAGCAGTTTCCAGGTGGGGTTGTGCCATCTCCTTTCTTGGAAGTTTCAAATCAGGACTGAATAAAGCTCTATGGAATAGGTTAGAGAGAGCAGTGATAGAGACCACAGTGAGCACCAAAGGATTTGGAGAAGCTTTGAGGAACAGTGATAACACAAATGTAGAGTAACTGGATGTGACCATAGTGCTGCTTTGAGCATGAGGTTGGACTGGATGATTTCCTCAGGTCCCCTTCAACCTCAATTATCCCATGGCCCTGGTTTTGTTTCAGTGTTCTTACTTTGTGAGATCTGTTAATTGAAATCTGGGTTTTGAGCTTCTGTGAATTACAGTTGTCCTTTCATTAGTGATGTCACTAAATCAATGTAGAACATGTGAGGGAGAGGAAGGTGGGTCTGTACACTGTTATTGCAAATTTACACAAATTGAAAAGGAAAAGATTAATTTTCTATGCTATCTTTGATGGATTATTTTAGCTATGTAGCCTTTTAAAATGTTTTGTTCAAATGCAGTTAATAAGTTCAAAATGTTTAGTATCAATTGGATTATCCCTGGTTTCCTATCCTCATTCTTGCTTTTGCAATAAAGTAGTCTATAAGCCTGAATTAGCAATGGTTGTTATTAATTCTCTCTTTAAATCCCTTGGCATCCTGTCTGGCCCCATTTAATAAAAGCTGCAATACTTGAACAGTAAATATTGTGCAAAAGTTTCATATTTGAAATGAATTTCCTTCAGGCAAATAACAGAAGTAAGATGATATTTTGCAGTGTTGTATATTAAATATACAGCTAGTTAGAATAGGAACATTTCCTTGGAATAAAAGCCAAAGAATGTGAAACAGAGCTTTAATTTGATTAAACTCTGTGTGTTTTGAAATACATAACATTTACCAATGTTTATCTATCCCACTTTACATTCAGAGGAGATGAGTTGCATCTGCCTGAGAGTTTTATTTATGATTTAGTATTGAACTTTCAGGATGGAACTCACCAATCCCTATCTGTTTATGTGGATTATATTTCAAGAGCCTTATGTATCCTGCACAGCAAAGCCATAGAGGGATGGGGGTAAGAGTGAATATCTGATTTCCAGAAAACTCTAGTTGCTCTATGTTTTGTTTTGCTTTCCTCCATAAGTTGTATTTGATTTCTTTAATCCACCAGAGGAATAACTAAAAAAAAAAAAAAAAAAAAAAAAAGAGTTCAAGTAAAGTTAACACCTTAATGACAGAGGGTTTACATTTTTGTTCTGCTCTTACTCCGTCCTTCATGCACATGGAAACTTTGGTTCACTTTGATGCTGCATTGAAAAAGTCCTCTCTGGAGTATAAAAGGTACCACGCACTGGAGCAATCCCATCTCTGTTAGAGAAATGAGCTTGAAAAAGAAATATCTGGCCTGTTCACAGTTACATTTAACAGTTTCCGGTTGTACTTCAGAAGAAATTTTATAATCTTTTCAATTACAACAGACTGGCCAAAAATCCTGGATAAATTCTTTGGAGATATCTAAGTGGCAGAAATAGTTTACATTAAATTGTGCCATTAAAATCCTTCACAAGTCTGGGCATAACTATTAAAGACTTGGTTTATTTTGCATGGTTTGAAATTCCCTTTGGAATTAAAGGTTATCCTCAGCAATACTTTTTCGCTGTTTGTCAGACTCTGTGAATCTTTAACGTGTGTTTTTGGGCAGAGCTTTTAATAACATTTCAAAAAACTTTAGGTGTTTTACAGACATGAACATACCACAACATCTTGTATTAACCTGGCCTATTAAGATTTCGTTGGCTACAGGGCTTGCTTCTTTTCCACATCTTTTAATCTCCATAAAGTAGTGTGCACCTGGAAGACATTCCAGCAAAGTAAAAGAAAATAAATATTTCTTTACAATGAATAAGCATCTGTTAGATCACAAACTTTGTGATTGAAGTTGATTATTGGGATGGCAGACTTCAATTACTTCAGTAAAGCATGATGAGCATTTCCATTTATGACTCCCTTTTTCCAGTCATTTGTGAAGGTAGAATAATTCAAACATAATTCACGTTGTGTGAGTGTTCTTACAAACACATCCCAGATACTAGAATCTCATTCACATTTCTGAATATTACTGGGGAAAAAAATAAACAAAAGGCCTTTTTATTCTTTTCCTAACAGAACCTACTAAGTTAGCTCACTACTGAAAAATCCAATATGAAAATACTGTGTAACTAGGGACTTCGTATCAGTTCTTGCTATCTGAACTTGTAATTACACAAGGACTCTACATGATATTCTACTTAATTTATCTTTATCTATTTTGTGCATTAATTTTCTGCTTAAATCAGTCCTGTAATTGGTAGTCCATGATCCTACAGAAACATCTTTCTCCTGCCTCCAGAACATGAGCCTACAGTGGCTTGGAGCAGGGAGCTGCAACCCCCTGTCCAAATTCCTCATTTCTGATAAATTCTGAGAGCTATTATGGCCAATACTGTGCCTGTGCAGGGGCCTCTGAAGAAGGTATTGGAGCAAAAGGAATCTCCCAGCCCTGCCCAGCTATGGGTTGACTGCACGAGCCCAGGTTATTAAGATTAATATCCCCACAGATCCCCCCTGCCCTTTATTTGCTCATTTATCTCCCCCTGCAGTGCCCTGGGAGAGGCAGATGTGAGTCTGCACTTCAAGGGCAAACATTTTGTTGTTCCTGAAATCCCACCCTGCGGGTACAAAGCTCCTGGGAGAGCTGGAGGGGTATTTTTAATGCCATTAGTCCCTTCTTTTCTCAGTTTAGCCACCAGAGTTGCTGGTGGGTGGAGAGAAGGTGAGCTGCATTTGTGGCTTTGTTCCTCCACCCCCTCAGCCCTGCTGTCCCCTTACAGTGGAGGAACAGCGGTGTTAAAAGCAGAAAATGTTTCTTCTGGTGCATCATTCCCTCCAGAGGCATCAGGTCTTTTGGAAGTGACATATTTCCTCAGGAGAAATCTCAGTTTCACATCCACAGAAGCTGGAAGTGCACTCGAGGAAGGTGAGCACAGATAACCCCGCTCTGTGATGCCCCTGGTTTGTATCAGAGGCAATAAATAATTCTGCTGAGGAAAGAAACTTATTTCATTGTGTATTTTTTATTTATTGAGGCTGAGAGGTATTTTTTTTCAGTAGTAATTTCTTGAACATTTAGTAAGGGAAAACAAATAGCTTTTCCCTGATTTTTCAAGGCTGGAGGGAAGAGAAGTCAAGCTTGAACCCAGATGACCCTTTCTGAGTTCAGTAAACACAGAATATTATTAAAATGCTCTCAATGAACATGTGCATGTGTTTGTTTACTGATTGCACTGAAGAGATAAACAGCTTTCACTCAGAAACACAAGGCACTTCAAATATGTGTACTGGGAAGAAGTGTTATCTAGAAAGTGCCATTCTCACTGTAATAGGAAAGGGTTTGCAAGCCAGAAATTCAATTTCTCAGGGATTTTTTTTCATTTGTTTAAAAAAAATTGACAAATTTACATAAGAAAAATGAAAAATAAGCCAGAATCATTCTCACATTTGTTCTGTTTCATTCTTAAGCAAAACTTTTGACATGTACTTGAAAATTATCATTTTCAATGAAGAGATGAGGTTACACTAGGCTGGGTGGTAGCTAGTGACACAAACACAGGAACAGAAAGCTTCTGTCTTTCAGCCTCATTGTTTTTTTCCTATTGCATCCATTACTTTTTATATCCCATGCCTGGTGTCTGCTCAGCAGAGCCCTGGATTTTTGGGGTAGAGCAGAATGTGCAGGAACCTAACCAAGTGCTAACCAAGTTTCCAGATGTTTATTTTGGATATGAACTGTGGCACCAGTATCAGTAAGAGAACCCTCCTTACACCCCTTCCCTGGGCAGGCAGAGCTCCCTCCCACTGCAGGAGACCCCTGGGATCTTGAGTCTGCACAACCACCAGCTCCTCTGGCTTGGGGGCTCACAGGGGGGACCCCCAAATTACAACCTTAAAAAACAAAACAAAACAAAACAAAACAAAAAACCCAAACAAAACAAAACAAAACAAACAAACAAACAAACAAACCAAACAAAAAAAACCACCCAAAATCAAACCAAAACCAAAACACCAACAACAAAACAAACAAACAAAAACAAATAACCCCCCAAACCAAACAAACAAAAACCAAAAAACAAAACCAAAAAAACCCACCAAACCACACAACCCCCTCAAAAAACCCAAAAAATCCCAAACCAAACCATACCAAAAAAACACCCAAAATAAAACCAAAGAAACCCAAATCAAAACAAAACAAACAAAACAAACAAAAAACAACAAAAAAGACCCCACAATACAAAACAAAAAACCCAACAAAAACAAACAAACAAAAAAATCCACAGACTTTAAGGAAATTAACATAGGGGCATATCTTTGCCAAATGTGATTTACTGACAAAATATTGTTCCTACTGTTGATCAGCTTTGGTGATTTATGAATAAGTGCTGAGATCTACACTCTGAATTTCTGATTTATAGAATGTGACTCATGGGACGGATTTATCTTCGTGGAGTTTTGTCACAGTTGTGTCGGTGTTGTGATTATAAACTCCTGCCTCCAGAGATTTGTAACTCACCTATAAAAATTGCTCTAATTGGAGCTGTTTTCTCTCAGTTGCTTGGCTGTATTTGAAAGCCTGAGAGAGGCAGAAAAAGAGTGGCTTTAGTGTGGGTCTGATTCTGCACATGGGATTAAGTGTATTTTGAGTTTAAAATGTTGAAGATGCTCAGCATATGATATTGCAGAAGTTTTCCTGCCTCTGGTGTTGTTTCTCCAGAGAGACAGTGATTAGCCTAGACCAAAGTCCAGCAAGTGATTTTTATTCATGAATGTCTTTATGAATTCTCTGCAAATGCAGCCCTAATCAACCCTGAGAAGTGCTTAATTTGCACAAAAAGCTACACAGTCATTATCTTGCACTGCCAAACATTTGTTTCTGCATTAAGCTCATTTCAGCTTATTCCATGTGTGCTTCCATGTCTCTGCAGAATTCCATCTGTGCTCCAAAAGTTTCAGAGGCAGCTCTGAGGTGATGGCATCGGGCAGGCTCTGGGGTGGATGTTCCTTCCAAGCTCTTTGCAAAAAACCTGGACAGCAGGCAGCAGCCAATGCAACCCTGGATAAAAAATTTTAAGGGGGCATCTGGCTTTGTATTTTATGTGTGTGGTTGTAAATCTGGCAATTAATCATTATTTTAGAAACATAATCCTAGATAGTGGTGGGCAGAGACCAGACTGTCTGGCCAAACTGATGAAAAAAAAGTTTTGCAGTGCTGTTGGTGGAGGAAAAAGAAAACAAACAAAAAACCAAACCCCAGCCCTTCCTTCTGCTCCTGCTCTCTCCCAAAGAGTAATTGTGAGAAGGTGGTAAAGTCTTTTGTAGGGCAAACATGAGAATATATTAAAGTGTCTCCTAGAAAATGTGCACCTCCCTCTTTAATTTGTCTTAGTGCCTTGGCCAGAGTACAGATGGGGTTCAGTCATTTGAGGAATGGAGCAGTTTAATGACCTGCTTTTAAAAGAGGCTTAATAAAGTTTGTGGTTTGCTTCCGTGTCTTGTTGAAAAGGTTGAAAAAGAGCTGTAGGAATTGGCCTTCTTTTAATTAATTTTATTTCTTTTTATAATATTCAGCTAGTAAGAGAGTTTAAATTATTCTATTAGATTTTGAGGGGAGGCAGTTACTGAAATGGAGATCCAAACAAGAGAATACATTAAAATAATTATTACTCTTGTGCATTTGACATGCCCACTTGCTGGAGGCAGTGAGGCCAACAGATTGCTTCAGGTGACATTAATAAACTCAACAACACATTTTCTCTTGGCAGCATGGGCAGGGAGTAGGTGCCATGTTGCCATAGGAGGTTTAGGTGGATGACATTTTTGTTGTTGAAGTCATTAACCTGGTAGAACAAATCAAAGGATTGAAACATGTTGGGAAAACTTCAGTTTAACTCAAAAAAAAAAAAAAAAAGCCCCAAAAGAATCTCAGATATTAGGAGGTATCAGAAAACTAATTTTGGTTTTGGTTTGTTTTTTTTAAAGTTGTGATAGACTTTTTGAATGAAAAGCTTTTTATGTTTGGGGGGTTTGGGGGTTTTTGTTTTTCTGGTTTTTTTAATCCCAAACTATTGTGATTTTGTAAACCAGTTTTTAGAGGTATTGGCTGTTCTTTAAACCCCAGAGTGGAAACTGTGCCATACTATGGGAGTGACACAGGAAATCCTCCTGACAGGTTGATTCTTGGCTGATTTCTTGTGTGCAGGAGTGGACATGGATCATTTTGCATCTCAGCAGTGAAAGACCATTGGGCTTGGGCAAGAGTCAGGAAAAAAGGCAAAACTTTCAAATTGTTGCCACTGCAATTCTTTCAGCTTTGGGGGAATTAAATTTCATTATTTTGGGATGCTGTTGTTGTGTGAAAAAGTGGGCTGGAGTTTCTTTTACCCATTTCTTCCATCTGTGGAGCACATCTGGTTATAGTGAGCTAACTCACTGCTTTGGTGTTAATTACTTGTTAAATAATGAACTGTTTATGGACCATAAGTCTTAAATAGAAGGAAATGAATATCATTTCTCAATAATCTTACAGGAGTTTTGCCAAGAGTGAGTACCTGGTGCTGATCTGTCAGAGAAGCCAGTTTAGCAGTCAAGTTAATGCCAGGCCAATAGCACATTCTTCCTTTTATCCCTGGAAAACAACAATGTAATTTCCTCAGAATTCCTCATTCTCTGTGGGGGTCATTGCTGTTTTCTGTCACCCAAACAGAACCTGAATATGTCTTATCTGGTCTTTTTTTTTTTTTTTTTTTTTTTTTTTTTGTTTTTTTGTTTTTTTTTTTTTTGAGATTTTTAACGTCGCTTTCTGAAAGACGCTTAATAACAAGTGTTTTTTGCCAAAACTGGTGTGATGGTGTGGATGTGTCACTCTGAGAAATGTGGGCTGTAATTCTAAGAGTCAATCAAGGAGGCTGGAACGATTATTGCCAGATGTAGTGAAATCAATGCAGAGAAGCATTTTACATTTCATACTTTATTTAGATTGATCACAGCGGGCTCCGTGGAATCATGCTCTGTGCCACAGAATTGTCTTTCACTGGAGCTTGTCAGCCAGGCAGACAAATCACTCGAAAATGTGAGGGTTTGGGAATCTCTCTTCATTTAATGATTTACACAGAAATCATTTGGGATCGTTAGCAGGAGTTTTTCAGCAATCTTGCCCAGAGTTTCCTCCCTAGCCGGAGTGAAATGTAACCACCACTTTCTAGAGGCACTCTCTGGAAAGATTGATTGCTGTACTCAAAGCAGCACCACTCAGGAAATGAACCTCTGGATAAAGCTCACAAATTCAGGGTTTTCTCATTCTGTTTTAGCAATGAAAAATACTCTTCTTTGATGTTTATGGTGGAGGTCACAAAAATGACAGATATAATGAAGTTTATTAATAAAGAATCAAATATGAAGCAACTCTTTGACATCTATTTTTGATTTGAACTCCATATTGTAATAAAGTACTAGCTTGGCTTTTGTCAACCAATTAAAACTGAGATTGTGTCCAATTTTGAACCCATTTGTCAGCGACATCAAAATTCTTTTTTTTTCAATCAAAGAAAGTCACATCAGTGGAAAGGTGAGTTAGAAGAATATTCTATAACCATATAAAAGTTAATCATTATCTAAATCCTTGACTTTCCACTTCATTCTGTACAGGCTTTTCTGATTCTTTTTGTACTTCCCACAGTCCCTGACCATGCAGAGTTACTGGAAAAGGGTAGTACTGCTCTATTAGAAGTTTGAGTTAATTGTCGAAGGATACCTAAATTAAGCTTTGTCATTATCATTTTACTCTGTGCTTTATGAGTTTGCAATAACAGGGTAGGTGAAATAGTACTGGAAAGCAAATATTTTTCCCCCTATCCAACTGTTAATAAAAAAAACCTCCTTAAAGTACTCAGTAATCCATTGTAAATGGATTGTAAATTGTAATTGGTTATCTGAAAATCCACTACAAATGAAATTTACTTGTAGGTTTATAATACTTTGTGATGTTTATTCCACACTGTGCCACACTAATCACACTGTGTCACTAATCTGAGTGATTTTAGATTTGATAATAAATTGTTAATCCCATAGCAGACTGTGTTTGATAAGACATCTCTGCCAGTATATTAAAGGGATTATTTTCCTTAAACACAAATCATTGGGATCACAAGATGAGCTGTCTTTAGAAGAAGCAAAGATTTTGAGTTTCTCAGCTGTTGATGGTGATTCCCTGGGGGAAGAATATGGGGAAACTCTGGAAGGTTTTTTTGTTGTTTGTTTGTTTTGGTGGGGTTTTTTGTTTGTTTGGATGGTTGGTTGTTTTTTTCCGATTTTTATTGTATAGCTGTCAGTTCAGGCCAAAATTGCCCCGCACTGTTTGGTGGAAGTAATTCCTCAATTTTCACATTTTCGTGTTTGTAGTTTTTTCATCTCTTTGTAATCAAAAATTCATAGCTGAATCTACATTTTATTAAAGCAGAGAAGTTGCCCCTGCCATTTATGGAAGTTCCTACCAGAAACGTAAATCTGGAAAACCTAAACATCAGCAGTACAGTTTTGCCATGAGCATACAAAACATGTGTAGGTTTTTAAGGTGTAGTAGGTTACATGAGCCAATTTTTCTTGTAAAAACCCTTCTTTGTAAGGAAATTTGGTGCAGCTTTGTAACATTTGAGACGAGTTGTCATGGAAATGCAAAGCTCAGTGATGTTTTTCAATAGTGCTGATTGGTTGGGAGAAAATATTTTGACACCATGTTATTTTCGACTTGAAAACTTGGTTAAAAAACATCTTAACATTGTTGTGTAAAGTCAAGAGCAAAGGAGAGGCAGTCTAACACAGCTGTCATTATAATATATTACCTTACTACGAGTTTTAAAATGGATTATTGTTGCTATGGCATCAGATAACAGGAAAAGCCACCATGACTGCTGGAGATGTTCAGCAAAACAACAGCACCTGCTTATTTTGATGGAGGAACTGTTTTACATATGCCCCACTTTTTATATCCAGGTTTCCACGTTGTGTTGATCTTCCCTGCACCAGGTTAGACTAAAGGTGGTGGGAAGGGATTATTCCAGTTTAGATTTTTTTTTTTTTTAGTCCAACGATTTCTACCATGATCCGTCACGTTGTTTTACTCCAGTAAAGAGTAAGAATGATAAAAAAGCTGAATTTCAACTCCTTCTTGTCAAAATGCAGTGAGGCTGTGCAACGTGTGTGGCTTGCTGTGTCTGCTTACTTAGAGTGTCTTGAGCTGGAAGGGACCCACAAGGATCATCAAAGCCCAGCTCCTGGCCTGAAGGTCTTCACAGCTCTTCCCCAGTTTTGTCCCCCGGCATTTTACAGCTGATGTAAATGACTAGAATTCCACTGACCCAGTAAAATCATTTTGAATTAAAGTAGGTAGAAATTGTGCTGAGATTCATAGAGTTTGAAATACGACTGTGGTCTGTAGAAGCCCAAGCGCTCATTGCATCTCATTGCATGAGTTTTTGTTGTTTGTTTGTTTGTTTGTTTGTTTGTTGTGTTTTTTCCTTTTTGTAAATGCAGTATAAACGCCTGGAAATTAGTAGGGGCTAAAACTCCATATTGTCTGCAGAGGAGGGAAATAGAACATTTCCCATCCTGACCCTGCAGGCTTTAATTACCAGGCTAAAAGCAGTGATACACAAATTATTAGCCATGAGACGAGTTTTATTTGATTTGGGGATTTTGCTGTAGTAATTCGGTAGTATGGCATTTATATAGTGAATTACTTGATAGTGTTCCTGTCCTCCAGGTGGGAGGGCTGCAGCACAGCCAAAGGAGGATTGAGATGATGTTTTTTGGCAAGCTTAGACAGGAGATGAGGTGTGTGGTTGCCACAGGCTCAGGAGTGGACCCTGAAGAGAGCTGTCATTCTCTACAAGAACATACAGAATATCTAATTTATATTCTGTACAAGAGTGACAAAACTAAACCCAGATTTCAAAGTCTTGTCCGTCTCAGTTAAAAAAGTGTCACACCCCCACGTCCAGGAATCAGTTTCCATGTGTGGAAGGTGCCCCTTTGTGGCCTGTTTTACAGCAGTGGCATTCCAAGAGGTTTTCAGACCTTCTCTGGATCCTTTGAAAGATGAAGCATGTGGCAGATTGTATTATTCTAGTAACTTGTAGTTCAAGGAAATATATCCTTATGATACAATGTTGCAAAAAATAATGATGAGGTCGTAAATCCGAAGATGGTAAAAAAGGAAAGGCCAACTCCTTATTGTTACAAAGCGGCTACAGGAACAAGAGGTTGGGCTATTCCCAGCCCCTCACGGCAAGTCAGAGGAAACAGATGCGTGCACACGGGCCACCCCTCAGAACAGTCCGTTCGTGAGTTTGTGAGAGGGAAGCACCACTGCGGGCGGTCAGTCCCTTCTTATAGCTTCAGTCCCCTCAGGGATTGGCTCGTTTTGGATCGTCTACTGTGATTGGTGCATTCTCCGGGCCCTCATTGGTCCTTACCAGCGTGCTTTCTACACCAATCATTCTTTCCCGCCGTGATTTGATTGGTCGGTCATGTTCACCAATCAGAGCTCTGGGTTGGGGTCTCAGTCTCTGGGGTCTCTGTGGGAGAGAGAAGATTCCACCCCCCCCCCCGGAATGATCCCTTTAACCGCTCCGTTACAGGCATAACCACATTCGGGAATGCAGTCAAAGCCTCTACAAACATGGGTAACTGTACATTGCAACATTATCTAACAGTCACTCCAACAACATCACAACTGCAAGTGTTTGTAACCACTCAGAACCACTTGAAAAATAAACACGGTTGTGAAAGGAAACACACAGTCAACATACTGATACAACTATTAAAAAGTTTCAACTCCTTTTTGTACCTGTAACACTCTAGACGCAAAGGCCTTAATTAGAAATTGTGTTGTCTGTGGGGGAAAAGAGAAGGGGAAATATTTGATACAACTTGGCGTTTTGATGATATCCTGGTTATCCATAAGCATTCCTTCACCCTTTCAGCTGTGGTTTCCCATGCAAGGGAGGAAAGAGCAGTGTTTGCAGGGTGTTTTACTGTTTGTAAGAATTGAAATCTTTGACCTCTCCTGGCTGCAGGAGCCCAGCTGGAGGTGGCCGAGGTTGCCTAATCTGGTGTGGAAATGATGTTGTTAACACTCCAACCTGAATTCTCCTTCTCCCCTTCACCTGTGGCATATTATTAATGTCCTGTCTTGTAATGTAAAATACTGCCAGGTTGGAACCTCTGTTCCTTCACATCAGTTCTTTTGAGGTTTTCCTCTGATCTTTGTGTGATTTCTGTCGTGCTGTGATGTAGAATTGTGGGACTAACAACTTTGGAACTAAGCTTTTGGCTTACTCTTAAATTTGTGCAATGAGGAAGGAGAAGAAGTGCAGAAAGTTAAATAAAAGCTGGAAGTAGACCCTACTCCAAGCTTAATAATGTATTTTTTATTATTATACAGAATTTTTATGGGCAAAAGGAAAAAAAAATAGAGCTGAGATGGGTTAGAAATATCAGGAAAGTTAACTAGGAATGAATAGAAAGAAATCTTTGATCATTTTGACTAGCAAACTTCAGCTGCACTTTAGTACATCTGGATTTCAATTCATCCCTCATATGAGCAGCTGGAAATAGATTTCATTTCAGGGTTGTCTACCAGCTCACATCAAGAGTTCGTCTCACGAGTAAACTTTAAGCATTACAAAAGATTTTATATAATAGATTGCAGTGTCTGCAAGGGACACAAGACTTCAGCCTCAGTGACTGTAGCAGTTGTAATGAATATATGTATAGAAAATACAGTAGGGAAGAGTAAAATATTCCAGATACACAGGAGGAACCTACACAGCAGCAGGCCAGATAAAGATTTGCAGCTCAGGCTTCACCAACAAGTGCTGCTGTTCTCATCTCTGACCTCCCAGGTTTGTTTTTTTTTTGTATTTGTTTTTCACATGTAGAACATTTGACACTAAAAGGAAGTCATAAATATCCCCTTTATTTATGTGCTGGAAGATAAAAAAAGATATTTAATGAGAAATGTTGTATTTTCTAATCTTTGAAAGGGTCCAAGCTTCACTGGATGGTGAGGCCCTGGCACAGGGTGCCCAGGGAAGCTGTGGCTGCCCCTGGATCCCTGGAAGTGTCCAAGGTTGGATGGGTCTTGGAGTATCCTGGGACAGTGAAAGGTGTCCCTGCCCATGGCAGGGGGTGGAATGGGATGAATTTTAAAGTCCTTTCCAACCCATTCTGTGATTCTACCAATAAAACTAACATAACTCTTTATGATTCTAATAGTGAAAAACATTTAGATGCATAAGTCTTTTTATTTTCCTTTTACAGCATAAGAACCTTAAAAAAAACCAAAAGAACCCAAACAAACCAAAAAACCAAAAAACCAAAAAACCAAAACCAAAACCAAAAACAAAAACAAAGACAAAAAAAACCCCAACAAAAAACAAAACACAAAAACCAAAAAAAAACCCAAAACACCACCAAAAAATCCCCAATGCATTTTGTGAGGCAATTAACTAAAATAATCCCTTAAAGCATTTTTGCCCTGAATATCGTGGTTACAATACTAATATTGGTTTTCAAAATTTTAGCAGTTTCATGTGGAACTGTTCCAGCAGTTAATCACACCTTACCTATAAAATGTGCTAGCAAAATAAAGTCTGCTACAATAGCAAGATTTTCTGCATCTCCAAATTCAGGTCATTAAAGAGAAGGAGAAAAAGAAAACCCACCCAGCTGATGCAATGAAGGTTGAATGAGTACTAAGGAAGCAGTTTGCTTCTAGTGAGACTTATGAGGCTTGACAGGAGGTTTGATGAGTCAGTAAATGGCTGGAGATTTTGAAGGTGATGTGCTGTGTGGGGAGGGGTGAAGGAAGCCTCAGGGAGTGCAGTGGTGTTGGCATCCCGAGCTGGGAGCTCTGCTCGTGGAGCAGCACTCCTGGGAAATGGGAAAACACTGGATTGCCCTCCCTGAAGAGGCAGAAAATACATCTAAATACATCTAAATACATCTAAATACACCTAAATGCATCTAAAACATCTGCTCTGCCTTCAGTGCAAACATCTGGAGAACTTCTCTCTCATAGGAGCTTCAGCAATCCCTGTAATGCTTGACTTTTATGCCTTTTGGGCTCTGTTTTATTGGTGCCTCCTTATCTTTACCATGGAGTTTCTTCCTCAGTTGTTGTTGTTGTCGGATCTTTGTTGTTGCTGTATTTTTTTTTTCCTCTTGAAGTTTGCAATCTGCTCCAAATTAAAGGATTCCTTGGAAACAGGAAATCTCAGCCGTGCCAAAGAGATTGTTCCTAAAAGACAACCTTGTGAGAAAAGTAAACTGATAGTTTGCAGGAAATGCACTTGAAATTAAAATTTCTCAAGCATTTTTAGAAGATGTGAAAAAATGGAATTAAGTTACTCTTGTTAAATGTTAGGGCTTAAAAATATTGCTTGACATTGTGCATGGTTCTAAAATGAATTTTGGTGTAGTCCAGAATATAACAAAGAGAAAGGATGAAGTGGCATGCTGCCCAGAAATAGTGGGTGCAGACCCACATTTCTGTAACTCCAATTAAATTCAGGTTTTGGTGTTCACAGAAAGCAGCTCACTAAATTAAAAGTAGAAAAAAATAGAAATGTTCTTAAAAAGTGTTATCAAATGAGTTAACACTGGCAAATGGAACAATTTCTCGTATAAATATGCTTTCTTTTATGAATACCAAAATATCTCAGTCACTGCCCATTTTGAATGTCAAATTTAGGCCAATATTATCTGGTAAAGCCCATATTGGATAGTGGGGACTGGTTCTTTATGGGACTGATTCTGATTATTCCATGTTATCCACTAAATTAAAGGAGTGACAACTTTTACTACTAAAATTTTAACCTGGTTGAGGTGAGGAGGATTATTCTCTTACAAGCTGCTGCTAAGGCTTCAGCATCGAGAACTGAAAGCACAGAAAATTTGTTCAGTTTAGCTCAAGCTAAAGAATGTACACATTTTCCAAAGTTTCATCCTGCCAGTCCTGACAGTCCCAGGTGTCATTATGGCAAACTGCATAGATATAAGTAATTTTTTTTTTTGCTCCTCTGTATTTGACTAATTCCCTCTCTCTATATTTTTTTTGTGATTAAGGCTCAGCAATTAAAATTTACAACCATGGTTTTCTGTGAGGTTTCCTATCTATTCCCATGAACTAAGAAGAAGAAGAAGAAAAAAAAAAGGTGAAATTCTCATCAGAAAAAATGAGCAATAACAGCATAATTAGTGCTTGGTACCATAATTGCAAGGCATATTAGAAGTGCACTTGATGGCAATGTATTATTACTTTGTACACATAAAAGCTGGAAGATCAAACCAATAAGCTTAAATAATGGTTCTGCTGAAGCTGCTCAAGCCTCAACCTGTGTCAGGCAGGTGCTTGGGGTTTTTTTAGCATGTACCGATGATATCCCTGAGCTCGTGTGGAGAACTTGAAGGTGCAGTTCATTAGACTGGCTACACACTCCTTCCTCCACTGCTTTTTGTGACCAGAGTTAATGTGCTTTTATCCCTTGGGAATGTGCTTTCTTTGTGCTTGGTTTCAATTCCTGTGAGGAATATTAGAGCATTTGAAGTGCTGGAAGTCCCATCATTTAATCTGGAGACCACCTCAGACATGCAAATGGTCTCAGACTGAGCATTGAGGAATATACAGAGTGAGGCCCCCATTGCATTAAAAAAAAAATAAAAAATGATTAGCAGTTGATAATCTTGCACAGCATGAGCAGTCCAAGGTAGAGGCTTTTATTTCTCAAATTAAAATCTTATTTAGGTACAGATAAAAATGAATACTGGCCCCAGGGGTGAATGAGCTATTTGGGTGATAAAAATGGACAAATGTAGTAGTCATCAGGTGTTTTAGCAGTGCTGAGAAGTTTACAGTCGTTTTGTGTAGTTGCTCTTTCTTTTACTGAGATTCTAAGTTAGGGAAAAAAAAATACATGAAAGAGACACATCTCTCATGAAGCTTTTACCATTTTTATGTTATTTCCTATCGACATAAGAATGTGTTTGGTTTTTCAAAAGCAGTGACCTAAATGAAAGGCAGAGTGCTGTGGCCTGTCACTTTGGCCTCTCACATTGACCATTCTGTCTCCAGGGCTCAGCAAAGAGAGCTGAAATTGAAATCATCTGTCCAAGGGAAAAAAAAGAATAAATAAAAAGGCTTTATATTTTTTTGTCATTGACTTTCTTATCTCTGTCCCGGAATCATTTTTAGTATTCTGTTTTCTATAGGTCACAAAATTTTCCTTTCCTTGGGAGATGCTGAATCAAGAACAACCAACATTCCAGTGATCAGAGCACACATTTGGGTGTCACTCATTTGTCATCACCCCTAAGTCTCAACAGAAATCAAGCCCCATAACAAGCACCACCATTTTTTCCTCTCTGTTCCAGAGGAGTCTTCTAACTTCTAATGTCTTTCTTTGTATTTCTGAATCTTTTGGGCCACTATATCCAACCAAAACCTACTGGGAAATTTTCCTCCTGGCAATATTTATGATTGTGGGTATTTAAACACTGATATCCGTACATCTGGAGCACTAATTAACAGCTCTCAAATTCAATATACATGAAGAAGTAATGATGTGGGTCACTGATTAGGGAGTCTCCCTGGCAAAGTTGGAAATTGTCTTGAAAAAGGTGATTTAATCACCAAGCCTTTGCAGTCAACACAATGCCCTTATAAATAGTGTTCTGGAGTGGTGAGAGCTCACGCCTGAGCAAATTGAAATCTCAGCTGTCTTATCCAAGATGATTAGACTTGACAAAATCAGTCACCCAGGGATATTTTAGAGTACTGCCATGGTGGGATTTAGGGGAAGGTTCTTCTCCTGTAGATGATTTGTGAGCTGATGAGAGTCAGAAAATTATGTTCTCGGTAGTTGGAATGTGAAATGTCGGTTTAAAATAGGAATTATGAGACTGTGGGCTGACAACAGCACAATAATTACAGCTGCCTCACCTCTGCTGCATCCCTGGGAGCCATGGTGGGTGGCTAAAGGATAAAGCTACTTCTGTAAGCTCCAGCAAGTTATCTCAGTGACAATATTCCCTGTCCCTACCTCTCTCATGCCCCAGGTGGAAGTTTTCCAGAATTCCCTTCTGTGGCTCTTCTGAATTAGCTACATCTTTTACCATGTATGAATAACCCATACTTTTGGAGCACAGTCACTCCACTCTGCATTTCATCCTGCTGAGATGCCTAGAAGGGTGTCTAGGAACAGACAGTGTGATTCTTACCAGTTTACTTCTGAAATTTTATTTTAAATTTTCAGTCATCTGCAGTGTTAGTGATGCACCTTGATTCCACAAACACCCTAAAATACCATAAAACCCTCAGGACACTTACACCTCAGACACAGAGATGGCAAGGAGTGGTCTAGGAGCAGCTCACAGTAAAAGATGACAATTCTTTAAGCAACCTTGATACCCCCTGGAGGTGAGCCCTGCTGGGCTGCAGTCCCTCAGCAGTGCTGGGACCCACATCCCTGCTAAAATATCCCTTTACCGAGAGCTCAATCCACTGAGCAGCCCCTGGTGCTGACACAGCTTTTCACCTCCTCTACCAGAGGGTGGAACAAGGCTGGAACATCTCCTGAATTATGTATCTCTCATGGATGAGTCACGTTGTGCTCTGGAACTGTGCAGATGGCTGCCAGATCCCTCACTGGAAAAACGGGAGATTCTGCATTGCTTTGCTTCCTGGAGAGTAAAACAAAGCACAGCTAGAGTGGCAGGCAAGCCTGGAGTACTGTAAAATTTATTCTGCTCTGATGCAGTATATTTACTTCATCTCTGCATTAAGGAGAGAAGTTATATGGGAAAAAAAAATCTGCCTGCTTTAAGCCATTTCATTCTGGCAGATTAGGAAAAAAGGCTTTAGTGGATCTTGATTCAAACCTAGCAATCTTTAACCAAGAATTCTCTTCTGATTCCCAGATGCAAAGATATATAAAATTGGTTGTGGTGGTGCAAGTGATACAAGCAGCTTTATTGTGCTGATGACAGCTCACAGATTGCACACAAAGCCCCAACACACTCCGATGTGTACGCAATTAAATGGAATGTAAAATCCAAATTGATTTGTGCCTCCTTTCCTTATCACAGCAGTCCATCAGAACACAGTAAATGCATTGGAATAATGGAAAATCCACTTGCTCTTTTCTGTGCCATCTCTTTCAGATAATGTCTGTGAAATTCCTGAGGAATGTTTTTACAGTGCAGCTGTTTGCTTGGCTTTATGCAAGCAATTTGCAGAGCTCTTTTCAGATATCCACCCTCTCAACAGAACCTTTCTGGAAGTGGAACTAAAAGGAAGAATGTAACAAATACTTTTTAATCTAAGAGTTTAGAATGTTCTGCATCTTAAGTCTGTAGAAAATTGGTGGGTATTTTCAGTCTTTTGTGGTTCTTTTCACCTTTTCCTTCCATAAAATGTTTTCAGCTCTCACAGAACAGTGACATCCAGAGGCAGGTTGATGATCACATGTCTGAATTTAGTTAATAATGGTATTTTTTCTGCTTTATGTACTTGCAGTATATTTTATAGAAGAGAATAAATAATCACAGAGAAGTTAACCGCACTTAAGTACACAACAATTTATTTCAGATGCTTCTGAGAGAGTGCATCAGATTTGGAGATGTTCAGGGCACCCATAAATCCAGAGAAATGAAGAAACACGTGGATGCTTTATAGTCAAGTTGCCAGAGTATCAAGGAATCCAATATTAGTGACTTTTCAGACAGAACAAGGAGGTTGTGTAGCTCTGCTGTGGTCAGTAGTTAGCCGTGCTGTCTGCCAGGGATGATACCAGGTAGTCATTCTTGGTCTGGTGAGCCATGAAAGCAGCAGCCCTCAGGAAGAAGGGAAAGGAAACTGCTTCAGAAGCTCACTCAAATGCTGGTGAGTCAATAGAATTGAAATCTGCCCCATTTCCCTCAGCACAAAGGAAGCCTTCTGTGCACAGAATATAGATTACCACGTCTTGCTGGCTGTGGATTTATAGGTACAGCAAACAGAGACAAGTCTCTCTGGCTCCATGATCCTTTACTGAGCCATCCTCTGTGATCCAAATCCTCACCTGCTCCCTCCTTCCTGTGTTATCCTGCCTCTGTCTCCATGCTGTGTCTGTTACCACATCAATATCCAACACCAGGGACAGCTTATGCAGGAAGATGAGCAGATTGCTGTATTTTGGGGTTTTTGCCTCTGTTTCCCTTTCTTACTGGCACATCCATGGTTTCTTGTTTGGAATTTGCCCAGGAGATCTGCTGAGTCAACACTGGGAAGGTGTGCTGAGTATTGGCTGCCTCTCTCAGGAGACCAGCTCCTCATCCTTGATGGGATGCTTTTTTTTTGGAGACTAGATTTAGAGCAAGTCCATCTGTTTATGACAGCCTGTCCATCGTGTTACAGCATCTGCTATGAAAAAAAAATTTGTAGTGGTTTGGCTTAAAACAAACATAAGTACGAAAACTCTCAACAACAAAAAGTTATTTGATGGGAGAGTGTCAGAAGTAATTATACTGACTGAAAGCTAAAAAAAATCACAACCAAACAAATAAACTTGTAGAACTAATGTAGCTATTAGAATTAATGTGTTTATGCCCAGATGAGCAGCTGTCCAAAGAATTCAGTTAGATTTATGAACAGCCCATGAATTTAGTGACAGCTGGTAATCCTGTTAAGCATAGCAAACCTACAGGCAAAGGATAGCACAACACGAGTGTTTTTTGGGGAAGAGGAAACAAAGCCCATCTCTGTGCAGGGAAGGTGCATGTGCAGGTGTTTGTGTGCACAGGCAGGGATGGAGGGGAGAGGCTGGGTCAGAGCACATTTGGCAGGGGTGGTCTCAAAGTAGCTAAAGTGCTCTCAGAGCAGGAGCCAGACTGAGGTAGGTAAGACACGAGGCAGAAAACTTTTCCTAATGAATGAACAAAAAGTAGACAAGGAGTGGGATGGTCTGCAGGAGTTGTTCGCCTCCAGCAAGCTCGAGGCATATTTAAGGCACTTAAGGCCACATTGACTTAGAAAATAACATTACTTTGTTATATGGTCTTATGAACTAACTTGGCTTCTTGCAAAACTTCCACAGCTTTTGATCTTCTTTTTTTTTCTTCTTCTCATGTACTTCTGCTAAAGTAGAAAAAGGGGCAGAATTGAAATGCATAAGTGCATGGCTTTTATGTGAACTGCATCTCTAATCACTTCCCTTTGTACTTGTATAAATTTAAGCTACTCTGACCAAGTTGTTTTCATTAAATCCAACCCTCTGAGCCTTTATAATGCTTGGAGTGAGTTCAGGAGGACTAACTTTCCAAATGTAAATGCAGTGGGAGGTTAACACTTGCAGTGGAATAATTTAAGGCGTGCATGAATTCATTACTGCACCCTTTTTTTTCCATGGACTCCTCACTGGTCTGTTCCCTGGAAGATGTTCTACAAAAGGAGGATCACATTTACATGGCTGCATGCTTAAATTGGATAGAGAGAAACTGAGCTTCAGGGCTACCAGAAAAAAAAATCAAAACAAACAAACCAAACCAAATCACTAGTAAAAATATAAATCAATGTATTAATCCACTAATAGGGAAAATGAAGAGATGGTTTGACCACAGATTTAAATAATCTGATGAACTGATCCAGAAAAGACTTTCTGTCAGATGTTGTTGAAATTAGAAGTGGTGTCAGTACAGCACAGCACTGTTGTTATATCAGGAACCATTGTGTTTAGCAGGGTTGCTAGGTACTGAGAGATAACAGTAATCACTGAATTTATTCACAAGCCTCTTGTTTGGGGACATTTTTTAACCTATATTTCTAAATAAATTAAAGCTCCATCAGTGACCTGACGTGGCATTAAAATTACAGGTGTGTATGTACTTATATTTGAGTATGTCACTCCAAATAATTTCTTGTCTAGCTTATCAGTTGCTGCTAATTCATCAGGAATAAGAGAATTCCACGCTGTTTTTATTTTATTACCTGGTTGGAGGCAACAACCTCTGTGTCACATCCCAGAGAAAAGACATACTTGGGTTTTCTCAGTGATTTTCCGTCATTCCTTCTTACAGACTTTGGTCTCTTTGCTTTTTCATGACAGGAGGGTGAATAAATGTCTTTAAAATGGGAAGGTGATGACTTGAGAAGATGAGGCCTTATGGTATTTCAATGTGTAGGGTTCTTTTAATTAAAGCAAAACCCATCTGATGGGGGGAAAGGCTTCATTTTCTCTTTCCAGTAAGTGCATGGAACTTGGGCTGTGTGTTTTTGTGGAATATTTGCTGGTGAATCAAAGGCCTGAGCACACAGAAGGGCTGGTTCTCACTTTGTGTCAAGGTGTTGGTGTTTGACATTTCTTGGCTGCTGTGGCCTTGCTGTGATTCATCTCAACATGTTAACATAACAGAACATGACTGATGTAACAGCCTGTGACATATCCAAACAACACCAGCAGAGGCCAAGGAATTCCATTTTTAATACTGCTGCAAACAGGTTATTAATTTTTTTAAGAGTTTCTTTTCCCTTTCAGGCTTCCTAAATTTTTTTGTCATTTTGATCTGAATCCAAGTTAACTTCTGAGATGTTATGAGCACAGTGTCTATTTGAAAAGTCAGAGAGTCCACAGAGAAAGCCCTGAAACAAAATGAAAAGCTGAATGTGGAACATTTATAATGAACAAAACAGAAAGAAAACTCCAAGTATTTAAATTATGGGGTTTTCAAAAACGCCTGGTTTGCATATAAACAGTTTAGAAGTTTCCTTAACCACAAACCTGAAAATAGGGTCTGCTTTCAGGACTTTTGTTCACTATAAACTTGTGAAAACATCGTAATTGTCAGTATTTTTGATCTAGTTGATAGGGTCTCACATTGAGGCAGAATTTCACTGTACTCAGCCATTATCATCAGCGTGCAGGGCTGGCACTGGAAATGCCATCACCATCGGGTTGCTTTGGTTGTTCCTGAGTTTCCTAAGCTTTCCCAAGCTTCCCAGCAATTTATCCAACAATCCCCCCTTGTAAAAAGAAGGGTTTGGGAGAAGGATTGCAGTTACAGATGAACAGCCTAGGCCCCCATGAGAACTCATCCGTTTTAAACTCTTTTTGAGCTCCAACGTTCTCCTTGTTATCTCTTTTAAAGCATATTTTTCAGGGTTTTGTTTGGTTTCTCCTTTCCTCTGTTAGGTGCAATCATAAAATTCTTCTCTACCCCTGCTCTTTTTGATACATCAAGGGAAGCAATGTCAAATTTTAGGTACATCCCTACTTTGGAGGGTTGTGTCTCCCCTGGGAGGGGATCCCAGCCTGCTGGATCAGGTTAAAGTTTGAGCAAGGTCTGGATGTCAGGCTGGAGAAACTGAGCAGCAGTGACCACTCCAGTTAAAAGTAGCCAGGAGATCATGAAATCAGAGGAATATGTTAAAACCCTCTTTCCTGCAGGATGTTGACCCAGAGGCTGATCAGCTAAAGATAGCAATTTTTTCTATAGTTAAGAGGAAAAAAAAAAAAAAGTGAAAATGCCAAAGTGGAAGCTGAACCAGGAGAGCTCTGGTCTCCTTTTTTTCTGGTCTCTGTGTATTTTCTCTAGAAGTAGAAGTACTGCTTGAAACATTTGCTCAGAATTTCTTCAGCCATGTCACAGAAAACCGTGAGTTTAAGAAAACTTTTTATTAAGAACAGTTTGAATGTTTCTTTCTTCGGCATCATTGGAAAAAAAAAAATGGGGCTTTTGTTATTCTAATGTGATTTTTTTCTATTGGTGGTTACTCCAGAAATAGAACAAGTGCTATCCTGGAGATCAGAGTTTTTTCTGTCTCAGAAATTCTGTATCTTAGAATTGTAGCATATAAAATAGCAATCAGTGGCTATTGTGCTTTGTTTATTTATTTATAGCTCTGATGAACATAATCAAACCAGAAAAAACAGAAGCACAGTAGAAGGAAGAGCTGAAAAAATGAAATGTGAACAGGAAGGGGAAAGCAACCATTAGAGAGCAGAAAGATGACTCTGCTCATCTGACTGACACTGGTTACAGGATATGTTACAGAATGTTCTGGAGCATATTAACCCCAAATCAGCACAATTATCAACACTTGGATTATTGAAGAGTGGTCATTTTAAACAATATGGAGCCATATCACCCCTTCAATATAGATTCCTATCTGGTGCCTTGATTTTGCTAAGAGATACATTTTTTTTCACATAGATTTTCAAATACTGACATCTAGTTTGGTTTGCTGGTTGATTTCCTTATTTGTGTGTGGCTCCTATGCTTTGTTGGTTTTTCAATTAGTTGTGGAAATAAAGTGATCATGGGGTGATGGGATTTGCTTGGATTGCAAGTAAAAATGGGACTAGATTACTTTCATTTCAGTACAATTTGAGAATTTGAAGTACCTTCTCTGCAGTTGTCCTCTGCCAAAGACCTGGTGTACAATGTATAGGAAAAGTTACATAGGATATATAAGTTTTAGTAAATATTTTTTGAGGAAGAATAGGGAACAAATGGGAAAATTCTGGTGAATTGTTTGTAAATTGTGTCTAATCTTAGCTTTGTTATGTTTTAAATGACAAGATGAACATACATGATAGGACTTGGAATCTTCTGACCATCAAGTTCAATTTTACGTATCGCAAACCACTTCACCATGAAATTTCTTTCATAAATGAAAAAAAAAATCTATCTTTCTTTTTATTCTTGGTGGTTTTGTTTGTTTAATTGGTTATTTTTTGTTTGTTTATTTTTTATTTCTTCCCCCCACTATCCACCTTGGAAATTCATTCCAGGAAAGATATTCATTCCCTTTTATGGCAGGGAGGTTTTGTCCAGTCTCCAGCAAGTTCCTATAAATATGCCAGTTCCTCTTCTACTGGAAATTGCTTGGAGATTCATTTATTTATATGAACTTACCTTTGCCAGCCAGTCAGCAGTAACGAGTTCCATGATGTGAATATCAGCATTCACATCTCAGTGTTCACAAAAGACACAAATAATAGAGGATCACTGAACAGTAATTGCAGTCTTACATCCATAATGTACTTTACTTACAACTGAATTATTAAGATGCCTGACTCGAGCCCCCAAATGTAAGTACTTCTCTCTTACCTATTGTCATCCATTCAGCAGCTGCTGCTTCATCTGGAGGATTTTGATAACCCATCACTCTTCCATCATGCACAGCTTAAAAGAGAACCTCTGTTTTGAAACAGAGAAGAAATAACCATCTTTGGAGTGCTAATCAGCTGCAGCTGATAGAGCCTGTGCTGGTTTCTGAGGAGCAGAGAAGGTGACAGTCACATTAGTTCTTACAGAAATAAAAGAAAAGTTGGGAAGGCAGTATGGGAGTTTATCTTGTCCTCCCCCGCCTCACATTAGCATTAGTTACTGTCAGAGTCTTGTGGAGTTCCCTCCTGCTGGGATGGGATAGAATCTTCTACCAAGAGATTTTGCAGTCCCCAAATTCATAACGTACCATGTATTTGCCGGTAGATATTTTTAAAGCATTATTTTTGATATTTTATTAAGGGTTTGAGATAAATAATTTGTCTTTAAAATAAGGCTATCAAGCACAAATCAAAGAATTTCATGTGATCTGATTCATCTTCATTTTGTTCAAACATTGGTGATGGGTGAGTGCAAGGAAGTCAGTCCATTTTGTTGGGTGTGTCAAGTTTCTGGATTAAGTAGAATATATACCCTGTGTGGGTCATGGCATCTTTGCTCTACGATTTTAATAAATCCTTGAAATCGTTGAATTCTTGCACTTAATTTAATTTTACAGTTTTGATTTGCCTTTTCTTACCTTTGAAGTGATGGCATAGGAAAATACAAGATCTAAAGAAGATTGACATCTACCTAATATGATTTATTGTGTTTTCACAGCTACTGAGTTTGCCTGGGAAATATCTGCAAATAATCTATGTTAACATGTACTTATGCCTCCCCAGTTCCATGTACTATCCTCATTTACCTGAAAACTGTGAGGGAAAAGAGATCTGCAAACCCATATCCAGAATATTGAGGGCCAAGAGCATTTTCCAATACCTCCAGTAAAAAGCCCATTATTTATCCATAGTTCCCATTTTATCTCCAGTGTAAATATCAGGAAATCTGCATAAATCTCTTAGTATTTTAAATACTTCAGTGTGTAAAAGTTTCTTTTTTAATGAGCATGAATACTGGAACAAACCCTTCTTACCAGAGATGTCAGCACATGCCTTTCTCCTACACCTGGTGCTGGAGAGTAGGATCCAGGTGGCAGGGGAAGAATTTATCTGAGTAGTTTTGATCCACGAAGTTCCATGACCTGATATAGGTACCCAGTTCAATTGTTGCAATTAATTGTGTGTAAGTTTCCATTCTTACTGCCATACTGGTCTACTGAGTTTCTTCCAGGCACATCTCTGCAGCTCTTCCTTGATTTTTAAGAAAGCAGAATTTGCATTTCACTGAGAGAATTTTTCTAAAAGCTGGATTTCTACTTTTCTCTGTCACTGCCAGCGAATCATTAGCAAACGCTGCAAGATTTATAGACTTGGAAATGTCTACAGTAGATCATAGCCCTTAACTACTGAGGATGATGCAGGGAAAAGAGAATGTGTGTTTAGACAAGATGAACTGTGTTTGTCTTTCCACTTACATTGAAATATTTATGTGCATTCTTGTAACATTACGTTAGAGAATTTGCATGTTACCACTGCGTCGCACCAGATTAAAGATGACTTGACCTTAAACACAGAAGTGTGAATAGCAGTAGGAGTACTTTATGTGTAATGTGTTCTACTCACAAAACCAATTATCTTTTAGAGTTCTTTTTTTTACCTCTGGAAGATTTTATTTCCTAATTGCATTCCTGTGATCACCTTTGTACGTTATCATATCTCACGGCAGTACACAGATATAAAGTATAAATTAATTTCCTTGCTAGAGCAGCTGTGGAATCAGCCTCATCCAGTATTCTGTTTGGTGGTAGTAACCAGGAGCAGAGATTTTAAAGAAAACTGCAAGAAACTTTTGAAGTGAATAATAATTTCATTAATTACTGAGAAGGTAAATTTCCTCCTGAAATGCATTTCTGATTGGTGGTATCCCTTATAATCATAGACTTCATTTGCTGATACTTTATTGGGGAAAAAAATCCTTATTATTGTAAAACTTAGTGTTATTGGAACTCTAGATATTTTTAGGTTTGGTTGTTGTACTGTATTGTGCTTTTTTAGTGTTGCTGGGTTCTCACAATTCAGTGCCTAATTTTATACGATATAAACCAAAGAACTCTTCTCACATTAAAAATGCATTTCGTTATAAAAAATTGCCTCAGCAATTTGTCCAGACAGGTAATTCAGATGCATGAGGCAGTGAACAAAAGGTGATTAAGGTGTGTAGGCAGTAGAACTATAGAAAAGAGACATGCTGAAAATCCAAGATCTTACAGGCTTTGAGAAGTTTGCAATAATCCGTGGTTTATTTAATTTGGATGTTCCTGAATGTCTGCTGGAGAGCTGGGCCTGGCATCAGAGCCACCACCAGGACTGAGTGGAACTGCTCTCAGTTCCCAGCTCTGCCAGCAACTCCAGTTATTTTGCTCTGCCCGCAGAGTCAATTTCAGAAGAGCCAGGAAAGGCAACCAGCCACCCTGCCCAGTGTCCAGAGCTAAAACAGTCAGGATGGAGTGTGACAGAGAGAACAGCAGCAGTACAGTCCTCTCCATCCACCTTCATTGTGGCTTCACTGTGCCCTGAATACAAGCCAGTGATTCCTCCGAATGGAAAAGAGGCTAAAAATGTCATTCCTTGTCCCCTTGTCTTGGTTTTTGGGTTTTGTGGTTTTTCTATGGGTCTTTTTGTTGGTTTTGTTTTGTTTTGGTTTGGTTTTGGTTTTGCTTTTGGTTTTGTTTTTGTTTGTTTGTTTTTTGTTTTGTGTGTTTTGTGTGTTTTGCGTGTTTTGTGTGTTTTGTGTGTTTTGTGTGTTTTGTGTGTTTTGTTGTTTGTTTGTTTTTGTTTTGTTTTTGTTGTTTGGGGTTTGGGGTTGGTTTTGTTTGGTTTTGTTTTTTGTGGGCTGAGACATCTTTAAAAAAGAAAGCTCAAATATTTCCCACTTTTCGCATCTGCATTTATTTATTCATTAATCAGAGCTACCACTGATTGTGCTGCAGCTCAGCCACTCGTTCCCCAGGTCACTGTGTGTCTCACACAGCTCTGAAGTAGCAACACTCATTTATCTCAAAGTGCTATAACTGATATTTAAAGGTCAATATCGGCTCAAATCATCTGTGGGTTTGAGTGCTCAAAAACAACAGCAGCAATGCACCCACTCACAGAGGAAATCTCTGGTCAGCTACTTTAATTCTAAACAATTGTACTTATCAAAAGTGAAGACGTGACTTTTGGGAGCTGATATTTCCCTTTCCCTATAGGCAGGAGGCATTGGCGTAGCCTTATGAGAAACATTTGTGTTCTGGTATTTCTTTGTGAAAACCCTGAATTATTTTTGTCAGGAAACTTTCTTATTTTCAATTGCAATAAATGTGGCAAAAGGCTCCACTGTTTGTCTAGATAGATGTTATTAATGTCAGGCACTTAGGAGGAGAAAAAAAAACAACCAGAATGCTCAATAAAATATTCTTCAATTTTAAAAGAAAATATTGGTTTAGAATATAATTAGAAACATTGTCAAGGGGCAGTATAATTGGAATAAATACACATTATTATATATAGAATCATAGAATGTTTTCAAAGAAGGAACCTTAAAGAACATCCACTAACCCAGGTAACTCAACATCATAAGCCACAGTAAAACTTTCTTCACTCTGTTCAGTGTAGGACATGGAAAAACAAGATTTTCCCCGCCCTAGCCACCATGGTTTTAAGGTATAAACTTCTCCTTTCCATTATTTCTGTGTTTCTGCCTGCATATTGGATATTTCTGTATATGGGGCTATGCACCTACATTTTAAAGTTACATCCTGCTAATTCAGTTGCAAAAAGACAAACTTAAGTGCTATCTTCATTGTTTCTTTTAGGGATAGCAAAATTATTTGGTTTGCAGGTAAAGAGATGAGGTTTGTGGTGTAACTTTAAATTCCTAAAAGAACTTTCTGTGTAGGAGCCAAGAGAGGAAGGGGAAAAAAATAGGTAGAGAAAAGAATAGAGAGCAAAAAATGTGTTTGTGAGGTTATTCCCTTGGTGCAGATCTGTGCATGGGCCAGTGAGTGCAGAAAGCCTGGAAGTTCCTGATCAACAGTTCATTAATAAAATGCTCTGAGGATCAGGTGTCCCCTACAGTGGCTTTTGTGCAGGAATCTCCCAGTTCACAAACCCCTCCACAGAGGTGGGTTTAGCTTTCTGGACTGTCACAGGTGAAGTGCTGCAAATATTCAGCAGTCAGAAAATATTCAGCAATAGCTGCTGTCAAGAGAATGAATATTTTCAGAGGTTTTTTTCATTTTTTACAGAGTGATGTGAGAGGATTTCTCACAAAGCCCTTTTGTCACGCAATCTGTACACCAGAATTCATCCATTTTCTTTGTAGCATTTGAGCGTCTTTCTCATCCCTTATGTGTTCCACAGCTGAAGTCAATGAGAACCTTCCACTGACTTCACCCCATAACTTGACAACAAGAATTGTTTCATATTTAGCCTGGAAAGGAAGGATTAAAGGTGCTCTCAATCCCATGGCTTCCAGTAAATGCTTCAAATCTTTTAAATGTAAATTTGGTGATTTTTTTTGTTTGTTTTAGTGTGGGGGTTTTTTTGTGTTTGGGTTTTTTGTTTGTTTGTTTGTTTGTTTGTTTGTTTGTGGGTTTTTGGTTTGGTTTTTTCAGGTTTTTTTTTTTAGTGTTTTTCACCTTATTTATCAGAGGTTTCTAGAGTCAAGCCTCCACTGTACGAGCCAGCCCATTGCCTCAGCTCTGTGGTAAAATTATCAGTGATTATGGCACATGTTATGCTACTGTACATGTGTGAAGATCTCTCACCTGAGAGTTGATCTGCATGACCATGAGGCACACTGGACACAGATTTTGGGCTCTGTGGGGCCTGGAGCTTTTGATATTATGCTTGGCATGTCAAATATTTGAAATTAACAGTAAAGCATCTGTTTAGCTGTCAGGAATCTGTTAAATTTGTGTTTCTACACCCAGATAAATAGTGATTTCAGGGCTGGAAAAAGCTGTAAATTGGGATACAAGTCTGACAATACTACAGTGAAATAAAAAAAAAAAAGATTCAGTTCCTGGTCTTGGGTTGACCTTTCTCATTTCTTACAGATGCATGCCTGACTCCACATGGCTTTAGGTGAAGAACTCCTCTCAGATTTAGGGATAAAGCTGCATTTGAGTAGGACAGCTGCTCAGCTGGTGTGAATTAGCACAGCTCTGCGGGAGTCAGCAAACATATGAAGGATTAAGAGCAGCTCACGGCCTGGCCTGGCATCATTCTAAACATCATTTCTTAACATAAGCCTTAAAAACCTTTCTTTGACATGCAGCCAGGGAAAATACTAGGTAACAGCACAAGCCTGGCAAAACTTGCTGCCCATTAAGAAAATATCTTACCCCAAGGAATGAGCTTTATAAGCTTCTCCAAGCAGCTTGATAAGTAACACTGGGGAAGCTGGCTCTGAGTGTCAGGTGTGAGTGTTGTGGACACTTGCATTTTATGCATTTAGCATTTGTTTGGCAAAAGGAACGGATTTCTTTTTCCCCCTGCTGAGTTTCATTTTGGCAGGGTTGCAAACTGGTATTGTATGAGCATTACTGAGCTGTGGTCTGAGCTCCAGAAGAGCTGCTCAGTAGCTGTGAGCAAGCTTAGCCTGCCTGAATTCTTTAAAAGGCCTTGTGCTGACCTGGATCTTGTCTTGCAATGTCTGGAAGCTGCAGTTCAGGACAGAACATGAGCTTCCTGGGCATATGAGGCTCAGCACTCAAGTCTAAATCCATACTTTCCCCATTCCTTCACATTTCAGAAAACCCCAAAAAGTTGACAGAGCTCAGCCAGACAGGAACATCTCCTGCACACATCATGCTTTGTGTACAAGGAACTCATTGGTGCAGAGAGCAAGTGCCTCTCCATTTTTCACGTGCAGCCAGTCAAGCTGCTTACAAATAGCACAGCTCCTCACCAAATGAATCCATGCCCTTGGTGCTTTTTATTTAAACTACCTTGCATATATTTGTGTATTTCTGAATTGCCATTGTGGAGGCTTCTCGGCGTTAACTGATTTACAGAGATACAGAAAAGAGATGCACATTGCAACTGTCAAATGTTGTTTGTTGTTTGGACAGGTTTAGTGCACGATAAAATATAAGTTTTGGTGCTACTGCTGAGAATTCCAGGATTAAGTAATTAAAGATGCAGAATAAATAATAGCCATTATGTTTAATCTAATATTTGCACAATGATCTATAAGGAAAATATTAGAATGTTTTGAAGTAAGGAAAGGTCAATATTTATATTTCAGTCTTCAATAATGGGATTCTACAACAAAATCTTTATTATGGTGCACCTGTAGAGCAGCATCCCTGTTCTGATGTGCTTAGTGTAACTCTCTGGATACAAAGTCCATAGAAAGCCACACTTTACTTAAATTTCATTTATTCTAACGCTTTTGTTTCTAGCAGCTTGGATTGGGTTTTCATGTCAGGGTTTGGATAGTGGGGTGGTTTCTGTGGGAGGCTGCTGGGGGTTTCCCCCATGGCCAACAGAACCACGTCTGTTTTACCCACAGCAGCAGCTGGTGACTGATACTGATCTCTCCCTGACCTTATCTTCACCCACAAGCTTTTTGTTATAATTTCTGCCCCATGCAGCTGAGGAGGGCAGTGATAGAGGGGCTTTGGTGGACACCCAGCTGGGGTCAACCCACCACAGAGCTAAAATGAAAGCAGGTAAAACATGGGCTAACAATGACATTCATTGCATGAGTTCATTTATCCAATATTTGAAGAGATTTGCAGTGGAATGAAAAAAATATGTAATGCAAAGGCACAGGAGTGTTTCCCTCTGCAAGGATATATTATATTTCTTTTCTCTGTTTTTTTTTTTTCTTCAATCAGTTTATGTTTTATTTAAATCTTGCCTCAGCCGTCTCTCTCTCTCCATGCTTATGAAGTGTTGAACATGTCTGAAATGTTTCCATCATATGAGGAGTGACCTCTGTTCTATGTGGGAGTAAAAATCCTTTGCATAATCCGAGTCAGAGGAGAACGCTCCCAGAATGTCTTGCATTTTCCCTTCTTCCCACTTTTAATTTAAATTACGAAAGATCAATTCCTGTTTTATCTGTGCAGCAGGGGAAGCAAGTGAAGGGAGAAGTTTCCTTTTTAGTGTCAGTTTTCCTCAGCTCATTTGGCTTTGGTGGCTAATATGTAATTTGCTCTCTCTGACGATGTAATTGATGATTACAGTGTCTGCCTCCCTTACTTTGTTGGAGGATCAGAGTTCTCTACTTCAAAAAGACACACATGAGAATCAGGTGCTGTTATATTCACTAGTTAGTAAAACCAGGCTCTTTTAATAACCTTGTTCCTCTGACTTCAGCAGTTTGGAAAATAACTTGAATTTAGTCTGTCCAGAGGGCAACATACTGGCTTCTAGTTCCAGTAATATTATTGATTTGGATTCCATTGTGGAAATATACGACAGTAATTATTCATCAGAATCTATCTGAAAATTATTTATGACAGGAAATTGCTCTTCAGTTATTTAAAAATTAGACTCTTTTGTGTTTGACTTGGTATTTAGAAATTAGACACTTTTGTGTTTGATTTGGTATTTTTATTTGCATGTATGAAAGGAGAGGCGAAGGCAACATTGAGTGAAAATGTCTTTGATCACTGGCCCTTTTTTCTTTGAAATTATCTGATTAAAAATAGGTTATCTTTATTTTTAAATTATCTGCTGGACATAACACTAATGATTAAACAGGGATTTATGTAATTTTTCTGAGATATAAAGAGGGGCTTGGGATTTAAAGTGTTCTGAAGCCAGATAGTCATCTGGTGTAAATTGGTATATCTCGATGTAATATTTGATGTGGATCTGGCTCATTTTTGCTCTTTGGAATTGGTACTGGCATAGAAAACTCCTGAAATTGCAGCTAATTTAAATAATTGGGGCAGGCATGGGAGATCTGATAGCAGGGGGCTTCAGCAGTTTATCAGATGTATAGCTTCTGTTTTACTTCAGAAAAAAAAGGACAAGAATGCTCCATTTGATTTAGGAAATATAAATGCTGTTGTTATCTTTTAATAATTAAGTGGAAGTTAAAGCTCACCAGTTAGGTAAATAAGTGAATATTAACCAATGAGCTGGTTTTCAGGAGAGGGGAGATTCCTTCTAGCTTTTCTCTCTACAGAGGAAAATAAACCTTAACACACTTGGGATACCTTCTTCCTTTCCTGTTTTAAAATAAAAGGAAGCTTTTGTGCTTTGTGCACATAAGTCCAGCATCAAAGACTGCTCTTAGCTTTTCCTTTCAGGTATTTTAGAGAGAAAAACTCTGCAGATAATAACGTGATAGTTCTTGAGACTAAAGCAGATGATCCTGGGATGATCCTCACCGGTGTCAGCCTCTGAGGTTTAGAGATGTGCTTTGGTTTGCTCTGGCTGTGCAGCCCAAGTTGTAACCACAGGATACCTTTGGAAAGTTTGCCTTGGGGGAAGATAAACTGAAATTGGCTGGTGATTAAGGAGGAGGAGTGTGTGGGAGGAACTGGGCTATAGGTTCCGCTCAGTCTAATTCTGGATGCTTAATTAAAGTCTTCTGAATTTAAGGCTGAAGTCTTAAAGATAAACATGTCAAAAAATGAGAGGGTCTTTTCTTTCTCCAAGAGATAATTTTGTGAACTGTTTTGACTGGAAGGAAGCAGCGATTTGGTAAAATTTTATTTAGCATAAATTAGATAGGGCTATTGGCTGTCTAGTGTTTCCTCCAGATCATTTAATATTCTTATTTCTCCATCAGGCTTTCCTTGCATTTTTAGTAATTATGTGATTGCCATTTGGAAGCAAGAAGTAGATAAATAACATTTGGTGATCTGTCTTGTTTAATGTTTCTCAAGAAATTTTACTAAAGTTACAGATTTCAGGTCTTTGCTTCTCAAAGTTCAGGTCCATATGATTCCACTGTATGTGAACCCCCTGTGGTCTCAGTTTATGTTCCTGAACTGTTATTGTTTTCTGACACTTCTCTGCTTAAACCCATCCCAGAAACGTGACTTGGCACAGCCCAGAGCTGACTGTATTTGAGTGGGTTTTGTCCACTCTTGGATAAACATACTTTAAAGACATATTTACATGAACTGTGGGATGTCTTTTAAATAATAATGGAGGCTTGGAATAAACTTGCAGCCAGTTTTTTTCTTCTAATGCACAGCTCCTATCAGTAACATTTGACAATAAGTGTGACTTTTTATAGCAGAAACCAGTTCACAATTTCTTAATGTCATCTAGGGGTAATTTGGTGATGAAAATTCTGTATTGAGATGAAAGATATTAACCTGCTTTCAGCCTGTAGTCACAGAAATTGAACAGGGAATATGTTCCTCTAAAAACTGTATGCACATACAGAAATGGATCCAAAACTCAGTGGACAGGATCGAGTAGACAAAATTTCTTCCTCCTTGTCATTTCGAACATTTTTTTCATTAATAATCTATGAAGTGGTTTGAAAGGTCACTAAAAAGCTAATGCTAGTAGCAAATACGTCATTTAACAACCTAGAAAGCAGAAGTAAAGGGAGAATTTTATTTGCTGTTATTACATATGTCTACACCCCTCTGCAGTGGCTCGGTCTTATGCTCCTCATTAATGAAACCCTCTGATTCTTGTGGCATTTGCAGTGGAAGGTGAAAAGATAAAAGCTCACCCAGGAGCTCTGTTCTGGTTGTGGCAGGGAGGTCCCTGTGTTCAATAAAAGCACCCTGTATTCCTCAAGGAAAGGTGACAACAAATACCCAAGCTGGTGACACCAAAAAAGGCCCTTACCTGACAGGTAAAGGGCAAAAACTCACTGCAGATCCAGCAGGACCAAGGCAAAACTCACCTCCTCACTTTTGCAAAATTCACCTCCTCCTGGAAAGTGTCCTGCCTGAGAAACTGGGCATCTTGTTAACATTATTTAGAACAGACAAAGGGATTAAAGATTAAGTAGAACAGAACAAAAATGAAGCTGCCGGGAGTGGAGAGATCCTTCCTGTGCTCTCACCCTATCAGGAAAAGGCAGTGATTAATCTGCCTTTACAGCTTTTCCCAGATGCCCAGTGCATGCTGCAGGGTTTTGCATTCAGAAATATGATGAGATGCTAACGAGCTCACAGCTTTTGGGAGACAAAGTGAGAGGGTTTCTAGATGCCAGGAACATCCATCTTTTACAGTCTACCAGGAAGCAGTGGAATTACCCCATCCCACGTGCAGTGCTAATTTTCTGCAGGTTTCCTGGAGAGAGGAGCTGTCATTAGGCAACACAGAGTTTCTGCAATCAGCTGGTTAAGCAGCGTTTCTTCTTTAAAGTAGCATAAAAATGACATGTTCAGGCACAGCACATTAGATTTTCTTCTAAGTGGCTATTCCAGGGAATGCTACTTGTCCTAGAACAGAAAGGTCAATGATAATTGAAGAATGTCAATAATGGCCAGAGTCACTACAAAAAAAAAAAAAAATCATATAAATCTGTTAGATCATTTTATATCAGTAATATCACAGGAGGTGATAGTCTCACAAGTCAAATTCTGTAAGCAGGAAAGCCCTCAACCTATCCTTCAAGTGCTTGGCTTTTAGAAAGAAATATGTTAAATTACTGCATTTATCCTGTAGCATATTTCTTTTTCATTGGTGTTTCTAATGAGTAGAGTCAGGAGTGTTCAGTATATCAGCTGTTGTATTGGGCAGTGTGTAAGGTGAGAAGAGCACTGAATTAAAACCCTGTTGGTCCATTTTCAACAGTCTTGATGGAAGAAATACAAAAATATTCAAGTTGTATGTGTTGGCAGCAAAAATGCTACAAAGGAAAAAAAGAAACAAACACAAACAAACTAAACTAAGAGGCAATAAATAAGCAAAAACCAACACCCCCAAATCCCAAAATAATAGCAGTGAATCCCAATGGACAAGAGCAGCAAGAATTCAGTCATCTTCAGTTTAGCTTTTCACACAAAAACTGGGTTTTGAAGTTCTCCATCAGTAGGTATTTGTCAAAAGTCAGCACAAGAAAGTATTTCTTTTCTACTTAGTTTTGAGTTTGAAATTCAATCGACTAAAGTAATCAAAGGTACCAAAAATGACAAAAAGATTCATTGTGAAAGTTCTTGCATTACTCTCACAGCTACAGTGGTAGTGAAGTTATCATGGAATATAATCCAAAGAAAGCTGTGCTGGACCAGTTCATTTTGGCAGCTCCATCTGGAATGATTCCAGAGCAGCTCATCTTTTATTCAAAGAAAATTTGAAAAGGGATTTGGCTTGGCATAATGTCTCATCTATAGAACAGTGAAAGCAAAAAAGTAAATAAAAATAAATGCAACAATAAAGGCATGTCAAAACACTAAGCCACACTAAAAGAAAAACCAAAACAAAACAAAAAAAAACCCTACAAAACCTTGCATAAAACTGACAAACGGAAAGGAAGATGAAATAATAGAAAAAGATAATGAAAAAACAGTAGAATGCGTGAATAAAAGCAAGTAGGAAATTACATGTCAGGAAAAGGAGCAGCAGAAAATAGCAAACAGAAGGAACCATGTGGAGAGAGCAAATAAAGCCCCAAAATATTGAAAATAAATTTAAAGGTGAAAAATATATTATTTGCTTGGGGTTGTTCCTCTTGAAAGAATTTCAAACATTGAATTATCTATTGTTTGAGATCTAAATGGAAGTTGTGTTGTTTTATCCAGTAACATACAGATTATTTTTGCCTTGAAAGTAAGGAAAATACAAAGATAATTCTGTCACTTCGTAATTTTTGCAATTAAAACTAAAATTTTTAAAAATTAAAATAGCCAGTGAAGGATAATTTTAAGAAAGTGTGTGCTTTTGAAATAATGAAAATTTAATATTAAAATCAGGGAGGTATATTAGTTATGACTCTTTTATCATACCGCAAACCAGTAGTTTGTAAACCAGTATATTGGTTTATAAAATAACATAAATGAGGTGAAAATTAATGAACGAGCTAACAAACAAGTAAAATGTGAGTGTCATAAATATGAAATTTTGCCACGTGGATTCCAGACTTTTAACCTCTGAGTTTTGCTGCTTAATCACTCTCTGTGGTCCCTCAGTCACATCAAGTGAAGGCCCCAGTGGCTGCAGCAGCAAATGGAGCTGAGCAGGGACTGGGAACACTTTTCTTCAGGTGCCAAGAGGGATCTTAGCCCAGGAAGCAAAGCACTGAGCATAGGTGATTTATCCCTCATCAGGGGTGGGCTTGCAGCTTGCTCTGAGCTCCGTGTCCTGGACAGGCTCTGGGACACAGCACAGAGCCACTAAACTGGCACTGCTTGTTCTGATGTCCTAAGTTTGAGCTTTCCTGTTTTTCAGACTCTGTGCTGCCCAGGGGTGCAGCTCTCAGCCTCACATTCAGGGTCACTCAGCTCTGCACAGAGCAGGGACACAAAACAAATCCTGTTCCTGCTGCACACCAAGGACAACTTTCAGCCCAAAAGCACAAACCAGGGTGGCTGGAGGGAGGAACAAGAAGGATGGGACCTCACAGCCTGGAGCTGGAATTGGACAATTAAACCCCAATGTGCAAATGGACCCAAACTGACCAAAGCGTGAGACCTGGTGACCGTTTGTCCATTTTGTGATCATTTTGTGACCATTTTGGGTCCACCTTGGGTGTAGCCCTGGTCAGGCCCTGTCCTGCCCAAGGTGTACCCTAAAGGCCTTTCAATAAATACCTGCTTTATTCTCTGGCTCTGTCCAGTCTCTGTTTCAGGTCAGCCTTCCCAAGGCATCAGTTTCACAAGGGAACTTGAAGGTGGCTGCTTGGAGCAAAATTTGGGAAATTTTGTGAAGCAGAGAGGAGAGATTGTTAGTGTGAGTTTTTAGTGCTGTGCTATTCTAACCTACACATTCTGAACTGGTGTACTCCGAGTGACTGAAACAGAGAGTTCCAGTGCCAGGTCATTTGGAAAAGGTTGGGCTTTGTCTCTGCAAACACCTGCTCTTGATGGGTCCAACAGGGATAAAATCTTTATCAGAACTCTGAGCTCCTTTAGGCTTGTAGGGGAAATCTCAATAGTAAAAAAGGGTTGTCCAAACCATTAAAACTTATCCTGGAATAGTAGAAATGTAGGCTCATAAAGCACTTGCTTGGAGCTTGGAACTAAAGCCTTATTTGCTTTTTCATACTGAACCTGCTTTTTGAATACTGACAGCCATAAATAACTTTCATCCCCAGGCAGTTACTAAAGTATGAGTCCCAAACTTTAGGGCAGAAACCCATGAAGGATTTATGAAGTCAGATACAGATACACAAGTATAAGAGACTTGCAGTCTGTCAAATCACCTGAGGTTTGTAGGTTGGACTCTGCTGAATTAAACTAAAACTCAGAAATCTGCTGAAACCATATTCTGATCTCTTTGATCCCTCCCCACCATTCAAATCAGCTAATGGTTTGGTTCTGCTGAATGTCCAATATAGGCATTTATAGGAGGCACAGACAATGTGAACAATAAACAGCTTCATTAATAATTACATAAATATTATTCCCATGTAAGCAGATTCTTCCCCGTCCATGCTCATTCCGGTTATTGGGAACAATGCAGTGTTCAATTTACTAAACAGAGGATAGCTACTTATTATGGTGGGAATAAGATGCAGACTGCATTAGGATGGCATTTCATCTTATCTGTTAGAGCTGCTGGGATTATTCCTTCCCTCTCCCATTTCAAAAGGAATTCATTATGCTGTGATGTACAGCAGGAGGATGGTTCCCTTTATAAAATCATTAGGCAGTTTTACAATTAAAATTGCCATCTTTTGTCCTGTTACTGTTGTTTATAAGTGACAAGAAAAGAGGAATGCTAAGTAGGATTATTGTAAAGTACGTGCTTATTCTCCAGGAGTGTATTTTCCATTTTCTTATGAAGTACTGATGCTGCTGTAGCGTGTATTATTAATCACATATTTTATTTATCTCGGAGCAGTGGAAACCCCCAGTTGGCACTGGGAGTCCTACTGTGTGACTGCTGCACACACATGTTGTAATAAAAGAATAAAAGAGATCCTTCCCAGGTCTGTGCAGAGGGTTACAACCAGCACAGCTAAAGGTCTGCTGGCTTCAGGCCTCGTGGGCCAACAGCTTCGTTCACATTTTGTTAACAACATCCCCTCACTGTCATGGAGCCCACACAGAGCAATTGTTGCATCCAGTGAAATCACTAAAAGTAAATGGCCATAGATTTTGTGAAAAATAACAAAAAAACCTCCAAAACAAAAACAAAGACAAACAAACAAACAAACAAACAAACAAACAAAAACCCCAAAAAAACCCAAAAATACATTTAAGGGAATTCTCCTGGTATTGCAGCCTGATTTTCCCTTGTATCCTTCTTGATGGTGTTGTAACCCATGCTCTGTAAAGCACAGCTTATTTTTTATTGGGTTGTTACTCATAAGTGGGACGCTACTGGGTTTAAAGTTACACATGGAGCAGTTGAATGCATTAGGATGGAGGCTGGGAGAGCTGGGAATTTTCACATGGACAAGAGGAGGCTACAGGGAGAGCTCAGAGCCCCTTCCAGGGGCCAAAGGGGCTCCAGAAGAGGTGGAGAGGGACTTGGGACAAGGCATGGAGGGGCAGGACACAGGGAATGGCTTCCCACTGCCAGAGGCAGGGAGAGATGGGATATTGGAAAGGAAATACTTTTAGTTTAAAGCGTGTCTTATGCATCTCTAGCAGGAAACCCATTTTAAGTGCTGATGAAGAGTGTGATTTGTTGTGGTAAAACCACACAGGTACAGACATCCAGTCAGAAGGACCAGAATGGGCTGGTAGCTGGACTGTGAAGGCTGAAATGCCTGGAAACCCCTTGTTCTACTCAGCAAATATGAGACAAACATAAACAAATGCCTTTATGGTTGTAAATTCCCTGCATAGAGCTGTACAGAGCTTTGTACAGATCTGCTCCCTGTAGATCAGGGAGTCTGTAACCCTTCTTGAATGCATCTATCTGAAGAGTGTGCTGCACTCCTGCCCAAGCAGAAGTGCAGGATTAGTAAGTCACAGGTTCCTCTAAGAGAAGATGCCCATGGTTAGTCTGCAAAGGAGAAGTCCATAAGAGCAGCATGGAAAAATGATGGACTCCTCAGCTCTTTGGCACAGAGACTCATGTACCTTCCTGGGATCAGCAATGTAATTTTGAGATTATAATTTAGGAAATAGAAAGAAAATGTGAATTAAGCCTAAGTACAGGAGCCAGGAGACATTATGAACGCTGTAGCTATTAATTCTCTACAAGGAAGAATAAATAAGACAAAGTCTTTAATTACCTCTCTCTCTGGGGTGCATTTGACATTCCCCCTCTGTCACAGCATGAGCTTGCTTTTTTTTTCCAGGAAAATCAGACCACCTCTGCCTTCAACAATGCAATTTTCAGTGATGCAGACGGAGAAGAGCCACCGTGGCTTTAAAATTAGTGTAGTCTTATTTGTCTTTTCAAGTTCATTTATGTCAGTTGCCAATGGAGCCAGAGTGCAATCTCTTTTTAATCATTTCTTCATTCCACTTTGAATGGTCACAGTGTAGCCAGCTAGGAACAGAGATGAAAAACTCCACTTAATTTGGTTGCTTTTCATCAGGAAGTTCACTTGCTAGAGAGCCACTCTATTAGACCAACGATGTCAAGGCAGCTCAAGACATTAGCTGTCAAAGGAACTCTCCATAACCACCTGCTATTTACATGCAAAACATGCCTCCCTGGTGAGCTTCAAACTGTAAACACATTTCCAGAAGAAAACTAGTGACTTAAGCAATGACAGAAACTTTTTTTTTTCTTTTATGTGATCTGGGAAAAAATTCCCTTGTTGTCAAAAGACTGCGAGAAGCCCCATTAGGGAAGAGCTTTTATTGCTTTAAATGCTTCCACAAAACTGCTTTGATTTTACTTCTGCAAAAAGGTTATAATTTATTTGTCTCTTTCTTCACTCCTGTCTACCCCACAGCAACTGTGATTACACACAAATAATAAAATCTGATTGTCTTGCCTTGCAATATGACAGAATTGCTGCTTCTGCTGCAATACTAATAGCTGGTTATTTATAGTTCTGTGCTAATTCAACTCTGCTGAATGATGGTCTGGAAGGTCAGCTTCCCATCCATCTGTGACTGTTTGCTGCTCAGCTCAGCACGTGGGGTGCCTGTTTTCTCCAGATCCACCCAGCAGCTCTTGAATGAAAGATCAGCCTTTTAGTTCCTTCACCTTCCCTTCGGTTCCTCATCCTCAAGGCACGTGGGAAAAAGGAACTATTTTTTAGCACGGCCTAAAGCCTCTGACAGTGTTAACACCTTTTGGTGACCTGTGGTCTGGAGATGTTTGATGGCACCAGATGAGTGTGGGTAGACACTCTGTCACAGTTTCTGCTGGTGGAAGGGATTGAATAATGAAAATTGATTAAACATATGCTGTAGTGGTGTGTTAAAGTTTTAAGTTCGTGATGTTGGTTTATTCCATGTACCCTTTTGTTTGATTACTGTTGGTTTAACCCTAATTGTCAATCTCCTGCTCCCTACCCCCGAGGACCTGTCTGTCTACTCGGGGCCTCTCCCAGAATCTGGAAAGTTCTGGGAGAGGCGTCGAGTGATAGGACAGGATCCGAGGAAGTCCGCCCCTCCGGACTGAGATTGGTTTTCGGAGGAATCCGTCAACCCGTTAACCACTCCCTGTTCGTTCCCCATTGGTTCCTTCCCAGTTACCTCCCTTGTCTCCTCCCCTGGATAAAACCAGCCTGCACAGGGTAGACTGCGCTCTGCCGAGGCAGCTCTCCCTGGAGTGAGGCAGTTCCCTGCTGATCCTCAATAAAGCTCCTGTGGAACCCCTCGACAGAGTCCTCTTTCTTCCCTCGCTGCGGTCGTGATCTCCATCAGGCGGCTGGGCTGACAAGAGCCCACAGGATCAGCTCGGTTGGCCAGCCTACTGAGCTGTACCTTCTGCTTGAAACTGTCGCCAGGGCTAGCCGGGGACAGGCAGAGGCTCTAGCCCCGAGGCGGAGAGCTGAGGCCATCAGGCGCAGCTTCAATATGCCCAGTTCAGAGGCCATTTAATGATGTGAGCTCCTAGTTACGACAGTAGCACAAACAAAATGATGGTATAACTGAAAAGTTGCAGAACTAAGCCAAGAGCAAATACAGAACCTATTAGCTTTTGCAAACATTTTTCTTTTTTTTTTTTCTTTTTTTTTTTTTTCTGAGAGGGACTGGAAAAATGTGTCTTTATATATTGGTTCTCATCTAACTGTGTAAGAAAGTTCATTATTCAGAAATTTTAAGATCTTGTCCTCCTGATATGAGTGTAAGAGAGGTGTATTGGAAAGGCAGCAGACACTGCTTTGGCATCAGATGGAATTTCATTAAGATTAAATTTATTCCAGTACATTTAGAAAGTAATTATTGCCACAGAAATGTTATGCCAGTCTAATTTTTTTTTCCCCTGTTAATGCAGAGCCCAAAACTCTGGGTTATGTCAGGCTAAGTTGGTGGTTTTAATGTAACAGCTCTCTGAGCTTCTCATCCTTTATCCTTCTATATTCTGAATTTCAGCTCCTCCTTGAGATTGAAAGGGGACATGGGGAAGAGCAGTATGACTGCATTGCTGGAAAGAAATCTGCATATGGAATCCCAAGCAGGCAACTCCTTAACGAAGTTGAAGCTGTTTCAACTATGCAGAACCCAGTTTGTGCAGCAAGATAGATTAGGTGACCTATTAGGAGTTTTTCCATTTCTGGTTTTATGCTTCTGAGAATACAATGCTTGCCACCAATGCCTGAAAGTCATTATTCCAATGTTCCTTTCCTGCTGATGAGAGATACACCCCTCAGAGATTTCTACACATTCTTGGCATCTAAGAGATGGCAAATTAGGCAGGGAAAATGGGAGTAAAGCTACAGGATATTGTAATGCCTAAATGGAAAAATAATGGACTTCCATCTCAGAATATTCCATCTACCTACGAAGTACCTGAAAGGTTATTTTGATACGAGGTTTTGGACTCAAATTTCCTCCTGTGTGTATTGAGGGTAGAAAATGAAAACGATGCAACACATTTGAAAATACGTAAATAAACCAGGAGCCAGTAAATGAAAACGATCAGTTCTGGCAGTGCTGCCCACCAGAGAAATTCCCCTGTGCTGGGAGTGAGGAGGGCAGATTGTCCCAGGGGTGCTCACAACCACGCTCTGCTCTGCAGCAGCAGGGACTGCACATCTGGGACTGCACATCTGGGGATCCAAACCTGGGACTGCCCCCACGGAATGGGCACAGGGGCTGAGTGCCTGAGGAGGTGACAAAGAGACAGACTCAGTCAAGGCTACAGAGGAATCACAGGATATTCTGAGATGGATGGGACCCATCAGGATCATCGAGTCCAGCTCCTGGCCCTGTACAGGCACCCCAACAATCCCAGCCTGTGCATCGCTGGGAGTGTTGCTGGGAGCTCTGGCAGGTTTGGTGTTTTGACCATTCCCTGGGGCGCCTGCTCAGCACGCCACCACCCTTTGGGGGAAGAACCTTCTAATATCCAACCTAAACCTCCCCTGACACAACTTCAGGCAGAGAGCAGAGATGGGTGTCTTCCCTTCCTCTCCCCCACTGTGAGGGAGCTGGAATTGTGGTGAGTCTTCTCTCTGTCTCCTCTTCTCCAGCTGAACAAGCCCAGCACCCTCAGCTGCTCACACACACTTCCCCTCATGGCCCTTCACCATTCTTGTATCACTTCATTGGAGACTCTCTAATACTTTAATATCTTTTCTACTGCCCAAAACTGTCTCAGCACTTGAGGTGAGGCTGTCCCAGTGCAGAGCAGAGTAGGACAATCCCCTCCCTGGGCCTGATTCACCCCAGGACAGGGATGTCCCTCCTGGCTTCCAGGGTGTGTTGGAGGTTTGTGCACGAATGGGATGAGGCCACTCGGAGATTTTCCTCGAGCTTTTATTGCAGCATCAGCCTCACACCAGGGTTTGAGACAACTGAGGGATGGTCACAGCTCACATCTGCCAGCAGCAGCCAAAGATCCCTTTGTCACAGGGCATTTTAAAAGTTTCCCAGCCAATGGCACATTGCCAAAGCTCACAGACAATTGCTCCAGCCAGTCACTGAGAGCACACCCACACCTGCTGCAGACAATGCTTGCTTGTTTGCTTTCTATTAACAATGCACAATATTCCATTATTAACCTGAAAACCTTCTACTGTCTTGCTGGGCATATCTTTCTGCAGCCTTAAGGTCTATCCTGGCCAAACCAAGAAACTCAAACCATTGTTTCATGTCCTTGCTTGCTGTACTATTGTAACTTTTCCTACTCTCAGATTTGCAGCTGCAGCTAGCTCTAAATTCTTCTGCTCTTTCTGTTTCTGGGGCTGCTTTCACAGCTTCTGAAAGCCTCCTTACCTGCAGTATTTCCCACACCAGGGCACTGCTGACTCATGTCCAACCTTCTGTCAACCAGGACCAATTAGTCTGAATACAGAATGATGTGTATTGCAAACACAACTACTTGTTTCCAGTTATATCTCTAAAGCAAAAAGGCAGAGGGTTTGTTGTTTTGTTTTTGGTTTGGTTTTTTTTTCTGATTTTATGAGCAGAAGATAAAAAAGTGAGTGCATCTTGGAGTTCTGAGGTTGCATATTTTGCAGCATCTCTTAGCAAGTAGAAAGCTAAATGCAGAAAACCCCCTAAAGCTAGAGATGCTCAAGGCTCCTTGGAATGAGATGTAGAAAAAAAAATGTTCTTCAGGGGAAAAAAAAATAAAATTTCAGGACTATTTCTAAAGAGCTTTTAGACTTGTACTGGAACTGGCCATGAGAAGATTGTAACAGTGCCTGGTGTTCACATACTGGACCAACATGGAAATACTGGTTAGTTTGAGCCCTACAGTTGAGATACTTTATCTTTCAGTTAAAATAATTACTTAGGAGAAATTTAAAGGAGATAAACTCAGAGTAGCACAGTAATTTCTTGAGTGCTTTGTACATTTTCTATATATTTATTAATAAGGATTTAAAGAAACATCCCCAATTGTTCTAAATACTGGAGAGGTTATGCTGCCTCCCACCCTACATCTTTCAGCTTTGGACTGAGTGTAGGTATAAAGCTGTAGCCAGTGATTGAGTTTAACTTATTTATCCCTACGACAGCAGACAGAACACACAGTTACAACTGAGATTGTATCTCTGACAAAGTCTGGGTCTTCAGGCAGCTAGACACAACAAGACTTTTGTGTTTTTAAATGATTAATTAGATCTTTCTTTAAACAAGCAAACACTTGGACATTTACCCAATATTCAGCTCTGTATTTGCCCAAATAATTACTGACATGAGGTGAAAGCTCTTTTCAAGCCCTCTTTACCAGAAACCAGTCCACGGAAAATTAGTTCACTGTTTTGGGCTTCCTGCAATCTCCTTTCCCAATAATTAGAACACAAACTCACCCTTTTCCTCTGGTTTCTTGTTGTGGAGGACTCGCATGTCATAGCTTCAGCACTGTCATAATTTTTATAACCAAATAGCTTCAAAGCTATTTGTTGTGCAACATAAAAGAAAAACTAAAGCTTTTGATTACTGGCCTTTTTAGGGACTAGATAAATTGGCAAATGGATTGGAATATGATAAAAGTGATCTACCTTAACTAGGACTTGGTACAATGGGCAAACAGACTTAGGCAGATACTTAAATCCAGACTAAAGTTATCTTTCCTGAGTAGGAACAGGCTCCTGAATTGAAGATTTCATTAGGTAAAACATTTATTGACCTGACTAGTTAAAAAGAGACAGTTTCTCCTTCACAGTGACTGGGATTGCTTCTTTGATGTTGGGCTTTTATCAGCATCACAGGCTGATTTTTACACAAAAATGCGTGGCAAGAGTTGTTAGCTCTGTAGAGAGCAGCCAAGAAGGTGTCAGGATTTGGGGTGATTTCCTCCGATTTCCTGATGGTTTGGAGCTGGGGAAGGAGCCTCAGTGGTGCAGAAGGGTCCCTCAAGGATGACTCAGCACACAGAAGCCAACATTTGAGTAATTACTGAAAAAATAATCCTGTGTAACAGCAGAGTGCTTGGCACTGGATTGAGGAACTGTAAACAGAGCCATGAGGATATCACAGTTTGCATCACTTTAAACTGAGTTTCTTGATAATGTTTTCAACCAAAACTACCTAAAATTACTGTGCAAAAAGTAAATACTCTTATTCAGAAAGTTTCTTGCTAATATTTATGCAGATATGCTGACTTAAGTCATGGTTGCTCAACTGCTGTTCTTTGTATGATGCTGTAAATTTATACTACCAAAGAAAAAAAAAATTTTTTTTGTTTGTTTCTTTGGTTGGTTGGCTGGTTAGTTTTGGGTTCTTTTTTGTTTGTTTGGTTGGTTGGTTTTTTTTCTTTTTTTTGTCACATACTTGCATGGTAAATCTAGAACAATACATCGAAGTTATTTGATCTCAGGTATAAAAAGGGATCCCTAAGAATTTCATGACCTCCTTTACCTTCACTATGCTTACCAGAGTTCCAGCAGAGAAACACTTTCTTTGAATTAATATTTTACCCACACTTCAGATCATAGTTCACTGGAGAGAGCAGTAACTGGGGAATCTCTTCTACTTGGGAGTGATGGGCTTGTAATGAACATTTTTGTCCTTCCTCAGCAGCGGTGCTGAGGGATGATGGTGGGAAAGGTAAAACACACATTTAATGAAGGGAGGTGATCGTGAACACTGGAATTGCTGCTGCTTAGCTGCACATTATTTTCCTCCTGTGCTGTTTTCATCCTGAAGGCCTGTGTTACTTGGCAAACAGGAACCCTTAAAGGCCCCTTACAGTGCAATTAAACCAAAGGATCCAAATCCATTCTAGCTCTGAAAAGCCAGAGGCTTCAACTTCTGTGAAAGTTGGACCTCCCTGCATGAACACTAAATTCAACATAAAGGAAAAAACTAAATTAGGGGATGAGTAGTTTAATTGAACTGTTAAATTTCAACCCTGGCTTTAATTAAGTGATTATTATGTTTCTAAGTACCTTAAAAACTTCACTTCCATGCACTAAATTATTATTAAAGATAATTCTTTAAAAATCCTAATAGAACTTATTAGGATAGATTAAGTATAATTTGAATCTGTATATTAATATTTTTGATATTTGATTAGAATTCATCAATAAGACTAGCTTTTAATTATCCTTTTTGAACATTCTTTCTTATGTGAATTCTCTTCTTTGTAATACTGTATAAAGAATACATTTAGAAGCATCTGTGAGTTTTTGCTTCATGTACTTGACATGATTCTGGCCTTTTAACTTCTAAAACATTTCTCCAATTAAGCTGTTCAAGCCCTTAAGGCTGTCCACAGCTGCTGCAAATTGATTGCTCCCATGATGGTATTTAGCATCCCTTGCTGAAACATGAGAGGGCAAACCTTAGCATTTTGTAATATCTTTTTTTTTTAAATCCTTTCATATTTCCTGCATGTTTTTAAAGCTAATCCGAAAGTTCCAGTTTTCCTCCCTTTCTTCTTCATCATCTCCCTCCTATACCGATCATCTTGAAAATGTTTATTTCTAAAGGCCAGCCTATCCTGGGTTAATCCTTAAAAATATTCTGCAGAATATCTTCAGTTGGAGCAAATCTGCAGCATAAATGAGAAAGCCTTAAAAAATATTGAGAAATAGAATTGCAGCTGTAGAAATTCGGTAGTGCAAAGTTCTAAGGTGGTTTATGTTGAAATGTTTGCCCATTTTTTGCAGCTGAGGCATTGACCATGTGGAGTCACTCATTTCTGGGGAAGTCAGCCACGGCCTGAGAGCTGTACACCCCTTAATTCCTCGAATTCCCATTGGGATCTCACTGATGGAGAGGTCTGATGCTGCTCTTCTACACAGGAGTCAGCTCTTCATCCAAAAAATGCTGCTCATGCTGTGGCCTTGCTTGTGCTGCTGCTTCCCTCTAGAGTTTCTCTGCATTTGATCCAAACACTTGTGAGAACTTTTGGAGGGCTCTATTTGGTTGCTGGATAAACGTTCACATTAAGGGCTGTCAAATCTCCAAAAATTACAGATCTTCTCCAGTTAACAAAAAAGCCAAAAGTATCACGAACTTGTGTCAGTCTTTTGTAAATATTCCTTAGGTTTTCTATAAGAACCTGTTAAGAATTGTGGATTTAGAAATGCAGTTTTCCTCAGAACATTGTGAAGTTGCTTTGCTGTTAAGTACAGCACTGGGCTCTTCTTGGTGTGCTGGGATTTCAGATTAGTGGCTGAGCCTTGATAAATGAGGTTTTCCTATTTATCTGGAAGTTCAGATATGGCCAATGAACCTGTTATAACAGGGTATAAGAAAGTGGTGACTGGATTGGCAAGCATCAGAAATGAAGAGTTTATGACATTATTTAGTTTGACATTTAGTCTTGATCCTCTCATTAACCACTGAAATCTCCTACTCCAGTAAATTCCAGGAAGCCCTCTCCCCTCTAAGCACTTTATTTGAGAAAGGCTAAAATGTAATTCCTTAAGCAGAGCTTCCAGTCTCATTAGTTTGACATTAAATCAGTTTGCTTTCATGATTTTTATTTGCACACTGTTATTGATGGACGTTTCATACTAAATTTCAACGTGCAGTGAAAGAAATTCCAGCCAGGCAGCAGATTAGGGAAGACAAGGATGAAGTCTCTGTTATCAGGAGCAGCATTGCTCTTTTTGAGAGTGGGAATGGTTTAATTTCATCTCATCTAATTGTTATCAGCAAGTTGTCATTGGTTCATTAAAAACATTGCCCATTGAAATAACAACACTCTAATGACTTTATATAAAGGTCTGCTTCCGAGGGGCTTTGTTGTTCATGGAAGACACAAGTTAAAATGAATTACTCTGAAAATTATTTTTTTTTCAGTTACATCATCATAATTTAAAAACTAGAAGTTGGAATCTAATTTTCTTCCTAAATTATTTTTAATGTTTAAATGAGGAAGAAAGGAAACGAATTTCTCTAGTAATAGCGTGAGACTTTAGCATCCTGTTAATGCTTTTTTTTAATTGCTTCTTTTCCAAATGAATATTATACCAGCTAAACTCATTGTCATATTTATCCATATATTCAATGTTACATGCTAATTTTCTGACAGTTTCTCAGAGCACTCACTTTGATAGGATTTGGCATTATTTTTAAATTTGGTGAGCTGTTTTGAATGAAAGATGAAAAAAATCAATTTTCAGATGGACATTTAGATCATCATCATCATCATCAATACCTTGGCTTAAACAACAAAATAACAGAGCAAATTCTTCCCTGAAAAAAATGAATATCCTTGTTCACTTTAAGACACTCAGTGTTAAAAATTCCTTTAGTTAGAGCATCTTTGAAACTTTTCTGCCTTCAGAGGAAATTTTCCTGTGCGGTTCATGCAGCTAAAGGAGAAATCATTGCAATTTTTACTATAATTTCAAACATGGCCTGAAAATCAGCAAACAGCAAAGCCTAAGAGGGGTGTCTGCCCAAACTCCTGCCTTAAAATGCAACCTGTAGCAAGAGCAAAATAACTGAATGTATTAAAAATATTTACATAAATTCTCTTGGCGCAAACAGCAGCAATGTGTAATTATCTCCTTGTTATGCTTTGCTCTCTGATTAGCATTGAAGGGGAGGGACCAGGACAGAATAGGCAGAGCAGGAAGGCAGCCAGCACATTTGCTGCCACTTGTGTATACATAATCTTAATAAATCAAATTGGCAAAGTATCAGCTGGCACTCGGTTACTGTGTGTGTGTTCTGCAGCCGTCTTATACAAAATGTAATTTTTTTGGACACAATCAATAATTATTATTGCGGGCAGCACAATTAAACAGTTAGAAGCAAGTTATTAAACTCTGCTGAAGCTGTTTTCTGTGAGGGGTAATGAACTGTGCTTGCTAGAATTAATCTTACTGGTTTTGTCTGAATTTGACTCCAAAGGCACTTGGAGCAAGACATCAGCTGACAGCAGCATTGGAGCCTTTGTCATTGGGGCAGACTCTCCCTGTCACCCTCTGTCCTCAAGGCACAGTGCTTTTTCTCTCCAGCTTTTGGGCAAACCTCAGTGAATTCTCAGACATGCCACAGTGTTTATTTATGTTAGTAAGCAATTAGTTTTCCACTCTCCTAAAAAAACATGCAGCAACAAACAGCAGAGTGCATGTCCATTATAACAAAGTTTTCACATCTTTTAACTTTTTCCTGGTCTAATGAGAAACTCTATTTAGTCCCAGTTGTTCAGATTTTCATCTTTCCAGCACTGAAATTCCTTTTTTGAAGCTTGACATTGATAACCAGAACCCATTGGCGTTGCTCCTTTGTTAGAGCCTTGTTTCACTCTGTCTGTCTCAATGCTGCACAAGTTGTACTTGCAAAAACAATAAATCCTTGCAGGAACAAAGGCCATTACTGCTTTTGATAATCCTGAATAAGAGCAGATTGCTTGGGGGTGGGCAACAGAGGCCGAGGTTAACAATTCAAGGTCGTTCTCTGGGCCAGCAGAAATTCATGCTGTGAACCTACATTTATTTTGCTGCGTGAGGTGGAGCACATGCTCTAGTCAAACAAGAATTCTGGATATGCTTAATTATGTATATATGTGTATCCTAGAGAATAATTGAGAAGACATCTCTGGAGGTTAACTGATTTAATACCCTGCTCGAAGCATGGATGGCTGTTGGGTTAGTTCAGGTCAATGATTTTGATTTTAGGATTTTACTCCAGTAAAAGTTTGGTTTAGAAGGTGTGAATGAAGTGGATTGAACAAAAGGAACAATCAGGAGAGAGGTGTAAAATTAGGGGAAAATAAAAGGGGATTGGAGGGAGGTTATCTACCCAAAAATTGGAAGGAAAAATGAAAAGGAAGGTGGAAAGAGGGAAATCAACAAAATGGGAATAGTGGTTGTTGTGGGCAAAGCAGACTCAGCCTGCAGAAATTGGTGCAATTTATTGCCAATTTAAGATGGAAAGTGAGAAAGAAAAAATCCACATCACCTTTCCCCTGGACACAGCTGTGCTCTGAACAGGGCTGTCTGGAAAGGGCCAGGTCCAGCATGAGGCAGGAGAAAGAGGGATTGTGTTACCTCTTCAGAGTGTGGAGATGAGTCTGGAGATTTGTTCCTGCTCTCTCTGGTACTTAGTAAAAGATTAAAAAAAAAAAATTGATCAGAGTGAAAGGTGTTGCAGCTTTGTTGGAACATGTGCCTTCAAAAGAAAAGAGGGAGTGAATCAGTTCTGGTAATGGGATTTTTGCTTTTCGTTTGCTCCATCCCAGGAAAAATACCCCAAATATATTAGAAAGTGTATCCTCACCTCCTTCCTTCCCAAATTAATCCACTCCTTATAAAGAGATACCACGGCCCAGTGGCCATTTATTAATTTGGAAGATTTAAGAAACATGAGAGTTGGATATCCTGCTTCTAAATGTAGTTAGATAATATTAATAGAGGGAAAAAAAAAAAAGGCTTTCCAATATTAGGAAAGCATATTCATCATGACTAGAACAAATATATGCACTAATCTGCTGCAAAGTGTTGCTGAAAATAGTGCTCCTGAATGGAAGGGGAAGTTGGTGTTTCTCCCTGGAATACTCAGTCTGAACACCCAATTAGGGCTTGTAGAGGCAATTAAGGCACTCACAGAGAAACAGCAGAGTTGTTTGAGCATGGCATTCCACTTGAATTAATATATTCCAGTTCTTTGGAAGGTTAATTAGAGCCAGTTGTGATGGGGGAAACGGAAAAGGACATGGCAGGTTGAAATTGCTGACTAATTCTCTGTTTTAAGCTGAGCAGATGTATGATGGCAGCCATGGGTTTGTGGATACTTGGAATTTTTGCAAAAGATAAGCCCTCAGCCCAGAGTTTGGTAGATTTATTTTTTGGTAGATTTTTTTTTTTAAATTTATTCTCTTCACATATTCCATTTAACATTGATCTCAAATAAAAAAGTCAGATTGTATTCTTTGGACCTATAGCCATCACTTTAGTAGCTTAAAAATTGAATGTTTATCCATACCCTACTCCACCTGTAAAAACTTAACAGCTTACTACATAAAATAATTAAAACCTGAGCTTTCCTCTTTCTCTTTCAAAGAACTCCTGTCATTTCTAAACCTCTTCTAAGACACCTGTCCTGCCGTTGCTCCCTGCCAGAGCATTTAGACAATTTGTGATGTATTTTCCTTGCTATTGGGAAAGCAGGCAAAACCAAATGAACACCTATTGGGTTGTGTGCTGCTCCTGAGTGCCAATTTTCTGAGAATAACACAGTAATTATGTGACAAATGCCCTTGTACCAGCGAGGGAGAGATCTGTTATTCCCCAGTGAAACAGTTGGATGCACCTCAAGGTAATTCTGCTTCCTTCAGAAAAGATTTGCTTCTTAACAAAAATGAATGTGCTGCTACATGATAACTTATTATTAAATGTGTAATTTATGGTAATTTTAGGTAGCACAGACGACTGCCAAAGACTTTCGGTCTTTGTTTTTTGAAAGAGTGCCAAGCGCACAGATTTCCCGTCCTAGGGCTTTTGCAAACTTCACCTCGTGTTTTGCAGCATCTCGGTAAAACAGGGAAAGTAGCCTGTGAACTGTAAATGACTGACTGAGGTTCAGGCCAGGGAGAGGGCCTTAGCTCTCCTTGGACTGTATTGTAGGTAAGGGGGGAAAAAAGAATAAAAACAGCAAAAAATGTTAATAGGGACTCAGACCTCTAGTGGGAAATTAATTAATCAAAAACATTAAGACTTTATCTCCCACATAGCGTTCACTAGACTTTTGTTTTGTTTTCTTTCAATTAATTAGGCAGTGCAAGGACAGCAGACCTGTTAATTGACCTGCAGCTGGTCTTGTTGGGTGGGTGCTGTTATCCAGTTGCTATTTCCTACAGCACAGAAAACAGTTTGATTGGGTTAATTCTCAGGCTCAGCAGGCTTGAGAATATTTATTTAAACACCCAGAGATTCAACATTCTGAAGAACTGAGAACTGACCCTAACAGACACATCTCCACACCTACAGATTTTGGGATGCATACATAAATGTCAGAGTATAAATGTGCCATTCCTCAGTTGGTGCACTTTGGTGCTCCTACACAAAGGATGTGTCTCATGTCTGACAGAAGTACTGGTTTAAAATAAAGAGAAGTTTGCATTTATTATTTATTATTTAATTCATTAGACTTTTTGTCAATGGACTCTTCCTTTACCTGAAAAGCAGGTAATGTGTTCAGTTGTGCAAAACTGGCACCAAATTTGGGAGGGTGGGGATGATTACTCTGTTGTTTGAGGGTTTTTTTTTCCTTTTATTTTTTAATGAAAAGTACAGTCATCTGTCTCCTTGTGGAATTCATACTCTGATTCACTTTAGGAAGAGCTGTCCTTTAATAGATTTCACAGTGCCCAAAGAGATATTTTGGTGAGGAATGTTTTAATTTCTAGAGGACTGTATGTGGCCAGCTGTTACACTACCAAAATCATGCAGGACAGATGTTTGTTAAAATGACTGGGATTAGAGTAGATACACTGCAACCTTCTTATTTTGCCAATAGAATTAGGCTGCAGAAAAAGAACTTACGCTGATTAAATATTTTCCAAGTGGACACTTGCACATCAGAAGCAATAGCAATGGTCAGCAGCATTGTCTGATAATCTTTAGTGCCTTAGCAAGGATTAATGCCGCTCCAGTCAAAGAGGAAAAAAAGTCACAATAACAGGGACATGTGCTTACATGACCCAAGAGCAGATTTTCTGGAAGTTGCACTTTATTTCTTTGGGTTCCCTCTGCTCTGTGTGTGGAAAGCATGTTTATTCCCCAAATCTGTCTGGATTTTAGAAGCTGATTGTCAGCACCATAACTGCAATGAGAGCCCACTAAATAACTGCTTGGAAAATGTTCTCATTGATGTTCTGTTCCCTTAGAAGTGTTTTTGTTTTGTGTGTTTCGTTTGGTTTGGTTTGTGTTGCAAATGTGCCAGGGTAATTTTCTCCCATTTCAGCTCTTACACCAGCACAAAACACCCCAGGTGTAAGCTTGGTTCCACCCTCTGCAGTTCCTGTAAGAACAAATTCCCTCCCACAATAGGAGCAACTCAGCTCCTTGTATCTGTACAGCCAGCACTCACCCCTGCTGACCCTGATCAGCATCACTGCAGACATAAAGAAACAAATAAATAAACAAATTCGTGCTACAAAGTGTTTCCCTTACATTTTTTTTTCTTATTTTCCTTCCATGGGATCAGAATTTGTGTTGGAAAGGGGGTAGCCTGTGTTCAAATGATATGCAAGACAAAATCTTTGAAGGATCCAAAACCACACCGAAATTGAATTCTTACAATCCTGCTATTTGTGTAAAAAAAACATTTAACATCTCTCTAACAGTCTTCTCTAGAGTTTGAATAGGAATCCATAAAACTTTAAAAACCCAGGCAATCTAATAGAAAATTCTATATCCGCTGTAAAAATTTTTAGGCTGCTTTCAAATTAAAAATTACAGTCCACAAATTGAATTTTATAGATATCTTCTATAAGAATGGCTTTCAGATCAAAATGAAATAAAAGGCACTACTCTTGGACTTCACCAGTGTTGTGGGGTCGTTCTTGTTCTTTTTAGAAGTAAATACAACAGCAGAGAGAGTCTTGGTCTAGAATTTGATACGGCCAAAAGTAATATTGCCATGGGTATAATTCTAACGTGAAGTTAGGTAGGAATATTCAGATACCTGAATTTTTCCTCAAAGGCTCAAATGTTGCACATGACACAAAGAAATGACACCCACACACTGAGATGTTCGAGGCAGAAAAGAGGCAGTTTACTTACAGACTTCAGCATTTATGGAATTCCAACAGTGACCATGGATTGGAGGAAGAAAATCGTCCTCTTCAACCACACTGGGCAGCCCAACAGTCCATCAACACTCTCCTCTTTATGAGAGGAAGGTAAACATGATTAGATGGTTACAATAACAAGAAAGTTGTTTATGTAAAATCGTATCTGACTCCATTGCACAAGGTAAACACAGAAGGCCAAAATCGAACTTTGGAAAATTTCTTAAAGAGACAGAGGAGAACAGCAAAAACCCAGACAACACTGAAATTGTGACAAACAAATCTTACCCTGAAACAAGCTCTTCCAGGAGAGCAGTGTGCAGTTCTCTCCAAGAAGGGAGCTGCTGAGTAAGTTCCCTGAAATATCATTTTGCTAAATGTATGTAGCCTTTACAGTTTATCAGGAAAACACTGATCAGTAGATTCCTGCCTCAGAACTACAGTGGGAAGTTTTCAAACTAAAAGTATGAAGTAAAGCATAGAGTTGGGAAGCCATTCTAGATAATTTCACTTCTTGAACTGTGATCCCAGACTGTCAGATGAAATGGAATGTGCTGTTTTGGTCATTTGCTTCCTCTTAATAAAATTGCAGCAATAATTGAAAGTGTAGGACTCTGCTCTGAATTTGGAACTTGATTCTTGAGAGTGTGAAGTGCTTTATGGGTGCAGAGAAGTGTAATTTGCTGGCTTTTACAAATTACTTAGATACTGTGAGCACTTCAGCTCTTAAAATGGTGTCCTCAGAGCTGGATTTTGACACCAATATTACAATTTGAAATCATTGCTCTAGTCCTGTAGAGACCACGTGAGCTGCTGTATTTGCAACTATTATTTGCAATAAAAGGACACATTCATTTGGCCAAAATTGCTTTTTTTTTTTTTTTTTGGCTTTGTGTTCTGCACTGGGTGGGGCTGTCAGGCAGTACCTCAGCCATGGCAGGTAAGGGATCCTTGAAGTAAACTGAAGTGGGGAAGTCACCAGAAAGTGTCCCAGTGTCCCTAACTGGTTTTTTGTTTGTTTGGTTTGGGTTTGCTTTTGTTTGTTTGTGGGTTTTTTTTTTTGGGGGGGAGGGTATTTTTTGGTGGTTTTTTTTGGTTTGGTTTGGTTTGGTTTTGGTTTTGTTTTTGGGTTGGTTTTGTTGTTGTTTGGGTTTTTCTTTTGGTGTGGGGGGATTTTGTTTGTTTGTTTGTTTGTTTTGGGGTTTCTGTGGGTTTTTTGTTTGTTTGTTTGGGTTGGGGTTTTTTTTGTTTGGTTTTTTGGGGGTTTTTTGGGGTTTTTTTACAGTTGTCCTACTGGAATACTAATGTGTCACTTTTTTTTTTTTTTTTTTTCCTTTATACAGCACTCTAATTTTAAAAATAAAAAAATAAAATAAAATAAAAAAGAACAATCAGTGATGCTTTCAGTGACTGGGGGAATTCTCATTGCTCTTATTGCAGGGAAACAGAAGCTCCTACACCCTCACCACATACCTTTGTTACGGTGCTGCTATTTGTTTGGGATAAAATCTGGTTATTTTGAATTAGAGAAGGTTTGCCTTGGAAAACAAGCCTTTTAATAACAGTGGGCATTTGAAGAATGAAGATGTTGCAAGGGCAGTTTTGCCTTTTCATTGAGACAGCATTTTTCAATAAAACAGTTTGTCAGAATAGTGCTGACCAGCACTTGTTTCAAGCTCTGTTCTCTTTGATTGAGAGCAAGCATTTGGAAACATCCCAAGGTTTTTAATCTCTGATTTACCCTCTATTACTTGTGTCTTGGTTTATTTTAAGATAGGTTTCAATATGCTTATCCTCTAGTAGGAGGAAATATGTCAAATGGAGAAAAACACTGAAAGACTGAAATTTCTTTTCAGCCCAGCCCTTACTGTATGTGATTTTGGGCAATTTACTTTCCTGTATCTCACGAAACTTACTGATAGAATAATACAAAAAGAGAAAAAAAAATTTACAAATATTGATCTTAATTTCAAATTAAGTCCTAATGTGGCTTCTTCTGTGCAGAGTTGAATCAGATTTATGATAGTTCAGCCTTCAGCCTTTTTGTTTGTTTGTTTGTTTGCTTTTTTGTTTGTTTTTGGGACTGGGGAGCAGGACATTTAGATCTTTGGGACATTTTTTCTGCTGTTGCTAACCTGCATTTGTTGTGGCTGTTGAGAGATTTCAGACCCATGACTGTATATTCATCTTCCTTCAGCAGAGAAAATCATTGTTTTGTCAGAAGTCCTGCCTAGAAATACTTGAAACTATAAGGATTCATTTTCACACTCTGGTAATGATTAGAGTTTACCGTTGAGTTTTGTTTGTACTGTTCACTTAACAAGGATACATCAGTAAAGTGAAATAAAGCATAGTGTAAAGTTTACAAAGATGCTTAAAATTATGATGCCTAAATTTTATCAATATTCAGAAAAAAAAAGCAAAAAATCAGTGACTAAAACTTTATTCCATTCTGTTGTGGTTTTTGTGGGTTTTTTTTGTTTGTTTGTTTGTTTGTTTTGTTTTGTTTTTGTTTTTGTTTTCTAAAATATGGTTTTCTAAAGAGTGGCAATTTTTTTTTTGGTACAATAGATTTAAGTTGGATCCCATAGGATTTCAGCAATGTCTTATTATTTACCTTAAAAAAAAAAAAAAAAAAAGAAAATGTGATAGTTCCCAATAATGTTTCAGTGGCAAACAAGGAATGTCACTAAATTGTCTTATTCTTGTCCTCAAAAACCCCAGGCTGGGATGCCACTGCCTTTTCCATTTCTGATGGTGAATGCTACCAGAATAACATAAATGGAGAGAGCAGACAAAAGATTTATTTCCTTGTCAGCATTCTGAAATTTTTGGAATGCCTTTGAATTTCAAAATGAACACTTATTACGAAGGTTTCAATTAAATGGGAAGAAATGAAAAGGTCTTACTTGGATCACAAAAAGAATTAGAAGAATAGCACTTTCCCCCTGTTGTTGGAATAATCGTTTGTTTTCACAATTCTGCTTTTTTTTTCTGTTGTGCTGAATGCACCATATGTTTAGATTAAGCCTGTAACTATTTATTACTGACAGCAGTGCACCAAATGTTTGATTCCAAAGCAGAGCTAGACAAAACCAGTTTTGCCTTGTTTTTACAAATAGAATGATAATTTATACAGAAATTTAGAAATTATTACATAAAAGTAACAGCAATTGTAAGGAAAATGCTTTATTTCAAAAAGCTTTAAAATGCTTTCAGTCTATAAATCTGTTATAAACCATTTCTCACTTCTATTTTGAAATCATTAACTGATTTTTTTTTCATAAATTTCTAAGGAAACATTTGGCAAAATGGTCTCAAGAAAGTAGAAGAGGAATACAATTTTCAAATAGGAATGTGTTTAAATGTCAACAAAGCCAATGTGTACGAAATGCTTCAGTTTCCATATTTCAATTCTATCACTGGAAGTTTTTTGTTTTTTTTTTCTTTTTTCTTGACTGGAGTATCTATAGTCAAGCGAGGAATGGCAAATCCATGTTTAGCCACCAAAGACAGAAGGCACAAAACTGGTGCCTGTTGGCAGAGTAAATTAGAATTAATTAAACAGATACATTATTTATAAAGTTAATTAGAAATAATGAGGCAGATTCTCGAAGTTGTTATTTTTCAGTGGCTGTGCTATGCCTTGCTCTTCATCCAGGTGAGGATTTCCTTATGTGTTTGATGTGCCCAACAGACCTAAATTCACTCACAGGGTTACCAAAACCCTGCAGGGAATTTTAAACACCAGCCCCTGCCATGTGCTCGAGCACCTAAGAGAGGTCTGGAGGAAAAGGTTTTCCAGCTTTGCACTAAAACGTGTGACAGATCTGTTACAGTGTTGCAAAATAATGATGAGGCCGTAAATCCAAATATGGTAAAAAAGAGAAAGGACAACTATTAATTGTTACAAAACAGCTACAGGAACAGGAGGCTGGGCTATTCCCAGCCCCTCACAGCAAGCCAGAGCAAACAGATCTGTGTACTCAGGCCACCCCTCAGAACAGTCCATTTGTGAGTTCGTGAGAGCGAAGCGGCCACTGAGGGTGGTCAGTCCCCTCTTATAGCTTCTGTCCCCTCAGGGATTGGCTCATTTTGGATCCTCTATGTGATTGGTGCGTTCTCCGGGCTCTCATTGGTCCTTACCAGCGTGCTTTCTACACCAATCATTCCTTCCCGCAGTGACCTGATTGGTTGGTCATATCCACCAATCAGAGCTCTGGGTTGGGGTCTCAGTCTCTGGGGTCTCTGTGGGAGAGAGAAGATTCCCCCCCCCTCCCCTGGAATTGTCCCTTTAACCGCTCCGTTACAGGCGTAACTACATTAGGGAATGCAGTCAAAGCCTCTACAAACATTGGTAACTGTACATTGCAACATTGTCTAACAGTCACTCCAACAACATCACAACTGCAAGTATCTGTAACCACTCAGAACCACTCGAAAAATAAACACGGTTGTGAATGGAAATCGAAACACACAGTCAACATACTGATACAACTATTAAAAAGTTTCAACTCCTTTTCGTATCCATAACAGATCCGTGGACACAAACTGACCCTGCTCATTTCCTGCTGGCTGTGCCTGGAAACGTGGGAGGGTGCAAGGCAGGAAGGTGTCAGGGTTTCTGTCTGACAGCAAACACACTCTGGGTGGAGGCTGAAGGAATATTAAAAAGGCAAAGCTGAGTTTGTTGCGTGGCTGTGGTGCTGCTGCTCCAGGGGAGGCAGGAGTTCTTCAAGCGCCACAGATTTCCTATCAACCCGTGAAAGCGTGGGGTGAGCGTGACACCCTGAAATCACAGGCTCCACTCACAATTCACATGGTGAAAAAGGAGGTTTCTGTGATCTTTCCTGTGTTTTTGTCGGGCAGTGGCCCTGCAGAAAAGCTTTGTCCAGGTGTACAGAGATTTTAACATGCCAGTCTAAAGTAAGTATCTTCTGAAGTGCCTTAAACTGCAGCACAAGAATTTTCTGTTACGGTTTTAGTCACACTGGGGGGAAAATATGTGACCCTCATTCTCTGTCTCGATGGTTTTTATGGTGTTGTTTTAATCAACACTGAGCTATGAGCCAAAGAATCATAAAAAGCTTGGAAGGGACCTTAAAGCTCCTCCACCTTTCACTGTCCCAGGCTGCTCCAAGCCCCAGTGTCCAACCTGGCCTTGGGCACTTCCAGGGATCCAGGGACAGCCACAGCTGCTCTGCCAGAGCCTCACCATCCTCACAGTAAATAATTCTAAAAAAACAATCAAAATCTACTCTCAGTTTGAAGCCATTCCCCCTTGTCCTGTCACTCTGTGTCCTTGTAAATTGTCCTTCTCCACCTTCCTTGCACCTTGCAGGCTCCCTTCAGGTGCTGGAAAGCCACAACTCGAGTGTTTGGTGTTTTAAGTTTAATAATTATTAATATGCATCATCTCTAACACAAATATTTATATTTTCAACCATTCAAGCAGCAAATAAATGCTGAGAAAAATTGAATGTATTTCCTAGGTGACAGTCAAAGAAGAAAGTGAACTTTTATTGAAATCTCCAGAAGTTGCTTCTGAATAGCAAATATTGTAATTGTGTCACTTTTTTTTTTTTTTTTGACATATGTGCTATTAGATTTATTTAATTTTGTGTATGTCTCTGCAATTAAAGTGACTTGGAAAGGTCATCTTTATCCTTGACTTTCTGTATGTAAAGAGACTAAATATAGACTAGTAATGAGCCAAGCACTTATTGGCAAAGTTTGTTGTCTTAAGCTAATATTGTACTTAGGTTGTATTAGGTCTCTTCTTGTTAGAAGGAGCTGAGACAGCTTGATTTTAAATATTAAAAAGAAAGATGAAAAATTAAATAGCTTTGCATGTTTTCCTTCCTCAGGGAAACAATTTTTGGTCCGCAGAAGTTCCAGGTAACAGTCAGTTCCCTGTAGGCTTTCAGAATCTCTGTTTCTCTTTCCTCTCTGCCTTATTCAGGGTGTTTGCTCGTTAGAAAAAAACCCATTTGACCTCTTAAAGCTAAAGATACAGTTCTTAAAAATCCCATTGATGCTCCAGAATCTCCATTTTCCCCCTAATTAATGCTGTTTACCTATGAAAATAAATAGTTTAAATATAAAAGGTCTTGCTGGCCTGACAGAAACTCTCAGTAGGAAAATAGAAATCCCCATTTAGATATGCAGTGATCCCCAGATTTACAGAAAAAATAAAAAGAAACAGGTTAGAGGAGGAAAGCCAAGCAGTTGAAGTTTGAATAAATACTTGGGTTTTTTCTCTGATATATTTTGTCTTCAACTCTTCAATTCACTTCCAGAAATTCAGGTTTATTTTTTTTCCCTGCAAACCTGTGAAATTTGCTGGTTTAATTTATTAGCTTTAATTGCCTACCAGTGTAATCCACTTTGCAAAAAATGGGCAGAGAGAAATAAAAAGGGAGAGAGAATCAGAATGGCCTTAACCTTGTATTTGTTGCCCTTAAAGGAAGCCTTTTATCTCTTGTGTCTCTTGTTCTGAGTATCATAATAATCCATCCAATTGTTTTATTTATTTCTGCCTTTAGAGAAAAAAAAAAAAAGTTACAATAAGTAATTAAAAAGTATAAAATAGCTAATAAAAATAAAGTTTCTTTTGTCATGTGTGTGTTCATAGTATGGTACTGTTTATTCACCAAGAATTTTTAGAAGTTGTTTTAATAAAAATTAGTAAATTAGTATATTTAGACTTTCACAGACGGCCCATGAAATAGCCAATATGAAAGGGAAAAATTCTCTTTACCTACTGCTGCATGTACCTGTATTTCAGTCACTTCAGGATTAGAGTGTTAAACTGGTATTATGTGGAATTTGATGTGATAACTCATGAAAGGTTTAATTTTAATAAAAATAAAATCAAAACTATAAATTAAAAGTTTTCCATAATAAATGCCAACAATTATTCTTTGCAGCCAAAGTGAAACTTTTCTGTGTTAATCAGTGGAGATGAAATAATGGAATAATAAAGACATAGCACTGGGGTGTAAATGATTGATTATCAAAGAAAAAAAAAAAGAAAATACAGACTTTAAAGGTATTTTTAAAACTGAATTCTGATTTTGAGTGGAACAGTATTTGACAGAAGGATGTGGATAAAGTTTTGCATTGATTTTAGGAAGGAGGGGGAGTCATAAGCCTAAATGCTTATACATAATGAATCTTATTTCTGGTTTAATGGCGTTGTCACATCATTTTAGCAAATTAAATTACCCTGGTAATTAAATTACCCCAGTGCAAAAAGGGAGTCAGGCAGCAGTGAGTCACACGCATTGATCCTACAGGTTGTACTGGGACAGAACTGGTGGGAAGGAGATCTACACTGGTAAAGCAAGGGTTTGCAGGGGGCTGCTTCAGTCTTTAGTGTTGTGGCAGACCTGTGGCTCATGTTTTTGAGCTGTAGTTTATCCAAAACTGGGTGTTCTTTTGTCTCCTTGTCCTAAGCATTTGTGTGCAGCAGTTCTTTCTGATTCTTTTATCTCCTCTTACTCCTCACTACACGTTAAGAGCCCTCAGCTCAGATCTTTCTCTATTTTATAGGGAATTTTGAGATCCAGCATTCTGGTCAGGACTTACATCCCCATGAGTATGGAACTGTTATTGAATAATTATTGATTTCCACATTTGAAGTGACAAGCCATTGCAATTTTGAATGCTCCAGCAGCTTTGCAGATTTACTCTTTAAAGATTCCTTTTTTTTGACCCTAGCATTTAAACCTCCAGAATCTGCCCCTTGGCATCCCTGCCAATGTTGATTCCACAGCACACGTAACCAAAGCTGAAGGAGGAAGAATTGCTTTGTCCAGCAGTCCAAGTGACCATCAGGATGAGCTGCCCAAATTGAGGGCAGTCTTTAAATCCATTCTGTGCAGCAGTGAAACTTTTTCATGTGCAGTATTGATTGTATTCCCATTCTGATGAACAAAACTGTGATTGTGCACTTGAATGACCTTGAAATAATAGAAACTGCACTGTTCCTGCCCTGAAACTGGCACATTTCTATCATGGTCCTCTAGCAATACCAGAAGCAAATAGATTGACTTTTGACTTTTTTTTTTTTTTTCCAGTGCTCTGCAAATGGAGAGTTTTCTGTTTCAGCTTAAATCCTTCCACAATAAGTTTCAAAATATTTTTTAAAAAAATTAGTTTTCGCTTCACAGTCTGATGTGAAATAATTTTTATCAGGTTTTTTGGTATAAATGAAAATATAAACTGGTTTGAATCAAGCTTTCAGGGTCTGTTTCTCCCATCTGCTGCCAGCCCTGTGTTCCTGCCTTGTGCTGCACTGACTATTATGCCACTGTGTGTTAGAGGTCTCAGGAAAAAAAAGTATTTAAAACCCAATCCTGTGGAAAAAGATACCAATTTGGGTATAATTCAGCTCTCTAAAATGGTTTGTCAGGGGTTGTACAAATAATAATAAGGCACAAGCGAGGGCTCTCCAATGCCTAAGAAATGTCAGTAGGCAAGGGAAATGCCAGTATTAAGCCTGGCTTAGTGACTGTGGCACAGCCCTCAGAAGACTTCTAGCCTTCAGTTCTCTGAAATATCTGTTAAAAGTCCACAAAAGAATAATTGAGTTCATTTAGCCTGAGGTTTTGGGCTCCATCCTTTGTGGTGGTCACAGGACAGGAGAGGTTTTGTGCTGTGACCTGGGGCATCAGAGCCAACTTGCACTGCTTCCTGCAGGAATTGTCCTCCCTGGGATCAGGCAGAATACTGCTCCTCAGCTCTGAGTGCTGGGGACAGAAAACTCCCCAGCTGGCTGCTGTCTCAATAAAATCCAGGCTGGGAATGTGCAGAGTCACACTGTTTGCAGGTTTGTGGCAAAACTGTCAAAAAAGACAAAATAAGCTGTGGCTGCCCCATCCCTGGAAGTGCTCAAGGTCAGGTTGGAAGGGGCAGGAACTGGATGGACTTTAGGGTCCCCTCCAACCCAAGCCATTCTGTGATTCTAGAAATTGAACACAAGTTGATTAAAACTCCTTTCCAGGGATATTGATGTTGAAATATCCCATTTAAAGTACTGCTGTGTACTTATAAAGGGAAAATATTTATGGCCAGGAAACCACAACCTGCTGGTGACGAATGCCTTCAATATTCAAATTCCTGCTCTTTTCTAAAAGTTTCATTTTATAACATTTACACATTTTATTACAGATTTTAAAAACTTAGGAAATAAAGTTTTAAGACCCTGAAGAAAACTTTTTTAATAAGTTGTACCTGAAATGCAACCTATTCGTAGCTGTCTTTGCAAGTCTTTCTGGTAAAATATGAAAGCCAAATGTTATCTGTTCTGAAGGAGCACTGAGCAAGACAAACTATTTGATGTGACACGTTCATGCTTTGCTTGTCAGCCAAAACAGTTTTCACCATTATTCACTGCCCTCTGTATATTGAGGAACATTTCTGAAGTAAGCTGAAGGCTCTTGTGTTTGGTGATAGTGTGTTACTGGGAAAATAAAACAGCCACAATTATCTGCTCAACAAATGGAACTTGTCAGCTGGCAGGCACACAGAGCTGATGCAGATGGCCAGCTCAGGAAAGCTGTCAAGCAGAAGGACTGAAATAAAATATATTTTCTTCATATTCTGTGGATTTTCTAAAATGATATTTATTTATTTTTTTTATGAAGTTCAGGGGATTTTAGTGCCGCCTCATAGCTCAGGTGTTTTCCCAGCTTTTGGAGGAAAAAAATTGCTTTTGGGAGAGGAGCTATTTCTACCATGGTGATAGGGATCTTTGGATGGGATGCTGTGGAGAGCACCTTTACATGCAAGTATTCCTCTCCTTGGAGTAAAAGGACATGATTTATGTCTGCTATATGCAGAGATTTTTGGAAACATAAAGTTAGAGATGTTGTATAATCCATGACATGTAGCTGTTCTCCTTTTTTTTGAATGAATGTCCTATTTTCCTCTGCTTTGACTTGCGTGTTGGGAACACCTGGGAGAAACACTTTTATTGGAGAGCATTTTTATTGTTTGCTGTTCTGTTTGTTGCTTTATTTCTTACAGGTAATGAAAAATACTCCTTTGGACCTTCTCATTCTCACAAGGTGTTATCTCTCTGTGAAGCAGAGAGATGTAATAGATATTGCAAAATGTCAGACTAAAATAAAAAGCACGGGAAAGCTACCTTAGCACAGGGATTGTTGTGCATATTGGAGAAATTTTACTTATTTATTTATTAATATATGGTTTTGCTTACCCTGCAGGGCGATGGTACAAAGAGAAGCTTTGTCTAAAAAAATTTAATTCCTGTGGAGTGTTTAAGACTTTCATAGACAAGAGCTGAGCTGTTTTGGTTTTGTGGCATTAGATTTCCAGTTACTCTGGTTTTTGCTTGTTTGTTTTGGTTTTTTTGCTTGGTTTGTTTTGGTTTTTTGTTTTGTTTGGTTTTGGATTTTTTTTGTTTTATTTCTTTCTTTGGTTTTGGTTTTTGTTGGGGTTTGGGGTTTTTGTTTGTTTGATTGCTTTTTGTTTAATTGATAAAACTCAGAGAGAGGTTTTGTTCAGTTTTGTTCTGTGTTTTGGTTTTCAATTTTGTTTCAATGGCTGCAGTTCTGGGGCAGAAATTTTGTCCTGTCATTTGAAAACAAAGATGTGCCATGAGTACAAAAGGAAATAAATTGAAAACAAGTAGAAGGAGACCCTCAGTCTGTGACTGAGACTGTGGAATGTATGTCCAGGAACGTCGAGTGAGTCAGAATGGACTTTTCCAGGGGCTCCTGTGTGAGACACAATTGGTTGGATGTGCAATCCTTGGATGTCAGACTCCTTGGGAGCATCACACACCCCTCGGTCGGATCCAAGGAGGTGAATCCTTTGATCTGGAATGATAAGAAGCCACCCCTGTGCCAGTTTAAACTCGTTTGATTGCACCAGCTCTCCTTATTTTCCTTTGCTCTGTGGCATATCCTCAGTACAAAGCTAAAATAGGAGATTAATATTCACTTTTGTGTCTGCACCTTCTGTTGTTCCGTCTTAAGGAGAAAAAAGTGTTGAGGAGCCCTTATTTATCTTTAATGGAGATCCTGATGTGCGCCGTGGCTTGCTGTAGTTCAAACCACTCTACATCCCAGGCTGGTGTGAGCCAGGTTGTACACTGCTTTTTGCTTAACTTCTTACAATAAAAGTAGCTCGAGGCTGTGTCAAAGATTAACCTGCTCGCGGGACTCCAGAGATAGAGAGCTGGGAAGGGTGAAAAGCAGCTGGGTTTTTGGTGTGTTTTTATTTTTTATTTTTTTTTAATGTCTCCATTGTCTTTTATATTAAAAGCTTCCAGCACCTGCTGCCTTTAAGAGATCTTTTGATCTTAAATTCTTTGAACCTGGGGGCTTTAAAAACACAGGCTGCCAAAGTGCCACAGAGGGAAACTCAAGGGAATTTTACAAACAAAAACAACAACAACAGCAACAAAAAATTGGCAGAGGAGTCAAGTGATCTGTGTTGGCTTTTGTCTCTATCAAGTTTTAACCAGCTTCAAAATATTTACATAAAAAGTTATAGACATCCCTAAATTTCTTATTATTTTTGCTCAGATGTCACATCCTGTATGTGCAGGAACACTATATAACATGTTTTTACTGAATTTGCAATTCATTAGGGCTTTTTCCTTTAAGGAAGTGAACGCTGAATGCTGAACTTCAGGAAGAATTATAAACTAATAAAAAAGGCCTTTCTGGAAACAGATTTATCTATCTCTACATGCTCCTTCAAAGACCATTGAATCATAGAATGGTTTGGGTTAGAAAGGATTTTAAAATCATCCAGTTCCAGTCCATGGGAAGGAGACAAATATAAGTTTGCTTTAAGGGGATACATATATACATGTATATATACGCATACACACTCACACTCAAACTTATATCTCATACACAGACTTATTTTTTCTGTAGGTTGGTGGGTCTACATATGTTTACATTTCTGCATACATGTGCACACTCTGGTTTTGAAGCACTTGTAGCATCTCCACTTTAGCTGGGAGTAATATTTTATTGTGACAGTGAAAAGCCGAATTAAATTTGTTTTTAAGAGTTGAGCCTGAAGGGTCTCTCTCAAACTATGATGAAGTTGGACCAAAAGTGTTGTCTTTTATAAAGCCTTGTGTTTTTTCTGGTTTCTAATTTGTCAAGGGCTTCACACCACCCTCACAGTCTCCTGTCTTTTTTCTTTTTTTCTGCTTAGTTCCACTAGGCTTTTGAGTGTCTGAAAAAACATCTTGGTGAACTGTTGATGTTTTCCCTCCCCAATTTCTTTTATTTTTTTAATTATACCTCTATTATTTGACCGTGTTTTTCTTGCATTTTGACCACTTCAGTCCTTTGGTGCTGACAATGTAACTTCTCTCTGCTCACATTTAATTAGTGTTGAAATGTTGGGTGTTGGAGATGTTTGACTTATGTCCCTCCAGATGTATGGGCAGAATTTTCAGTGTGCCATATGGGAGCACAGAAACACAAGACATAAAGCTTTATTAACCTTTCAACAGAAAATTTAAGTTGTTATTGAACACTTTGTTATCAAAGCAACCCTAACTACAATTTTTTTTTTTTACAAGAAAGCCCAGTATAAAATAAATAATTCCAGGCAGCTGTTTACATTTGATTTGTGTGACATAATGACCATTACTTTTTACCTCTGTGAGCTCTGGTGGAACATTCTGGGTTTAGCATTGGTTTTGGTCCAATTAACCCAGCAGAAAAGGGAAAACACAAAGCAGAGCAGAAGAGCCCCATGAGCAGCGATTCTCTATTACACCAGAAACCAGAAACCAGTTACACCAGAAACCAGACACAAGGACACACATGACACTTACTCGTCACCCTGTAGGGAAAACAAGAAAAAGCAAATTGATTTCTTATATAGAATACATGAATTCTTTAATTACCCCACAAGAGTGGCTCCTGCACGGTTGCCAGGGCTTCATAGAGCCAGCATTCAAATTGCACATATTGAATTTACTCTGATGGGTCATATATGAAATTGTATAAACAGAGCCTGACACCTTTTAATTGATTTCCCACTGCTATGATATTGTTGGGCCTTGTTTTACTGCTGTCAACATTTTTTGAGCAACAGCTGCACTGGAGGATTCTGAAGTCTACCACTGATTTTCTCCAGAAAGAAAGACTTATAATTTCATTTTAGTCAACTGTTCAAAGTCATGTCAATTATGCCCAGTGCCTGTCTTTGAAAATGATGTCCCAGTGCTTGCGTTACCAAGCAGGAGGTTTTGAGAACATTGTTGAAAGCAGAAATTAATATCAAGACTTTGTCCCCCAGGGGTAAAACGTGTCTTACCTGGATTTTGATGCCACATATTCCTGTCATCGTTTTATTATTTGATCCAGTTACTTCAGCTGAACAAAAGACATGAAAAATCCACTGAGGACTCCATAAATGGCCCTTGTACCATAGCCATAATATCTTTGGAAAAATCTATTTCATTATGACTGTTCCACTAGTAAGCACAGAAATTGCCAAAATAACAGTCAGATCCTGAAAAATCTAAAGCCAGGTTTGTAGGTGGCCAGTAGGAAATGAATATTTAACATCAAAACAGAGGCAGGAGTGGAAAAATCAATTACCTTTGACAAGTAACTTAAAGTCAAGAGAGACTTTTAATATATGGTCACTGTTGCACCACAAATAAACAAGAAGTTCCCCATTAAGTATCAAAACTACTTCGGTTAATAAATCATGAAGGATAATTTCCTGGAAAGCTGTTTGTAAAGACAGTAGGAAACCAGAATATTCTGTGTATAGATGGCAGATGCAGTATCTGCCTTTTGATTTTATTTATTTATTCTTTCCCTCCCCTCACTGGAACTCAGGAGAATATACAGTATATCCTGCAGCACAAATCCCAGTGAAAAATGTTGATCCTGACTGCATTCCACTGCAGGCAAAGCATGCTGTAAATAATGGTCTTCCTTTTCCCCCCACCTCTTTATTAGCTTCTCTCCAGGGCTGACTCTATCAGAGCACTTTCCTGTCAGTAACTACAAATTATTGGCACACCCAATTGATCCAATAGTGAGCACAGCAGTGACGTATCTAAACCTTGGCTTTGGTTTAGCAGTGTGTGCTGCATTTTATTGCCAGAATTCCCTCACTGAGAGGCTGAATTCATTAAAAACCAGTGGGACTGGAAACCCTAGGCCAAAGCCTTTCTCCCTCTGTCCCCATGGCTATTCCAGCAAAGATTTCCATAAAATGTGCTTCACCTGTAGTAGAAATTCCCCATGGGAACTCACCAACCAGGAGCAGGGCTGCACAGAGGGATGGAGTAAGGCAGGAGTGCCTCTATCTCCAGATAATTTTTAGCACAAAGGCTTAACTCTTCACTTTCTCAGCCTAAAGACACTACCTGGGCAAAGTTCAGGTGTTGCTGTGTTGTTTTGAATTAGTTATTTATTTATATACAGTGGCAGTGCTGTCCTTTGGCTTTGCTGTTTAATACTTTGCTAATTATCTGGCTTGGAGAGGACTTTGAGGGTCCTGAGGTCAGTGTCTGTAAATGCTGTTGGTTTCTGGCTGTAGCTCATTATATGAAGATATTAGAAAGGTTGTCAGACCTTTTCTGTGACTTTGACACCTGAGGAGAAAACATGCATATAATGTCAAAAGAGTTACTTTCGACTTTGTGCAGGCAGATACACAATCTCTCATTGTTATGCTTGAGAAGGAAACGCAAAACACTTCAGTAGTTCAGACATATTATTTTGTCAAGTCCTTACTCTGTCTTGTTGACAGAATACATTTTCTCAAAAGCTGAAATCATTCTGTCAAGGAAACTTATTTTGTGCAATAATCCCGCTTGTTGACAAATGTTCAAAAGGGAAAAAAATGTTCAATTATTCTGGGAATGTTCTGCCTGGTATCTCCAGGTTTATTTATTTTGCCATGGGAAAGAATGGTTATTAGTTTGTAGGTGAACCATCCAGGCCTCTATGTAATGAAAGAAAAACGTATTTTCCTTATATGTACGTGAGTGTGCTTTGGGGGAAGCTTTTTTTCAAAGAATGTTCAATTTTGGGTCACATTCCAAATGAGTGATCAGCAGTGGAGGACAGGCAGGGTGTGTGTGGAGGGAGGGGAGGAAGGATGAGCAAACATATCTGTCATGTGTGTCAAGAAACCCAACAAAATGGAAACAGGTTTTCAAGTGGACTCACCTTAATAGTTACATATATGTATAAGAAAAGTATGAGAATGATAAAAAAAATGTTTGCATTTCTACTTGTTTTTTCCTCTATGACCTCCAAATCACATCGGCTCCAGTTTAGGAAGGTGAATTCCTGAGTTTTGTTCTGGTTTATTTTTTTATAACTGAAGGAATGCTGAAAATATGCCTGATTTACTCTGCTGAGTGACAGTAGCACTGTGAACACCTCAATATTAAATTTGAGTGTACTGAGCCCTGTGGAAGGATCCTGTGTAAGGGTAAATGTGTAACGCACCATGTCGAGCATAAGTGCCACGTTTGCTTTTTGTTTCTGCTTTTTGTTTGTGGCATTCATGACAAACTTGCTCTAATTTGGATGGGTTAGAAATAATCTTTTGACTCTCCAGGGTCTCTAAATGGAGTTTAAACTTTCGAGCTTATTAAGGAACTTTGGAAAAAAAAAGCTGTTGGAAATTGAAAGAGGCCAGGGAATAATTTTAAACTTCTTCTGATGGTATTTTATGAGCTCTGGTTGAAGTCTTTTGTTTAAAATTTTGTCTAATGAGCATTAGTTTAATAATTAGCCCTTATAAACTCTCAGTGCTTGTAACTTTGTCTTTTCCACTGTTAAGTGACAGTGAGGTCTGTGTGCTTGTGCTTCATTCTTTCTTCACTTTTCATCAATAAATCTTCACTCACCTGTGCCTGCAAGAACTTATTCCGGTGATCTTTGGATTTGATCAGGCTTCCTTTGTTCTCTAGACTCCTATGAGTAACATAAAATCTGTGATTTGGTTTTAGATAATGATCCTTGTCCATTAATTGACACTCAAAAAGTTTTCATTCTTTAATAGTGTAGCCATTTTTTTAGTGTGTTTCTGCTTATTCTATTGTTCCCTGCTGTATTGTCATTAGTTTAAACAGAATAGTGGATTTTTTTTTCCTTTTCATATCTTTCATTCAGTCTATTGATTTACCAGTCCTTTGTAGTCTTACTGTCAATTGTCTTGATCTCTTTAATTCCTAATATACAGCATTTTTGTCACACATTAAAAAAAGGTGTCAGTCTATCTGATTTTGCATTCAAAGGAAATTCAGAGTTTTGAAATAATAAGCCTTGTGTTAGAACTTATGCTTCTTTGACACCTTTAGATCAAAGAGAAAAGCAACAGGGTTTTTAATAGATACTCTTAGATGTAAATCATATTGAAAGACTAAGCAAAAGTAGAACAGTCCTGACTTTTCCTCTCAGAGAGGCAGTCTCTCTATTTATTAGTTTCAGCTCACATCTTGAACTGGTTTCACGCCTGAATATGTTCAGCAGGGTATCCAAACAACATCCTGGAGTTCCTACATCTCGTGTTCCCACCTCCCCTCACAAAGTTGTTAGATTGCATTTGTGTAGAACTCATTAGATACGAGACATTTTTTAACTCTTTGAGCTGGGGTGAGGTTTAACCCCAAACAGGGGGATGAGTGCTACTGACTCATAGCTATGGGATTGAAGGGTCAGATAATTTCTCTGCAGTCAGCCAGCAGATGCAGTGTATTTCTGGGGTGAATGTGCTGCATTCCTGGGTGGGAGAAGCTTCATCTGGAGTTTTCCAATATCAACAGAGTTTTGGTGCATCTGTACTTTGATATCTCTTTTCCAGATATGCTCTTTCTCAAAACTGGTAGTACCTGGTCTGAACTTTCAGTTACCATGCATGTTTTAATTCAACACTCTTCAGCCTTATTCCCATTTCTCTGATGGGATGAGTTGCTGACTCTTTGTCCTCTCAAGGTGCTCATGATGGAGGAAAAAGCTTTGTTGCCAGTGGCATTAATTCATGTAGTGTATCATTTAGAGGCATCTTGTAAGTTGAAGCCTTCTATTTCTGGTTTGTTCTCCCAAGTAATGAAAGATTAAACCCCAATTAATAATTTAAGAGGATTGCTGCTAAGTTCATTTAGCCAATTGAGTGTCTATAAAGACACCAAGACAACCTTTCAGCATTTGAACTCAAGATAAACATGAACACACCTAGGTAGTCCTAGATTATCATAATAAATCATTCTAAAATATCATTCTAAGTCATCTTAGTGGCTTATCATAAATGTTACCAGTTTATTTTAAACACCTTTAGGCATGAGCATCCTCTTTCACAAGGTGGTTAAAGTAGAGAATTGTGGTTCTATAGTGGTGCTGGGGAACCTGTAAATGGACATTTCTCAGCCTAATGGCTGTGATGGTGCTGCAGCCCTAATGCATGATGCTCTATTCATTCTGTTCCTTTCTTTCACTTCATTCTCCAGGAACTTGCCATTAGTATTTTATTCTTTTTCTCTGCTCAGTTTTATAAATTTGATATCATACAGAGTCTTAGGGCAAATAATTTTCTCTTGAGAGTTATTAAATCATAAAATAATCAAGATTGAAAGAAATCTCCAGTCCAGCATCCTCCTCAGTGTAGGGTCAGCTAACAAGAACCGTTCAGAAATGTTAAAGATAGAAATGATTTAGAGGTTGCAGTGGTGATGATAGTTTGTTGTTGTTTAATTAACTAAATCCTGTGGATTCAACACATTCACTAAAACCACTTAATTGTTGTTACTTTTTTTGCTCTGTGCTTTATGAGATTTAGTTGCAGTGCTGTTTTCACACCGTATTTGTGAGTATCTTTTTAGGGCAGACTCATAAGCCAAGAAAGCAGATTTGGTTTGTAGTATTAGAAAAACTTCATCAGCTGTAATCCACTCGAGCATCATTAAGAAAGATAAAAAAACTTGTCTATCCAAATCTTTTGTTTAATTTAAAGGCATTTTCTATTCTGTACTAGTCTGTATTCTATATGAGACATCAGAATGGCATGAGGCATTAGATAACCCTGATCAAATAAGGTGTTTGCTCAGACAATTTATTAACTATCTTTCTCTCTTCAGAGGTAAGACATTTCTTTTTCTCAAATCATAAAAATACATGAAAATTGTGTAATAGGTTTGACTTAAGACTAGTAGAGCAAGAAAATTATCTACTAGGGACTGCATTTTTCTACCAAGCCAGTGCAGGTCAGAGTTGCATATTAATAAGTTCCCACTTTTTCTTGACCTTGCAGAGGGGTCCTGACTCTCCTCATCATTAGCTGTGAGTTGTCACATTTTTTTGGTAACTGAAGTCTTTATTATTGCTGGGATTATAGAAATGTGTTCGGATTGTTCCTGTTGATATTTTGCTGACGAGTTGGTTGCTGATGTGTCCTGTGTAGGGTTTGAAGAGATGTTAAAAAAAGATCTAAACAAGACAAATACCCCAAACCCATTGATGATGTTGATCAGTGAGAGGAAGCCTTACACTTTTTAACCAAACTCAGCTGTGTTGAAATTTTTAAAGTGGGAAAAGCAGCAACTGTCACATATTGTCTGGAGGGAATGTGGGGTGTGCTAAGTATGTCTGTCCTCAGCTCCTCACCCTGATCCTGCATTTCCATAGCTGTGCTCAGCCTCTGGTGCCTGTGGTTTCTCTGTATTTTGTGCCACAGCTGTGAGTTGATGTCTCCATCAGAGCACTGGAACTGGCAAATCTCCATTGTCCCTTTCACCTCAGTAATATCCTTAGAGTGTAGGTTACTTAGAAGAGGAAGTTTGAAGATGGAGGCCATTGCCACAAAAGCCAGGAAGGTCACAGAGGGCTCAGCACTTGGCTTCTCACCACACAATGGTGATGTGCATTCCTTTAGACTCAATGTCTTTTGATTCATGAAGAAATGATAAAGAAAATCTAAAGGTTGATGTTGGTTTCGGGTTTTTTTTGGTTTGGTTTGGTTTTGGTTTTTTTGTGGTTTTTTTGGTTTGTTGGTTTTTTGTATGTGTGTGTGTGTGTGGTTTTTTTGTTTGTTGGTTGGGTTTTTTGGTGGTTTTTGGGGGGTTTTTTGTTGTTTTTGGGTTTTGGTTTTGTTTTTGGTTTTTTGTTTTGTTTTTTGGGGGTGTTTTGTTGTTGTTTTGGGGTGTTTTTTGTTTATTTGGTTTGGGTTTTTTGTTTGTGTGGTGGTTCTTTTTGGGGGGGGGGGGATGTTTTGTTTTTTAATCAGTTCTTCAGCTGTTTTATTTAATTTGGAAAAGTACAGTTCACAACAGCAAGGAATTGGTGCCTGGCACAGTGTGAGCCGTTACACTGCAGAGCCTGCAGTATTCTCTGCAAAAGGAGAAAGGAGCTGCAACACTCCAGGCCTCTCCTTGTTTCCTCCTGTGCTATTCTTGAGCTCTTTCCTTCTGTCCCTGTCTGTGTCTGAGCTATGCCATCAGCTGGTAAAGAGTGAGCAGAAGCCAAGCCAAGCTCAAGGTGGAGTTTTATTGACAACCTGACCAAGGGACTTGGTCTTTTCTTTCTCTTAACAAGACCAAGTTCAGTCATGCAAAACGTGTAGCTGCTTCTCCTTATCTCCTCCATAAATAATTAATGTAATGATTAAAATAATGCAGTAGCACTGAGGGAAATCACATGTTTAAAATCATACACTGAAGTGATAAATTTGAGTTTCAGACAAAACATTTTTGGATTCAGGCTGAGTTATGTGCTCAATACCCCCAGAAAATTGGAACAGATATAGTGCAATATCCTGTCATCCAGGACACCTCATGAGCATCTCCTCTGCAGCTAGGAAAAGCTGTAAACCTCAGTTGAACCATTTCTAGGCTAACTTAAAGATATATTTCACTTTATGCCTCATTTTCTCATGCCTAGATTATAAATGTTCACCTCACCTATCTTACAGCATTTCTTCCATGATAAGGAAAATGCCATTTGCCATCACTTCAGTTCTGAATTTGTGAAAAACAGATAAGAAAAAAAAAATGATACAAACTCATTTGAGAAGGGAGCTGTGTCTTAAGAACCTGTTTTCCAAATTGCCCAATATTTTGGCCACCACCTTGAAGCATAATAATTCTAAAACATTTGAGTCAGCAGGTGGAGAGTTTGGAATAGCCCTATATTAAGTAGTAAGCAATTTTCAACCGTGGCTATAGTGAACTGCTATTCAGCTGTAATATATGGAAAATAAGTAAAATAATTCACTTGTGTAATACCTGCATTGCATTTTAAAGTTTAACATCTCAGCAGTTTTATGAGAAGGGAAGTATTATATGACAAATCATATTCCTTGTGATAATTAGAAGATGTGCTTAACTCTGCCATTAGATCAACTTTCTTCTTCAGAAGCCTCTTACTCCAAACTTGTGTATTCAGTGCAAAAAAAAAAAAAGTCAGATCTGTGCAGATGTCCCTGAGATAAAGACCCTGTGAATCTTGCTGAGAAGATTTCACAAAAGAAGGTGGCAGTTGTCAGATACAATCTTGGTGGAAATAGTCCCTTAGACATTAAAGTGAAAAATAAGCCAGTAGTGAAGCCACTGTGAGAGGGAAGTCCTGAAAGTTTCAGATCTCCATCACTCACAAGTAAAAGGTGTCACTAGGTAAGAAAAAGGCTCCTTTTTTCCCATATATATATTTCTATTATTATTTTTACTGTTGCATCTACTCATCTTTTCTCCTTCTCTACAATCTTAATCACAGAATCCCAGAATGGTTTGGATTGGAAGGGACCTTAAAGCCTGTCCCATGGGCAGGGACACCTCCCACTGTCCCAGGCTGCTCCAAACCCTGTCCAACCTGGCCTTGGGCACTGCCAGGGATCCAGGGACAGCCACAGCTTCTCTGGGCAACCTCTTTCTGTGCCTTCACCACAGTGAGGAAAAACTCAAGTCATCAAATTGCAAGACTCCACTGGAAAAGTTTCACCTGAAATAAGACTGATTTTGGTAGAGAAAACAGCACTCATCAGGAGATTCTCATCATTCCATGGTCAGATTTAACAAGAGAATTAGATTTCTGTTGCAGGAGTTTATACAATGATAACCAGGTGGTGTTTCACCAGGGCAGTTATGAAGATGCTGTTCCATGAATGTTGTAGATGATCCTAAGTGATACTGAGCTCAGGTGTTGAACCAGGCTCTCCAGCCCTGTGACTCTACCAATGAGCTTATTCTTCAAAACTTTCAGAGATTAAGAATTAAGCTATGTAAAACAAAAACAGTTTATGAAGATATTATTCAAAAAGCTTCCTCAGCATTTTTTTTCTCCTCAATCTACCCCTAGATGTTGTAAAAAAGTAAATAAATTAGGCGTATTTATTCTGTTTGCTTTGAAGATTTCCAGAGAAATTTGTACAAAGGAAGGCATGCTCAAATTAATTTAATGGTGTCTGGATTTCCCTGATGCTGAGCTGCTACAGATGTCATTCCAATGTGTGTGCAAAACAGGTTTCTTGACAGGTGTGCTTTTTTCTCTCACACTGCAAGAAAATGCACATTAGCAAATTAGACAGTCTTTGTATGAAACATCAGACGCAATTTGGGGGTTTCTGAGGATGATAAATTTCTTTTTGGTCGAACATCTGGATCTCGTTACTTCAGTAGCTTTTCCTCAGTGATGGAAACATTGTCTAATGTGCACCTTCTGTCATGTTGATTGGTTCAAATGTTTATTTGGGAGAAAAAAGGATAACCTTTTAGTATTTTGTTTCCACAGCTTGAAAGTGTTATGGTATTGCCTGGATAGAAGAAAAAGTGTTTTTAAACTCCGGGGAGCAGACGGTTCTAAAAACTTCTAGGGAATAAAGTTTTCCACCAATTTTAGGCCAAGTGCAAGGGTTTTGTGCCTGGTGGTGTAAACAGAACAAGATTAAAAGAAGAAAGAGCCAAATGCCAATAATAATATTTCCCAAATAATGGCATGAAGCTGTGGTCAGGGGAGGTTTAGGCTGGGTATCAGGAAAAGGCCCTTCCCCCAGAGAGCAGCTGGGCACTCACCAGGCTCCCCGGGGAATGGGCACTGCACCAGCCCTGCCAGAGCTCAGGAAGCCTTTGGAAAACACCCCTGGGCTCCTGCTGGAACTGTTGGGGTTGTCCTCAGCCAGGCCAGGAGTTGGATTTTGATGATTCTTGTGGGTCCCTTCCAGCTCAGGTTACTCTGTGATTCAGTGGAACACGTTTTGTATCGCGTGACAGCTTCAACGTCAGCTTTGCCAAAAGGTGATCCCTTTGACTTCTTGGCAAGTTATAAATTCAAGCCTCTGAATCCAGAGCTCTGTTCTCACAGTTGCCATGGATTCCCTTTGGATTTTCAATATTTTCCCTAAGGAATTTTGTGTTCTTGGTGGAAGGTAGGATGCTCTGTATGATCAGCCAGTACTTGTGATGAAAGCACTGCCGTGGGAGCCTTGACCTAATTTTTGATTGGCAGTATTGGGGCTGATATCAATTATGCTTGGAATGATCAGAGGAAGAGCTGGCTGAGCGGCTGTACTTTGTACGGAAGCTTTAGAAAGGCCATCAGGTCTGAATGCCAATAACAGCGCGTTCATGGGCCGCTAAAAAATTTTAAAAGCAACTTTTGACAGGATGGTAATTTCGGATACAGACCTTCTGAAGGAAATAAACCTGAAATTAGATTATGGCCCTGCTGGTTTTATTGATTGGTTTAACACTTTTGGAAGCTTCCAATGCACTTAAAAGAATCACAAGCTCCATCTCTGGCACCCATTTAACTTCTGTCACCATTGCAGTGTTGGCACTGTAGGACTGGCACACAAAGGCACAACTTCAACATCGGGAGCAGGAGAATGAAACAGCTGAAAATGCTTCCATCAGTGAGAGCAGAAGGGGTGTTTGTGCTGAGGGTGGTGAGTTCATTAGTATTTATTTGTTTTATATGATTTGGAAAGAGACCAAAGAGTAAATCAGGCTGACAGCAGAATTTCTCTCTCCTCCCAAACAAGCAGTGCAGCCTCTGCAAAAGCAGAGGAATGTCCTTGCTTGTTGTTTAGTCAGAAAAAAAATGAAATTCATTTTTTAAAATTAAGAAAAAAAAAGTAGCACTTTAAACAAAAGGAATCACTAAGACATTACAATGCAGAGATGAAAATGAGGCCATGATCCTCCTCACTTTGGTTATACTTTGGGTTTATTTTATGCTTACAGAGAAACTAATCCTTTGCCTAATCAGAGCCTTGCTTAAAGATACCGCCATTTTATTAAAATCCATAAATATGGTTTTCACAACTGGTCAAAACCCTGTGATACGTGGGAGGACAGGAGTTTTAAGTTCAGATTTCAACCCATTGTTCAAGCACATGTTTAATGTTTCACTTGTGGAAGTGATAGGACTACTTGGAGCTCACACTTTAAACAGCATTTATTTAGTGATCAGTGAGGTGCTGGATTGAGCTGTTCCACAAAACACCTCAACACAAGTGTGAATAAATATTACATCCAGCAAAGGTGCGTGCAGATTTGCTATTTGGACAGAAAGGCTTTCCAGTTGGGAACACAATTTAGTCTGTAGCAGCTCCAGCAATGGTTATTTCCTCATCGTCTAATCTTTAAACATCTTCCAGTAAAAGACATTTGATAGTTAAATATTAATAGTGGCACATAAGAACGGAGATGATAAGGCAGTATAATATGTGGGAGTGACATGGAAGAATAGCATGGGATTAATTCTGAGAGTGTTATGATCAGGTTAATGCTGCTTGCAATACCCTTGCTGTATCCCTTTTATTTAATTTTTAATAATTTATTTTTCATTTGGATAAAATAAAAGTGGAATCGCAATACAAAATTGTATTTACCGACGAGACTTTGTATTGCTGATATTTTATAAATCATGTCAAAAGTGATAGTGATGCTTTGATGAAAAATGTAAGCATGAAAAGATGACTTTAGCAGTAAAAATAAATTTAGAAAATATTGCATTTGTAATAGCAGCTTACATTTAATTTTGTAAGTTGAAACAAAAGAAATACAAGAAAAAACATCAACTGAGTTATATTACAGACAATTTTAAAGGAAAAAGTTAGTATAAACTGTTTTTTTTTTCAAAAACTAACTCCCAGTTTAAAAATGAAATGAAATATTTGTTTATGTAAGATGCAAAGACTGATGGCTGTGAGCAGCCAGGTAATAGATTATGCAGCCAGAAGGGAGTATTGTTGTCAGCCAGTCTGACTTCATGAATTAATTTTTGTTTGTATTGGTGCAGATCTTAGAGGGGAAAAAAAAAGAAACCAACGCATCTTTAAGATGATTAGTGTTGAAAAATCTTCTGTTTGCCCCTATGCTGGCACTGCTACAAAATTGCACCTTCTCTTTGACTGTTTTTAATTTATCTTCCAGCCATTTAATCTCATATTTCTGTCTGGTAGACTGAGCCAATTGCCAAATTTTTCATCTCCAGAGCAAGAGCTGATCTCAGAGGCTTGACCTTAAGCTTTTTGATAAATAAAGCGGGGTGAGCTATGTCCTCCTATGCATATTGTCCTGACATTTAACCATTTTCCTGGAATACATCTGTACCCACTTGTGTTTAAGTTTTGTTTTAATGGCTGCTTACAACTTCTCCTGAACAGCTTTGCTTGCTTCATTTATTTCTTTTTGTTTGTTTGTTTTGTTTTGTTCTGTTTTTTGGTTTTTTTGGCCTGTTATTTGTGGGTATCACACCTCTTGAATTTGTTGAAATCTCCCATCCTGGCTGATCACCCCCTGGCATGTTATTCCCTGGAACTGCAATGGCTTTGTCAAGAGCCATTACTTGGCAGGACAGTCTCTGTCATGGTATAATCACCATTCTTGGGCTCTCCTGAAGGTTTGGCTGTATTTGGCTGTCTCAAAGGAAGTGTTACATGATGTGAGCACCTTCCTGAGCTCCCCAGGCTGCTTTGGTTTTGTGGCCTGTCCACTCAATGCCAAAATCTCAATTATCACAGTGGGCCTGTGACATTTACCAGAGAGCAGGTTAGATGGTTGTTGTCCAATTAAGCAAATGGTGACAATTCTACACCTACACTTGTGGTTGAAAACTCTTCAACTAGTTACCTTTATTCAGCTTAGTCCATGCCTTCTCTGCTTTGCATTGTGCTTTCTATTTGCTTAAAGTATGCAGGAACAATTATATTTCCCTAAAATTAATAATCTGCTGGGTGACATATCAGCTATTCCATAATTCAGTTCGGAATTAGGTTTTGTTAGATGTGGATCTTTCATGCTGGAAGTCTCCCTAAAATCCATCTTGTACCAACAGATCTACTGTAAATCAAACAGAACATGAGTGAATGTAAACAGCCACCTGTGGACAGGGTTTTATGTACCTGAAGCTATTTTTAGCATTTTAACAAGCTCAGTTTAGGATCTTTCGCTGTTGCATTTAATTGGAAATGGCAGGCAATCATCACAGGTGAGAGTCAGAGAGAAACACCTTTATTCAGGAAAGAACTCATTTATATTTTGTCTGTGCCACAATATTTAATGAAATTCCTGGTGGACTGAATGATAAATATGTCTGTTTCACTCATTCAGTTTGGTTAGGCTTTGTTGTTGTTGTTTTTGTTGGATTTGCTATAATTAGATATAATTTATGGCCATTTTTAGAATTATACCTTGTTCTCTTCCTTTTTCTACCAGGTTTTTACGGGTATACAACTTAAAGTAAAATTAGAATACCTCAGTAAGATTCAATTCTTACTGTTTTTTAATGATTTTTTAAATGATTTTCAGATGATTTGTATGCTTTTGACTTTTTTTTTCCTTTTGTTAAGACTCATTTAGAATATAATCACAATTCTTTTTTCTCTGATTAAACAAGTACTGGACTATTTGTGGTTCACTTTTTGCAGCACTTCATTTGTCCTGAATCACTCAGCAATTTGGGGTTTAATAATCGGAATGCATCTTTCACTGCTCCATGATACCAATGGTGCCTGAGCCTAATGGGAGTTGATGGCTTTTCTAATGGGCTCTTAAATCCCTGGGTTAAGGCACAATCCTCCTCCTTCCTCCAACTTCCCTGCACTGAGCCTTGTTCCCAGCTGAATTTCTGGGTTCCTGCTGTTGTTTTGGTGCTGCTGGTGTTGAGGTGACACCTGTGGGTCAGAGCGTGGTCACTGTTCACCACCAAAGGCCAAGGAACCCCCTTGGAACAGGGGGACAAAGGAAATAAATCACAGCTCTGAAACTGCACCCTGACTGCTTTGTCAAGGGGGGTTAATGCTACATTGAATTGCAATTAAGTGCTTTCATTTGGGAGTGGTTGAATTTTGGATTAAAAAGCCAAAGTTTTACAGAAGTTGTGAGTGGCCCTTTTTTCTCTGTTCAGAGCAGTGTGTTTTGGCATTTGCTGCTAAATAGCAACATTGAAAATACCTTGACACAGCTTCTTGATCAACCTGTTTCACTTGGAAACAACTTCTGATCTTAAAAATAATTAAATTGAGAGACTCTTTACTGACTGTGTTATTATTCAATTGGCTTATATGTACAGCCTGATATTTGGAATATTAGTGAAATACAGAAGGCAGTTCCAGCTCTGAAGTAGCATAATTTAATTATATCTGACGCAGAGCCCCTTTGAAGCTTTCCATTGTTTTATTTTTTGAAGTTTGATATCAGTCCAGATTGTGTACTGCAAATATATTCCAAAAGGAATTCATGCTGCTGGTGTTTGCATTGGAGCCCACAGAGGACAGGGAAACTGTGAGGTCTTGTTTGAAATGATGTTAATACAACCTTGAAAATGAACAAAAATCCCTCCACCTCCCAAAAAACCCAAAAAAAAAGTTCTGTTTAGTAATCTTCATTTCACTACTATGACCACGTAACTAATCACAAAAAAATACTTCAGAATGAATAAAGGAAGGTAGAAAGAACTTTAAAACATGTTGAAAAGTAGTGATAACTGGTCACTGTTCTGTAGCTTTTTACTTTGACTAATTATTGTGCCAAAACCGTGTAGAATTTTACACAGAGTATTGAGACTTCATTTTTAGTGATACAGCATTATCTTCAAAAAATCCTACAGGGAAATTTTCATATTTCTGATGTTTATCCAATGTAGATCCTCTCAGCAGAGAGTCCAGATCCACCTTCTGTGCCCAGGCAGAGCAAGCTGGAATAAAGAGCTGCAGACAGGTCCACTATCTTGGAACAACTGATGTTCGTCTAAAGGGATGTTCATATAAAAGGATAGTATTGCCATTTTCATAAGTACAACATTTTCATTTTGAAATAAAATATTTCAAAAATTCATATCAGCTAAGTGTTTGAGGTTAGGGTTTTTTTGGTTTTGTTTTGTTTTGTTTTGTTTTAGTTCTGATGAATGCCATACTTAATACTTACACATCTGCTCTCAGCACTCAGCAAAAGCAGTCAAAATGATCTCTGCCAGTGCAATAAAGGCCAATGGTTAAATTGGTTAATAAATTGGTTAATGCGGTTAAGCTCACACCCTGGGATGAAGACTGAAGGGCAGAGAAGCTTTCCAGGTTTAGAGATAGAAGCTCTACATTCCCAAGAATTCACAGCTCCAGCCTTGGCCTGGGTATTGCTGCCAGTGCTGCAGAAATTGTACCCACCTCAATTTCACTTTGCCCTATGCCTTAGAGCTCAGCAGAATTTTACACTGTGTTGGTCTGGGTTTTTTCTGTTCTCCTCTGTTTTTCCAAAATTTTTTCTAAAGTTCTGTTTCAGCCTTCTGTGTTTACCTTTTGCAATGGAGTCTCTCACGGATTTTCACATCAACAACCTATTGCTGTTGTAACTGTCCTTTCATGTTTGCATTCTTCTCATAAGGAGGAGACTGTTGATGGACTGTTGGGTTGCCCAGTGTGGTTGGAGAGGACGATTTTCTTCCTCCAATCCATGGTCACTGTTGGAATTCTATAAACGTTGAGGTCTGTAAATAAACTGCCTCTTTTCTGCCTTGAACATCTCAGTGTGTGAGTGTCGTTCTTTTGTGTCGTGCTGCGAAAATACTGAGTATTGAGACTTCGTTTTTAGTGACACAGCATAATCTTTAAAAAAATCCTACAGGGAAATTTTCACATTTCTGATGTAGATCCAATGTAGATCCTCTCAGCAGAGAGTCCAGATCCACGTTCTGGGTTCATCAGTCCAGAAGCTGCAGAGCTGTGTCACTGTGACTCCTCTTGTGCTCATCTGATGGAAAACAAACAAATCCTTCCCAGGGCCAGTCCCTGGCTGATATCAGACACTGATATTCAGGTTTAGTCTATCATTAGTATCACTAAATTTTGTTATTATAGTGCCTTTCCTATCTATATGCTGGGATTTTTTTTAAATTTTTTTTGTGTGTGTGTGTGTTTTGGAGTTCCACAGCATACAGAGGTGCATTCAAAATGCTGTAGGCTGATATATAAACTGTCAGTAAACAAACTAAAACACAATTCAAATAAAATCTTTATGGTTCTGACCCCTTGCCTCCTTTTCAGTTCTCGTATTAGACTATTGCTTTACTAGGAAAAAAAAAAAAAAAAACCCACCAGGATACTTTCCATGGAGTTTTTTTGATTTCTGGAACTGACCTGAGTGGCAAAGTAAAATTTTAATATTTAATACTTGGAAGAGGTGCATAACTGGGGAAAAAAAAATAAAATATGTATTTGAAGCTGCTCCAAAGATTCTTGCAAAGTGTATTTATGGTTGGCTGCTAGAATAGAATTTTAAATCGAGGAGGAATAAGACCACTGTTGTGGATAGCAGAGAGTTTCCAATGGGAAACAAAAAAAGTTTGCATCTCTTTCTCACTCACTGCAGCTGGTTTGCAGTTAAAAGATTTTGCTTTTCATTGAAATGGAAATCTACTGCTTCCCTCAGCTTGCGTTTAAGAAACATGCAAAGTGTGGAGTTGATTACCAGGCTGAGGGGGAAATGCTGCAGCAGTCCACAATCACAGTTGGTATTTCTGTTGAGTGAGTAATCAGGGAAGCACTTATTAAATTACCATTTACAGCAAATGTGCCACAGCAGTGGGAGGCAGCAGCTTGGCCTCTCCTGACACGTCCTGTTCCCCTGGCAAGATGCAGCCTTGGGGTCATGGAACTCTCCCAGCCAAGGGGGCAGCAACAAAACCACGTCCTGGGGCATGAGGAGCCCCCAGCTTCCTTCTCTTACACAGAAATATCTTGCTGGAATTAAGGCTGGGCTGGTAAATATGCTGCTAGTACATGGGGCAGCATATAATTCCTCTCTGAAAGCTCCTTGATGATGCCAAGTGGTTGCCAAATGCACTCGTGCTCTTACATAAGCTCAATTTCATTTTCCTCTGAAAAGCATCTGACCACCACAGTAATTCAGCTCCTTATAAATAAATACCTTGCATTAATTATATATTGTTCACCCTAGTGGAATGTAGCTGTATGAGGAGGAAGGCAGTGACAATGGACATGTTGACTCTGATTTAGGTTTTAAAACACTGAAATTATTTTTCCAAGCTAGATCTATACTTTTGTTGCTATTTAATAGAACATCTTTTTGGTTGCTTGCTGTATAAACTTCCTCCTGTGGAATGTGAAGAAGACCAGCAAAGAGGGAGAATGATTTTGGACTGGCACAACTGTTTGAACAAATCCAGGCAGTTCTGGTGACACTAGCATTTAACACCAGCCCTTTCCAGCTACATTTCACTTGTAAATATTTCCTCATTGGAAGCACCACGTGACTCTCTAGGAAAAATACCAGTCTCCTGAGGTTTTGCTCATTTAAATTCAGAATCAGATGGCATCAGGCAGAAAATAAGTCATCCCCTTATCCTAATCTTATTCTGACATTTCAGAAAGGGAACTTTCTTTTAGGGTGTAGCCCTATGTGAACTTAAATAAGAAGCACAGCCTAAGGTAACATCAACTTTTCACTTTGCATAAAGCAGAAATTTGCTTGTGGAGGGTGATATTACTGTTGAAGGCTCATATTTAAAATGCTACTGTTTTAAAGGTTCCATAACCTTAAAAGTAAGCTGTAAACAAGCCTTCCAGTGTGAATCCCTGCAAAACTCTAGGTCAGGATTTAGCCAAGTTGGGATATGACTTTTAATTGGAAATTGGATGACATTGAAATAGCAGAACATTAAAAAGTCATAATTATTAGGAAGAGATATTTCTGAAAATTTGTACCACTAATCAGTTAACTGACTAGAAATGGCAAAAGAGCTGCCCAGAGAGACGCCTGGATATGCTGGAATGCCTGTGGAGGTCTTTGTCACCTGCTGGAAGTAGGTAGGATGGGGAGAAAGTGGGACAAAGGCCTTCAGTACTCCCACCACTCCCAAAATTATCATCCCTCTTGTTCTGTTCCAGATGTTCAGGCTGCTATTTCATGATGTCTCAGTGAAACAGGGAGGGCAGATGTGGAAGGGTCTTTGCATTAAGTGGAAAAACACATCCATGAGCAACCTGTTTGCAGCTGCAGGGTCTTCTGTAGGACTTGGGTTGCTGAATCCCTGATCCACATGGGTTCTCACTGTGTGAAATGATAATAATTCTGTTATAAATCCTGCTCTGGCAGCATTCCCAGTGAATAACTGTTCATGCCAATCATTTCCATGATAATCATGGGGGATATCAGAGGTATCCTTTTTCTCTCAGCTAGAAAAAATAATTGTGAAGTGGATACCTTCAGATGAAGCTGCATGATCCTTGTACCATTGCCATATTTAGGGCTGGAGAACTTGAATATTTTGAGAGCTTTGAAGGATATGTGTGGGATTTTGCTTAATTCAGTATAGGTACTAGAAGAGTTATCATACAGAATTTTGTAATAATTTGCTTCATTTGATTCTGACAATTCCGAATTAATGTGCAATTGCAATGTAACATTTTAACTTTATCAATTTTAATGCCATTCAAATTTGACATTCCACTTAAAACAGAGAATATATGCTGTATTTTGTTTATCATGTTAATTTTGGGAATGGGAATGGCAAAAATCATTGGGCTTCTAGATCTCCTAAAGTCTACTTTTTGCTTCTGTATTTGACACACACCTTATTGAGAACAAGAGCACACATGTCAGAAATGGCACAGCTTCATTTCCACGCTGTAATTCTTATCTTTAATGATATCTGACTAGTAATGATCTCCAAATTAATTTCCTGTGCAGGACAGCACACAGGGGCACCTAAGGCATTATTTCCTTAAAGATATTGTGGATGGTTATTTCTTGTCTGAGGTCAAACATCTTTTCTTTGTCTACTGAGAGCTGCTGAGTGCTGTTACAAACCAGATACACGATGCTGCTTTAAATACTCAAATGAAAACCAGGCTCTAAAATCATTTTCATGCCAGAGCAACATGCATTGGGTGTTACTTCTCAGGGTGCTGTTCTGAGCACATGTATTATGCAGAGAACTTTGACACCAGGCTTTGATCTGCCTTAAGTGGAGCACATAGGTGGGATCCTGGCTGGCTGCTCCGAGACATCCTCATGCAAAACACCTCCCGTGCCTGGCTGTAAGACAAAATGCACTGCTTGCTTTGTCTCTTGTCTGCTCCTCATCCAGAGAGCCTCGTTTGCCTTCCATGCTCTGTTGTCTGCTCCCTGAGAGCAGCAGTGATGGATAAAAGTAATTGAGAAAAAAATACCCTGCGCAAGTGGTGGCCGTCTCTGGGTTGTCCCAGTTTAATCTCAGATTTTTGGTACCCAAAATTTTTTGTGTTATGCAGTTTGAAGGACACATTCAAGGTCTACAACATCACCCCGACAGAACACACACAGTTACAGGCCAAATTTAGAAATTAATGATCCTAGCTGCTGCATGGAGTCTGCAGTCACCCTCAGTTTAGCCACTCTGCACTTGTTCGCAGGATTGGCACAATAAAAGGCCCTGCCTCGTGGGGTTCTGTAGTGGAGAGGCTCTTCTGTGCTTTTGCTTGATCTGATGCCCGTTCCTGAGGCAAATGGAGCAGAATAAACTTCAGATAAAAGCTGCCTCTGGTTCTCATCTCAATAGCTGAGAGAGGAAAATGATGGGAGAGGCTGCACTGGTTCTGTTGTTACCTCAGACTGAGAGAGAGGAGCATCCTCTCTGTGCTGCTTCAGCCACAGGGCTGCAGGGACACTGGGTGTGCTGCTCTCCCATCCCTGCTGCAGTGATTTACACTTGGGAAGCTGCTCCATGGGTCCTGGGACCAGGGAAAACTGCTGGAAATGGTCCTGCTGTGGTTTGGGGAGAGCAGGGAGAGGCTGTGGTCAGCTCCCAGCTCTGAGAGCTCTCCTGTTCACAGAGGGCATTTCAGTGCTCCTCAGTGCCTTTGTCTCCCTTTGGTAAAATGGACAGACGTGGTTGCTCATTTTTCCTTCCAGAAAAGCTTTCTTTGGATTGTCAGCCTCAAATCTCAGGGCTTTCTCAGTGCTGGAATTGCAGCTTGTCATGCTGGTGAAAGGAGGATGTCTCTGAGGAAGGCTGCTGATAATCAGCCACGTCCTCCTTCCCATTCAGAACTGTTATTCAGTGTCAGTACTTTTTCATTTCACTGCATCACCTTCTGTCTTCGATATCTGTAAATTCTTTAAGTAATTTTAAGTTTTTCCCCTCAACTTCTAAATTTTTTTTTTCCACATAACTAAAGCAGAAGCCCGACCTTCAGTTCAGGAATCTTAATTGCAAAGCAAAGCCCACTTTTTCAATATTTTGCTACAAGAGAGAGACAGCTTTGATAGCTTAATATCACACTGTCTTTCACAGTGTCTTTCCTCACATGAGGCTAGAAGACAAAAATTAATCCACTAAAAATAGTAAGCTATTCTGGAATTTAACAAACTCAAAAATGAAGTGGTCAAAAGTCAACAGTATTTCTCATCTGTTGTTTATCTCTTGAAATGAAGGATAGCTGAATTAAGCAGGCTCTAAATACAAGTTATTTAAGTCCAGTACTTCAGTGGACATCCAACTATCTTAGCAAGGCCGCCAACATCCAGGGCTCCAGAAAATATTCTATTTCTTCTTACACCTGTTTTTTAAATGTTAGTAATGACATATTTGTTTTCAGAGTAAGGGAACCTGGCCACATTTTGTGGATGGCATTTACAGGGGCCATGTTCAGTACCTGAAAAGGTGGCTGCACTGTCCTAGGAGCTGAACTTATTTCCCTATAAATCTGGGAATACCTGTCTTTCCACCAGCTCCTGATGGGAAAACTTGTTATTCTGTATTGGCCAAGGGTGACCTTTGCTGTATAAACACTGACCCTGATGGATCAGGAAATGGATGAGCTGGTCAGATGTGATCTTTTACCTTCCTGTCTCTCTGATGGAATGCATCTATCAACTCCATTCTTCCGTTCAGCAATTCCTTAAAATAATTTTAATTAAATTAAAACAAAATTAATTAATTAAAATAAAGTTTGTGCTTTAAGTAAGACTTGTAATTAGTCCCTCTACCTAGTTACCATCAAAAACAAGGGATGCACCCAACCCTCTCTCATTAGCATTCACACAAAGTGCATTGTCCCTTTCAGCCCTGGCTGGCCATTATTTAACTGTTAATCCCTGAAGTTTACAGGCTGGTGTGATGATGATGATGATGATTATTTTTCTGCTTGCTGACCAAAGGGGTCATTTCGAAGGGGGCTCGTTGCAGAAGGGCTGCAGAGGATGTAGATTTGCAGGAGCATTTAATGTGTTTTGCTTCCAGTCTTTCTGTGGCCGGGCAGCCAGCCAGGCACTGTCTGAGGTTTGCTTTGTAAGTCCTGAAACACTAATGCAAAGGCAGGGGAAGTGCAGAGGCATCATCCCCATCTGTCCAGTATTACTGCACATGGAACTGGCCCTATTGAACATATTGAATTAATTCCACGGCAGTGTTGCCCATCAAATTACTTGACTCTTTACATCACCCTTTTTTTGCTCCCTAATGCAAAACATCCATTTTATTTGACAAGGCCTTCTTTGGCTTTGGCCTAAACAGAGGATGGGGATGATCTTGGCTCACTTCACTCTAAATAATCGTTCTTTAATTACACTAGAGGTGGTATCATCTGCAGTAATTACTGAAAAGATGTCAGCTCTCAGATAATGGAGTAAAACATTAATGGAACTGAGCTGGCCCAGACCCTGATTCACAGGAACCAGCCACTCCTTGTGCTGTGACTTGGCATCACTCTCAGCCTAGTTAAGGTTTCACTCAGCACATGACTTAAGACCTTTCTGAAGTACCATATATCATAATGCTGATTTTTGGTGGGTTTTGTTTGTTTGTTTGTTTGTTTGTTTTGTTTTGGTGGGGTTTTTTTGTTTGTGTGTGTGTGTGTGTTTTGTGTGTGTGTGTGTTTTTTAGTTGTTGTTTTTCTTTGTTTCATCCCCTCCTCTCCTCCCCTCCCCTTTCTTCCTCTTTCTTCCTTTCCTTTCCTTTCCTTTCCTTTCCTTTCCTTTCCTTTCCTTTCCTTTCCTTTCCTTTCCTTTCCTTTCCTTTCCTTTCCTTTCCTTTCCTTTCCTTTCCTTTCCTTTCCTTTCCTTTCCTTTCCTTTCCTTTCCTTTCCTTTCCTTTCCTTTCCTTTCCTTTCCTTTCCTTTCCTTTCCTTTCCTTTCCTTTCCTTTCCTTTCCTTTCCTTTCCTTTCCTTCCTTCCTTCCTTCCCTTCCCTTCCCTTCCCTTCCCTTCCCTTCCCTTCCCTTCCCTTCCCTTCCCTTCCCTTCCCTTCCCTTCCCTTCCCTTCCCTTCCCTTCCCTTCCCTTCCCTTCCCTTCCCTTCCCTTCCCTTCCCTTCCCTTCCCTTCCCTTCCCTTCCCTTCCCTTCCCTTCCCTTCCCTTCCCTTCCCTTCCCTTCCCTTCCCTTCCCTTCCCTTCCCTTCCCTTCCCTTCCCTTCCCTTCCCTTCCCTTCCCTTCCCTTCCCTTCCCTTCCCTTCCCTTCCCTTCCCTTCCCTTCCCTTCCCTTCTCTTTTCGCATGAATCCTGCTTTTTGTTCAGAAAACAAATTAGGGGTTAAGTCAGATTTTTGCAGCTGCCTACCTGAGTAATATCTTTGAAACTTTCTCATAAGCCCCCACATCTTTTAAAGAGGCCCCTGATATCTTGAGATGGACAGGCCTTACTGACACGGAACTTTTTTGGGTTGATTGGCAGCAGCAGTAGAAAAATCCTGGGTATAATTTGACCAGAGGAGTTCTCCAGAATCTACTGGATTGCTCACTTGAAAATGAAAAAAAATGTTGGCTTATCCCAGAATCATTCAGGTTGAGATAATTGAGTCCAACCTTTGGCTGATCACCACCTTGTCTATAACAGAGAATAAACTTTTCCTGCACGTGTCAGTGAAACAAAGCCAGCAGCTGGCGTGTAGGTCGTGCTTCCAGTTTCTGACACCGTGACAAAGGGACACTGACTGGCAGGTCTGGAGGCTGAGAGTCATTGGCAATAAGCTTGCAGTCAATTCAGAGCATTCACAAAAAAACACCCAAAAGCTGCTGTGCTTGGAGATGTGCAGCTGTGACTCCCTAAATGTGTGTCTTTGATTATACATCTCATGGCCTTGCTGAAGTCCTCAAGTCCCTTGAGTCTAAAGATCCAGTAAAATTATAATTATATAAATACACAATATTTCATGGCTTCTATGTGTTTTCTACTGTGTAGTCTTCAGTCTCCTTTTTTTTGCAGTGATTTTAGCTACTCATGAGTCCAACTTTCATATTCAAGAAAACAGAATTCATATCCATCAATCTGTAGCTGACAGGAATACTTAGTGAAGCAACAACTGTCATTTGCTATTAAGTTAAACAGAAAATCTAATATAATTCCAATTAAAAAGAAGCCAGATGAGTTCTTCAGAGAGGACTTCTTCTGCATCTCCTCACATATGTTACTTTTCAAATGAAAAAAAGTAACATATGTGGAGAGCACTTTGATCCATATGGTGTGCTCCCCTTGATATTTTTCCTATTAAAAATCTCTATACTGATAAGTCAGTCTTTTGATTTATATAGTTGCTTTTTCCTCACTATAGAATATTGAAGGCTGGGGATTTTTTTTCTTCCCTTTTTTGCCTCTTCTTCTGAGATTTATCTCTATTTTCAGTGTCTGGAGGAAGTCTCAAGCTCAAAGTTTTGGGTAAGGATAGGTGTGATGGATGCTGTTTGCCCTTTCTTCCCCAGGACTTGCAGTGAAACTCCAGGCTGCAGTGGTCCCAGAAGAGGCCTGAAATTGCTTTTCCTCCCCATTGAGCACAGCAAGGTGCTGCAATGCACAGAACTCAGCACAGATTTAAATGGTACAGGGCACTCAGTAGATGCCAAGCCTCTTGTTTTCAGATCCTCCTTTCTCTTTGCCTCTCCTCTGGAAACCAGCATTTCTCCTGGACCTTACAAAATGCAAAATCTCAAAGGTTACTTGCTATCCAAAACCTGTCTTAATTCCAGTTAAAACTTGGGTTTGATTTTTTTTTTAATTATTTTTTTGTGTGTGTGTGTATGTTTTTAAAGAATTTTATCGAGTTTTTTTGTGTGGGTTTTTTTTTCCCATTTATTGATTGATTGGATTAGCTAAGGCATAATGCAAACGTTGTCTGACAGGAATATCTATTTATTAAACTGTGTTAGAATGAATTATTTGATTTTACAGGAATTACTTAATTATTTCTTCCCACATGACTCTACAGTGCAATCAGGAGGATTCCCCCTGCATTTTTTTCATCTGGCATCCATTGAGCAGGGTTTTACACTTCAGGTGTTTGTAGCCCCATCTCTTTGCTGTGTTTTTGCCTGACCTCCCTGTCCTTTTCCACCTGTTTGTGTAAGATCCAGCACCAGCTAAAGCTCTGCAGTTTCTCTGCTGGCTCTGATGCTTCCACTGTCCTCCTGCTCTGAGTTTTTTGGACCTGGAAGCAAAAAGGAAAGGGCCCTTCTGGTGTGGCTGTGAGTTTCCCCATCCCTCTGGCTACAAGAGTGGCTCATCCCTGTGCAGCTTTGTGTGAAATTGATAAGAAGTAGAGTTAATCAAAGCACTCGAGAAATCTGTTTACTGGAGGTGTCAGAAATGTGTGAGAAAAAAAGGCTTAAAGAGCTCTTCAGTGTCCTTTAATGTGCTGGGCACATTTCCTGCTGCAGAAGTCTGGATGAGATTGTCCAGTGTTTTTAGGAAACTCAGAAGCCTTCTTTTTTTTTTTTTTTTTTTTCTGATTTTTTTTTTCCTGTATTTTTGAGGACGCTGAACCATGCACTCACAAGTTCCTCTTTGCTTCCACTGGAGACTTCTGCTTGTAAATCAGTGTCAGGGTGTAGCCTGTGGGTTTTCTAAGGAAAGTTCAGGAGACAACCCCCAGAAAATAAGAAGGCAGACACATTAATGAGAGAACTTAAATAAATGATGCAGCCCTTTTCTCCCCCCTCCTCTCTCTCTCCCCGAAGATGGCCACTGGCACACTGCTTGTAATTATTCATTATTTTTGTATCTGGTCTGTAGACACAGCACGAGTCTCCTTCTCTTGTTGGGAATATTCCCACAGTGAGTGCAGTGATCCTGTCACAGATTGCAGGGGAATTTATGGGTGTGAATTTTTGCTGCACCACAGCGATTAAAATCACTGCTGCTGTCTGCCCAGTCCTGTGTGGGGTGCAGCTGCTCAGCTGAAGGTGCAGAGCCCTGTGAACGACACAAGGAGCGCTTGAATGAGAATTGTTTCAGAATTGTTTCAGTCACTTCAGTGCAAAACTATTTATTTTAGTGTAAAACGTTTTTATGGCTCTGAGAATCCTATTTTGATGTGTTCATTTGGAGAGAGGGACATGATGACTATTAAACTTGAGTAGAAACATATTTGAGCGTGGCTGAAATGAAAATTCATATCATCAGAGAAGTGTTTAAGTGACTTTCCTTCAATTTATCAGTTTAAGTTAGCTTCTATTAAGACGTGACACAGGCAGAACGTTAATAATCTGTGGTTTTTTTTTTTTTGAAGAATTGTTTTATATAAAGAGCACAGTTGCTGGCAATTTTTTGACGAGTGCTATAATTGTTTCTAACTTTTCTGTACATTATATTGTAATTTTAGAATACTCATTTAAATCTTTAATGAACACTACCATAAACAAGTTAATAAAAACTGCTATTAAATTCTGTTGTGGTGGCAAGAAAGTGATGTGCTATGAAAAACTGTATAGGAATAGCAATTGTAGTAAATATAATTTAATAGATTGGAATGAAAGGTGCCATATTACCAGCAGAAAACCTAGAATGAAGACTCACTTAAATTTAAAGGGAAGGGTGTTTTAAAGAATGCGGGGTTTTTAAAATGTTCAATATTTCCCTACAAACATAGAGCTTTTACCTGAGAACATGAGAACAGCAACATCCAGCTGGTATTTAGGAAGCCTCACACCACTTTTTTCCAGCCCTTGATTAATCCAAAATCTAAATTCAGTGTGACAAAAGCAATGGTGGCATTTGGCTTTTGGTTTTATTCTATGATATGATGTCGAGGTGGAAGCTCATAAACTGTCAAAAAGCACAAGCTCTGTGTATCACATTTTAGATTAATGAAGAAAGAGCTGAAAATCTTTCTCTCTTTGCAGCTGGAACCATCCCCTGCTGTTCCCCCTGGTACAACCTTTACCAGGGTGTCTGTGTCACCTCACTGCAGTGTCAGAGATCTGGGAGATGCCAAAAAAAAAACCCCTCCAGTTTTTCCTACAGTCACTTGCACGATGCACATTATCCTTTGAATGGAAGGACAATCTTTTGAGATGAAGCTCTGCAACGTGACATTGCATTAATTTATGAAAAGATATGAAAAAGGATAGGAAAAAGACCTTGAATAAAGAACTATTGAAAGGATTGTGATTTTGACATTGACATCTGCACCATCTGGATTGTACACTTCTTTAATTTTTTTTTTTTTAAGTATTTAGACTTAGAAAACAAACTTCCTGAGTTCGTGCTTCTGCCTAGAAAACCTGCTCTGAGAGAAGGATGGCAAAGAAAAAGATGATGGAAGGCAAAAGACAAAAGTCTCTGTGGAGGTGTAGTTTGCTTTTAAGAGTATTTGGAATTACTTGTCCAACTCTTGTGAATATACTGGAGGAACAGCCAATGATAGGATGCAGCTTAAGCTCCCTCAGTGTAATATTTGTGGTTTTAAGTTAGGCTAAGGCATAGTTTGTGGCTCTGGAATGGGTAGTGGGTACAGTTTTGCTGTGCAGTGAGGCCGTAATTAAGTCTCAGTAATGAGGTGAGTGGTATCAAAAACAGCCCATCAAATCTCCTGAAAAGGCAACCTCTGATTTGAGAACACTGGCATATAACAGAGCTTTCCCTTCTCTTAATTATGGTGGGAGTTTCTGCTTCTTTGTTTGCTTTGTTTGTTTGGATGGAATTTTATTTTTTTTTAATTACTATTTAGCTCTGTTTTCTTTCAGCAGAGGCTACAAAATGGGTGGGTGGTGTTCCAGCTCTTTATTTCTGAAAAGCTATTGTCAAACTCTTGTTCAAAAGAGACAGCAGATGACTCTAGTCCCATTGTAGTGCAGTTTAATTTCCAGAATTGCAGCATTGTTTGGCTGCTCAGTCTCAGCAGCAGTTTGCTGGAAGGGATGCTGGGGAGGTGTGAGGGCTCAGGAGCAAGGAGCTGTGCAGGACCTCTCTCAGTGCCTGGCTCCAGTTTTGCCTTGCCCTGCCCAGTTCTACTACAGCCCAAATTCACAAGTTTTTAAACGACAAATACTTTCCTCTGTCCTTCTCTGTTAGATCATCCAGGGCAGTCATCTAGCCCATTTGCAGGTGACAAGAATTTAGTGCTCTCCTTTGTTTGCTGTAGTTCATAAATAATACATCAGACCTTTTGCTCTCCCTAAGGACTGTGTTGGCTGAACAGATCTGAAGTGTTTGCTGGAGCCTAAGACTGGTGCTGAAGACTTTTTTTTTGGAGAACAAAGCCTGGTTCAGATCCAGCAGCTCTGTAGCTCCAGCTGACAGTAGATCAGTTTGCATTCTGCATTATGAAGAACCCTTCACATTGTTCCAGCCAGAATCTCAAAATGATAAAACAACCCCAAAAAACTTCAAATGTACTTGAATGGAAATGAAATAATGTGTTACATTAGCAGGAGTAAAAATTTAGTCTTTATTTGGTTTTATTTTAGTTTACAACTTAAACAATGCAGTACCCAATGTAACAATATGGTATGGACAAATTGTGCCATCAAACCTAATAATGCAAAAAACTGCCATTAATTTGAGAAGTTTACTTTAAAACAGAGAAGACAAAGAAAACTCAACATTTGTAATCTTTACAATGTAAAGATTTGTACTGTTTCTTGATTCTGAGAGAACAAGAAGATTAAATATATCTTGCTATGTTTGTGTGAAAGGTGAACTGCAGCCTGCTGGAGAGCACAAAACTTGATACAGTAGGGATTTGTCTATAAAGAAAATACAGATAATCCCATAGAAAAGAAATATTTGATGTCCTCATGCATTTGGTAATGCAGACTTAGCAATTTGTTGATAATGGAACATTGTCCCTTTTTGTGATCTTGAAAGAAAAAAAATAAATATCCTCTCTAATGCTCTTTGCCATGCTGCTTCTGGCTAACTCTGTGAACTCAGAGTGTTTGAATAGGTGGAAATACATCAAAAAATCTGTAAGACATCTTCCTCTTGTTAAGCCTAGATAGCTTTTTCTTTTATAATACATGAGCAATATCAAGAGTTATCTGGATGCCGCGGCAGTCACAAGGACTGTTGTAGAGAATAATATTTATTTGTCACTTTTATTTTTCTTAATAACCCCAAATCAAGATGTAGATATTATAGATGCTAACTAAGCAAGGTTATATATGAAAGAAAATAATCACCTGAGTGTCTTGGGTTATGGAACCAAAAACGTCTATTCTATTTCATCTCTTGAAAGCAGCTGGGGAGAGGTTCTTCTTTATCTCTTGTAACTCCAGGGGGAGGGGGGCAGATGCCTTCTGATAATGGGCCAGCTGTTCAAACCAGGTGGGGCAGTGTTTCTGATCTCTGTCACCACCCATCCTCCCCCCAGGGGATATCTGCTGCTGATGGGCCATGAAGGCTCACCAAGGACAGGACACATTCCATCATCCCAGTGGGAGATGCTCCACCCAGTGGGGGGAGCCAACCATTCCTACCTGGATAAAAACTGAGACTCAGGAACACCAGGGATCTGGTTCCACTGCATTCCTGGAGGAAGAGTGGACCCTTCTCACCATCTCTGGACCCTTCTCACCATCCCTGGACCCTTCTCACCATCACTGGACCCTTTTCTCTCAGGATCATCTCTGCTCCAACAGAACCACATCTGCCACTCCAGGAGGACTCACTGTGGGCTGCTTCCAACAGCCTGACCAACAGGGTGTCAGGTTGTAGCTCTGACTCTGTCAGGTTTCTAGGATTGTTTGTTTGCTTGTTTTACTCCTACATTTGTATTGTTAATATTCCTAGTAAAGAACTGTTATTCCTATTCCCAAATCTTTGCCTGAAAGCCCTTAATTTTAATTTTTATAATTTGGAGGGGATGAGGGGTTTACATTCTCCATTCCAAGGGAAACTCCAGCTTTCCTGGTGGATACCTGTCTTTCCAAACCAAGACACTGAGGAATGTGACATTCATTTCTAGCTGTCTGTACTGAATGTGATTCCAAGACAAGGAACGTGCAGGCTTCTGGGTGGAATGCAGCACATGAGCCAAGCTCCAGCTGAAAGCAGAGGAGAAGTTTGCCTGTCAGGTACTCATTGCAGGAAATTCTGGATTTCTAATTGCATGGAAACTGCATTTCCATGCAATTGTCCAGACTTTGTTCCCCTCCCAGCTCTGGTCCCCCTTGGATGGACACTCTGGGCATCTCCAACCTTTGCTCAAGGTGGCATTGAGTGCTCTTGTTAAATATTTGTGTGTGAGGGGATGGCTGAGAGGGATTCCAGGATTCACAGTGCCCTGGAGAAGTTCAGCCCCACAATCAGGGCCATCACTGGAGGCTGACTTGTCAGGATATTTGGGAACTTAAATTAGAATGTGCTTTGTACTGGGCACACTCACACAGGATTGTTATTGTCCCAAATAAAGGGGACAAATTGTGCCATTTCCTTCCAGGAAAAAAAACCAGTAACAAAAGCAGTGTTCCTAACTGTGATTTAATGGGAAATTTTGCATTTCTCTATGCTGTCCTAAGGATAATGCTTTGGGCTCCTGGCATCTCTGTCTTTCTCACTGCAGGACGTTTGCCTGGGGCTGCTTTTTGACAGCTGCCCTTGTTCTTCGGTGCCTTCTTATCCTCACACTCTGCTGAAACCTGGTGTGCTTTGTACCTCAGGGCAGGAGTCTCAAGAGCCCCAGGACACTCAGGCAGACACAGCTTATTCCTCCCCAAGCCTTTAAAGGGCTCAGCACGGAATAAACCAAGAACTCATCGCTGCCATGTTGCTATTCACAGCAGCAGGAAATATGCTCATGGATCACTCAGAGTTACTCTGCCATGACGTGACAGCCTGGCCCAGCTGAGCAAAAACCAGGAGGTTTCATTCCAGCTGCCCTTCTTTCAGCCAGTCACTTAGGATGTTAGAAGCAAAAAAAAACAAAAAAAAAACACACTGTGACACAGCCTCAGTGATATCGTGTGGCTCACGGTCCCCCTCAAAGGAAAGTGTAAATGTTTTCTTTGTCTTCTCTGTTTTAAACTAAGCTTCTCAAATTAACGACAGGGTTTTTTTCATTATTAGGTTTGATGGCATAATTTGTCCATATCTGGAGGCACAATGAACAAATCCTTAAAAGAATAAAAATCCAGATTTTAAACACCCTGTGTTAGATTCTGTGTTCTACTGCTCCCATTATTAAATTTGCAATTTTAGGCTCACACAGTACTGTCAGTATTCGCTGTGGGTTTCATCTGTTGTTAATACTTTCCATTTAGAAGTACATTTACTCATATATTTACAAAAACCTCAACATATACAGAAGGAAATTGTGTAATGTACTTTGAACAAACAGCAACAAAACAGGAAATTTGGTTGAATTATTTAGGGAGGAAGGAAGAAATTCTGGAGAAATTGAGGTATTTTAATAAATAAGTCCTACTTCATCATATTAACCCTTTTCAAGCCCCAAAAAGTTTTGCATTGTTCCTCTTGACTCTTCTCTTCAGCTCTTCCCTCTTGACTGAACCACTTGCCAAGGGTTTGCTCTTCTGTGCTGTTGCCCTTTCACATTCCAAGGTGTGAGACAGGGATGAGGAACAGAATGAAGCCTCTGCCTAATTGCCTCTAAAAGTTTCTGCTCTTTTGAGCAACTGAGTAATTTCTTCACAAAATTCACAGGATGGGTTTGCTTGTAACGTTGCTTTATGGCTGCATCTTAGTGAGCAGCATCAAACAAACAACAGAACAGTTGGAAGGCCAGGCTATGAAGGACTTTAGAAACTGCATTTGTATTAATGTATGAAGTAATCCAGGCTCTGTTGTCTGGGCCTGAGATGAAATGGTACCTCATGGCTCAGCTCCAGATGGCCAAACTCCCTTGGTCTGGAAACAGGATTGCCTGACTGGTGTTATCACCAGTTGTGAATGACTCTGAGTCCTTGCAATCCCCTAAACCATGCCCAGGCATTTTGTGGCAGCATCAGAGTTGGCCTTGTCCAAACTGCTTTGGGGTTTGCTGACAATTAAGAGCCTGGATGTTTGCCTGTCAGTCCTCAAGGCCGAGATGGAGATCCCAGGGATTCCAGAGCCCATCTGTTCCCATGCTTGGCTGTCCTTACCACCAAAGCAGAGGCTCTAATTAGAGTCCTGTCTTTTTTTTTTCCCCTTCAGTTTAGAGAAGTGGTTGTGTCCAGTTGAAAATGATGCTGAGCTCCCCTTTCTTTGCCTCTTGTAAGGGTCACCCTTCTATTTTTTAGCAGATGGACACCAAAAGGCATTACAGCTTAAAGTTTTTTAACTGACAGCCACCACTCTTATTATTATTATTAACTACTACTACTACTACTACTACCACTATTATTATTATTATTTTATATATAATATATAATATTATTATAATAATATTATATATTATGCAAGTGTATTATCTAATATCTAATATCTAATATCTAATTAATATCTAATGTATAATGTATAATGTATAATGTATAATCTATAAAATATAATATAGAATATAGAATATAGAATATAGAATATAGAATATAGAATATATTATACATGATATATGATATATAACATACATATAACATAACATATAATATAATATAAATAATATTTTCATTACTGCTAAGTGTTATTACTGCTGGTGTCACAAGTTTTGAGCAAATCAGCCACCAGCTCTCTGCAGCAGAGTTTGTGGTGTCCTGGTGTTCCTTGCCTTTCTGTGTGCAGGGCTTCACTCTGCTCCAGCAGGCACGTGACAGGAACTGTTGGCTACAGAAATCAAGAAGAGTTGACACAGATTGCCCTCATTCCTGAATCCTCCAAGTCCTTTACCAGATCACTGTAAGTGTTTGGGTGTTTCCTGACTCAGGGCCATCCCTGAACCATGATTTGTCCCCACATGCATGGTAGGGGACAGCAGGGCCCCAGATGAGCATCAAGGCTGTTCAGTGATGTCTCTGACTTGGGTTTCTTGGGAGAAACATGAAATTATCCAATGGTTTTGAGATAAAAGGGACCCACTGGCTCTCCTGTCCTCTATATCAAGGCAGATTTTTTTTAATCTTCCCTTTCTGAGCAACATTCTCATAAGATCCCTGATCTCCCAGGGAATTATGAGTCAGGAGTGGGGTCCTGAAGAGAAGGAGGCAGAGAGGGAAACAAAAAATGCTTTCTCATTTCTGTCAGATTTTATTTATTTTTTATAAAGAATTATAAATTATTTTTTTTAATAACAAATTATTTTTTGCACTAACTTCAGTTGCAAAAACCATCTTATAATAATGTGGGATGAAAATTATGTGGGGGAAGTTCTGAGGAATGAAGTAATTCATAATTTTTTTTACATTATGTAAAATACAGTATCTTTCTAAGCTGAGGATGTTTAATGACCATTTTGGTAAGCTTAGCAAAACAATGGTTTTGTTTTGTTTTGTTTTGTTTTGTTTTTTCTAAAGTGAGATTTTGGAAGAAAACATAAAGATTTTATATATCCTATAAAACTGGCACACATCACATTATTGATTATATATGCACAATTAGCTTTTTTAAATTTAGTTGTGTATTACGGCTGGATTAAATTTCTCTGAAACACTTTATGGTATATTCAGGTTTTTAAAACATCATTGCATCCCTGAATATCTCTTGTAATAGTTCCTGGTACAGAATTTTGCCATAACAGGTGCATTTGGGTATTTTTTTTTTTTTTTGTGTACTTTTACAATCTGCACACAGCTCAGAATATCTCTACTTTTTAAAAATTATGTTAAGATTTTTATTTTTCATTAGTGCATCCTGAGAGGTAGACAGATTAAAAAAATGCAACAGAGAGAGGGAATGAGAGAAGTTCTGTGTTTTCCATGTCATTCTCTGGATGGCAGTCATTGCAATTTCTTTGTGAGATAAGTTAAATATGATTCAGCAGTAACAGTGGGTCTGAGTTCAAAATAAGGTGTCAAGGTCGTAAAATTAAACCAGTCTCCAAAACAAGCAGCTTTTAATCCATGTGGATAACTCTCTAAGCTTTCAGCATGTGAAAAATCAGGTTGCAGCTTCACAGCAGGTGTGGGAGTTGCTGCTTTACACCTCTGAAAGTCCTGCCTGTTTGTGTAGGCTTGGGGTCTTTTTTTTTTTTTTTTCGGGCAAGGTTTGTTATATAAACATTAAGATCTGTGAATTAAGATATCTCATTTTGATATCTCTCCAGAGCTGGATCTATATTATCTCTAGAGCTGCACCTTGAATGAGGGGGTGAACCATTAACCAGGATTTCTGTGACAAATAGAAATGATCTGTTTTCATGGCCTCTGCATGTATCTTATTACTCAAAGCAAGGGATGGAATTTTTGCTGGCATTCACTGAATTGGGATCAGTGGATGGGTAAAATGTGCAGTTCATCCATTGTAGTCCACGGGTCAGTTCTGCCACCAGGACATGGGAGTAAAAGTAATCACTTTAATTTGATATCTTGCAAAGGCAGGACAGCAACAGCATCTTCAAAGTTGTGTCAGAGAGTTACTTAAATTTGCTGCTGAGATGGTGCAATTTTTTTATCTTATCTGGTAATTTTTATTTTATCTGGTCATTTAAAATGTGAACTGGAACCAGAAAAATCTAATGTTCACAGGTGAAGGTGTTCTTTAAATTTATATTAATTCATGAGAAACATAAACAGGAGAGAAGGAAAAAGACTGTGAGTTGAAGAAAGGTAGTAAAAATGGTTTTTGTTTTATCAGTGTTTAAGAAAGAAAGAAAAAAGAAAAAAAAAGAAAAAGAAAAAAAAAGAAAAAGAAAAGAAAAAGAAAAAAAAAAAGGAGGTGGATGGCAGAGCTTTAAAGCAAAAGTGGGGGCCCAGATAGTTTTTGAGTGATCAGAGAAAATGTCAAAAACTGGTTTTTCACATCATGTGCATAACAGTGAGAAATGAAGCAAGGTTGTTGGGAAATAACACACCTGGGATGCATGTATATACACAAAATCTTAGAACTCAAACCAGAGCCTTAGGGAATCCAAAAATGCACAAGGAAGATTATAAAAATGGAATTATTTATGGTCTCTAATTGAGAGCATTGACAGGGGGACTAGAAGAATCCCAACACATTCCACAACGATTGCATTTTGTGGGATTTTTTTGAAGAGATTCGGCCCTGAAAAAAGTCTTTTGCCTGTGAGGACATCAAAAATATGTAGAAAAGGCCACCACACTGATCTAACCTGCAATCAGAGTGGGAATCCTTTGAAATCACTTCACCATCATTTTTAGTAACAACAGGAGAAAACAGGGAACGATGAGGCAAATTCTGGTTACGTTTGTCTTTTAGCATAATGTGTCTGCATGCTCTGTAAAAAAAAAGGACAGTCAGGTTTTCAGGGCATAACCAGACAAACAACAACAACAACAAAAAGTGTCTGTGATGCTTTGCTGCTCTCCAAGCAGCCATTTTAGCTGCTCTGCCAGCTTGTCTCTTCACATCCCTTGCAGGTTTTCCTTTGCCCTGTCTGAAAACCAGCAGAGTCCCCTCAATATTTGGGGTGTTCTAAGTATGGGCTTGTCTTACTTATTTTTGATTCAGTGAGAGGACCATCTTCGTTTTCTTGGTGTGCATGATGGTTTCTGTCTCTGAGCTTTTATTCAGTTTGAATTAACTCATGAGAAAGGGTCAAGTCAGCTTGGGGAACAGTCTTGATCCTAAAATGTGCTGATCCCTTTTGTCCTGATTCCATGGATGTGCAGACTGGATTCCAGGAAAGACCAACCTGTCTGTGCTTTACCCCCCAGCCACGTTCAGGGCTGATCACCCCATTCTGATGTGGCCTTGATACACCCAAAAAGATCAATGCTCTGGGATCTGATTGACTCTTCTCCTGAATGACACCATAATTCCAACAGGAAGCCCTTGGTAATAAGGGATTTCCAGATGGAAGGCTCAGGGCGTAATTTAATTTAGATTAATATGAGTACTGAGCTGCAACAACGCTGCTCCAAGATCCTGCCATGTGAGATAATTGGGATTTGCTGTAAAAAGGTGGGGGTTTGGCATCACTTTTTAAGGAGAGGAGAGAAGACAGCACCTCCCTGGGCATGCCAAGAAGGGCCAGGCTAGGATGCAAGGTCTCACAAATGCAAAGTCTCATCCAGTTCATGGAAAGATGCCAACAGTTCCTTAAACCAAGAGAATGACAGAACTGTAACAGAAAGCAGAATTTGCTCTCCCTGGACAAGGATAACTCTTGATCCACCTCACTCAAGTTACTTCAACTGTGACTTGCTTGACCCAGAAAGTAAAAGCATTTGTTATAACTCTCTGGAAATCCAGAAAAATTACCTTCCCTTGCGAGCCTTAATTGCCAGCCCTAATAACTGTGCTCCAGAGGTGCTCCTGGCATGTGTGGTTTGTAGCTGGGGAATCACCATGGAATGAAATTGGGAAATATCTGAAAGCTCAGGGCTGAGACTGCTCTCAAACTCAGCTTTCCTAAAGAGTCTGAGGACTTGGGGTAAGTGGGCAGTGTGTGACTGAGGGTGTTTCAAATGTGCTTGATGTTTGTGGAAATATTAAAGGTGAGGAGATTTTCATAAGCTGTGAAAGCAGCCCCAGAAACAGAAAGAGCAGAGAACATAGCTACAGCTGCAAAGCCTGAAACTAGAAAGGATAAAATAGTACAGCAAGCAAGGACATGAAACAATAGTCTGAGTTTCTAGGTTTGGCCAGGATAGACCTTAAGGCTGCAGAAAAATATGCTCAGCAAGACAGTAGAAGGTTTGCAGGTTAATAATGGAATATTGTGTATTGTTAATAGAAAGCAAACAAGCAAGCATTGTTTGAAGTAGGTGTCCCTGTGCTCTCAGTGACTGGCTGGAACAATTGTCTGTGAGCTTTAGCAATGTGCCATTGGTTGGGAAACTTTTAAAATGCCCTGTGACAAAGAGATCTCTGGCTGCTGCTGGCAGATGTGAGCTGTGACCACCTCTCAGTTCCCTCAAACCCTGGTGTGAGGCTGATGCTGCAATAAAGTTCATGGAGCAGTGGGAAATAGCAAAGATAAGAAGACTTTCAGAAGCTGTGCAAGCAGGCCTCAGAAAATCTCCTTATTTTTACTCTTTCCCACAGATGTTGGTTTGAACCCTGGGCAGTTGAGTGGGAACAGAACCCTGGGCTTTGACAGAGGAGTGCACTGAGCCTGTGTGCAAACCCAGGGAGAGGGGAGCTCAGGTGGGCAGCAAGGGTGTGGAGGGATGGGATGTGCTGGTCTGGAACCCTGGATATTCCTGAATGCAGCATAAAAAGCAGCGAGGTCAGCAGGAGCCCACAGGACAAGAGCAGCTTTCTTTTTCAGAAGCACTTGCAGGACAATAAAACCATTAAAAAATGGAGAGATCAATCTTAATCATGAGACCTGTTCTTTAGGAAGCCCCACTGGAGCCGTTCAGCAACTCTTTCAAACTTTAAATCACAGAGGCAGTGAAACCAACGCCTGATTTTTGTTTTTAAAAACTGCAAAAAAAAGAAGAATTTTTACACAATTGTCAGTTCCAAAATTCAATAATATAGGTGTTGGGGGAGCAATCCGTACACTTAGTTTTACAGGAAAAATATTAATGAGTAGAAGAATGCCAAGAAATTGCTCCTGAAAATAAAAGAGCAGAGTCTAGAGAAGAAATTGATATTATTTCTGCTTGTGATTTTTTTGGTGGGTTTTTGTGGTTTGTTGGGGTTTTTTTGGGGGGGGGGGGGCGGGGGGGAACGTTGTTTGTTTGGTTGTTTGTTTTGGTTTGGGGTTTTTTTTGGTTGTTGGTGGTGGTGTTTGTTTTGTTCTTTTTTTTTTTTTGGTGATGGTGGTGTTGTGGGTTTTTTGGGATTTTTTGTTTGTGGTTTTTTTTTTTGGTTGGTTTTTTTTGGGGGGGTGTTGTGTGGTTTTTTTTTAGTTCCTAAGCAGTAAAATAAGACATGAAATAAAGCAAATCTCAGGTATGCAGTAGTGTGTCAAGTCTCCAAGTAATTGTGGGATGGAGTGTAAGGCTTCACAATGCAGTGAAAGACTTCAATAAATTTTCAATATTTAATTGAAATAAAGAGCTATAGGAGGAAAGGGGAGGATGAACACGTTAAAAAAATGGGAATTTAATGCAGGATTTGAAAAAGGACAGTATAACTTGGAGAAACAGTAGTATTGGCTTGATGTTTTTCTGGTTTCTTGATAATTGCCACACTTTTAATACATCTGGATATTTTGCAGTATTGGATATTTTGCAGTATCCAGTCTTATAAGATAAGGAAAAGTTGTGGAAAACAGCCTTGTTCCATGTGCACATTTTATAATCTCATATCAGTCTGTCTCTTATGCTGCTGGAGAGATCAATAGATGCTCCCTGCTGAGGATGTTATCTTTGGTACCAACTTTTTAATTAACTCTTGTCCTGAGCTCAAAGAGCAATGTTTCACAGTAAAAACTCTTGATGTACAAAGCAGATCTGACATTTATCAATTACACTCTGTGGTATCCAGTGCAGTGATCAAACAGCCAGAGCTGTAGAGCTGCTTGTTTTCCAGTGATGGCAAAATAACTCAGATACCCACATCAAATGCATTTGCATGGCTCTGGACTCCTTTTGAAGGTGTTTACCAATCATTTTTGTGAGGAATATTCTGTTGGCACTGAAGGGAAATTGTCGATACCGAGATCACGTCGTGTTATTAGACGTGATGGAAAAGGTAATAAATGTAGCACAGTTTTAATCTGAGCTGCTGCCAGTGGAAAAAGCCAAGTCACTTTCACTTCCTGACTGCTCTGAATACACACTGAGAGTTTGCTTTGCTCTCCTTTGGGCATCAGGGAGGCGTTTTCCAGATGAAGTTTTCTTTGGGCGTCTGTGTACCAGCCCACAGGTCTCTGCATTTGGCTTCCTCCTTTGCTTTTCAGGCAAAAATCTGATTTATCAGTGGTGAATCAGGTGCAGTCCATGAATCTATGTGACATTTTTTTTCTTTAGGGAGAACACTTGTCGCTGTAGAGCACGATATCAGGACACAGACTCTCAGAAGGCTGAAGATTTCAAAATCTCCTTTATTATCAAAAACTTGCCTTTTATATCTTTTCACAACGAGCCCACCTAAGAGGTGGGATCCTTGGGCCCATTGGTCACACCAAAGGGCCATCAAACAAATTCCCTCCTCTGGGAAAGAATGTAGAAAAATAGGATAGTTTACAATAACATGCCCTTGTTTACAACAAAATTCCCTGGGAAAAGAATTTTCTGAAATCAAAGCATGGCAGCCACAAACTGTGGCTACAAGCACTCATCCAGACTGGCAATCGTGTGGAAGTGTTTTCTCTCACTGCCATCTCTGAGCTGTCCTGTGCTGCAAGAGGGAGACCCAACACCCTCCATCAGCTCCTCACCACTCACACCAGAACCCCCCAACATCACTCTGAATGCCCCTAATCTGCTTGGTAATTCTTGGTGCTTATTAACATTTCTCAGGATGTTTTCCAGAGATGGCACGGAATTGACCTGTTCTGTTGAAACATAATAAGGCTTTCTCAAATTTCAAGTTGTATCACTTCATCTTCTTTCTGTCCTCTGTGTTATTTTATTCTTTGATTGCAGTAGCAGCCACTGAATATCTGAGGGTCATTCAATGCTGTTGATGCATCATAACAGTCAAATTAATGATTTTAAAGAAAAAACTCAATAAGGACAGCTGCTTCTTCACACTCAGTCTAAGTGTTTCTATTTGTGTGAGGGGTTTTTACATGATGTCTGGAAAGAATTTCTCTGCCTCTCTTTTGAGATCTCACATATTGAAAAACTGTTGAGGTTTCAAGAGCCACTATGTTTTAGGAAGACCTCCTAAAGACATCCTAATTCCTAAATCCCCTTGAGACCCTGTGCACTTTCCAGCAGCAAAGCTCCTGCCTGTGTTATTACTGTTTATTTTTTGTTGAAGGAGACACTAACACCCAGAAACAAATGGTGATCTCTCCCTGCAGCCTGATCCTGTTAGGGACAGCTGCTGCTGTGTCTGCAGCTGGGGACAAAGCAGAGGATATAATTTTTGGCTTGTGGTCCTCTGATTGCTTTGCTCATCCCTGCTGGTGACAGATTAGCTCTGCAGCACATCCACGGGTCACCAGCCAGCCTTTTTGTATTTGTACTGGTCAGTGCTCTGAAGAGAGATTTAAATTGAAAATAACACTTGCTTTTTTTTGTCTTTTGTGTTTTGGAGAGGCTGGACTCTGCAGCAGAGGTGCCACAGGTCACCCTGAAGGTGCACCAGCAGTGCAGAATGCAGCAGTTCTGTGTGGCACCCATCCCTCATTATTCCTGCTGTCAGCTGGTCCGAGCTGTCCATGACATTTATGAAATCCTTTTCATAAAAAATTTAAGGTTAAAAAGTGTTAAGGAAAGGTACCCTGCTGAGGTTTACTAATGAAAGAGGGAAAGGTTATTTTATTATCAAATGTACAAAGGAAAACACTTTTCTTCATCTTAACTGGACGTTTTCTTTATAAAATGCAAAAAGTCCTTATCTTGTATATTTCATTTTCATCAGGTTTTCCTGAAATAGTTGTAATTAAATATTCCTTTAAAACTTCCCCTTGAAGCATCAAAGTTACAGTTTAAAACAAGATAAGAGATTTAAATTCTTTGCTGACTGTGTGAGATGCTCTTTGCAAAGGCACCACAAAAACAACCTGTGTTTTTCAAGGAATTGACAGAAATCTCAGAAGTGAAATAGTGGTGCTGAATGTAGTTGGACAGATTCAACCAAATTCTCTTTAAAAGGACAGAAGTGGTGAGGGACAGCAAGGTCCTTTTTTGGGACTTGTGGGAATGTGTGCTGTTCTAAGGGCCAGACCAACCAAAGCAACTCCAGGGAGGCAGAATTGTTGCATCTCTGACCTGATAGGAGATTCCTGAGAGGAATTTGCCTCTCATTTCCTCATGTTGCTTCCAAATGGAGCTCTCTATTTTCTGCCAGTTATCAGGAGAGTAATACCCATCATCTCTTCATTGCTGGGACCAGGTTTTGAAATGCAGGCTTCTGAAAATTAGGGAGACTGTGAATTCTGAGCATTTTTCGTGGAACACGAAGCAATTTCGTCAGTGAAGCAATTTTTTATTCAGACAAGAGGACTCATTCCAAGAAAAATAGCCCTGCAAATAAATGCATCAGGGGGCAGAAAGCACAAAGTTAGAATTGAGGGGGTGGATTCTGCTTTTTTCTCCAAATTTTGTTAATTTGGTTCTTTCCCCTGTCTGGGTTTTCCCCCTCTGGCCTATCCACCAGCACTGACTACTGGAGAGGTCCCATCCCTTCTCATGTGTATGAAATGTTAGTTTTTTGGCTTGGACTAAAAAATCCAGCAGCACATATGCTGCAACAAAAGGCTTTCAGATTAGTTAAAAAACACTAATTAAAACGAGAACATTTAGATTTTACCAGCCAGTTTCAGTTGAAAAGGTTTACTTTCTGCACGAGATCATATTAAAAGCTGGTTTTACCAAATATTCTCACCTTTGGCTCTGGGATGATCTTTTCATCTATAAAACAATGGGAAGGTTAAGCCTCTATTATTTATTTTGTTTTGTTTTAATATCCATCTCATGAGTTGTAGCATCGTCTTGGTTTGGAAAGACAGGTATTTGCTAGGGAAAGCTGGAGTTTCTCTTGGAATGGAGAATGTAAACCCCTCACACCCTCCAAATTATAATTTTGCAATTAAGGGCTTTCAGGCCAAGATTTGGGAATAGGAATAACAGTTCTTTACTAGGAATATTAACAATACAGATGGAGTAGAAAACAAAACCACCCAACCAAACAAGCAAACAAACAAACAACAATCCTGGAAAACCCTGACAGAGTCAGAGGTACAACCTGACACCCTGTTGGTCAGGGGGTTGGGAGCAGCCCACAGTGAGTCCTCCTGGAGTGGCAGATGTGGTTCTGTTGGAGCAGAGATGATCCTGAGAGAAAAGGGTCCAGTGATGGTGAGAAGGGTCCAGTGATGGTGAGAAGGGTCCAGGGATGGTGAGAAGGTCCAGTCTCCCTCCAGGAATCCAGTGGAACCAGATCCCTGGTGTTCCTGAGTCTCAGTTTTTATCCAGGTAGGAATGGTTGGCTCCCCCCACTGGGTGGAGCATCTCCCACTGGGATGATGGAATGTGTCCTGTCCTTGGTGAGCCTTCATGGCCCATCAGCAGCAGATATCCCCTGGAGGGAGGATGGGTGGTGACAGAGATAACAAACACTGCCCCACCTGGTTTGAACAGCTGGGCCATTATCAGAAGGCATCTGCCCCCCACCCCCTGGAGTTACAAGAGATAAAGAAAAAACATTCCCCCAGCTGCTTTCAGCAGATGAAATAGAACACACATTTTTGATTCCACAACCCCAGACAAGCATAGAAATCTCCTGGGTAAATTTCATTTTTCTTCTGTAGTCCTGACCTGAACATGGAAGCAGTTCCTGTCTCTTGTCCTCATCCTGCCTGTTTCAATAGCAGCCAGAACCTGGAAAAGAAGAGCAGTTGATAAATATGCCTTCATAATGAAGTGCTTAAAATTGAAAAAAAACGTGCTGTGCCTCAGCTAATTTATTCCTCATCTCAAATATGTTTTAGCCCTCATTACTTTTGAAGTAAACTGAGAACTTTGCCAAGTATGTTTTGATAGTAATGAATAAAGACTTCTCTGGGAGATGGATACTGCTTATCTCCAGGTATGCTCAGACCCAATGAGCATTTTCTCTTGTATCCTTGCCAAAATACCTTTCCAGTACAGCTTGCCAAAAAAAGTTCCAGAGAACATTCCTTCATCTTTTTGAGAACCAAAAAATGAGTCTGTGTTGTGGACTAGACTGACTTATCAGCAGTGAAATTCAGACTTCCTTGGCCTGTGCTTCATTCCAGGTAGAACTTGTTTAATGGAGACACCTGTCAAAAATTATTAACAGCTTTCTTGGGGTTTTGATAGCTGCTCATGCACCTCATCAATTCTGCCCTGCTCTCTGAAAGCAGAACTTTCTTCGAGGAACATGAAGATTCCTTGGCTGAGACTGACATGGAAAAGGATTTTGAATGTTTTACCTCTATAAAGCAACAAAGAGGGGAGAGTATGGATTATCAATACACCCAAGACATCACACACTGAAAGCTGAATTAGCAGCACAGTAAAAATGGCTTTTGTAAAACCTGCAGGCTTTGATACAAATGGGAGAGGCAGTTCTTGGAGCTGGCATTGACTGACCCTGCTTTGCAAGTCATTCTGGTTTCCTGGTAGTTTTTCCAGTTCTGGGAGGCACAGAGTAAAATTCTGCTTTTAAAGTGAGGAATGGAATCATGATATTTATAAGGAAAAAAAGGGCTGTTTTATTTCTTTGAAAATATCAGAGCTTATTAAAAACTTTTATCTTCAGTGTGAGCCTAGTTTTTCATGCTTCAATTTTTCCAGTTCTATGTGGTTTTTTTTTTTGTTCACTAGAAACAAATTCATCACTGGAATACATCTTCCAAATGCATTGCAAGTTCATCATACAATTGCATTGTAGGATTTTATTTTTTTTTTTTGGATTAAAAGTCAAAACTTTACATGATATTCTGTCCATTAATTTTCCTACCATGATTGAATTGAGAAATGCACTGAAGGAGAAGTTATTAAAAAAAATAATAAAACCCACAACAATTTCTGTTAATATTGTTCATACTCTACTGCAGCTTCCTTATAGCTGGGTTCCTTCTGAGGTGAAAGTAGTTTGGATCTGGAAGATCCTTTGTGTCCTGGTGCTCTGATGTCAAATGATTCACAACTGAGTACATCAAAGAGTTAGACATATGGAAATTGTATTATGGGTCTCCTCCAATTCCTTCAGCATTTCTTTGGCCACCTCTAATGAGTATCTCCAATTTTAATCTCTTCCAAAAATTAGTTCCTTCAAAAGCAATGCCATAGCTAAAAGCATTCTGTGATGTTTTGATCACCCTCCACGAGCTTTATGGTATGAGAAATCCCTGTGGGATAACACTGGGGATGAGCTGTCCAAATCTGCTTTTCCTCCCTGGCTTTTCCAGCAGCTTTCTGAGTGCCATTGCACTCTGGATGCCTGGGTGGGAAAACAATTGAAATTCAACAGCAATTGCAAGTTATCTGCAAACTGATTTAATATTCACTCCAAAGCAGGCTCCAGTGAGTTCCAGGGAAGATTTTAGTAATTCAGTGTCTGTTCATTGAAATGACAGAAGCCCTGGAGTCTGCTTGAGTGAGGATACACGTGGACACTTCTGTGGCAAAGCTTCCAGTATTTTCCTAAAAGAAACCCAAATGTGACTGTGCTGTTGGGGGTTTTAGGGATGTTACGACCAAGAACTACAATTTTTTCAAACAAATTTTTATGTTATTCTGGTCCAGGTGTTTGCTTTTTGAGACTCAGCCAGTTGGTATTATGTTCTAGACTGACTCACCGCTTTTGTTTCCAATCCATTGTTTCCAATCCCAATTTTTTTTTTTTTCAGCAATCTTCTGATTCTGTTGAGTAATTATTTCTGTGGTTTCACCAGGAGCTTCAGTGCTACTCAGCAATTTCTTCTACAGAGTTTTGAAAGTGTTCTGTTTCAGAAAGAACCGTGAGATGCAAAAGATTCTTTGGGCTGTGGCAAGCACATCCTTGATAATGTGTTCATGCTTTGTACCTGAATAAGAAAATGTCTTTTCAGCAAGATTTTTTTTTTCCTTCAGGTTTTCTTTTCTGACCTGGAGACCAAATACTCTGGCTGTGATACAGCATGTGGTATTCTACTGTGCCTTCATACATTTTTAACTCACTCTGTGTCTTTAAAGATTTTTATTTTAGGACAATAATCATGCACACTTTGGGACAAAAAGTGGTCGATCTGGTTTGTGCTTATGAAGGCTCCCCCCTTGTCAGAAAACAGGAAGGTTGCACATCCTGAAAAACTCAGAAATTTCTTCACAAGTAGTCCTCAGATCCTGGGAATACTTTTGAAACTGTTTACTGAGGTGACATTTCTTTTTCCTGGTCCACATGGGAATGCTTTGCATGCTGAATTAACCTGGCAGTCTCAGGAAATTTGTCACCATTTTTTCTGGAAATTCTGCCTCAGGCAGTCCAGTGGGGTAAAACCCAGTAAGGAATTTAAAAATCTCTTTTAAATAGTCCCAATTCTGTTTAGAGATTAACCCCTCTCAACTTGTTTGTCTTGTTTCAGTATCAACTGAAATCAGTGGCCAAATATTTATTAATTTTGGGGTGATGACTGGGTCCTAAAAGTGGAAGCAGATTCCACTATGTGGCCGTTGATGTTAAACACTGAATTTTCCATCCTCAATAATGAAGGTTATAAGTGATTAGTCATCAAAGTGAGTACAAGAACAAATGCAAACAGAGCATAAACACTGCATATTTCACAACCAGAGAAAAAAACAGAGGTATTTGCAGTGAATTATTTCTTCAGTCTTTGACTCTGGTGTAATTATTCTGGTGCTGCTGAAATGCACCCATGCAGCACAGTAGTTTCAGGCAGGAAGTGAAGAAGAAAATTTTTTTTTTTTTTTTTTTTTTTTCTTCCCAGTTGAAGCTGCAGGACCAATTTTGATAGTAATTATCCGAGGTTGGGTCAGCTGGCTGGATGTTATTATCTCCCGCCAAACTAAAAAATGAAATCTGTGAAAAATGGAACCTGTAATGATCCACAGTGGTCAGAGCCCAGTAATGGAAATCATCCAGAAATACAGATCTCCCCTGCTGCAGAAGATATCATTTGGTGGCATTTCTTCTGATCTGCTCTGAAGGGAAAAATTTGAGTTAAAGGTTCATTAATAGCATGTGAATATCATTTTCTAGCCCTGCTGGCTCCCATCCTGTTGGGAATGCTGAGTTTCTCCTGCAGCCATTTGGCTGCTGGTGTCAGATGGGGGAAGAAGCTTGGTGGATCTTACAGGCAGGGGTCCCTCAAAAGCTCCTGTTTGTTGTGGCAGCAATCCTACAAATGAGAGCATTGCTTGTAGTAAGGATCCTTTTACATTTACAACCTTAACAGATTGGACTGAAAAATGTTTTCCCCTAACATACCTGTTGAAAGTTGTGCTCACATTTTTCATTCTTGCATTAATCTCTTGAGGAATCCCATAATTTTCCTTGACTTGTGGTGTTTCACTTGGGCTTTACCAATGAGCAGAAAAAGGGGAGGTTTTCTCCATGTTATTTATAGACAAATTGTTGTTTATGCCCAAGTCTGACTTGTCACCTTTTTGAAGCGGTTGCACATAATATAAAATTCAGTTTTGTTTCTGGGGAGCTGTGATTGTGCCTGTAGGGGATAATTTTTCAACTGTGTATTCTGCATACATGTAAAAAACTCTGCTTTTGTTTTCTTCTGGCTCAGACATACTCTAGATGTTTAAGCTTCAGAGTTTCTTTTAAACTTTCCTTGTCGAGATAAACAGTTTTAAAGTTTTAAATCCAGGCTGGTTTCCCAGTTCTTCAGTCATTTTTATGGCTCTGCTAATCCTTGCTGGTCCCAGTGGTCCTGAGGTGAAAGCCACTGTGATTTCTCAGTTCAGAAACTTGTGCCCAGTGAAAAAAGATTGTATTTCAACACCCCCATAACCCTGATCTCACATAGTAGCCCTGAGCCAGGAGTGAGTGGTTGTAAATAGAGAATTCTCTGGACCACTTTTATTTGTGATAGAAATAAGCTCATTTTGAATCTGTGTGCATCTATACTTTCGAGCCACTCTTGATATTTTTTGGTGACAAGAACAATTCAGCTAACCCATATCATATCCTCCAATTATCCTGAGCAGAGTATTCCTAAATTTGATTAAGGCCCCAGGATTCTGCTGTGTGTAATGTAGCTATCGGGCTGTATAGGATGTGCCTCGAGATAAAGCAGAAATGGCTCACAAATAGTAGGGACAATCAGAGGAAATCTTTCTTCCTTGAAACCTCAGAGGTCTTGGCACACCTTGGCTTCTATCTTGGAGGGAACTGCCTCTCATGTTGTCTTGGGTTATGGAACCAAAAATGTATATTCTATTTCATCTGCTGAAAGCAGCTGGAGAGATGTTTTTTCTTTATCTCTTGTAACTCTGGGGAGAGGGGGGCAGATGCCTTCTGATAATGGGCCAGCTGTTCAAACCAGGTGGGGCAGTGTTTCTGATCTCTGTCACCACCCCTCCTCCCTCCAGGGGATATCTGCTGCTGATGGGCCATGAAGGCTCAGCAGGGACAGGACACATTCCATCATCCCAGTGGGAGATGCTGCACCCAGTGGGGGGAGCCAACCATTCCTACCTGGATAAAAACTGAGACTCAGAACACCAGGGATCTGGTTCCACTGGATTCCTGGAGGAAGACTGGACCTTCTCACCACCCCTGGACCCTTCTCACCATCTCTGGACCCTTCTCACCATCACTGGACCCTTCTCACCATCACTGGACCCTTTCCTCTCAGGATCATCTCTGCTCCAACAGAACCACATCTGCCACTCCAGGAGGACTCACTGTGGGCTGCTTCCAACAGCCTGACCAACAGGGTGTCAGGTTGTAGCTCTGACTCTGTCAGGGTTTCTAGGATTGTTGTTTGTTTGTTTGCTTGTTTGGTTGGGTGGTTTTGTTTTCTACTACATTTGTATTGTGAATATTCCTAGTAAAGAACTGTTATTGCTATTCCCAAATCTTTACCTGAAAGCCCTTAATTGCAAAATTATAATAATTTGGAGGGAGTGAGGGGTTTACATTCTCCATTCCAAGGGAAACTTCAGCTTTCCCTGGCAGATACCTGTCTTACCAAACCAAGGCACATGTCTGTGATTTGGAAGCTGCAGCAGGTCAGAGCTGGGAGGAAGCACACCCAGCTTCCATCACTTGTCAATATGAGGAGAAGTGACATGACAACAACACGTCCCAGAATGTTTGTTAGGGAGCCCTCACCCATGAAATTCATAATCCTTTCAAACCTAGAAACTGTACGGTTTCAAAGGAGCTTTGAGGGGCCCATGAAAATTAAATGCAGAAAATATGGAGTGAGTGGAAGATGAAACAACTTCCATAGCACGTAGAGATTTCCTTTAACTGTGGAGAATGTTTTAGCTGCAGAAGCAAATTCTTTTCTGTTATTATTAAATCAAACAACACATGACTTTGCTGTGTTTTCAGCCATTTTGAGCAACTGTGTGAGCAGTTCTTGTGCAAACTTTTTTTTTTTAGTGTCTCCCTGTGATATTTCTAGAGGATTCCCAATGGCACTAACCTTAACAGCTGTACTTCTGGTTGAATTGGTGATTTACATCACAGTTTTTGGAACCAGATTACTGTTTTTTTCCTGCTGCAGCTCACCAACAGAAACAGTGCAATCATTTAATGTCACTGTGGGTTTCTGCAATCAGCAACATGAAAGATCCTGTGATGTATTAGTGGATATTTCTGTACAGTTGTAATAATGTCAGTGTGAGTTTAATGCACAGACAAACAGGTTTCCCAAGAATACTTGTTAAGTATTTTAAACTCTCATAATACTCCTAAAAGCAGTAAATTTGGCATGTCAAAATACAGCTATTTAATTTCAATATAGGCTTCATTTGGCACAGAGGAGTCTGGTGAGGGAAAATGGTGACCAGAGTTTTCAGATGAGTTCTCCCTATCACAGCCACAGCCTCAGGGGCCTTTGGAGCTCATTTCTCAGTGCAGCCCTGGCAAGTTGCTCCAGCAGATCCCTCCTGACCCTCTGCTGCAATGATGATGCAGTGACTCTTACAAGTGGCCACTTGAAGGGACAGAGTTAAGGTTCATTTGGTTTGGTTTTTTTTTCTGCCTGAGAATGTATCTTCCAGCTTTTCAGAGCTGAAAAACCTGAAAAAAAATCAGATCTGAAGTCTTCCCTCCTTGTTTTTCAGCTCCTTGAGTGACAGTGAACTTTGCTTTCCAGGAGCTCAGAACACTGTCAATAACCTTATCAGAGACTGGGAGAGATTTTATCACTGGGTGATGAGAAAACCTTTCCCTGCCCTGGCTCTCAGATCACTGTTTCACTAGCACAATAAACTCATTTCCCACGCTTGCCTTTAAGGGTCTGTTTTTTGGCTTTCCTGGGCATGGCCACAGGAGCATGGCCAACAAATAGGAATGGCAGTGGGTCAAGGGAGAACTTTCCAAAACCAGTGAATTAATCAGGAAATTCATCACCTGCCACCAACCACCTTTTTCTCCACATTACTACAGTGTTTTGGAGTACTCAGATGAGTCCTTAGACCAGTTAGGAAACATTCTCAGGACAGATTTATTTATTTAAAGTGTATATGTGCTAGTTTCTTACACAATGTGATGGGCTGGAGCTGCACCAATGTAATCTTATCAGCATTCAGTGTCACTGGCTTTAGAGAGGGAGAAAAAAAAAAAAAAAGAGAATGCATGGAAATGAGATGAGATAAAAATTCAATCAGAAGAATAAAATATTTTTGTGATTGTTTTATTCATTTTCTTTCTCACACAATTCCCTCTCCTAAAGCACCTTGTCTTAAGCAGCTGTGTTTTGGCATATGTTCCAAAATATATAAAACCTGGCACACATGAGTGGAGGATTTTTAAATTGCTAGTGAGGACCTGATATACTTTCACTTTAATCTGAATTGGAAATAGCTCAAGTAAAGAATAACAATGTTGTCTGCAGAGATACTGATGTAAATAGATATTTCAGAGCCTAGTCTTTTATTTTTACTTTTTATTCATAACTGGCAAGGAACTGTAAATAACTTCTCAGTGGAGGTGAATGATTAGAATTAAAAAGGAAAAAAAAAAACACCAAGGAAGTTAGAGAAAATTAGAAAAGTTCTGACAAAGTTCCTCATTTACCCATTTCTTTCTCCTTTTCTTCTTTTGAAGAAAAGAATTAAAGTTAAGATTTTTGTTTATACATTTATATGTTTTCTGCTTTCTTAAGCTGGCACTTTCTTCCTTGGTTTTTTAAGTCTCATTTTACCACTCCTCTCTACGTGGAAGTGTATCCCAGCCCCTTTGCAAGGCCATTTTCCACAAACCCTTCTCTTTTTTTTGTGCCTCTATCCTTATCCTACATGCTTTCTCACCAGATTTGTTGGGAGGAGACCTAACCACAGATTTCAGAATGAAAAACCTAGTGAGCTCAAGAAAAAAGACAGATATTGACCAGTTTGCTCCCTGTCTCATGGCAACTGCAGCTTTGTAAATTTGGAGAGCTGCAGATTTTGGGGAAGAGCATCTTAGTTACATTGTACCTGTTAAGGTTTTATTAAATATTAACTGCAGCCCCTACGAAGGACAAGCTGACATTTCTCAGTGAGGGATATCAGATGTACATCAACCCTATACAAGTCCTGAAGTTCTTTAAGCTTCCTCTTATAGTTTTTTTGTGGCTTTTTGTTATTGTTGTTGTTTTTTGTTTTGGTTTTTTTGTCTGCTGTTTTGTTGTTGTTTTTTTTTAATCAGCAGACTATGAACACCATACAGGTGCTATTTAAGCTTCACAGGACTCCTCTGAGGCTGATAAAACATGGAACATTCTCTTTCTGGGTTACAAACATCCTGTATTTTGTGAATCCCACCTTCTGAGGTTGTGGGGTTTTTTCTGGGTTTTTGTTTTGTTTTGGGTTTGTTGTTGTTGTTCTTGTTTTTGTTTTGTTTTGGTTGGTTGGTTTTTGGTTGGTTGGTTTTTTGATTTTTTGGTTTTTTCGGTGTTTGTTTGTTTTGGGGGTTTTTGTTTGTTTTGTTGTTTTGTGGGGTTTTTGTGGTTTTTTGTTTTGTTTTGTTTGGTTGGTTTTTGTTTGTTTGTTTTTGTTTGGTTGTTGTTGTTGTTGTTGTTGTTTTTACCAAAAGCTGATGTATGTTTTCAGTCAGGTAGGATTCCTGGCCAGGCAGTGAAGGTGCAGCATTTATCCATGTATTAACTGCTTAAATTCCTTTCCAAACTTAGCATTCTTGTGTCACTTGGATATTTTTTTTTTAAGTGTACAAAGATACTGTTTTGGTGTTATCACAAATACCAAATGGTTGTTTTGGTGCATGTGGACATCTAGCAAAGGTAATCCTTCATTTTAAGCTTATTTCTCTTTTCAATGAACAGAGAGGGATGTGTGCATAGAGTATGATTCAGGCTACAACTGAACTCAGAAGTGATGGAATTGCTCTAAAAATTCTGCTGTCTGAACTTGCTGTAAATACAGAGTTACTTCTTTTGTAGTTTGAGCCATAAGCATTAGATTCTGGATGCAGTCACAATTTTCAGGGATATATATTGCTGTTAAAATTCAGAATTTCTGTAATTACTGAATCCCAAACTTGAGCATCCCTTGGTTTAGGTCTGTTGCCAGCTCTGAACTGTATTTGGCATGACCTGAAAATAATCCCAAGGCTTGAAGCTTTCTCAGATCTTGAACTTCCCTCAAAATTCATGTTGATATTTGTACAACATTTACATTCTCCATGTCAGTTGTGGAAATAACAAACATAACACCACTGACCTACAAACATCCAAAATTTCCCCAAAAGGATAAAATCGTGTCCAGACACAAATTATTTGCAAAATCAATCTTTTGGATAGGAGTTAAGCTGTCCTCAAACTCCTCACCAGTGTGGGCTTTTTCATTAATTTTGAAGTGATTCTTCCCTTGGTGTGAAGAGAAGAAAATTTATATATATAAATATATATATATATATATATATTTATATATCCTTAAACTTCCGGAGTCCCACTGTGGAGAGGGATGCCAAAAGGAGAGGAATTCATATTCTGCATGGAGAGAGTGATCATGTTCTTTCCCAGAAAGATCTGCATTTTGTATCCTCAGCTCTTTTCAGCTGTAATATGCATAACTGTTCTCTCCAGTTCAGTTGAGCTCAGTATAGGATATAAAAGAATCAAGGGGGAAAAATAGCTTTATGCCAGCTTTTCAGATCTCCAGTTGGAATTCATTTCAATGACTGTCAAAAGATGGGAGGAAAAAATAATCTACATATTGCATAGGCTGTTCTGATATTAGCTATAGTTTAAAAATATTCAGGACATACTTTTTTTTTTTCCTCCCCTGTATAGGTTCTCTGTGACTTTCCACTTGTATAAATTTAGCAAAGACAAAGAGTGATGATGGCTTGCTGAATTTAAAGACCAACAGCATTTCTAGAAGGGCATGAGGAGCTCCCTAAATATTGGAGATGTGATCTTAAGTCCTGTCATGTTTAAATATGTTAATTTTATGAGTGTTGGAGAAAAAAAAAAAATGATCCAAAAAGCTCCAATAAGTCCTGTATTTGCTATCACAACTATAATAGTATTTATGGTTAAATACATAAAGACCACATCTCATTTTGCACGAATACACTGGCTTCCATCCAAAAAGAAAATATCAAATGTTTTGGGCAAAGCCATCCCCTGCCAATAAAGGGAGTCTTGCTCCAAGCACCCAATGTCATCTTAGTGTGGTAGAACTACAAAACTGTCAAAAGGTTCTGCCTTAAAATCTCTCCTCCAAGTTGCATCCTTGTTTCTGGGATGGGGTTTTCAAGGTTCCAGTCTGCACCCCAGTGGTGTGACACCCCTGACAACATCAGTGGCTGGGGACTGGCAGATGACAAGTGCAGGCACCACCAGAGACACTTGATTAACATGTTTGTTACGTGTCCAAAGTACTGGCATTTCACATGTGCAATGCAAAGTTACTCTAGATTGAAGTTCCCTGTTAATTGAGGATTCAGGAGAATTGTAAACTAAAGCATAAGTTAGCCTTAAAGCTATGGAAAACATCAGCTAATGAGTAACACCCATTATTTTACCTTGCACTAATCAAAACCATAATTCTCCAGTAATCTTGCCATTTAAGAGTCAAAGACATGTAAGAAGTTAAGTGATGATTGATCTTTATTGTTATTTCTGGGGCTAAAAGGGCTGAGCTGATGGCAGTTCCTGTCAGGGACTGGAGTGGCTCAGAGTTGAACCACAGTCATTCTCTGCCTGATGAGGAGGGAACGATGAACATTACAAGGAAAAGAAAAGAAAAGAAAAGAAAAGAAAAGAAAAGAAAAGAAAAGAAAAGAAAAGAAAAGAAAAGAAAAGAAAAGAAAAGAAAAGAAAAGAAAAGAAAAGAAAAGAAAAGAAAAGAAAAGAAAAGAAAAGAAAAGAAAAGAAAAGAAAAGAAAAGAAAAGAAAAGAAAAGAAAAGAAAAGAAAAGAAAAGAAAAGAAAAGAAAAGAAAAGAAAAGAAAAGAAAAGAAAAGAAAAGAAAGAAAGAAAGAGAAGAGAGAGAGAGAAAGGAGAGGAGAGGAGAGGAGAGGAGAGGAGAGGAGAGGAAAGGAAAGGAAAGGAAAGGAAAGGAAAGGAAAGGAAAGGAAAGGAAAGGAAAGGAAAGGAAAGGAAAGGAGAAAGAAAAATAAATACTTTGGGTTTCATTTTTCCTATGGCTACAACTTTGTCTAAACAGATGCCTTCCTAAAAAAAAAATGGGAGAATCACTGAGTATCCTGAACTGGAAGTGGCCCACAAGGAACAGAAAAGGTCCAGCTGCTGGCCCTGCACTTATGTTTTCATGAGTTTTTCAGAGCAACTCAGAAATTCGTGGGTACATAAGTCAGTGAAAGGGGAGAGGTGCCCCTACTCAGTAAACACACCTGCCGGGTGCTTTTATATATATATAAATGAAAATTAAGCAGGTTTCTTGCCACATTGTAATAGAGTATTCCAATTTAGGGATCTGGATTTGTGATGTTTTTTGTAATACATCATCCGTGATACTTTCATCTGGAGCTAATTCATTTCTGAACTTTTATTCACAAGTAAATCTAGCTAATAAAAACCCTGTCAAAATATTCTTCCAGTAATCTGTTTTTAAACATTCAACCAGACAGACAAACACAAAAGGGGCACTGTTAAATCAAATGTATTCAACCTTCAGTCTGTGCACTGTTAAATTAAATTTATTCAACCTCCCGTGTGTGTAGCATAGTATTACAGTCATAGATAGAGTATCTATTTAATTCAGTGTTTTGTCCCAGAAGCTTAAAGAAAAGATAGGAATGTAATTCACGTCAATCAAAATTATTTGAAGATGGAACACATTTTTTTAATATAATTTCAAATTAGTCAATGCTCCTTGCAGTGTTGTTAGGAGGGAAGGATTTTTCTGGATCACCAACTCACTGTGTGTTTCCACCGATTAGTCCAGAACAGCTCTATTTTCCTCACTGCCTTCATGAAGTTTTCTACTACCACACTTTTAGAGAGTTATTAATTTCATTATTTTGAGTAGCTGGCACTCCAGCTGTGTGAACAGGAGTGCAAAGGTTTGGGATCTGCCTCTTTACTGAGGAACCTTTAAAAATAATATTACATTTACACCATACTAGAAAATTAGGCAACTACCTCCAGTCTGCTGTGTTATTTTTCATTTCTTTCTAGTATTTCTTGCTGTAGCTGTCACAGAGGATAGCTTTGGGGGATGTGGAGTTTCTATATATCTTTTGAAGAAATGAGCACAAATTTCAGATGCAACCTGTTACTACCTGTTCAACATGATTTCTGAGAGGCAAAAAGTGACTGTGCTTTACAACTTTGATTTGTGAATCAATTATTTCTATCTAGCTTGGAGTAGTTTCATCAGCTTCAACCTCAGATAATCTGGTACTGTGTAAAACTAAACCCCTTGGCTATTGGCACCTAGGAAGTGGTGACCGATTTCTGCTGTGGTGTTGTTTGAAGTATTCCAATTTTTATATTTTTAACATGTCATAAAAGGGCAAGAAAACACACAATGAAAATTTTATGGATCATTAGTCCATCTCTGGCGTTATTCAGGAGACTTAAAATCCAATTATTGAGTCTCTGGGGTAAGAGAGGGTATAGTTCAGGAAACAGAAAGGAGTGCATTCATATTAATTTGTCTGGAGCAGCGATGAAGTTGGTGTATTCCCAGCTCTCCGTGCATTTATCAACAGAGAGCCTCCACAAACCACCATCTCCTCTCATTTTTCTTCCACGGAGGTGCCACAGCTTCATTTTGAACAAAATGTAATGGATAACATTTGCACAAGACTTGTAATGTAAGATTAGTTACATTTTTAATCAAAATGCTTTGGGGTTATGAACATAAAATGGGCAAGGAAGCTCTTCATGTGTGAGGGATTTGTTGCTTGAGAGCAGGCAGAGGTGAACAGCTCTGTGCCGGTCCTCCTTGCCCTGAAATTATTGAAAAATTAAGGTACAAGCATACATGCTCTGTCTGAAAACGATGGCTGGGTGTGTTCAATATTGAAAAACCTGAAAACGTGTTTTGGTGTCCAACCTCTAACTGCTTGGCCCTAAAGTGAAACCCAAGTATCTGGTGTACAATGCATGTAATAATAGCTGTGCAGTTCATGGGGAAAGTCAACACATACCTAAGCAAATTGAGTTCAACACCTCTGATTCCTGTCCCTGGCCACTTTATCCCTGAAAGGAGAGGTTAGAATCTAAAAAAAAAAAAAAAAAAAAAAAAAAAAAAAAAAAAAAAAAAAAAAAAAAAATTCCTCTGGCTAGGAATTGGAGTTAGAATCAAGAATGTACACAAAGCTTTTCAAACTTCAAAGGAATGTGATGAAAAAGTGGATAATATTACAGCTAATAGATGTAACCCCCTGTGCATAAGGGAATTCCACTGACTCCTGTGAGCAGAGGATATTTGTTCAGGAGCTGTCATTGGATTGGATTCACTGGGTTGGAGGTGGCACCAAATGTCAGGCAGAATTTATTGTTAAATTTGTTGTTAAATTCCTCATGCCAGTGTGCCCCTGCTGTAGAAATAAAAGCTGAGATGAGCATAGTCCACAGCCATTAAATGCATAAAAGATTGACAGCCACAGCCAAAGCCTGGAACAAATATTTAATCGTTTTGTATTTAAGGATCTAGGATTCCCAGACATTTGTGCTGGCATGTGAAATTATCCTTGTCACAGGTTGGGAATCCCAAGATCTCCTCTGTGCTGGAAGTGCACCGTGCCTCCACTGATTAGTTAATTATTCACTTGGGCCTTCTCCAGCTGAGAACCCCCAATAAGAAGGAATATAAACAAAATAGTTTCTGCCAGGTGTCAGCCCCGTAGAATAATGAAAAAGAAAATAAATTAAGATGTTGTTACTGCTGTAGATTTTTTTGTGTGTGTTTTTGGTTTGTTTTGGTTTAGTTTGAGGGGTTTTTTGGTGTTTTTTTTTTAAAGAAAACAGAGAGAAATATCTTTAGCAATTACATTGTTAAAATGGTATTTAAATAGCCTGGATGCGTGGAGGGCTTTGCAATTTAGAATGATTATATAAAAAATAATGAAACCAGCTCTTTTTTTCAGTCTTCTGTGAAATGGAATAATGAGCACTCTCCTGAACAAACCGTATTATTTTCCCATGTCTTTTCATTACTGCATTTGAAGTTATGATTCATATATTATGGTGATTCATGGCTCAGCCCCATGGAGCAGAGGCTTATTTTTAGAGTGTTACCTTAAATTAGTATGACTAATAAGTGATTTTGAGGTACAGTGATCTCAGTGGCTCTGCAGCAGCTCCTTGCTAGAATTTAATGTGTTTATATCTGACTTTCCCTGACACTTCACAGCAGACTTTCCAGGGAGCTGGGTGTTAAACGTGATGTATTAGAATCTTTAGGCTCATGAATTACTAGGCCTGAAATGTGCTTTGCTGCTCAGCTGAGGAACATCTTTGCATCTGCTCTGCAGCAACAGGAGATTCTCTGGTGCCCTCCCCGTGTGCTGCTCCACCTTGGAGGCCGTGGGCAGTGGCTTGGGAGGAGGCAAAGCTCCTCCCTGGCTGGTGGGACAGCAGAGAGCACCAGAAGAGTTTGTCAGTATGTCTTGGGTTATAGAACCAAAAATGTGTATTCTATTTCATCTGCTGAAAGCAGCTGGGGAGATGTTTTTTCTTTATCTCTTGTAACTCTGGGGGAGGGGGGCAGATGCCTTCTGATAATGGGCCAGCTGTTCAAACCAGGTGGGGCAGTGTTTCTGATCTCTGTCACCACCCATCCTCCCTCCAGGGGAGATCTGCTGCTGATGGGCCATGAAGGCTCACCAAGCACAGGACACATTCCATCATCCCAGTGGGAGATGCTCCACCCAGTGGGGGGAGCCAACCATTCCTACCTGGATAAAAACGGAGACTCAGGAACACCAGGGATCTGGTTCCACCAAATTCCTGGAGGAAGACTGGACCCTTCTCACCATCCCTGGACCCTTCCCACCATCCCTGGACCCTTCTCACCATCCCTGGACCCTTCTCACCATCACTGGACCCTTCTCACCATCCCTGGACCCTTTTCTCTCAGGATCATCTCTGCTCCAACAGAACCACATCTGCCACTCCAGGAGGACTCACCGTGGGCTGCTTCCAACACCCTGACCAACAGGGTGTCAGGTTGTAGCTCTGACTCTGTCAGGGTTTCCAGGATTGTTGTTTGTTTGTTTGCTTGTTTGGTTGGGTGGTTTTGCTTTCTACTACATTTGTATTGTTAATATTCCTAGTAAAGAATTGCTCTTCCTATTCCCAAATCTTTGCCTGAAAGCCCTTAATTGCAAAACTATAATTTGGAGGGGATGGGGGGTTTACATTCTCCATTCTAAGGGAAACTCCAGCTTTCCCTGGTGGATACCTGTCTTTCCAAACCAAGACACAGTAACTTCCAGAAGGGGGGAAGCTCTGTGGAGCTCTCTGCAGTGTGAGTGCAAACAGGATTAACCCTTAAGGCTGGAATTCAAGGTGCATGATGCAAAAATGTATTTATTCCCTCCTTTTCCTGCAGAGGTTTTGGAATTTATCGTCCGATATCTGTGGTCAAAGGAAAGTTTGAATGGTCCTGGATATTCTCCTCCTTTGGGATAACCCTGATGGAGGAAGGCTGTGCAGGAATTCTCTAGGATTTTGCAAAGAACATTTCCAGCCCAGACTGAGGGGTCATAAAATGCATTCAGATGGAGAACTCTGATTAGTGATAAGAAAGCATTTTCTTTTTTTCCTGTCATATTATAGTGTAGAAATATTTATTACCCTTTGTATCCAATTCTGTTCATTCCTCAAAAAAATCCCAAAAAACCCAAACAAAACAAAACAAAACAAAAAAAACCCCACAAACAACAAACAAACACCCCAAAAAAATCAACTCCACAAAAACTCCCCAAAAATCAGGTAGAAACTTGGGGCATCTCTGAAATTGACCTTAAAGACTGAGATCTTGTTTGAAAACTCCTGGATTCTGAGTACTTGTATTGAAGGCTAAAGACAATTCATTAGCATCATCAAGATGAAATATATTTTTTTATTTTAACAATTCTGTTAAAGGAGCTCATTATGAATTGTGAAATATTGAATAGTTAGTGAAACTGATATTTAGCTTATAAGTCCCTTAAAAATTTCAGACTAAAAAATTCATCTAAATCTACTGCTAAATTAATTTCAGGCACTGCTCCTGGTAGAGCTTTTATATTCTCTTTGTGAACAGGTAATTGCTGCTATTGCCACTCTCCTCTTGGTAAAGTGGATATTATGAGCTTCAGTGCAATCAATATCTAGAAATAGAGTAAAACTGCAAGGTTAGGAGATTTTTCTTCTTCTTCATCGACTAATTCTTCTCCTTAAACTGCTAAAGTATATGAATGGCTGACATTTTGCTCCGGACTTAGTATCTGTATCTTAAAAAATGTAACAGACACAAAAAAAGCTCCCGGAACAGGGGGTCACGGGCTGTCATTTCCCTTAAAGGGCAGCAGCGTGTTTGTTTTATGAGGATGGTTTTTATCAGGGGATTTGGAGCCTTTCGTGCTCCTCCAAGGTTACACTCTCCCCACAGGCTGCCTGTGAGGGGCTGCAGGTGAGAGGTGGCACCAAGGGAAGCAGTTTCAGGTGGAGTTTTGACAGCCCCTTGCTGCATTACTTCCAGCAGGACGGTGTCACGTTGCTTTTCCAAAAGCAGACATGTTTCTGTGCTGCATCTGGGTCCACACTGAAGGATCTGTGACCAGTGGGGTGGAGGGCAGTGGTAGGAGAGGAGAGAGATTTGTTTCACACCTGCAGCAGGGCTCAGCACAGTTCCCTCTGCACAGTGGAAGACGCTTTGGAAACATGAACTTTATAGAGTAACACAATGATTTCATGGCTGTGCTTAAGTCCACTCAAGCTTTTGAGCTGAGGTTCTGAGTAGTTTCCTTCTAGGCAAAAGCCATGGTGTGCTGGTTTAAAGCAAAACCAGTGAGACTCCCAGTCAGAGACACAATTTAATAGGAGAAGAGAGAAAAAAGGTAAAAGATAATAAATGGAATAATACAACCTAACACCCTGTGGGTCGGGGTGTTTGAAGGAATCCACAATGAGTCCTTCTGGAGTGGCAGATGTGGTTCTGTTGGAGCAGAGATGATCCTGAGAGAAAAGGGTCCAGTGATGGTGAGAAGGGTCCAGTGATGGTGAGAAGGGTCCAGGGATGGTGAGAAGGGTCCAGTGATGGTGAGAAGGGTCCAGGGATGGTGAGAAGGGTCCAGTCTTCCTCCGGGAATCCAGTGGAACCAGATCCCTGGTGTTCCTGAGTCTCAGTTTTTATCCAGGTAGGAATGGTTGGCTCCCCCCACTGGGTGCAGCATCTCCCACTGGGATGATGGAATGTGTCCTGTCCTTGGTGAGCCTTCATGGCCCATCAGCAGCAGATCTCCCCTGGAGGGAGGATGGGTGGTGACAGAGATAACAAACACTGCCCCACCTGGTTTGAACAGCTGGCCCATTATCAGAAGGCATCTGCCCCCCTCCCCCCAGAGTTACAAGAGATAAAGAAGAACATCTCCCCAGCTGCTTTCAGCAGATGAAATAGAATAGACATTTTTGGTTCCATAACTCAAGGCACATGGGTGTATTCCAGCAGCAGAATGCTCAGGTGTGTGCATCCCTGCATTTCTCTGCTCTGGGCTGGGGCACCCTGACTCTGCTGCCTGCAGCTGCTGGTCCAGCCTGGTGTCAGGGCTGAGCCCTGGCTGCCACAGGGGCATTGCCAGAGCCCCAGGGCTGGTGCAGATCAGCAGCGTGGAGTTCTGCACTGCCAGGGGGAGCGGTGAAATGCAGGCAGAGGGACTCAGTGCCCTGCAGCCATCCTGGTGTGGAGTTCCTGCTAATGGGTGGTGCTTTTTCAAACACCTTGCTCTGGGGTCCCTCTCCTTACTGGACTCACACATAATCTTAAGGGTGGGCAAGTTAAAAACCCTCTGAGAGGCAGCTGAGTGAGACATATCTGAAAGACTGAACCTATTCATTTGGTTTCAGAAAACAAGTCTCTGTCACTATTACTAATGCTGGTGTTCATTAATCTGAGCACAGCTGTGTTCTAATGAAGCAAGGTGGTTTCTCCATGCACATTGGTTCACTTGGCAGTCTGCTGGAGCATAGCAGAGCAAACAAAAGGTGGTTTATGTGCTGCTGGAACAAATGTAGTGTGATGTGCACTTTGTGTACACATCTGAAAAATCCTGCTCTGAAAAATCCTGCCCAAGTTATGGGAAATTGTCACATCCATTGGCTTGGATGTGACAATTTCCCATAACTTGGGCAGGATTCTTTGGTAAAGAAGGAAATTCCTCTGGTGAGTATTCCCTGTGTTCTGTATTGTGTGCACCATGTTCAGACTGAGGCTGTGGTTTTGGGGGTGATGCTAAAATCATAAATGGGATCAAATCATGTCCCTAGAATGAGCAGCTCACCTGAGCACTGCTGGTGTTTGCAGTCCCATCACTCACCCAGGGAGGAAAGGTAAACAGTGCTTCCTCCAACAGTGGAATTGCTTCAAGAATGCTTTTTCAAACTTTTATTTATTGTATTCACCTCTGGATCATGAATAAAACAAACAGTAAAAGATGCAACGCTGCTCTCACAATAAGGTCAAATAACACAGAGTGAAATTCAGCACTCTGCAGGAGGCCAACACCAGTCATACACCCCAATTAAGCCATCAAAGTAGATTTAAGTGGAATTTATTTGGTGTATAAGGTTTGAACTATGAGTCTCACCTTTAGAGAGGCAGTCTACAAAGAACAAATGCTGGGCTTGAACTTGTCCCCAAATAAATCAATGTTATCCTGCTGATACCACAGGAAAAAAAATGAGAGTCAAGTCACTTGACTCTTGTTTGCAAATACCTGTTTCTGAACCTTTGGAAAAGCATTGCAGCACAGAAAATAAGGAGAACACATTCCCACCTCGGCCTTATGGCTTTTGTGAATTACTTATTCTGGCTCCTGGGTACCTTGTTTCTTGCCCTTGCCATCTGTAGATTTAGTGATTTATGTTTCCAGTGCAAAACGTTGCCCAGGACTGAATATTGAGCACAGCAGCACAAGGTTTAAGGAAATGGGCAGGCACAGGATATGAAGATTTTCATGTCACCCATGTTCAAAGAGTGAATAAATACAGAACAAAGTTTTTGCCCTATCATTCCATTATCTGCTCCTTTTAGTCCATGTTTGGACATCTCTAGTACACAGCAGAGAATACAATATCACTGCATTTTTTATCTGCTGGTATGTACAGGGTTGGTGGGCTCAGTGTAAACAAATATTCCAATGCACTGTCTATATTAAAAATCTCTGACCTGCTTAGGGAACATTTATGTTTTTGTATATGCTGACTTTATATATTGGCTTAACATGGAGATTCTGAATTTGTGATAACTTGGCCGTATTTTTTTCTAGGCTTTTTGGCTTTTTTTCATATATATATATAATTATTAGTTGTACCTTAAATGAATGTTTTTCCTCTTCTTTAGCTGAACAAAATAAATTACTATTCTGCTTTCTTCTGTATTGTTTAAGATGATTAACTTGATATAAAATGGGGAAAAAATTCCTTGAGCTCAGGTTCTTGGCTAAACTTGTTTAGTTGACTGTTAGTGGAATGTATCTAAAAGGAAGTAACACAAAAAATAAACTAATTGGGAGTTCTGAGTTTTTGTAGGTGCTAGACAATAATATAAAATCCTCATCTGCATTCACTAATTTATGATTGTGGGAGTCTTGTCCTTCAATACACCTGGGAATTAAGATGCTTCTACCCTCATCCCCTAAAAAGCCAGAATTTGCTTTCTGATGGAATTGTTTGCTTGAAACAAGCCCATATGATTCAGTATACCATTTAAACATCTCATTACATCCTTTTATATCGATGTATTTTTAAGGATTTTTTTAGTGCTGCAGTAAATTTGGCCCTTAAAATGCAGGGGTTTGCTCAAAATGTTGCTTCAAACCATCAGCCTTTTGTGAGCAGAGCTCATCATGAAAGGAACTGTCAAAGAGGAACATGCAGTTTGTTACTGCAGGGAACCAATAAATAAGAATTCAAGCTTGTCAACATTTAGCTGTAGGAAATTTGAAGACATTCAAGCCTTAATGTCACAAACATTCTCAGAGTGCCAAGAGAGCTGTCGAAATGTCTTTAATGACACCACTTAATGGGAGCAGATAAATGTAGAATGGGACCCAAGGCCTGCACCTGAGGAGTGCCATAAACAACTCTGTCAATACAGGGGGAAAAAAAATACAGATCACTGAAATCATATTGGGAGTGGGATGAATGTGCTTTGCAGAATTAAAAAGTCAGGAGTGTAGCCCAACAAGCTGGGGAGCTGCCAGGAACTCCATTGGCTGTAGGGGATTCTACCAGTTCAGGCTGGATGTACACATAAAAAACCCCAGGTTAAATGAGAACTTCAGAAACAAGAACTTTAGATCAGTTTTGATGGATCTCATCGAGGTTTTGGGTGAAATCTTTGAAAATGCCCTTTTCAAAATAAGCATTCCTAAATCTCAATGCAAATTTCCAGCCTCTGGAAAGCAGCAAGAAGTGTCACTGTTTGCAGAAAAAGTCACACCCATCGTCTTCTGTCTTGGGAAGGTTGTGGTCTTCTCTTTTCCACTGAAATTCAAGCTTTCCATCCTGTGTTATCTTTTCTAGGTAACTTTATCTTTTCCATGGAAGTACACAGAACTTTCTATGTAAGGACACAGAACACAGCTCACTGATTTTTTGGTGGTTTGTTTTGTTTTGCCTTTGTTTTTGGTTTTTTTTTTGTTTGTTTGTTTTTTGGGGGATTTTTTGTTGTTTGGGGGGGGGGATTTTTTTATTTGTGGGGGTTTTTGGGTTTTTTTTTGGTTGGTTTGATTTGTTTTGTTTTGTTTTTAATATAAGGTGCTGGGTAAGATCTACTGATCTTACCTAGACTGATATGAAGTCGCACCTCAAATAATTTGGAATTCATAATTTAAACTCTGTGATTGTTATGTGCAAATAATGGTGTAGGTTAGCTTTCAGAAACTAACTCCTCAAGGAGGTGCTTCTAATTAATCCTCAGTGAGCAGGCACCATTTAAAAAATGCACTTCAATCAGAAGTAACCTGGAATTATAAACAGGAGTGAGTATGTTTGTACTAATGAGCTGGTGACATTTAAGGACATTTGTGCCAAAAGGAATACAGCATTATGAAATGTTATGGCATGAAGGTGAAACACAAAGATATTCCTGAAATACTTTTGTTTCTTGAAAAAAATTGCATTTAACACTGTGTTGTTTCAATTTGTTGCAAGACAAATTGTTCTTTGAAATCTGGGTAATGGTTAAAGCAAGCTGCAGATTTCTGGCTTTCACCAGTGTGACTTGTGAAAGTTTGAAGAGAATTAAGTTCTGAAAACATCCATCCAGTTAATACCCTGATGCCTAAAAAAATATACCCATGGAAGGAAAAAGAAAAAAAAAGTCTGTAAAATGTACCACAGTGAAGTGCCTAAGGTGCTTTCAATGAGGATTTTTGTACTTCTCTCTGTAATTGAAATGTAAAGCTAAGAATTTGAAATTAAATTTGAAAATAAATTGATGGTTGCTAGGTTGATTAAACAAAGATCATTTTAAAAGTATTTTCTGCTAATTGCAAACTAGATTTGTCAGTAAGATTGGGAAACCAATGGGCACATAGATCACTCAAAGTGCACACCTTGCCCAAGCAGGTGAGCAGTGCTGCACACCTGCAATCACCAACTTCACATGAAGGGGGCCCCTCAATAAAATCTCAACCTTTTCTTTTGCTATCAGCCTAATAAAGGCACACAGGGGAGGGTCTAGAGAATAGGAAGGGAGCTGCTGTAGATCATTTGGGGTTTTCAGTCCAATTAACCTCGTTAGATGTTTGTCTCAGGATCCTGAAGAGGCACATTCTGCGTGTGGGTGTGTTGTTTCCATGTGTCTCTTTGGCTGTATGTTTGTCTGGGTGGGTTTGGGTTTTTTTCCCCTATTATTTACTTAATATTTTATGAATGTCTGCAACGTGCAGATAATTAACACATTGCTCATCCAGGTTTTCCTGGATCCCACCTTCCCACTGCAGGAGCCCTTTTTTTCCCCTCTCTGTATTGCCCACATTTCACATCCCAGTAATGCCAGGGGGAGTTACGTGCGGCTTTGGAAGGAAAACAGAGCTGGGGGAAGAGCACCTGAAACTAATATTTACCACCCAGGAGACAAATTGGCTGCTTCCAAGCCAGGAGTTCACGGGTTTGTGTATTTTAAAGGGCAGAATTGTCACAGTGTAGAAAACAATGAATACACAGAGCCTTTGCTATGCAGTGCCTGATACCAAAGTGCCTCAGCATTATTGGTAAATCACAGTGGTTTATGATAAGCTCGTGGCTCATTCATCTGCCTTTTTTATAGTGCAGCTTTTGCAAAGCTGCCCGAGTTAATTCTGCCATAGAAGGCCTGTGTGAAAATAGCAGCATTTCATTACGAACACATTAAAAAGAAACTAAAATGATGAAAATATGCCAGTAATGAATCTCCACAATTAATGGCCCAAATTAATGAAGGTTTCTCAATTCAGGAATGAAATAAGAGCTCCTAGAATACTTGCTCACAGATATTGAGCTTTTAGTCTCCAAAAAGAGGGGATTAATTTATGGCCTTTTCAACGGATTAATGTTATTTGGCACAATTTGTAAAGTTTTTTCTTCTCTCTCATTCTTAGGTATAGTATCAGACCTGTATGCTGAGAGGTATGAGAGGAAGCATGGAGGAAAAGGAATAATGCAAACATTCTCCTGCTTCTGCTGAAGTATCCTGTGCATCTGCACATCCAGTTACTTGTGGAAACAGCAGAAAGTGCTGGCATAGCAATATTTTTTCTCTGATTTTTTTTTTTTTTTTTAACATGGAGGTTTAATATGCATAGCCTGACTTCAGCACACCTGTATGCAGTAGACTGAAATGGATCTTTCAGGAAAATGCATTTATTTTGCATGATCCCTGAATAAGCTTTACCATATGAATACATTTTATGTTCTTTCAAAGTAGGGAGGCAAATACAGGATAGTTATATTTCAAGGAATTCCACATCTGACTTACACTGATTCAAAATAAAGATAATCTTGCTGATAATGTAATGTTCTCTTAAAAAAAAAAAAAGTTTATTAGTAGCAGTTCAATTATATTTTCTGTAAATCTTGGGAATATATTTTAAAAACCTATATGTATTTCACATTTTTCCATATACTGCATGTAAGTTATGCACAGGTGGGAAAGATGTAGTGTTTGCTTAAACAAGACTGTTCGTCTCTTCTTGTCTTATTTACCTTCAGGTGAGAAGGTTATTTAAGGATATTTATGTTTATTACAATTGATCTAGAGGTGAAGATGCCTGATGCTGCAGGCATCTGCTTCTGCCAAGGCACTCAGTGTTATAACATGAATCATCCATAATTAGAGATAGTCAAAAGTTTAGAGAGATGGCAAATGCAAATTCCAGCTTTCAAAATATTGAGGGGGAAATAGAAATCTGCCTGAACTTCCTACTTCCTTTTAGAAATCAGCCAAGAGAACCAGGAATTCCAGAGGAAGAGGTGATGCTTTAATCTACAGAGACTATTGGAATTCACAGGAGTGTTTGAAGTTGTGGGTGGCCAATTTTGAAAAAAATTACAGCACCCTTCTGTCTGTGCATTTGCAGTTTTCATACAGGACTTTGTTTTTGCAGCTTTTTGGGGGTTTTTGGATTTTTGGCTTTTTGTTTGTTTGGTTGGTTGGTTGGTTTTGTGTGGGTTTTTTGTTCGTTGATTTGGTTTTGGGTGTGGATTTTTTGGTGTTTTTGTTTGTTTATTTATTTTTTGTTTGTTTTTGTTTGTTTTGTTTTAATTGAGGTCTTCCCAGCCCCATTTCCATTCTCTCTGTGCAAGGGTCACACCTCCCAAAAGCTGCTGCACTCCTTTGTAAGGAAACTCGGGCCAGAGTTAATCTGTGTTTCCCTCACTGCTTCTCCCAGGGCACATGCACACACGCGTTTCTTTCCTCGGGGCACACTTGTAGCTGCTGGGCACAGACCCAGCTTCTCAGAACTTGTGTCACTTGCAGAGAGGAGCTGCAGGCATAGCCCAGCTCCTGGAAGGGATGAAGTGCCCTGAACAGACACTGTGACCGTCAGCATCACGGGGACACCAGCTCCCCAGCCTCAGCCTCTGAGCCCTTCAGCCTTTCTCAAAGCAGAGCAGTGGCAGTACAGCTGGAAGGGCTAACTTTGTACTTTTCTTGGGCTAATTTTGTACTTTTCTTGGGCTAATTTTGTACTTTTCTCAGGCTAATGCATCCCCTTCCTCTGGAGGGGTGATCGCAGCAAGGCTGGAGAGCCTCGTGCCGTGGAGTGACCCCACAGAGGTGTGTCCACAGGGCTGGAGAAAGGCTTGGGTCCCTGCCAGGACAGCCCTGCTGGACCCCAGCATCAAGCAAAGCTAACTGGAGCTGCCTTGAAGCAAATGACTGCTGCATTCTCTTTGTTGGTGCATCTCTAGGTACCGAGTCGTTTTGACTTTGTCCCTGCACAGAAATACCTGGTTTGTCCCCACAAGTGTGTCTGTGTGTGCCTGTAAATCATGTACACTGAAACATGATGGATGGACACCTACAAGATAATGCACTGTAAAGATTTAAATGATATATCAAATATCCGGAGTGCAAATATTTAATCGCGTTTTAATAATTAAGAAATCCAAATTAGCTATTTTCTCTCCTTTGCCGTTCATTAGAATGAACTGAATCTCTGCCATTTTTCCTCCGTCTAGTGCAGTCTCTACTGTAAAAAAAATGTATTTTGAGACATTTCCATTCTTGGAAAGACTAATCAGCTAATGTTAGAAGACTAACAACATTCAAATGCAACAACAGATGGCATTAGGAATATTGCTGGAATAGGGAGTTTGGGATGAGGCTCCCCATGTATTTCTACCCCTCTTGATGTACAGCTGCTTTTGTCTGCAGATCTCAACTTACATTCAGGCACTTGCAAAACTAAAAATGATGAACTGAAACCCAAAATGAATACGGATTTAAATATCAAAACATGATCTTGCTGACCAGGGTATGAAATGTTTACACTGAGCCATCCTGTGTTGCTCTAAGAACTGGAAATCACCAGTTCATTATTAATGTCACCCTACCTGTATCCTGACTTGACAAAAATCCCAACGACTTGGAATACAATTCTCTGCACCAAGCATCAAGGTCAAGAATATATTTCCTCTATTTTTTGTTTTCAGAAAACATCTAAAACACTCTGCACATGTACCAGAACAAGGGAAGGAAATAAAGTGTTCTCTGCTGCAGTTGAAACAGAAAGGACCCACAGGGCTTCTTTCTTTGAGAAAACTTGGCACTGCTAATTTTTTGCAATAGGGAGTTGATATTTGGCAGAGACAGTTATTTGTCTCTTTTTCTTGTTTCCTTAAATTCTTGACATTTTTAAACTTTTGAAAATGTTATTTATTAGATGTTCTGTGAAAACCCCACAGCACGCAGCCACTCAGTTCTAAGTTATGTGCTCCAGCCTCAACCTGCTTCAAAGCCTCGAAACAGATTTGGATTTATGGATATTTACAGTATCTGGGCATGTTGCTACCATTCTCAAAGATGGATCAATCAAGCTGCCCACACTCCAGATCTGCCTGGGCTCTGTAGTGATTCATAGCTCATTGCACAGGGATTAAAATGGATATATAGAAATATCTCAGCTTCAGACAGTGAGTGTCATGTTTGACCAATGCAGCTTGAGTTGAAATGAATTTTAAAGGAGGAGAGATGTCTTAGAGGGTATGCCAGAGGCTGGGATGAGTTATTAGAGTTTGCATACCTGAGCAAAGTAACTGATTTTTCACTGCACTATGAGTTGCTTCCGTACTCAGTGTCTTTGAAAGCCAAGCTGCTGATTCTTAAGACAGGCTTAGGTGCTGGAATTTTAGGCTCATCTACAAGGAGAAGTTGGTGTAAGAATATTTATATGCTACAAGTGTTATAAATACAATATACAATCAAAATTACTAATACTGAAATGACCATAAGGTGCTTTGAGCATTAAAGCTTATTACTATTTCCTCAGTAATTAAGTTATTCACTTCTTTTCTCAACCCTTAACTACAATCAACTCATTTTAATGAGTCTGATGCCGAAAACACACGTTTTCTTCTACAATGGTGTCGCTTGTCTGGTTCTGCTCTTATACTGACATCATCACTCCAGTCCATGGAAGTTTTCCAGGCATACATTAAATATTCCTGTGAATCAGAAGCTTTATGCCAGCAGAATGATTTAGGGCTAAAAGCTGACATTTCAGACAGAATTTCAATTGGTTACACCAGCATGTCCATTTTTTTAATGAAGGAAAATTGTCAGAATTAGAAAGGTTTAAAAAATGTTTGAAGTTCAGTAGAGTCCTTGTGAGCAATACCTGGAACTTCTTAAATCTTAACTTCTTAAAAAACTCCTTTAAAAAGTTCTTCTGGAACTTCCAAACTCTATTTTCTGAATGTCCATCATTTTCCTATTAGATGTTTACAGGTTTTAGTATACTGATGCATATGTGCTTTAAAAAGATATTTTAAAAATTTCTAAGCTATTTCATGAGTTCCTACGTAGAAATACATGACATGAAATACAGGCAGAATGTTCACAATAAAATACATATTTCAGTATTTATTCTGTATACAACTTTAATCTTATAAGTGATTATGATAGTTAATTGGATTAATTTGGAATTAAATGTGGTCTGTTTAATGCTTTTGTTTTGGTTAGGTTTGTCTCTGTCCAGTCACTGAATAGAGTAGAAAAAACAGCTTTATGTCAGGAAGAGCTCCAACGTTATTTTTATTTTTTAGTCATATAACTATACATTTATCAACGAGTACATCCTGCATTAACCTGGCTCTGTCAGAAAGCCTGCAGTCAGTATGACTCCTGAGGAAATTAACTTTACAAATCACTCCATAAGTAGCCTTTTGCACATTATTTACTTTATATATTCATTTTCTAAGCATTTGCTTGTTAATGTAGCCCTAATATGCCTAATTCCACATGTATATATTTCCTACACTTAATACAGACACATCAAATTGAGATTGGAACTTTGTATTTACATAAAATAAGTATACTTCTATTTATCAGTATATATTTATCAGTATATATTTATATATACTGATAAGTATATATATACTTTATACTTATAAAATAAGTATATTTCTATTTATCAGTATATATTTATATTTCTTGTCAGTAATATTTTTATTAAATACTGACATATTTATATGTATCAGTATTTATCTGTTTTATTATTTTCACTTGCATAATGGACAGCTTATTCACCAAAATGAAATTTATCAGGCAAATGCCAGGATATAACAAATAACATCAGTCTGTCGTTTTTCTCTAACCACCAGACAATACAGGTCCAGCTTTTCTAAAGCAATAATTTCTGTAGATCTACACGCCAATAACAAACATTTATGTCAGACCAACTCCAAAAAATTTCCTACTGCTTCTCTAAGCCCAGCAAAACCAAAACAAGTTCAGCAGAGGGCATTTGCAATACAGAGCACTTGAGAGACAGTTTGAAAGATGTTTGAAAGATATTCCCTTCTTGCTGCTGCAAAGGGGTGGCTGTAATGAAATACCTTGACCTTTAATTCAGAGTGCTCCTACTTGTGTTGGTATGAAATTACTCGATACCTTAAAAAAAAAAAAAGCTGAAATTAAGGCACAAAATTTAAAAATAAAACTTTTGTGCAGCTGTTCTATGTGACAGAAGTATAGCTGAAGATACTAAATGTACTTTTCCTCATTTTCAAAGAAAATATTCTTATGCCAGTGTTTCCCCAAATCCTTAAATTCTTAATTTCGTGGCGCCAAAGATGGGTTTCAGTCTGGCATGCCAGTGTCTGATCAGTGCTTATTAAGCCTGTTGACTGACCTCCAAGTGTCACACTTGAACCTCACTGCAATCATTTGAAAACTTATTTCTGAATTTGAAAAACTTGCTCTTGACCTCATTTCCCAAAGTTACAAATGAAGACATTCCGGAGGTGACTGCTGAGTGCCTTTACCACTGGATCTTGACCCTGTTCTGAGGGGAGGGTGGGAGGCCAGGCCATGAGATTTGCAGATGTATTGTTTTAAACTTTCTTTTTTTTCCCAGTTTTTTAGTGACTAATATAAAGTAGAAATGATAGAAAAAAAAAAAAAAAGAGTAAAGGCCCAAGGAAAACCTATGAAGAGTTGTGCAGGGTAAAGTTAAGAGATTTTGTTTTTCTCTTTATTAATAGTTTTGATTCAGCTACTACTGTCTCAGCAAATAAAATCTTGGTAATAAGTTGCATATCCAGCTGGGAATGGTGTCATCACAGAATCCCAGAATGACCTGAGGTGGAAGGGACCTTACAGCCCATCCAGTGCCACCCCTGCTGCAGAAACGTGTGATATGAAATATATACATTTCTGTGGCAGGGACACCTTTCACCATCCCAGGCTGTCCAACCTGGCCTTGGACACTTCCAGGGATCCAGGGCCAGCCACAGGAAGAATTCCTTCCCAATATCTGATTTAAGCCTCTTTTTGTTTGAAGCCTTTCCCCCATCGCTCCATCCCTTGTCCCAAGCCTCCCCCCATCCTTCTTGCAGGCTCCCTGCAGTACTTGGTGTTATAAATTTCGGGAGCCAATTTCAATCAAAAACAATTTATTGCCAACGAAAATTTCGAACAAGAAATCAACAAAGCCAAACAAATCAAGGAAACGGCGCTCACCGGGTGAAACCCCAGACGTGACCTCTGCAGCATCACGTCCCTCCGAGGTTTCACCAAGTGTGTCCCCAAGTCAGTTGGCTTTATACCCCTCCTGGCCTGGATTATGTATTCTTGAAGTTACACATGTCCTGACTTGTTCCTTGGGCCCTGGTGCCAGTGGGATGTTGAAACGTCTGGCGGCCGGTTTTGCTGTTTCAAAAGGTTTCCTTGGTGAATAGGACACCCGGGCCGATGTGGATGGTCCTGATAAGATGCTGTCTTGAAGTCATCAGCAGCCGATCACCCTCATCCTGGCTATTCTTCCTCCTTCTTGTAATTTCTTTGTAATTTCTTTGTCTCCTTCCTGGAGCTGGAGACAGCTCTTGTGAAATTATCTAAGCCTCTCTGCCAGGGGGTTTCTTGGTTATCTTACATATATATTTTTACTACAACCATGAATATTATGAAAACGTGAATTATCCTCTGTTACACTTGGAAGCCATAATTAGGTCACCCCAAAGCTTCTCTCCTCCAGATGAATGCCCCAGCTCTCCCAGCCTGTTTCCACAGTAGAGAGCAGCTTGGTGGCCTCCTCTGGCCTCTCTCCAGCAGCTCCAGGTCCTGCCTGTGCTCCAGGCTGTCACTGTAGAGCACGATATCAGGACACAGACTCACAGAAGGCTGAAGATTCAAAATCTCACTTTATTATCAAAGCACCTGTCTTTTATACCTTTTCACAATGAGCCCACCTAAGAGGTGGGATCCTTGGACCCATTGGTCACACCAAGGGGCCATCAAGCAAACTCCCTCCTCTGGGAAAGAATGTAGAAAAATAGGATAGTTTACAATAACATGCCCTTGTTTACAACAAGAGTCCCTGGGAAAAGAATTTTCTGAAATCAAAACATGGCAGGCACAAACCATAGCTACACAGGCCTCAGGGCTGGGGCAGCTCTGCAGGTGGGCTCTCACCTGAGTGGGGCAGTGTGGAGGATGGGTTCCTCCAGAAATAGGGACATGTGAGCAATCCAGCCTATCTGGATAAATAGGCCTGTAACCATTCAAGGGCAGCAAAGTCACGTACAAGATGGAACAAGAGACGACAGAAGTCACGTCCAAAGAAGAACAAAGGATGCTAACAAGCTTCAGAGTGTGAGAATCTGATAGAAGCCAAAAGAAGGACTGCATAAACCTGCTGTATGTGCAAAACCTATTAACCAATCCGGGCTAAAAGGCTAACGTGTGCTTTTAGAGTATATCCAATTGCAAAGCAGCGTGTAACGCTTGATAGAAGCTGAAAACTGTATAAAAGGTACTGTCACATTGCAATAAATGGCTCACTTTGATCATATTGATCATGGAGTGATGTCCCATTCTTAATTCTTCTGCAGGGCAGAGGGGCAGAATCCCCCCCCAGCCCTGCTGCCCACGCTGGGGCTCAGCCCAGGACTGGGACCTGTCCAGCCTCTCACCCACCAGCACCTCCAAGGCCTTCTTGGCTGGGCTGCTCTCAGTCTGAAACAGGCCAATTTATCTGTTCTTGCCAGAGAAAGCATCCTGAAATTCTTCCCCTGCTTTGTTCCCCTGCCACAGGAGTTGTGCTGCATTGTCGTGACTCGCTGCGGGATTACTTGGATGACAGCAGCTCTGGTACCCACGGGCACAGCTGAACTGGTGATGGGGATTTTTCAAAGGAGCTTACACATCTTAGCTCGATTCTGCCACCTCATTCTCCGAGGCACATTATCTCTTGAAAGAGCACACCACGTCTGCCCGAGTGCGGGTACTTTACAAGAGCTTTATTCTAATTGTTGTCTCGTTCTCAGCTGGCCAAACACAATAAAATCTGTGCTGCACAAGCCCAGCTGTGCTGACCAGAGGTGTCATCCCTGAAAGCTCTGCTCGCTTCAATGGGGAGTTTCTGCTGGAGAGAAAAAAAAATCCTAGGGCAGCAAAAAAGACAAGAGGAAAAATCTTTACTTTTAATTACCTCGAAAACAGGCTCTCAAAGCCTCGGTTTTCCCAACAGTCTGCCCACGAAGCCGTTGACAAGCAGAGCAGAGACAAAAAAAAAAAATTAGGTTCTGTGCCTGAAACAATTACCAGCCCGAGCACAGCAAAGGCCCAGTGCAAACACAGGTGCTGTGTCACAGCACAGTCCCTTGAATCTACACCAAAGCCACGCTCAGCTGCAACAATAATATAGAGATTTTTGACAAGGAAGTGATTTTTGATGGAGGTGGCTGTATCATATAGCTCTGTTGCTCTTTTATCAAGCAGAGCAATGGAGCTGTCTTCTGTCAAGAGACAAGGGAAGGATGCCAAGGGAAATAAAATCAACCAGGCAAACTTTTTACATTTGGACTGATGAGCTGTGCGCTCTTGTTTGGAAAATTTAAGGCACTAGAAGCTCAAAAGCCTTTTTGCCAATATAGTTTTAAATGATAATGCAAAGGCTTTTGTGAGATTGGTGCAATTTATTCTAATAAAGCCAGTTCCACTGTGAGTTTAACAAGTGCCTGTGCTCTGTGGTACAAAGCAATCCTGGAGAGACACCTTCTCAGATTTTTGAAGACAGGAATCTCACAGCTCTGGCTCTGCGGGTTTGACTGGGCTTTTGGAGGTTTTGAACAGAGATCTGACAGGGGATGTGAGGGAAGGGATACTCAGGATGTGCATCTTGGGGGAACCTCTGGTTACAGGCACTCCAGGAAGGGAGGTTTGGGAAAAGTTCGGATGTAGACTCAAGTCTAATCTTTCAGACTTTTCCATCTTATTAACTGAATTTAAAATGTAATTAAATCTTAATGTCTGCGGATCAGATGCTTTCCCTGGACATTTCGGAACTATCTATAAATAAGAAATTTATGCAAACATTCTCTCCATTCCCTGATATGCTGGGGATGGAAAAATTTCAGTTGAAATAAACAGAACTAGGATGAACTTTCCCTATCCCTGTTCCCAGCCATCTGGATTAATTTCTCTCGTCTGATAATGAGTCCCCATCATCATTTATTCCTCTAGTAGATTTTTTTGGACCTGTTCTCAACCCTGCAATCTCTAATATTGCCTGAAGAGTTTACAAAGATAGCCTGGAAGGTAGCTGCAAAGGCATTCTCATTACTTTAATGAATTTCTGACCACTGGTCCAGGCTATCAGCCCCGCATTTAATTAAAGTAGCACAAGCTGTGTATCCACCAAATGTCCAGGCAAAGGTCAGCAATCCGTTCCAGGCTTCAGCACTCTTGTAACTGGTGTAGGACTGCAAGGAGCTGTCTAAAAAAAGACAGAAACCCAGCCCAGCTCAGAGAGGCTGTGGTTCTTCTCCTTTTCCTCTCTTAACCTTGAACTTGCACTGGCTCACACAGGCAGCTGCTTCCTCCCACCATTTTTTTGGGAGTTATTCTGCTGCTCAGCTCTCTGAGCTGGTTAGTGGCCCATCCAAATACATCTTGGTGGCAGGACTGGGACAGGGAAGGGGATGCATGGATAAGGACGAGGGGGAAAAAGAAATTACCATCTCTGGCTTGGATTGTTTCAAGCTTATGTAGTGCAGCACCTTTCCAGCCTCCATGCGCTTATGTCCATGTGTAATTTTGAGTTTTTTCAAAAAACTTTGATGAGGATGCTTTGCTGTGTTTTTCTCCACATTTTCCTCCTCCTGAGTTCTGTCTCAAATGCAACTGAGGGAAAACAGATACCACCATGACCCCCACCCTGCCTGTTCCCATGTAAAAGGAGTGGTTTTGATGTTCAAGTTTCTTTTCAATACTCAGATTATTTTCTTCTTCATCAACAAACGAGAACCACTTTGGGGGTAGGAAGATGGGCAAGCAGTGTTACCTAGACCATAGAAGCTCTCTAGGGAGCCAAATTACTTTTAAAGCATCATTTTCCATATTTAAAATTAATTGGGTGGTGTTGAATGATCAAGACCATTTTATAAGACACTCCAGTTCTGTTCTGATATCTGGTGCTGTAGAAAGACATAATTAACATCTGCCAGCATAAAGGCAGGCATGGGTTTTATTACAAGCATTACTTTCTGAGGACTTGAATGACTTTGACCCTGAAATGTTAATCTTGCTGAACTCCAGAGCAAATATCAAATGTCAGGAAATTCCAAACAGACGTGTGGACTTTGAGTACTTAAATTAGTCTGCCTTTAAACAGAGAGGGGCTTACAACTTATTAACAGAGCTATCCCTCAGCTCTGAAATGGACAGAAAGGTTCAGTGGTGGGCTGAGAGAGAAGAGCAGAGAAAAGGAAAAACCTCCCAGGTCAATGTGGGAGCTGCTCTCCAGCACCCACCACCAGGGCAGAGCAGGCACCTTCCCCTGGAGTGATGCATCTTCCCAGAACCAACAGGCACCAGCAATCCATGCCATTATTTATCCTTTCTCTTCTCATGAGAGATGCCAGGCTGCTTTTCCTGAGCTGTGTCCACAGCTGCCAACAGGTTTTACTGAGGAAAGACTCGCAAGAAGATTTAGTTTTCAATAGGACACAACTAGCCTTGTTTTGATTTTTTTTTCTTTTTAAATCAAATTCACACCCTTACAAATATCAACACCACTACAAATATCTTTGCCATCATCTCTGGTGTCTGGATTTCATTGGTTTTTCAGTGCATACAGTTCTAATGCCTGGTGGGATTCAGCTGGAAAAAAGATTTGGGCTTTCTTAAAGGAAACATCTACTATTTGCAGCATTTAGCTTAATATGCACACAACAAATATAAAACTACTTATCTGAAAGAGCACTTTACTTTAAATTGCATTTTCAAAAAAGATGTGAATTTCCTTTTTTTTAAAAAAACAGCTTTTGTTGGGTGCAAGCAGACAACACCTTCCCCAAAGAATGAAATCTGTGGTTTAGCACAAAGACAGAACTGGAATTTTACCTGCCAGTGGTAATTGATACCAACTGCTCAGGGATGTACCTTAAAAAGGCAACATAACCAGATATTTCCCTAATGCTGGAATACTATTACACAAATCTCTTTCTAATGTGTTTGGGATCTTTTTCATGCTCTGCACTCTAAAGCTCTTCCCATTTTGCTGCTGCTGCTTGCCCCCTGCTGTTTTTGCTGTTGTTCTCTGAAAGGAAACTTTAACAAGCACATTTCTTTGATTTTAGACATTTATATACATATACACACGCACACGTATGGCGATACCTGTGTACCTGTTTGCATGTGTATACATGTATGAAATCAAGGTGTACACGAGAATAATTCCATATATAAGCTGCTTTTCATTCAACAAAGAGTGCTGCGAAAACTGAAAGCCAAATCATCGAGGCTTGATGGGAAATTAAATAAGGTTTTCCTGTACTTTATATAACAAAGGACCATAAACCATCTAGATTAGCCTGCACACATTAGAAGAAATGCTATGTGGAAATCTTTTGAAGGTTCACCCTAAAAAAAAAAAGAAAGAAGGAAATATGTTACAACAAAGCAGGAGTGCTTTTCCCTATAGTATCATTTTTTAAAGAGAATTGAAGACTTTACTGTGCTCAAAAAAACCTGCACAGATATAATTCTGTGAGTAGTGGCATTCCCACTAGGAAAGTTTGCTGTTGGTAAAAGAAAAGAAAAAGGTATTTTTGCTGTTGCATTGTATTGATTTGTCAGCTAAGTAGACTCCTTCAGTAAACCTATTAGCAATGCCAGAGTGATCTTTTACTTTGGAGCACTTGAAAAAAAAAAAAAATTGCAGTCGGTTTTGAAGTTCCAGTTGGTGACCCCAAACCTACAAATCTTTGTTGTGGTGTAGTGGGCTCTGTCCTTCTCAGGCCATAAAAACAGAATAAGCAGGTTTGCCCACTGGCTGAGAGTCCCTAGATGTTTTAAATTTCAGAGGGGAAGAATCATTTGGGGAGGATTTCCTCAGCATTGTCCTTTCCATGAGGAGTTTTTCTGCCCTGCTATGTGAGCATCGCCTCTTGAATAAGCCTGATCACCTCAGTGACAGCACATCAGACATCTTTGTCCTGAAAAAGACAACATGTTTCAAAAGCAGCTTTTGGGGATGGCTGCTTGTGAAAGCAATCTGGCTCTGTTCAGGTGGATCCAGCTCCGTGCAGGATTCCCAGTGCTGGCTCCTGAATTGTTACCTCGTCCCCTGAGGGCAGCCCTGGCACTGACAGCAGGCCACTGCTGTTCTCCTGCATGTACATGGAAAAGGGCCGTGAAATCCTTTGCAAGTATCTTCAGGGTTCATGAAGTTCATGTTGTTGTAGACCTGGAAAAGGAATTTATGAGTAATTATTTGTCAGGTACAATTAATTCTGAGCCCCTGCAGCCACAAGAGCTTTCTGCTGATATACTCTCAGGTTTCTGAGTGATTGTGATGTGTGACTCCTTTAAAAGCACACATGCAAGGTGAACATGTTTTGTTCCTAGAGAAGTGGCCAAAGCACATAACCATGGTTTTTGGGGTGATTTTTCATGTCAGTCTGTGGAAAAGGAAGTGTTGCCATGAGGGAGGTGGGGTGGAATGAGCAGGATGGGAACCATGCACTCAGTTGTGTGAACTCTAACATGGGTTTGCTGAGGGGTGCAGTGGGTCAACAGCAACTCCTGTTCTTTGTGTTTAAGGTTTCTGTTCTATTCTATCCACACCCTGAATGTGGAGCCAAGGCCTATGTCCCTCTGGGGAAGGTTAGAGAGGTTTCCTAGGCATGAGTGACTCCCTCTGAACAGATTACCTCTCCTCAGAGCTCACTGCTGCTCTGACCTCTGCATGGTGGCTCTGCCTCAGACTTGGATTTCTGCATGATAGAAGGAGTCTATGCACAGAAGAGGATAATTCCATCTTCTTTTGGAATACTTAAAAAAATACTGTCTTGGAAAACTTGGAACAGGTGTGGTTTTATTTGAACACTTGCTCTGGATCCTGAAGATAGATTTAAACTTAGGAATAGCAGACCTAGTCCCTTACAACTATTTTTCACTGCTTAAAGTAAGTCTGGTCAGGTATTATATTCTTGTTTTCAGACTTTTGATATTTTTGTATTAAGATTCCATCTAACCTGAAAGATGAGCATCCCAAGCAAAGCCTTTCCATCAAATCCCTTGAGAATTTCTATTTTTTTACTCTTAGCATGATTTTGTCTTTCATGGAAGATGAAACTCCCGTGAAAAATCCCATGTGTTAAGGGAGTGAGAACCTGGAGACAGTTACTGCTCTGATACACAAAAAATGCATTAAGGTTTGAATGTAACCTGCAGGAAGGAGGTGACTCATCTTTAGTCACCTCGTTTTGAACTTATTCCAGGATTCATTATTGCAAAGTACTGCACACAAACTCAGCTGATGTCTGGAGACACTCAGGGAGAGCAGCAACTTTGAATTCTGGATTTCCTGTGATTTCCTGTCATTGGAGGGTTTTAGCCCAACCACTTACGTTATTTTAATGGAGACATTTATATCTAATGTCCTTTGTTTCTTTTGAAAACATAAAAACCCAACAAAAAACCAAACAGAAAGGGGCTGATATTAATAATGTATTATGCCTGAGACTTCTTCAAACATGATCAATGTTAATGGGATCATTGAGACTCCTCTCTAGAGATCAGAATGACTCTTTAGAGCTGCTACAGATCATGTTTTCCCTGAACACTAAATATGAAGCATTGTACACAATGGTTTGCTGGTGTTACCAGTGTCAATGGCGTTTTATCCACCAGCTCATTGACATTAGAGACTGTGTAATCCAATGTAATTTTTTCCCTATTAATTAAAAAAAAAAAAAACAACACAAAAAGAACCAAAACAAAACCCCAGAAAACAAACAAACAAACAAAACAACCTCCAAACCAACAAACAAACAAACAAAAAAAAAAGCCCCAAAAGCAACCAACCAATCAAGTAAAAACAACCTTAACCTTTTAATTTTTTTATCCTTTTTTCCTAAGCAGACTTCATCATATGCACCTGTGAAATATTTAATTGGATTTTAAAGGTAAAAAGTGAAAGTTGAAAGCAATTCTGGTTGCAGATTTTACAATATTCTGCATTGTTAATTAGCACAGCTTCATAAAATGCCAGAAAACATTATACAAGCCCACGGAAGCTAATTCTGATGCAGCCACGCTGTATCATGACTTTTACAAGACAGAGATTTGTCTCTGCTGAATGGCTGCAGTGTGATAAGATTTTGAGAATTCACACTGGAAGTCAACCTGAATGAATGAGTAAAGATGTTTTGAATGCTCAGTTTAAGACACAGGGCTCAGAACAGATGCCTTTTCCATGGTTTCAGTGCAATACCTGTGCATCACTTCCTTGGCATTGTTAAAGAGGTTTTCAACCTCGTTACCTCATTTTTCAAATTGGGAAGTATAACATGAGTAACTGCACATGTAATAATCAGTTTTGAATTAAGAATGAAGTAGAAATATCATTTAATCATCCAAGGTGTCTTTCCTAGGAATAGCCATCAATTATCCTTACGTGGCTCATCTATCACTTGGCCGGTGAAACCTGCCCTGCTTTGTACAGGATTGTCTTTAAGTTTTGCTGAGCCTTACTCTGAGATTTCAGGGCATTTGTAGTCGTGCCCAAACCCCAGCCTGTGAGGAGTGTGAGAGGAAGCAGGTGAGTGCCCACATCACAGCAGCAAGGAGCTTGGAAGTGCTTCCTGCCAGCCTGCAAAACAGCCCATTGTGTCGTGATTTGTTGAATTTTGAGGAGTGCTCCCTTCTGGTGACAGAAATCTGCCAGCAGCCTTCAGAAAGGCTCCCTGCAGGTCTTAGCAAGCCCCAGAAGTGTGCCTGGGTAGTGAGTGTGCAGAGCAGCCCTGCAAGGGACTCAAACACATCCACCACACCACTGCTCTCCCCCTGTTCACCAGCTACAGGGCACATAAAATATTTTTATGGCCAAATGTCTTTATGATATAGAAAAGCCCCAAAAGTTTATATTCATCTTTCAGTGTTGCAGTAGTTTAGAGGTTTTTGAAGCTGAGTCTTATTTCATGCCTGTCTCTTTTAATGAGGGCAGTTTTTTTTTTTTTCCAGGGCTGGGCTGGCTTAGCAGCTGAGGCAGCACAGCTGAGCAGCACTGAGCAGTTTCCATTTGCAATGAGGTTGAAAAAAGTTTCAGGGAATTGAAATGAAGTCTGAAATATCCTTCCTGCCTTCACCAGGATGTTTGGAAGCCCTAGGGTGCTCCAGACTGTGAAACATTAGTAATTAAAGGCTCACCTTCTGTATACTAATGAAAGGCTCGGAACTACAGCTTTTAACATTGAAGGGATTGCTACATCCTGCATTTTTCGCTTTGAGGTTTTTAGAGAGACTGACTGTGTCAGAGGACACATCCAGCGAGCCATGCTGAGCAGGTGACAGCACTGTTGAAACAATTAGTCAGGTTTTAAATATGTGCTGGGCAAAGCTCTCCCACTGCACTTCACACCTGGAACACGGCAGTGCAGCTGAGATTCTGGTACAGGTGGCTGCTGCTGGTGGTACTGGTACAGCTCTGTGGAACTGCTGCTGATGGCTTTTTGGGCCACCTAAAAACAGAGGCCAGACAGAGTTAAGGGAATAAAAAGCAGTTCTATTTCTTGAAGGGCCTTCAGATACTTTTAGGGCAGACAAAGCCCCCCAAGGGCTACACCCAAAAATGGGCAGCAGGTCATGGGTTTTCACACTTTGATCAGTTTGGTCCATTTGCATGTTGGGGGTTCATCTTCCAATTACAGTTTCAGGTAATGAAGCCATTTACCCCCAGTTTGCTCCCCCCAACTCACTTTTGTTTCCATCTCTGGGGCCCTGAGGCAGTGAGGTGTCCTTGATTCCCAGGCCTGCAGAGGAATTGTTGTGTCTGACCCAAAGTGGGGAAGCAGCAGCTGACACTGTGTGGGGGGTTTGGAGTTACACACTAAAGAACTGCAGGAGTACAAATACATGGAAAATAGAAAAGCTGCAATCCCAAGTCACCAGTACAGATGGGTGGTGCTGGTGATACTGGCACAGCTCTGTGGTTCTGGGCAGCTTCCTCTGCTCCTGCCAGTCCTGCAGGGGTGACTCCTGAACGTGGCCACTCCTGTCTGTTCTGTCTATAAACATCGTGTCCCATCTCTCACGAGAGAGAATTAGGAGAGGACTGAACAACATTTCTTTAAACATGAACTGGTACAATCCCTCTGTTCCCATGAAATGGCTGGGCACTCTTCCCTCACTGGATTTTTTGCTTTTTCTGCAGGATTTGATGATAGTCAAAGAAAGTATCACATAGAACCTCTCTGTCCTATATATCAATGCTTCGGATTTGATAAAAACCCTCTCTGGTTTTGCTTTGGCTGTTTTTATGTAAAGAAAAAATAGATGACTCAGGTAAAGAGAATTCACCCAGGTGTCAGTCAGCTCCATCTATTTATAATCTTTACAGATTTGTTACGCACTGTTTTGAAATTTCTAGCTTTATTTTATTTTCACTTACAATATACCAAAATAGAATGTCTCACCACTAAAAAAGAACTCTGGGTACAGGCAATATCCAATCCACCTCTAATACCAGAACTGTTTTCACTTATCAGGCACAGATATTAACAGATGCCAAAAAATAAATTGATAACTCAGCACATTTTTCTAGATTCTGCTTGCAAACTCTTGTACAAGGACTATTGTTTCAAGAGGCACAGTTTCTGAAGAAAAGAACTGAAGAAAATTAAAGGTGAAAAGAAAATTACTGTGGGAGTGACTATTTTGGTTGGAACATCCATATGTCACAATCACAGGTGTTGTGGGGTGTTTTGTCTTTGAATCTCCCACCAGTGCACAATTTGAATTTGTTCTAAAGGCAACAAAATTGCTGCCCTGTAGAAAACCCTTTCTCATGGACGGCTGCATTCCAGTATTTTCTTGTACATCTCTGTGTGGAGATGGAATCCATCTAAATATGAGAAGAAAAGGGGTGGATGACATATTTTCCCTTAAGTGCCAGTAGGTGTTGTGAATTCACCTCTCATTCTTTCTGCTGCCTACAATAAATAGTTGGCCATATGATAGGAAATAATTTATTCTAACTAAATAAATGGAGCAAGGTGCTTCTTCTTAACCATAAACAAAACTGAAAATCCCTGTGTCTCACTGTCCTGCTGATGGGTGCAGTGGGGAGGAATGTCACCCCTGACTCAGGATATATTACACAACTTTACTGTATCCTAGATTTAACAGCTCCTTGAAAGATACATCAAACAATTCACACTATGCATGGGAGGAACAGCAATTCATCTAAAGGTGGCAAATCTGAGACGTGACAGGTATTAAAAAGGAAAGGCAAAGTGCAGAGCCACATTTTTATTCTGCTGCCTTTCCACACGGGTCATGAGAGGCAGTCCGTTCATTCCCTCAGTACACCACCAAGTTAAATATATTCACAGCCACTTTCAAAGCCACTCTTTCTCCCTTTTAATTTTATGTCAATCAGCCATCGCTGAGATAGTCTAAATCCTCTCAAAAGCAAGGGTTCATCTAAATTAAAATGCACTGTGGATTGTCTGTGTGAGGGTGTCAAACTCTCCTGGTATGGACAGCACTGTAAATAGGTATATTCCTAGAGCAGGTGCCTTCCCTAGCACCCATCTCTGCAGCACTGGCTTTACAAAACAGGGATCCAAATCTTCTTTCATTTGTATTAATAAAAAAAAAAAAAAAGGGGGGGGGGGGGAGGGGGAGGGGAGAGAATATAACCGTGCAAGTTAATGGAGTTAATTACATTCATATCAGTTAGATGCAGGGGAGTGAAAAGGACAATTTGTGTAAGCAGAGAATTAGCTCTGGTATTTTCCCAGTAACATCAGCAGTCTGAAGATAAAGGAGCACATAAATCCATCCCACTGAACTCTCACTTTTCAGGGAGAGCATACAGAATGGGGCAGGCTGATGGGCAGGGCAAAGATCCAGGAAAAGGACTCAAATGTGACCAAGCTTTGGAAATCTACCTGTGTCAAGGGAGGAAAAGTCTGTAGGGATCTAAATAATGTGGTCATCTTAGCAGGAACTCCTAAACACTTCCTTAAGGCTCAAGCATGAAGCACCTTCTGGCGTTTTTCAGTAATTAAAGGGCCTACAAGAAACCTGGAGAGGGGTTTTGTAAAAAGTCATGCAGTGAAAGGACGAGGTGTATTGCCTTTAAAGTGAAATAAGTGAGATTTAGATTAGATATTACCAAAAAATTCTTCACTGGGAGGGTTAGTGAGGCCCTGGGACAAGTTGCCCAAAGAATTTGTGGCTGCCCCTGGATCCCTGGAAGTGTCCAAGGCCAGGCTGGATGGGTCTTGGAGCAACCTGGGCTGGTGGAAGGTGTCCCTGCCCAGGGCAGGGGGTGGAACCAGGTATTTAAGGTCCTTCCCAACCCAAACCATTATAAGAATTTATGATTTTTGTACTCCCCCTCTTAGAATCACAAACTATTGGATTTACCAGTTCAGGGCTTGAGAGAACCAACAAATTGTGGACAGATTTTCTTTCCCGAATCAAAGCCAGGAAATTTTAAGATCTAACTAAGAAAAGGCTTCTTCCCTGTGAGAATCCAAGATTGTTTCAGTAGGGCTAAAAGAGCATTTCCCTTGTGTCCAAGAGAGACAGAACCATCTCAGCCCTGGCTTTAACCTTTTAGCCTTCATTTGAAACAAGACCTGTAAATCAAAAATTTAGAAGGGAATAATTACTCTCACTGAAGGCAATCATATGAGACTTGTAAAGGAATTTTCCTAACACTATAAATTACATCAGATATTATTACCTCAGAACACAGTCCATGAAGAACTTTTCAGGAAGAATCAAAACTAATTTATAAAGTCTGTAATTAGAATTACAGTTGAGAATTAAATCAGTGCTCGAGGTCCTCTATGATTGCAATATCCTTCTCTTATATTTTTACATAATATTAAAGTTAGTCTTTCCTTTCCTTAAATTTGTCTGTCAAAATGAAAGAAAGAATCCAATAGATTAATTCTTCTTCCTGTCTTCCCTGATGTTTTCCTCTTCACATGCCTTCAGAGGCCTCAAGGACTTAACTCCCTGCAGATCCCCAGCCTGGTGTTCTGCTGTCCTTGGTGTTAGGTGATGTCCTGGTAGCCCCTTTACCAATTTCAGGCCATCCAAACTCTCCTCACTCCTTCAGCCTGAGTTAAACTCATCTGAACTCCTTTTACACCAAACGATTTCCTGAATTGCAAGTTCCAAAATCATTAATCAGGACCTACTATATACTGAGATCTTATGGTTAAGGAAAGTTATTAATTTCAGGGGTACCACCCCCTGCTTCAACCTACGCTGTCTGATGCTCAGACACCAAAAGACACTTGGAAATTCTATTTTAACTGGGTGTTTAATACCTTCCAAAGCGCATCAGTGGCTTTGATTCCCAGGGCTGTGTGATCAGCACCTTTGAACAGCGCACAATGCCTTCTATTTCTGATGTAAAAAGTGTTCGAATGGGAGTAAATTGCTCTTGCTGTTTTTGCATAGGGTTCATTATTTCCTTGCTTGCCCCCCTTTCATCCCTCTCCGCAGCCAAAGGGGATGAAAGGGATGGTGAGTGGCATCTTGTGGTGCTCAGCTTTGCCACACATGTCAGGCTCTGGGAACGTCAGTGCCCAAACTCCTGGCAGCCTCCCACCTCAAAGGCTGAACAATTCCATTGTCTGGGATTCTGCCTGAGCTGTTAAATCTGGGATTTGCAGCTGGCACTTGGTGCTGCTGCTGCCCCTGGGCCAGTCCTGGTTGGTATAAACCACTTTGCTTTAGGAACTGGAAACGGTTTGTGGTCCTGCAAGGCTGCAACAGATGAGGGCAGCTCTGTCTAGATGGTACTGGCTGCTGTTTTTAAAATTACTCACTGTTCATGTGCAAGTGAAATAGGACAGGAGGAATCATGCTAAATAAAATCAGTTTGTATTGATGGTTCAATTCCCATTTTAATTCTGTATATATCAGAACACAATAGAGTTGTCTTAAGGAACTTTACAAATGTTTTGTCAGTGGTAAATTTCCATGATTCAGCAAAACACAGACTTTCTGACAGTGCTATTTAGACAGAACTATGGTGCTTTAATCTACATCTTACAGATAATTTTAATCCTCATTGTGGGTGTTAATGGCTGGAGGCTTCTCAGGGGCAGAATGACCAGGCTGGAAAGAAAGTCATTGCAAAATCACCCCAGCCTCAGTCATACTCCACATACTCCAATGTAGTGTCACTAACAAAACATTTAGAGGGAGGGAGAACACACTCTGGGTTATATAAACATGTAATATATAGGGTCAAATACCGTCCTGGAATATTTCTAATATATTTTATTTGTTACTTTGACAATACTTTTTTGATAGCAGGTTCATGAAGCTCAATTACTGACATTAGTCTGTGCTCTTTTAATTGTCTTTTACATGGGCATTATCTATTTTCTGATTTACAGTGGGGTTTAGCCTGACTTTGATAATGAGCAGAATCATTTCCTTATCCTTAAAAGAATGCTTACATTCAGAACTAAAACTGGTCAAAAATGCTGCATTAGAAGTGGAAAGTTTTTTGTTTGTTTTTTGTTACATGTGGAGGTTTTTGTTTGTGGTTTTTTGGGTTTTTGTTGGTGGTGGTTTTTTGTTTGTTTGTTTGTTTGGGGTTTTTTTACGAAATGTTTTCCAGAGCATTGTTTTTGTAAACCAACAGCAAATCCAACTGTTGTTTTTAAAACAGCCAAGCCATCATGCAGCCTCCATGTACTCTGTTAGGAGATGAATAGAATCTTGAAAATGCTATATTCTCCATCCAGTGCATCTAAGGGAATACTTATATTTAAATTTCGTTTCATCCTCTTAGTATGAATTCATGTCATTACCAAATGGTAAACAAAAACAGATGTCAGGCTCACTTTAGGAAAAGTGGTGAGCTTGCAGTTAGATATTGAAGTAAACTACTTCTGAGAGCAGGAGTTTGATATACTTCTGTCCTTCCCTTACAAATGAATATTTTTACGTTGGAAATACCTTTAGTGCCCTTAACTCTTCATAGAAGAAGGTAGCCAAAAAAGGAAAAAAAAAATTAAAACAAGGTTGGAAATATCAAAGCCATTAGGATGAAGAACTTTGAGAATGTCTGGTTAGTTAAGGGTATTTGTTTATTAAGAAGTGAAGAGAAAAGAACATCTGGCCATTAAAATAAGATGAGCAGGCTATGGAATAAATTTATATAAATAAGCCTAGCTTAAAAAGCAGAACAGTTGTGTGCTTTGCTACTAAACAGATTTCATGGCAGTACTGCAAACTTGCCAAGATATTAAGTAAATGAAAGCCAGCAATCAAGTCTTTAAGTACATACCTTAATGTCATAAGAGTATTATGGGCTTACAGAGGAGCAAAGCTTATAGAAGCACTGACCTTCATTTGTACTGTGAAAGACGTTCAGGTGAGAGAATATAAGGGGTTTTACAACATTATAGACACCAGCTAAGAACAAAAGAATTGTGTGAATGCAAATATTGTGGCAAAAGTGTATAATGTGGGTTGTCATAATTCATGAAATCATAATTGAAGGCGTTTTGTTGCCTTCTGCCAGGAGGTGTGAGGTGTTCTTGAGGTGTACACACAAAAAGTGTTCTGTAAGGGCACAGTCAGTGGAGCAGGGTTCATATTTGCAAGGGAAATAGCTTTTCTCCCCTTTGACATAGGGGCAAAGTGCTTAGCAGTTTAATGGTATTTAACAGAAAAAAGCTCCAGCAAAACAAACAAACATTGTCCTGGATAACTCTTAGGTGGAAATTAAACAGATCTGTCAATATTTAGTTCATGTCTGCCTTAACTCCCTGGCTTGATCCCTGTCCCATTCTGCTGCTTAACTCCACCTCCTGTTCATTGTTCATTGTATTACTGAGCTCTTTTGGAATGAGAGAACTTTCTTCCCTAATATGTAAATCCTAGACGGATTTTAGGGAATAATTTGATCCCCATTTCATTGCCTTTGTCCTGGAGGATCCTTCAGGAGTTTTAGTGACTGCAGCTCTCAGTGCCATTGCACTTCCTGCACATGTGCTTCTCCTTTTTGCCCAAAGAGATCATGTTCTGTGGAAACCAGTTATATTTGAAACCATCACAGTCTGAAGAGAACAACTTGGTGGGGTTTTTTTGTTTGTTTGTTGGGGTTTTTTTTGTGTTAAGGCAACTGACTCAATGATAAAAAACTCAGATTTTGAATATTCCATACTTAGCACTCAAAAATCACCACTGGCTTTGTGCTTTGGGTAAGTGATCAATAACTAAAAAGAAAAATCTGGAATAATGCAGAACTAGCAAATGTTGAAATTAATACCTGTTGGGTGCTCTGGTAGAGTACACACAGAAGTGTGTGTTTGCAATTTTCTTATTAATTGAGAGAAATGAAGGATGCTTTTTAGTATGTCAAACTACTTAAACAGAAAATTTAAAAGCCATGTATTTTAATGTAAGGTGTGAATCTTGTTCATCTCACCTCACTGGGTCTGGCTCCCTGAGTCAGCTGCAGTGACTGATTTTGGAGGAAATGAGCAGTTGAGTGGAATTAGAAGTAAAGTATATAAATTCATAGAAAACTAATAACATTCAGCTTTCTTGTTCTACTCTGTTCCATAATGCAAATTTATCTATCAAAGAGAAGAATGCAGTGCAATTAAAAAATGATTAAGAAAGCAAACAAAAACTTGTACTATCAAATTACATCACCATCCCACCAAACATTTAAATTAGTCTTTCAAGGCTCTTCTCAGCTGAAGCCATTCTCAAATTCTGAGTATCTGTGCTAAAATCAATGGGTTCTTTCTTGCAGTAACATGTAATTCAGTCTTTCTGAATTAAATGTATCTCCTGTGGAATTTTGCAGTGGGATTTTCTATGCGATTTTGTTTCTTGAGACATTGTAATTTAGGAGATGATCATTAAAAGGACAGTTATTCTGCTGGTTCTTCACATTCTCTGTGAACTAAAAATACTTCAGGATAGCTTTCAAGGAACCAGCTTCAGAGGCTGAGAGCCAGGAATATTTATATATATATAAACATATTATAGAGCACAATTCAAAATTTATAGAATATCAGAATATATGGCAAAAGGCAGCAGTAAATATTGTTGTTTCATTGTGGGTCTGAGGTTCATTGTCTCAGCTATTGCAGCCACACAGAATCATTGATTGTCTTATCTTGCACAACTGCTTCAATCGTTAATTCTCTTCCATTGTACGGGAGTGCAATTTTTATGTTTAAATTTGATTTTCAAACAGCTCAGGTAGTCAGGAATAAAGGTTTAAACAATCATAGACTGGAGCACAACCAAGTTACTCCAAAAATCTGTCCTCAGTTGCAACTGAGTTATTTCCCAGGCTGTATTTGGAGTAGGTCAGGTGTCAGGGTTTGAAGTCTCATCCAAAGGGCACTGAAATCAAGGATATTTTTACTCATGAGTACAGGGTGGCTTTGATCAGGTCCTGTGGATTTATAGTGCTCTAATTACAAATACTCTAGAAATTATTTTTTCAGATTATTTAAAGACAATTCTTGAGCACTACTGTGCCCAAAGAGGTGAACAAATGGAGGGCAGAGATTGCATTCTTCTGCATGGATGAACAGATAAGCAGGATGGGAGTAACCCTGAAATGGAATTTCCAGGCTGTGATAGCACCGTATCACCAAACTTCATCTGATTTTTGAGCATGATTAATCTCATGTCCTTTTGCTCTTTGCTGATATCTGTGTGAAGCAGAGCTGAAGGGTTCATCTGTACTTTTTGGAGGAATGTTTCACCCTAACAACATTGTGGACCAGAGCATTATCCTGGGGTAGGAAAGAACAAGGTAACACCCTTATGGCACAAGGTGAGACAGACAGTAACTGCTGGAGATGCTCACTCTTTGTAAATCAGAACTCCCTTTGCCCAGAAGGAGAAAAGTCTCTGGTGCTCACAGCCATACTTTGCCATTAAATGCCTTACAGGATCTCCAGGCAAGTGTGTCATGGCTTATCTGACATTCCATGTGCAGTGATCCTGGTGATCCTCTTACCTTCTACTGTTCTTCTACTCTCTTTGTTCCCTTCTTGCTGCTTAGTTAAAACCCCACTCTGGCTGATGCTGACTGAAGTGCTGAGCATCTGCAGATCCACTCGGAGCAAAGGAGGTGGATTGGTCCTGAAAATCAGGCTCTGAGTCCTGCTCCAACATTACTGTAAGAACTGAGCTTCTAAAAACTTTGAAAAAAGCCAATTAATGAATTCAATTAAGAAATAAAATTACCAGAAATTAGGAACTAGTTCCATTCATCTGGGGGTGATTTATCTAAAAGCCCTATGACAAAAGCACAATGAAACAATTATTTTTTTCCAGAGTATTTAGCATTAAAATTCGTTTTCTTAGGAGAGAAATTCTGAAGACTACCATTTCCAACAAAAGAACTTGTTTATGGTATAACAATAATGATGACTCTCAAAGGTACATTAATTTTTTAAGCATAGATGTTGAAAAATATGCTGTACATGAGGTAAATTAGTAGAGAATCATGAGCTTGACTTGCTAGTTTTGTCTTCTGCTAGAGATAGCCAAATGTCAGGGGTTTCATGTTCAGGGAATTTATTCATCCTCCTAAATGAGTTTTCATCCAAATAAGAACAAAAGCATTTTCACCTAAATTTCTATGAAATAGCAATTTACAGAAAATGATATTGTAGAAAACACCAGCATATGGTGCTTTGTAATGGTTTCCACATTTACTGAGAGCATTGGAGGCAAGAGAGAATTCAGAGAAAGAAACTAAGCTAAGAAGTGAGCCACATTTAATCAGCTACAAAGGTGATGTTTGCCCTGAGCTCCCCTTGCACTCTCAGGCCATGCTGCCCATTTCACATGGGCTCTGACCACCCCTGGCAGCTATGGCGAGGCAGGGACCCAGGCAGAGGCACCTCTGGCTGCTGTGCCTCCTCATGCTCACTGGGGAGACAATGAAGCTCCTGCTCATCCCAGACACCCTGCCTGGCTTTGGCACTGCACAAATGAACCTGTTGGACATGCAGAACACTGTGCTCTGTGGGCTGTGGGAGCTGCCCAGGGCAAATCACCTCCCACCCCTGCTCAACGCTGATGGGAAATGTCTCCTTGCAATCCAGGTTTTCTTGCAGGGGCACAGCGGGATCAGAGATGCTGCCGTGGAGAAGCCCCAGGTCACCACCAGGAGATTCACCTCTTTGCCCCCAGGGTGTCATTTAGGTGGCAAGAGCAGCCCCACAAGCACAGAGCTCAGCCCCAAGGGAAGCAGTGTCAACTCCCAGCAGGAGAATTGCAGGAACAAAGCCTTCCCGGCCGTGTCACCCAACTGCAGATTGAAAACTCTTGGGGGGCTTCTGCCCGTTTTGTCAAGGGGAGACCTCAGGCTGCATTTTGGCACCTGCCAGCTCTTTGGTTGTGGAAAGTAGAATCCCAGTGTTAAACATTTCTAAAGCTAATAGTTTCTTTTGTTAATCGTCAATTGTTAATTGTCAATGTTCATTAATAAAGTTTAATTACTGTTTGTACTGAACCCACTTCCCCTCTCCGGCTGGGTATCACCTCCGCTGCTCCCATGATGACGTGTGCTCAGGACCATATGCAAATTAAGATCCTCTGAAACCAGTCAAGACCCAAAGACAACGAGCTGAAATAAGATTAGAAACTGAGAATAACCGATTTGGACTGGCAGAACCGTAAGGAACTCCACAACGATTGGAGTTGGGCCTTACTTCGCCACCATAACTTGACCAGGACTCGATCAGACAGATACCCCTAGACCATGAGCTGGCAAGTGTCTTCTCAGGGACTCCTGTGAGGAGGAAGGCCCAGATCTGCTGTGTGACCGAACTGATCTCCTCCTCCTCAGCACCATCCCAGGGAGCAGTGGTGGTGTGCGCGCATGCCCGAGCTCCCTACCCAGGCTGCTGTTCAATAAAGGCCTTTGAAAAAGGAGCTGGTCTCCTGGCCCATTTTTAACACCTGAGGCCGTGAAGAGCCCCAGAGCTGGGGCAGAGATGGAGGGCAGGGCCGGGCTGGCCGGGCCGCAATCTGGCACCTGTGACATCGGGGCAGCGGTGTCACAATGGGGGCAGGCAGAAAGAGAAGCAGCAGGTAATGCTGGCCCAGTGCAGCCCGGGGCGTACATGCAGGCAGGAGGCCGTGCTGAGCGCCGAGGCAGGGCCGTGTACCGTACCCGGGGAGCCGCTTCTCCGCGGGCACCCAGAGGGCAGTCAGTCCCTGCCGGGAGCGCCTTTGGCAGGGCACGGGGCTGCTGCTGCTGCTGCTGCTGCTGCTGCTGCTGCTGCTGGGGCAGCAGCACTGACCTGGCAGCCTGCCAGCTGCCTGGGCCCTCTCTGCTGCCTTCACATCCCCGGGGTTCCTGTCCCCACTTCCCCCATCAGGACCTCCCCTCCCATCCCCACTCAAGGCCTGCTCACCCCCTCAGGCCATGCTTGCCACCACCTTCCTTCTCCTGCTGCTGCAAGGCCTCATCCAGTACCCGCAGCAGGCCGGCCATGAGCTGGATGAGGCCACGCAGGTGCGCATGCAGCAGCGGGCTGAGTACCTGAACCAGCAGATGGCTTGGCTGCTTCAGGAGCTGGAGCAGAACACCCTGGAGCACAAGAATCTGGAGCAGAAGCTGAAGCATTGTACTGTGGATTGGGGAGCTCTGCTGGTGTGGCTCTTCTGGGCTCTTCTGGCAATCCTCCTCCTCCTCCTCTTGGTGCTGTTCTTTGGACTCATCAAAGCTAGACATGATCCAGGCAACAGAAGGAGAGCTCCAGAAGCACCTGGTGGAGGAGGAAGACAAAGAAGAAGAAGGGATGATGTTGTGGCCAAGAAAGAAATAGAAAGCAAGGATGTGAATGTAGAAGAAGACAGGAAGGACGGCAATGAAGAGGGCAGCAATGCTGAAGCAAAGGCAGAAAGCACAAACATTGAAAATTAAGCAGAAGAACACTGTGATGATGCAAAGGAAGAAGGCAAGCATGAAGAGAAGGAAGCCATTGCTGCTGCCAATGAAGAAGACAAAGGTGATATGTCGCACACAACACTAAGAAATGACACCCACATGTTGTGGTGTCCAAGGCAGAAAAGAGGAGGTTTATTTACAACTTCAAAATTTATCAAATTCCAGCAGTGACCATGGATTGGAGGAAGAAAATCTTCCTCTTCAACCACACTGGGCAGCCCAACAGTCCATCAACAGTCTCCTCCTTATGAGAAGAATGCAAACATTGTTAGATGGTTAAAATAACAAGAAAGGTTGTTTATGTAAAATCGTATCTGACTCCATTGCACAAGGTAAACACAGAAGGCTGAAATGGAACTTTGGAAAACTTCTTGAAGAGACAGAGAACAGCAAAACCCCAGACAACATCTCACCCTTTTTCAGTTTAAAAAAGAGAAGAAAAAATAAAAATGAACAATGTTTAAAAAAAAGGAAAAATATGAACAATATTCAGTGTTCAGTCATGGAGGAATCATCGGAGTGATCACTCATGTTGCCTGCATGGGAGTCATCACCCGATGATTCACCCACTTGATGACTTTCAGTTTGGTCACGGTTTCCATTTCGCCTGTTGGCCGGATTCTGTCTCTGCAGTCGCAGGTCAGGACAAACACACTTCGAAGGTACCCAGCCTACCCCAGTATCTGTGACTACTCATACCCACACCCTGAAGTGAAAAGGTCATAGGCCCTTCCCACTCTTTGGTGACTAAATTCTGCACCTGAACCTTCGGTTGAGGCTGATGCGTCTCACCCGAACCCTGCCACAAGAAGCGATGATTCATAATGACAGGAATATTTGAGTTCTGCGGCACCGTAAGGTAATTGATGGTGTACAAAGCTTTTGTCAACCTACTGTTCGGGGTTTCACCCTGCATTCCCCGTTTTTGTTTTTGAAGAACCCCCTACTCTCATGAAGAGTGCCATGAGCGCGTTCTACAATAGCTTGAGCAGTCGGAGAATGAGGGATACCAAGTTTGTGTGACACACCCCATGACTGCAGGAACTGCCGCACTTTCTGCGATGCGTAAGCAGGACCATTGTTGGTTTTCACAGCAGAAGGTGCGCCTAGAACGGCAAAGGCCTGCCTCCAGTGGGCAATGACATCGCGGGCCTTTTCTCCAGTGTGAGCAGAAGCCCACATAGCAGAGGAGAACGTGTCCACCATGATATGCACATACTTGAGCCGGCCAAACTCAGCAATCTGGGTGACATCAGTCTGCCAAAGCTCCAAGGCCCTAAGGCCTCTGGGGTTTACCCTGCTGGCAAAGGCTCAGCAAGCGCATGACAGCCGTCACACAACTCGACAATGCCACGAGCCTCAGCTGGCGTCAAATGAAACTGCTTCTGCAGGGCATGTGCGTTCTGATGGAAAAACCCATGCAATGCCTTGGCCTGAGTGAGCATGTCAGGCTGAGGTGCTGCCCAGGCTGGGTTAGCCAACTTGTCAGCCCTCGCATTACCTTCTGCTACAAACCCTGGCAGATCGGTGTGACTCCTTACAAGCAGAACATAGTATGGATGAACTCGGGCCTGGATCACACCCCACAAGGTTTTCAGTAACTGAAACAGGGCAGGATTACTGACCTTCAAAACTGAATAACCCAACCGCTGTGCGATGTCGGCCGCATAGGCAGAATCCATGACCAAATTGAAAGGTTCCTGGGAAAATTTCTCAAATGCCATGACAGCAGCCCTCAATTCCACCAATTGGGCTGACCCATCCTCATGACCTTCCAGGACCTGCCACTCAGGTCCATCCCTCCAAGTAACAATGGCCTTTCCTGTTTTCCCCAAACGGTCAGTGAAGACGGTGGGTCCTTGCACTGGTTCCTGGCTATATTCGGGCCTCAAAGACATCTGTGTGCATTTCGCCACTTCAGGAGCTTGTGGCTGGGCAGGTGATAAGCAATTTGCCCTGAAAAGTTTTCCAGAGCACTCTGCAGGGACACACTGTTTCCAAAGCTCCAGTCAAAATCTTCCCGCTGTACTGGGAGTATGATCTTTGTGGGATCTGCACCCATCAATTACAGACACCATTGCTGGCATTTGACTGTCAAGCGAGCAATTAGCTCAAACAGTGCGGTTGCCATCTTCTGCGGCTGATGGGGCAGGAAGACCCATTCCCAGATGTGCAAGGAATCGGACCATTTGTCACTCCATGGGCCAATGATACCTGTGGGATGCAAATCTGGAGTGCTAATGAACACAGTGACATCAATGGAAGGATCAATGCGATGAACCTGGCAAGAAGAAACAGCTTGCTGAACCTCCTCCAGCACCTGACGTGCCTCGGGGGTCAATGTACGAGGTGACTTTAAACCAGAGTCTCCTTTCAGCAAGTTATACCAAGGAGACAGCTGTGCGTTGGTCAGTCCCAAGTACGGACATAACCACGTGATGACACCCACCAATTTCTGGGCATCGTTCAGTGTCTTTACAGAATGCACAAATTGCACCTCCTGGCGTCGGATTGTCCGTTCCAGAATTTTGACCCCCAAATACTTCCAAGGAGGTTGTTGTTGAACCTTTTCTGGAGCCACCTGCAGCCCATAAGAATGCAAGGCATCGAGCAACTGAGGCTGTATCCTCAGCAGCTCTGGACAAAGGTGCAGCACCTGGCAAGCAATCCGGATGCCCACAGGAAGGCCCTGCCAGGAGTATCTTCACCTGCTGCATTGGCTCAAACATCTGCGGGTCCGAGTCCTTTGAAGGAGATCCTGGTGCCCAGAGCTGTGCTCCTGCAGCCTCTTGACACACCCTGTAGATAGACACATCCCCTAGTTAGAGCTCCCCTAGTCCGCAACCTCCCCTAGTTATTTACAGCATAGATTAACACCCGCTAATGAGGGCATTTACTCTCCTTACTACTACCCCGTAATTAGTGCCTTTTCTCGAGCCTCTAGATAGTGAATTTACTATATTAGGACCCTCTAGATAGTGAATTTACTCTCTATATTGGGACACTCTAGTTAGTGCTTTTACTGTTTATAGTAATACCCTCTAGTTAGTGCTTTCAGCAATCCAAAACCTTCTTTGTTCTTGTTTCAATGAACTGGACTATCCCAGTATCTGGAGTGTGCAAGCTCTTCTTGAACTCAACCAGACCTCGAGTATTTGTAAATTGCACCAGCTGTCAATTTGGGACTGGCTGGGAGTAGGCACTGTCATTAGCAAGCCTTTCATAAAAACAGGCTCCAAGTTTCTCACTCCACGTGGCTCCTCTCCATGGTCTCTCTGGTGCAGCAGCCACCGAAGACTATGGTGGCTACAAAGGTGATTTTTGCCCCAAGTTCCCCTTGCACTCTCAGGCCATGCTGCCCATTTCACATGGGCTCTGACCACCCCTGGCAGCTCTGGCGAGGCAGGGACCCAGGCAGAGGCACCTCTGGCTGCTGTGCCTCCTCATGCTCACTGGGGAGACAATGAAGCTCCTGCTCATCCCAGACACTCTGCCTGGCTTTGGCACTCCACAAATGAACCTGTTGGACATTTTCATTAACTGTCTTATAAAGATATCTTTCCATCATGTTAAATAAATTAAGTATATAACATTAAATGTTAACTGTTTATTCCTCAAGCTGTGCTTTTGCTTTGAAATCCAAGGTGATGAGGCAGGGTTTAGGACCCGAGCAATTGTGTCTGGATATATCCCCAGAATTTTCACATCAGTGATTAGGGGATTAGCTGGAAACCACAAGCACGTGCCTCAAGCCAAAACATAGCAGGATGGATTCAGTTTTCCCACAAGTAACACTGGGCCATTCCTTTGTTTACACATGGCATTATTATGGATCAGCCCATAATAAAACCAGTCTTCTGCCGTTGTTTTGTTTTGTTTTGTTTTTCTAGATTTACAAGCACCTTTCCAAACTCCTTCAAATTCTTTCACAGTGCACTGTGCTTTTTAGGGTTCAAAGCACCTGGCATACATTAATTCAGAATCTATACACCTCTTTTAGTAGTCAGTGATACCTGCACGTCTCTTCAGAATGCAACAGTGTTTTTTTTATTTACCCTTTCTGTTCTTTTGCTACTGACTGAGCTGGGATGTGTTGTTCAGGGCAGTGGCTGAATCCATAATTTGGAGAGATCTGTGGGTGAAAAAGAATGGCAAAAACCAAAAGAGTCAGAAAAAAAAAAAAGCTGACAAGGTTTTATTACCAAATGACACACGTGGCACGGAAATTGGTATGTTTTGCCCCTATTTTCTACTTGTAAGATAAATTAAAGAATAATTCAAAAGAGGGAAGGAGAGTGTGAAAGAGAGGTGAGAGAGGGAGGTGAGGAGGTCACCAGTCCTGGGGCAGCATCGATACAGCTGCCAGAGCATTCAAGGCCCTGTGGGCATCACTCAGGTTTTCTGGGGATACCTTATAGACAAGTTTTCACTGACCTGGGATAACGTTTTTCACCCTCATGTCAATAAGTTTGTGTCTGTACTTGGTTCTGGATCTTTCTGGGAACGGGCTGGGGGGACTTGGAGGGTTTTTTGGTGGTCTCCATCCCTATTTGTCTTGCCCACCCCTTGACACCACTTCTGCTCTTGCACTGTCCTGAATTGCCTCCAGAAAGGTGTTTCCCTACCTTTGTACTGCTTCTCTTTCCAGGCAGGTCTAATTTTAACATTAACCCCTCACTGCCCAGGCTTTCACAGGCATGCTCCAAAGAGCTCAAAACAGTTTATTCAAACCAAGAGAGTAATGAAATTAAAGCCAGAGCTATTAAAAGGGAAGAAAAACCCATGCAGGCTCAATTCACACCTTCTAACAGAATGGGGTAAATAGGTTACAGGCTCTTGCCATCCACATGGCAGCAGGGAGGGCATAGCTGTGAATGAATTCTGAAGTTTCCAGTCTCCAGGTGTGCTTCAATGCACGGGTAATGAGTATTATAACACTTTGATAAAAAAAAAAAAAAGGGGGGGTTACTTAAAACCTGACCTAAGTATTATTTCATCTGTTTATAGTTAACGTTAAGTTCAGATGGTTATGTTTCCATGAGAAAATTCTGACCTGGAAAATAGTTCTCAGCAGAGTCTTTTATAACTCCCAGCAGAGTCTTTGGAGTCTGCAGAGGCAAGCAATGGCAGCTCCTCACTGTTGCCATATGGTCTCTTTTGAGCCTTAGCTGGTCAAAATTAAAAGTGGACAAGTTTTTTTAGCTCCTTGACATCTCAAGTACCATTGAAAATCCCCAGGCCACAAATAGGGAGAAGAATGGAATTTAGCCACATAGGGGGAGAAGAATAGAATGTAGGTCTAGATCAAAATACCACAGTGAAGACAAGGAATGACAATTACAATCTGTGAGGATTGCCTAGCAGGAGGAAGCCGGGTAATTGTTACAAGACTGAACAAACAGTCCTCTCTCTGTTGCATTTTCAGACCTTCTTTTTCAATCCACACCGCTCCTTTGTAATTTTCCAACCTTTTATTTGGAAGAAGTGACAGGACCAGTTCGGTGGCAGAGATGAATTGCAGAGATGACCATAATTTTCAATTACATCTAAACAGAACTGGTCCTGCTGAAGACAAGCCCTAACCCGTTGGACAGCAGAGATTAGCATAGTCGATGTGAAAAATGTGAGTCTTTGAACACGGGAGTGTTTGGGGATTTCTGGGAAGCATCTGTGTTTGTCTACTTGCACTAAGCACTCCCCAGTGAGGAGGGGATTTTCTAAACCTAATATGCACAGAATTGATGAACCCCTGCCTGAACAGTGGCTGCAAAACAAACCCTTCACAGTGATGAACAATCACCTCAGAGCAGCCCTGCAGCTCCTTAGGAAAAGATGCAACTTTTCCCTGGCTGGCCTGGGAGTATTCCAGCTATTAGGGGTGATAATATTCTCCAAAAACTATGCTAATAATGTTTCCAGGTGCCAACTGGAAAGGCACTTTGGGTGGATAGAGGCAAGGAATCCACTCATGGGGACTCCCCTGCAGTCCTCACCTGAGCCTCCCCTCACACATTTCCAGATGAAGGTGGCTCCAAAGGAGCAGCTTTGATGATGTTCCGTGGGAAGGATTCCCTCTGCTGCTGTCTACCTGCGTGTTTCTGCCCTGGAACTGATTGCAGTGAATTGTGGTTGAAAGATCAACTGGAATTACAGTGAGATATGCAATGGAATCCTAACTTTATAAGTTGCAACTTTTCAGAACTGCCAGCTTTAGTCAGTAATGTCGCTGTTTGTGGAAAATTTGCAAAAGGCACTGATATTTAGACAGTATCACAGGATTTGCAATAAGCACATTTAATCTTAAACATGATTTTTCAATAGAAGTAGGAAAAAAAAATCCTTCTGGATATAATCTTCAAGCAAGGATGTGGAGTCTGCCCAACTGCTGAGATTTTTATTATTTTTCTTTCAAATGAATACCATACACTGTGTGGAAACAGTCCTTTCTGCTCCCTGCTTGAGACTTTTTCTCAATTACTGTCTTGTGTGCCTGAGACAAAGATAGAGGGTAAAATGTGCTAATCTGGAATGTGCTCATAATCCCTCTGCCCTGCTGAACCCCCAGAGAAGGTCAGAGAGGCCTCCAGGTGGCTGAATTAAATTCAGTTTTCTTCAACCTCTCATCAACTATTCTGATTAGAATTTTTTTCTTCTGATCCTGAAGACAGGATATCCAAATATCTGATGACAAACTGTATTTCTATTTGTGTGCTGATAACTGTTGAATTGCAGTCCCAATTCCTTCTCTCAGCAGAACATAAGTAAGGATCCTGTATTCCTATTTTTGTGAATTTTAGGCTTTTTCTGGGGAAATCAAAATGATGATGTATTCCCTAATGCAGCTGGTGGAAATTTAGCTAATGATTATAGTGCCTATGAGTTTTCTCTGAGGGAAATCTAAATCTCTCTCTCTCTCTAAGTGTATTTCTTACATGCAATATTAAGTAATGGTAAAATGTATAATGTATCTGGGAGAAATTGTCCCTTGCCCTTGTGCCTGGAATGTGTCCAAACTTTGTTGTTAAGATTGCTACTGCTAGACTAAATTATGAAATGTTGTAACAATAAGAGAATAGTGATGCCAAAAAGTCTGTATAAGATTGATTAGGTTATAATTACACAAAAGTTGAATTAGTGAAGAATGCTTTTTCTCCTGTTTTGAAGGATGCTCTGTTTTCCAGAAGCCACCACTTGTAGCTCCTAGAATCACTTTATTTAATTGCTCAGTGGTCAGACAGGCAGGGCCACAACACAGCTCCACAAATTAATTATTTGTATAGCAATAGACCTCGGAGACAAAAGGCTCTGTATTTTCTCTTACTTATTTCTTCTGTACATTAAGATAATTTCAGAAATGTATTGGAAATATTCCAGGTTTTCCCTGGGATGAGATGTGAATTGCTTCTATGGATTTATTTCTAGAGATTCATTCTTGGGACAGGTTTCCACACTGTTTATTCTCACTATAAAATGGGCTTGAATAAAAATATGAGGGAAAAGCCTCAGATCCATTTAGGACAAGCATTTTTTAGGAAGAGTTTTAGTGTAACACTGTCCTGGAGAATGACCACGTTCAAGAAACTGTTGTACTGAATCATTTTAATAAACAATTTCATAAAGGATGCTCTACTGGCCAAAAGTAAAACCCGGTGAAAAAAATTAACAAAAGACTATTTCTAGGCATTGTAGAAGATAATACAAAGGTATAACAAGAATTGATTTGTTTGTATAGAGCACTTCATGCCTTGAAAAGGCAATGCCCAGGTTATGGCACAGGTCAGGGTGACTTTCCACACTCACATGAGTAGGATTCCATACAAGGAACTGATTTAACTCTCACTCCTTTCATTTTAAGAAAAGAAAAGCAAAAACAAAACAAAACAACAGTCTTGGCACAAAATTTAAAAGCTATTATTGTAAATTTTAACACTCACACTGCAGTATGTCAATAGGTAAAGGATTTTATTACCTGTTATTCTTCCATGCTGACCTTTAGCAGTCTCTGCATCTGTTTTCCAGCCTGGTTCATTGTGATTGGCTTTCTATCATGTCACAGCAAGTACAAATTATGGCAAATCTTTACAGTATCACATTAAAAAGGCAGATTGAAATTTGTCTCTTCATTCCCTAGATCATTCAGCTTTTTAATGAAATTGAATAATCACTGGGGGTTAAGGAAAACAAAGGTGGGAATTCAGTGTTTGAACTGAAGAGCTGGATTTGGAGAGGAAAAAAGCTCCCTAATACCTGCATCTATTCTGGGATAGAAAAACCCCTTTGCTGTTGATAAATGAAAGAGCCAGGCAGCCTCCCCTGCAGTGCTGGGGGTGTTTCCCAGGTAATGGAGCTCAGCAGGAATTTGCCAGAGCTTCCACTGAGGCTGAAGTTTTCACTTTCTGAGGAGGACTAAATGAAGACATCGGGTGAAATACAGAAGGGCACACATAGGGCTAACTTGCAGAATATTGTGTATCCCAGGACAGCAATTTCTGTTGTCTTCAGGGAACTTTTTTTCCTTAGTTTTATGATTTAGTAGAATACCAGATCCTGGACTTCTTATTCTGGACAAGCATAAAAATCCTATTGGGCCTATTCCTCAGTTTCAGGAGGGAGCCCATCCTTCAAACCCATAGTTTAGCTCAGCATTTTAATGGCATCTGCATTTCTGCCCTGTCAGTTCTGGGGTGAAATGGCCTTGCAGAATAATTGCAGTTTGTCTGCACAGGGCCAAGAAAAGGCTCCTACACAGCCTGAACTCTGCCTCAAGCTGTGGGGCTTGGAAGGGGAACAGGCACCACTGGGATGTGGATCTGCTGCCATAAAAAACCCCACAGTGCCACGGTGATGTCATTCCTCTAAGTGTTGAACTGTGATTTTCCTCATTGTTCTGGTTCTTGGGATTTTTTTTTTTTTGGTGATGAATAACCACATTAGAGGTGATGTTCCCTTGAAAGGAAGACTGAAATGAGGAGCAAAAAGAAGACACCAAAGTAGAGGCAAGGAAGTGAGAGAGATAATGTGGATGGTATTTTACTACATCCACCTCCACAGGAAGTGGATGTAATAAAATAGCAAAAGGCCAAAAGAGAAAGGAAGGCAAAGAACGTGCCCATCCTTTTTTTCTCTCTCTTTTTTCTTTTCCTTTTTTTCCTCACTGTGTTTATTCTCTTAAATGGTTTCTGTCTTGGGAGAGGGGCAGACTAGCAACATAGGGATAATGTTTTCAAAAGTGGGGTATTTCAGAGTTTCCTTCTCAAGGGGACTCACTCATGAGGAGTACTTTTCTTTTTAGTTAGAATCCAGTTACCTTATCTTTCTGTTGTTGCTTGGGGTTCCTTTGGTTCAGCTTGGGGATTTTATTCCTGTTTGAAGCAAGATCCTTAGTTTTTGGTTTTGTTTTTTTCTGGGTTTTGTGCTCCATGTATAATGCAATAGTCACAGCAGTGCTTTGGAAGCCTAAATTCATTGTTCATTTATGATGATCTTCCATTAATATGAGACATGGGATTATTTACACAAGGAACAAAAGAGGGGTTTGTAAAACAATCTCTGGACAAAGGCATGGTGTGTTTGGAATGCACACAATTCTACCAAGGCATGACTGTACATTCCATATGAACAAGACCTTTCATACTACGAAGATTTTCTGCTTGCCTGGCAAAGCTCAGAGCAAAGCTGAAATCAAAGCAGCCTTACTCAGTGAAGCAATTTCATTTTACCTGAAACACTGAGGCTTAAATTATAAGCTTCAGGATGACTCAGTAGAAATAATGCATGCATATAAACTACATAATTTTCCTGGAGTATTTTCACAATCAATATAACTGTGTGTTTAAAGTAGGGACCTGAGGTCAATCTTCTAAGCAGTGAATGAATAACATATTTTTTATCAGAGAAAAGCTGCTTTATGCAAATAATATCTGACATGAATATTTAATAGATTTACAGTAGGCAGTAATTGCCAACTAGTGGGGCATGCTAAAATGAGAAAGAGAAATACTGAAAAAACAAATCCAATCCGATTTCACTTACAGCATTTCCTTAACTACAGGTGGTCTGACAGGTCTTGATGGAATTTGTGAAATAACTGTGCTAACCTCTGTCCAGGTTCTAGGTAGTAAATATTCCTTTTTAAATAACTGAACAGGGGATTAGCTGATTTGTATGTGTTCATCTATTATAAATTTAGTGTTTACTGAACACAATGTGATTTGTTCTTCTTTATCTCGAGGTATTCTGTGTAGTGCCATCACCATCACTATTTACTGTGGTAACTGACTCCAGACAACTTTGTTAGGACAGATCACACATCTAGGGACAGTTCATTCTCTTTTAGAATGTCTCACACCTGAAGAGGAACAACGATTCTTCTCCATTCTCCCCACCTTTAACACCCTTTCCATTCCTTCGGGGTTTTTTTGTGGTTTTTTTTTGTTTGGTTGTTGTTGTTGTTGTTGTTGTTGTTGTTGTTGTTGTTGTTGTTGTTTTGGGGGGGTTTTTGTCCTTTTTTTGGTTTTTTTGTTGGTGTTGGGGTTTTTTTTGTTTGTTTGTTTGTGGGTTTTTGTTTGTTTGTGGGTTTTTGTTTGTTTGTGGGGGTTTTTTTGTGGATTTTTGTTTGTTTGTGGGTTTTTGTTTGGTTTTTTTTGTTTTGTTTTGGTTTTGGTTTTTTGGGTTTTTTTGGGGGGGTGGTTTTTTTGTTGTTGTTATTGGGGTTTTTTTGGGTTTTTGTTTGTTGGTTTTGGTTTTGGTTTGGGTTTTTTTTGTTTGTTTTTTTTGGTTTTGTTTTTTTTTTTTATCTTGGGAGCTCGAGGGTAAGAGGCGACCCACAAACCACACAGAGGAAGGTTTCACAGTGCTTCCTGATGGCCAAAAACCCCACCTGAGGTTTTTTTGGGCCTTCTGGTTGCATGTGAGGGTCTCCTATAAAGTTTACTGAGGGGTGGTGTCCAGGAGTTGTTACCTAGTGACAAAGTTGGATGGCTTGATGTGAGACTGTTCTTTAATGTGGCTGTAAACCTTCCTGGGCTTTACAGCAATTTGGCCGTGAAAGTGGCACATAAAACAGCCTTGGACATCTGCAGTGCCAGAGAAACGGGAATGCAGATGACAGAGCCTCACAAAACAAACCACAAAATTTCATTTGTAAACTGAGTGGAAGGCAAAGGATTTATTTTACTTTGTACCCTCTCACAGTGAAATAAGCTTGCGCTAATTTAGAGGTCAGTGGATGTGAAATGCCATCCTCGTTACACCCTCAGTGCCCATGGGAGCCCCAAATTATGTGTGCCATAATGAGGATAATTAGAATAAGTTCCATTTTAGCTGAAGGCAAAAGGCCTTAAATCAAAAGGAGTTTGTTCTAGTAACCTTGAAATTGAGGTGAGGATTACAGGCTGCCTACTGGTGCAACAAATATCTTTCAACAAGTCATTGTTTGAAAAAGTAAAAGCAGGAGATCCCCAGGGCGTGGGCATCCTGTCAGGCTTTTGGTGGGTAAGATGAGAATTCGTCAAGCCCTGGGTTTGCAAGCAGCATTCCTGATGATTGCAGAGGGGTCTGAGGTTTGAAATCCTGCCTGATCCTTGAAATCCTAGATGTCCTCTTTCAGTCTCTTTCTTGGTGTACGGATAGAGGAGGAGCTGATGTGACAGTGACTTTATATACCTGAGCAAATTTCCACCGAAGATTTTCCTTGCCAAGCCATGGAATTCCAAAGGCTGTTGTTACGCAGACCCCCTCTGAGTGCCTCTTCCTGTTCCAAGAGTTTCAGAACCAAAATGAGTGAAGCACTGAGCTGTGAGCACACCTGGCTCTGCATTCAGGGGAGTTTCCTGTTTGACTCCTGAAGAACATGGGAAGCGTTTGTCTGTGCTTTTTGAGTCTTTTACCTCGAGGAGCAGTTTCTGTACCGTGAGAAGTTAGGGATTTGCTGTTAATTCTTCCCTCTTTAGGAGTTTTTTTTTGTAGTTATGCCTAAAGTTCTGCCTAAAGTCTCCCTTTCTGCCCTGTGAGGTGAGGCCCTGGTGTTCACTGGGGTTTCCTCACGTGCTGTGTGGGCCATGGCCTCACCAGGACGAAATCCTCAGGTACATCTGATTTCCCTGCTCTGCTCAAACCCAGGCTTGTGGCAATGGCTTTTGATTATTCCTGAGCTGAGCTGGATGCTGATGGGTGAAATCATTTGTGGCATGTTATCAACCACTTCAATTCACTGCTGCTAAGTAATGAAATCCAGTAATAAATTGGACAGACAAGCAAAATCTCTTAAACATGCTCTGGGGGGCACTACCTATTTTCTTTCTACTCTCCTGGTATTTCTCTTCTGTCTGTGTGAGCTGCTGCCCATGCCAGCATTCAAAATCAACCAACCAGAGAAACTCAAAAATACTGCAGTATTTTTATATATATTATATATTTATATATATATATATTATTATTATATATTTATTTATATATATATATATTTATATATTTTAATACTGCTTGATAAAGCAAATGTGTGAGGTTGATCAAAGTGTTCTTGACTCCGTTTTTTCCCTGAATTAGGGCTGGAATTCCCATGGGGTTGATGCTTGGTGAATTCTGGGTGCAAAATGAAAGCAATTTCCAATCTCTTAAAAATTGTTGAGCTTCTTCTGCCTTCTTTTTTTTTTTTTTTTTTTTTTTTTTAAGCAGAATTTGCACCAGCACCTTTTTGGAGGCACAGTTTTATTTTGGCTACTTTAAAATCTGAATGGAGGCAAGGTTTATCCCTCACAGATGAAGGAGAAAATTGGCATCACATGGGAAAGCATAATCTGTAATGCACCCTGTCACGGCGTGAGCTCTTTGGCACAACATATGGCAACAGAATTACCTTTGTACTACCCAACTGTGGGATATAATTTCTCCAGTCCAAGGGACTCCAGTGACAGGCAATAGATTTGAGAGTGCACATGTTCAGCATGCTGAACTGCAAGGCCGTCCCTTCCCTCTGAATTCAGAGCTCTCCAGCACTGCAGAGCAATTCTGATTATTCCTGGCAAATCCTTGTTCTCCCCTCGTGATGTCACTTATGTAGTGACACCCTGCGATTGTAATAAAAAAGGATGTGGTAATGTAACTGCTGGGGGAGAATGAAAGGGAAGTGATAAACTGCAACTTTTACAATGTGCACTGTCAGCTAAAGAATGGAACAATTTTAGGCTTGAACATTAAGGACAGGGAAAGTGCTGGGAGATTTATGCTACAACAATACTCCAGATCATTTCATGGTATCATCTTTTCAAATACCTGAAATTAAAACTGTGTGGTACAGTGTTACTTCAATCATCCTGTTCATCGGTGAGCTGGGATTTTTATTTGGATGGTAAAATACCTCACTGCAAAAGATAAACAATGGGTTTTTATGGTTGGGCTCTAGTATTTTAAACGTGATTTACTTGCCTTTTTGCTTTTTGCCTTCTCTAGAGGCCTAAACATGCAGACCATACTGACCCTTAATATCTCTACTGAAACTAAGCAAAGAGCTGAAACCTCATTTCTTGTCATAGAAACAAAATTCTGAGGTGCAATTTCTCTGAGAGTCATACACTATCCATAAATGTGTCTCAGGAACATTGGGAACGATCTTTGAAATTTCTCAAAGGAGAGGTTTGATGTTGTAGATCTCGTAGAAAATGTCTAATAATGATCATCAGTCATTTGTCTGCTGAGAAGCAAACCTGCATTTTGCTTTGGCAGTAGCCTTGGATATGAGCTTGGGAGGTTTAATTTTAGAGAATTACACTTGGTGTTCTTCTCTCAGAGTATCGAGCAGTGCAGTGCCATAGTTACCACAGCTGACTCTGTTAATATGTGGGGAGTTGGTAGGTTTTCTGACATTGATGAGATGAATATTAGCAAATTTTACTGACATTGGGAACAGCAGAATTCATTTTGTCTCATTAAAATAAAAGTAAAATATTCACTTCTCTATCAGCCATCAGTTCACTTTAGGCTGCATTTAAGGACAACAATTTTCCACTGTGGAGTTTTGATTTTTTTTTTAATCTAAATGCATTATTTAAATAAAATGCTACATTCCACTTTTAATCAGCAATGTACAGGTGTAAATAGGGCGCCATTGTGAATTTTATGATTTAGCTGACTTGCCAGAGATGTTCCAGTTCAGCCAGTAAAACAGCAAGTCTTGGACAAAATTCTGTGTGCAGCAGCCATCCTTTAGCCAGCACCCAGCCTCAGCTGCCTCACTTCTGGTGGGTTTGAACACTGCACACAACAAACTTGCAATATGCACTACCACTGCTGAGAAACCAGCATGCTATAAAAATAAGAGAGAGCATAAGAATTGAAAGTGTTTGGTATATTGGGAAACCAGGCCGCTCTTGTTTCAATTTTTTTGTCTGCAGATTGAGTTTAGATATTCATATATGAAAATTGGGAAGCATTTTTATCTTCTAAGGCTGCACTGTGAGATGAAAGGTTCTTCTTTAAAGGCCTGTTTTTCCCCTGTCCTGCTGCTTTTTGAATAAAAGCAGCTCTTTTCTATTTATTTATTTATTTATTTCCCTTTGGTCCCCCCTCACAGAAGCTGCCTCTTTCCCTACCTGTCTGATACCTGGTTGTGGTGCCAGGCAGAGGTGGGACCCCCTGTCCTGCCACACTGGCTGCCAGGACATCCACTCCATGAACTTCCACAGGTGGAAATGAATCCAGCTGCAAAAGGCTTTATGTAGATCCATTACCCCAGAATTAATGCTGGCACCAGCAACTCCCAATCACTCCGCACCTCCCACATCGCTGCATGTCATTGCTCTGTGCTTGAGGTCTCCTTCCTGTGCTGTTAAATCAAACCAAAACAACAAATAAGCTTCAAAATTGATCATTGCTGCTCTGGAAACAGTTGTTTAACTCCTTCAAAGTCTGTTTACATTTGACATTTCTTGAGTAGAGTCCTTTAGAGATAGATATCTTTTTGTAGATCTTCAAACTGAAACTCAAGGCAAATTCAAAAGACTGCAGCTCTTATCAGGGAACTTTGAAAAGTGGATTACTCTGCTTTGGTCTGAAGTTCCAGTCCGGCATTTTTCGAATACTTCTGGGTGACTTCATGGTTTTACATCAAGGAGAGCCGTGTGGCTGAATCCGTGCCTGCTTGCTTTAAATTGTACAGGCTCAAATCTATTGCTTCTTACTGCACTGAACCACACAGAGGACACTGAAATCCATCAGTGCTTCCATAGTTTCAAAATTCTGAAGCTATAGGTGTTGCTAGATCGTGCTGACTGCAGTTAACAACTCCATTTGGAAGGAATGTGGTAATGAATTTATTCTGGGCCTGTGTTCTGTGGTGGAACCTGGAATGCATGTCACTAGGTCTGTCCAGTTTTAATTTGGGCACCCTGGAATTCAACCCCTCCTTCCTGTGGCACTAGAATGGAAAATGGGCTTTTTATTCTGTTATTACTTCTTTTGAAACTCCTGCTGCCTGATTTTCCAATAAGGCAGTTAGAGAAAACGCTAAGTAAATAGAGACTTAATGGGATTTTCAAGAGCCCTATAAAGAACAAATTCTTTTACTAATTACCAACTTTTCAGGTGTATCTCAGTCACAAATAACTTGGGAACTACAGTAAAACTCCTTGTTTGTCTTTTACTCTGCCTGGAACAACAGAATTATTGGTTTTTCCTTGGGCTGTGCATTGCACAGGGCTGGCACTGCTCCAGCCCAATCCATTCACTTGGGAGTGGTTTTTTTTTTCCTTAAATGGGCTCCTTCTGTTCTGGGCAGGGTCATTGGGAACTCTTTGGCTCAAACTGTGATCCTGTTGCTCTGGAAAACTCTCTGGAACTTGGACCTCAGGAATTCTGCGTGGCACAAGGCACAGGCTGTGGGGAAATGGGGTCTGGAACAGAACCTGCATGATACAATCAATCTTCCACAGGGCCAGCCTGTAATGAGCCCCATGAAGATGTATCAGGTCCTGAGGGTTGGCCTCCAACCTCCCAGAGAGGCTTAATAATATTTGCAAGATGGCTCTTTGGGAGTGTTTTGTAAAACAGAAGTTTTAATAAAAGAGAAAATAACAAACAATGCAGAAACAAAAGAACAAAGCTGCACGCAGGAGTAGCGAGGCCCTGACTCCTGGCTAAGACAGCCCAAAAAGCACTTGAGCACCTCTGTGCTCCTTCTTCAGTATACAATGATCAAGGAGGGATAATTTGGCTTGCTGCCCAATAGAAGCAGCTAAAAGTTTTGAGGAACATTTCCAAAATCCAACCAGTGCCCCTGTGCTGGCATTGGGCCAGCCACTGGGAGAGAAACAGAAAGTTCTGGTGCTTCTCCTTGTAGCCCTCATTCATGCCTGAGATGTTTTTGTTTTCTGAAATTGTTTTCCCAGGGAATTTTCTGTGAACAAGAGACATGTTTTTGTAACTGTAATTTTGCTTACATTCTTTTCCCTAGGAGGGACTTCTCCTTGATCTCCCTCTGGCCTGACCAATGTGATAGAAGAAGTTTGTCTGTGGTTCACCAATCAAATTGTTCTGTGTAGAACAGCATAAAAAGGGAGACGCATCCCAAAAAATAAAGGAGTCATTTCAGCCTTCTGAAGTTGGAGTCTGTGTCATTGTAGTGTACAACAGCAACATCTCCTTAAAAGTCAGGGGTGAAACTGGAACCCCCTTTCCTTATTTGGAATAATTTGTTTGGGTGTGGAAATGCACTGCAGCACTTGCACAGTCCATTTCCTGCAGAACCAACATTCCCCACCTTAAAGATGATTCTGGAACTTTATTGGTTATCTATTCAAAGTATGGAAACACAAATAAGGAAATGTCAGGGAAAACTAAAGATACTTTCAAAGTGAAAGTAGTAAGAACAGATCCAAGCAATACAAATCATTATTGTTATCACAGATTTACATTGGACTTCTGCTATCAGGATTTTTCACCGAATTGTTCCTATCAGTTCAATGAGTTTATTGATTTACACCTCTGGAGCAGTCAGAGCATGACTTCCTATTACAGTGTTCTCAATACTGTGAATATTTGTTTGTTTTAATAAGGACAGGAGTGTGGGGAAAGCAATGTTTCCAAAACATACTTTTAATTTTGTTGTGCCCAAGAATAGAAACACCACTTGGGGATACTGTGGGTTGTCTCAAAACAGAGTCCTGTATGTTCCAGCTTTTAACCTTCTTTTGGTTGATAATCCTTTAGAGTTTCAGAGCATAAAGCTCCTTATTAAATTGAAAATATAGGTGGGGAAATTAACTATGCAACTGTGAATCTGAGGGGTTATGTTGGGCAAAATACAGCTAATAATACTTTTTTATCTAGGTGTTCAGAAAGCCAATATTTCATATCAGTGTTTGATACTTCAAAGATGGAGAGAGAAAGGAGATATCTGATGGAAAAAAAATCATAAATAGGGTACTCAGTAAATGTTAATTACAGCAATAATATTAATTAAGTGTTAAGACAGCATAGTGTAAATTGGAATCTTTTACATATTTCTGTGTAGGGAATTTTGTGCATTGAACACTTTTCTAATAATCAAAATCTCAATAGATTTTGTTAACGTTTATTAGAACTTATAATCCGTGGTGGCCTAGTGTCTGGCATAGCTTGATTTTTATGGAATGAGGTCTGGAGTGAGTTTTGTGGCATTTTCTCCTCCATAAAATGTTATACTAGAAACATTCTTTTGAGTATTTTTTCTAAATTGTTGTAAAAAGGAAATAATAAAAGAATCATTACTTTTAAGCAGCAGAAAATGAATGTTTTGCCTACAGTAAGAATCATGAGGGTTCTTGTTAAATTATTTGCAGCATCTATAGACAATCAGCCCAATCCAACCCAACATCTACCAGTGTTTAATTTGGTCGTATAGTAAAGAAAAAAAACACCACTCCAAAAATATAGGGCACGTTTCTCAACTTCTTCATGAAAAAATAGTGACACTCCACCTCTAGAACAGCTTTTGGAACTCCTTAGTCAGGGGGAAAAATGTTCCTTAACCCTTGTTTTCTGCAGGTGTTTTCTGCAGGTGTGTCAGCCCTCCTCACCCCCCTGAAGTTTTACATATTTAAATAATCTTTAATTTGACAAATCATGTTTTTCGCTGTCTGCTACAAAGAAATCTGCTCAAAGTGCACCTTACACAGTTATCCCCAAAGCCAGTGTCTGGTTACAGTTTGACTTCAAACCTCTCTGTTTGAGAGAAACGCATCATGGTTTGGGTGAGGGCAAGCAGAGAGAAGAGAGCTGTTGGAGGTTTGTACACAAATGGGACAAGACCACTGTGAGATGTTCATTGAACATCCTTTTATCCTGTTCCTTGTTCCTTTTATTGCAACATCAGCCTCATACCAGGGTTTGAAACAACTGAGAGGTGGCCACAGCTCACATCTGCCAGCAGCAGCCAGAGATCTCTTTGTCACAGGGCATTTTAAAAGTTTCCCAGCCAATGGCACATTGCTAAAGCTCACAGACAATTGTTCCAGCCAGTCACTGAGAGCACACCCACACCTGCTTCAGACAATGCTTGCTTGTTTGCTTTCTATTAACAATACACAATATTCCATTATTAACCTGAAAACCTTCTACTGTCTTGCTGAACATATTTTTCTGCAGCCCTAAAGTGTATCCTAGCCAAGCCTAAAAGCTCAAACTCTTGTTTCATGTCCTTGCTTGCCGTATTATTGTAACTTTTCCTACTTTCAAGCTTTGCAGCTGCAGCTAATTCCAAGTGCTTCTGCTCTTTCTGTTTCTGGGGCTGCTTTCACAGCTTTCTGAAGCCTCCTTACTTTTAATATTTCCCACAGAGAGCAGCTGTAGCATTCCTGGAAAGCAGAGCTCATGGTTTGCCCTGATTTCCCTTCCTGAGGGCTGGGTTCTGCCTGCAGCCAAGGAAAGATGTCCCTTTGTGGGCAGAGCTTCAAAACTCATCTTTGTTGCTGCAGCTTCCTCTCCCGTTTGGGCCCAGCTGTTCCCAGGGTCCAGCTGTTCCAGCTGTGCGCTGCCAGGGGTGCCACACCTTCCCTGGGCCCAAAGGGAGTGCTGTGAAACCTAGCTCTGACAGCCTGCCTGCCTTGCTCCAGGGACAAAGCCTGTTTCACTCATTTGTGCTTTCCACTGTGGTGGAAGGGGCTGTGTTGGAGTTCAGAGCAGCTGAACCACTCAGCGCTGACACAAAGTTCTTCAATCTCCTCCTCCTCCTCAGCACCTGCGCCCCCAGAGCTGCCTCTGGAGGGAGGGCAGGGAGCCAGGCTGCCTCTCCTTGTGATGATTCCTTGGGAAAAAAGGGCTCTGGGAGGAGGGGAGCACGGAGGGTCAGCAGGAAGGGAGGTGTTTTCCCTGCTGGAGGAGCAGGTACTGCTGTTCAAGCAATTTCCTCCTTCCGCTGCGCCAGGTGAACCCGGGGGCATCGCCCGGAACGCCAAGGCAGCAGAGAGGCTTTGAACAGAAAAAAAAGAATGTTCTGTCTGTGAAAGTTTCCTAGCAGCTTTTCACTTGTTATCAATTCCGTTAAACCCTCCCAGCTTGGATTTTGTTCATTACTAGTTCTTATCTTTTTTTTTTTTTTTCTCTCGTTTTGTTTTTCTTTCCAAAATCTTGCCGCTTTCACCCGCCCAGGACAAGAGGTCGAATTTTAAGCTGAGCTGTTGTATTCCTGGTTCTCATGGTATAAAGCTGCCTTCTGAAAATTGATATAAAACTGCAGACCTGTCTGTCCCCCTTGAAAAATGCATCTGCTGGACTATCTGTCGAGTCCTTTCTACAGGATTTTCTCCTGTAGAAAATCATTATTTCTTCAAGTGACATTGAGGGAATGTTGGTTTTGACAGAGCCAAATACGCTGCCCTGCCTCGTTGTTAAAAAGCACCTTGAAAAAAGAAATTGATCAAGGGGAAAGAGAAAATGCTTTAAAAAAATGTCTTTTTTATGTCTCTTGTAAGCCTGCCTTCATCTTCCCTTCCTCTGTGCGCTAGTCTTTGCTCGTTTGAGGATGGCACCGGCCCTTCCCTTCAAAACTGGCATAAAAACCACTGTTCTTGGAAATGATAAATGCATCTCTTTTGTCTGGAGCGAGGATTGGAGAACTGTAGTGCACAGTATCAGCTCTAAACCGTTAATTCACGAGAAATAAACAATGTGTAACCCTGGGAGATTGAGAGGTTACTATCAGGCTGGAAAACTTTCAGGATAACCAAGGCTTATTTGGGGAGGAAAAGCAGCCAGAAGAACTTTCAGCTCCAGCTCCTGCCTCACCTCTGCACTCAGAGATACCTGGAAACGCATCTACCTTGATAGATAAAATGCATTGATCAGTGCAGACTTTGCCTCTAAGGCTGGAGAAGACATCATCCAAAAAGTACAGGATTTTCAGGGGGTTGGTTGGATAATGGGCAAAATGTGGAAAAATGATACAATAATTACAAATGATGGTACTTGGTGCTTATTTAAGAAAAAGGGGTGGGTAAAAATCAGGCATTAAGAGCTGTTATGTCTGGGAAGTAGCAAGATCATTCCTGGGCTGGATCCCTGTGATCCCATGTTCCCTGGGCTGGCTCACTCAAAGTGTAGGGAATGCACAGGGAATATCCCCTTTTTGTCTCTGAGGTGGGAGAGGGAGGAATATTCCTGAGAAACCTGAGCAGGTCTGGAAAAGCAAATTGCTGAATCTGAGTTTTTTCTTGAAAACGTGGTTCAGTTGTTTGAGGTGTTTCTGCCATGATGTCTAGTAAAGGTCAAGGTTATTGGATAAGTAAAAAACTAATTTTTTTTTTTATTTTCTGTTTTCTGGCAAGTCTTGATGTTCAGAACCAAACCAATTATACTTTTAAAATATTTTCATTATTAGGGTTGTTTTGGGCTTTTTTATTCATGAAATTGGACATGAGAAAATGAAATGGGTAAACGACAGTAAAAGGAAAAACTAATCTGAAAATATTAAAATGAAATGTTTTGTCATTTTTGTAGAAAAAAAATCATATTAGTGTTCCAGTGTACACACCTTAAAAACCTGAGGTGAATTTGCAAAGGCTTTGGAACTCACTTTAAGGGGAGCCTTTCAAAATAAAACTAACTCCTTCTTTAGGGGGTTACGGTGATGAAGGTTCACCCCTTGATAAAGACTGGGTTGGACAAAACACTACAAACCCCAACTGAAGTGACATTTTAGGTTATAACAGACCTTATAAATGATCAGGTAGATCATAGTTTACTCTGTTTTTTCCTCCCCTCTCTGAAAAATTTCTTGCTGGAAATAACAAAGTGAAGGATATTGGGTCAAAATAAATGGGACAAAAATGAACCTTTGCTCCGGTACAGCGTGACTGAGGTGGTGCTGAGCTCAGCCAAGGCTTCACTTTGTGGTCTAGTGAAGGATTGTGGTGGTGGTTTCCTCCTTAAATTAGCCTTTTTTTGGTCTTCTGTAGATTATTTCTGTCATGAGGCAAAAGTAATGATAATGCTATTAATTAAAAGAAAAAAAAAAAAAGAAGATAAATGGGAATAAACGTAGGAATGCACATCCTCTCCTACAAAACTGATAATCACCCATCTGTAACCACATTCAGCCCTGTGGGATCTGATTTGCAGGCAGTAAATCCAGTCCTGCTGCAGACAATGTGTTTTAGATGTTTTTTTTCTAAAAGGAATTTGGTTCCCCCCAACTTTCCCAAACATGCTGCATTGTCTCAGCATCATCTGTTCTGTACTTTTAAGGGAGCAGTTGTGCTGGGCTTGATTCATTGCAGCCTTAGCTTTACAGTGGTGAAATTCAGCAGAGCTGGGTGAAATCAGAGTGCAGTTGAAACAAATACTGCAGTAAAATGCTTTGGTATGCTGATCAAAAACAAGATGAGTCAGAGGAGCACAAAGATTTTGGAGAATAATTATAAATATTACAAAGCAGAAGCTTGGATGTGGAGGTTTCTCAGTGAACTTCAATCCTAACCTCATTCTTTTGACATGTTTCATCTTTTTTGCTCAGCCTACTGCATCAGAATAATGAAATAGTGATTCTGACATTGAAGCACTGATTTACTCTTCTCAATATTTCACACGTTTTCCTCAATTTTGCATCTGTTTTCTTGCTGGCAGCAAACTCTTCCATCAAAACTGTCAGTGGTTTTTAGAGACATGACTTTAAGGAAAAAATAGGAGAAAAAAAACACCTCCTAACCCTCTGAAGTGAATTTCTTTACTTCAGAAGCACTTCATATGGTAGTTTTCTCTCAAGAAGATATATAGTAGAGATAGTTGAAAAAGAAAAATGGCAATTTAGGAGATCACTGGGTAATGCCAGTGGCTGTCTGCTCTGAGGAGGTGTCAGAGCTGCTGGGAAGGGACCATTAAGCTGTTTGTGTTCCAGGAGAGGTGGGGAAGGGCTGGGGTTGGAAAAGGGGGCTCAGCTAAATTCCACTCCTACACTGTACCTGTCCCTGCAGGCAGAGCAGGGACTGAGAGTGCTCTAAGAGATGTGCTGGTTTCTCTCTGGGATAAAATAATTCTCTGTGCTCTGCTAAAAAGGCTCCAGTCGTTGTGATTACTGTAAATCACATCTTCTGGAGGAGATGTGGTCAAGGCAGGTGCTGGTTTCTGAGATGCAGATCTCACCTCCAACAACACAAAAACATCCTGATTGACCAAAAACCAGCAAGACTCCTGACCTAGGTAAAAAAAAATTCCTTCTTCTTTCCTTAAATCCATGCAACATGTGAGAGATTCCCTTAACCTGTGAGAGGATGCCAGATGGAAATAAGAAACAGGAAGGGCATTTGGTAAAGTCATAGTAGTGACGAAAATCAGAGAGAATTTATGAAATATATATAATTTGAATTTTTATAAGCTATAAATCCTTAATGATAATATTGTTCTATGCTTCTCAATTTAATAATCTACTATAAATTTTACAGTTCATTACAATAGAAACTAATTATTCTCTTCCCACATTTGTCTTCAAGTAGAAGATGTGGGAAAATGAAAGCAGGCAGACTTTAGTGGCATAAATTTAGAATATTAAAGGTTTAATAAGAAACTTTCATGGCATTGCAGTACACTTCAGTGGGTGCTATTTCAATTTCAGTATGTTACTTGCTGCTTCTAAGTTATAATAAGTTTTTAAAAAGCAGGAAATAAGGCTTCAAAAGCAATTTCCAAATATCTCTATTCAGGAAGTAATAATAGTAATAATTTTCTTGCTTGCTGACTAATGATAGTGAATGGAGATGCTACAAAATTCTTTGGGAAGAGAGAAAAAGGGTGATCAGAGCTGATGGGAAGAACTGAGCATGGAAGGTGTAAATCCATTCCTCCAAGGAACCAGGTGCACAAATTGGAATGTCAGGCAAATATTAGGGGGTGGTCAACAAGTACTGATTTGCAAAGCGTATTACAAAGTTTTGACTTGTGATCAGACATCAGATCCTTCGGTCCTGTGGTGGTTTTGGGTCAGGGACAATGGCAGCTGTTGTAACAAAAAATGGTGGTGTAAATTGTCTGGAAATGTCACCATAGTGCCCAGGATCAAATAGCAGGAGAGGAGAGTGGAATTTTTTTGGAATGTCCTTTTTCATTAGGAGGTATAACTTTGCTGTTGCTGAGCCTGGTGCTAATCATACTGTTTGCTAGCCGTCGTCTCAAATATTCACAATTCACACATCCTTAAATATGCATTGGTGTGAATGTGTAATATTTCCTGGTCCTGTATTTTCAGGTTGTGCTTGTTTAATTTTCAGCTTGCAGCTTAGAGTTGGAAATTTGGTTTTTTTATGACCTCTGAGATCCTAAAGTAATCATTTTCTCAGGATAAGACTGATTGCCAAGTACACCTTGAATGTATATTAATAAATTTGATATAAAATCCTTTCTACTTCCATAATCAAGAAACAAATTTCCTCTAGCGTGGCAAGCACAATTTTGATGATCACCTAGAAAAAAACATCCTTCCTTAAGAAACCCGAGATAACTGGGGATAAAACCATAATTTTCCAAAGGTGACATTATAAGTGATAAATTATTGTTGAGATCCACATCCAAAAAGAAGAGAAAACTCATATTAAAAGGAGTTTCCAAAGCAGTATTGAAACCTAAGGTGTGAAAGAGCTATTTTGAATTGTGTGCACATCAAATCTCCTGATGTCACTGTGTTTCAAGATGCAGAAAATGGAGAAGAATAAACAGAAGATCAAGAGGATTCCTATTTCCCAATTATTATTTGTTGCTCTAGAGAATAGCACTAAGTTTTCTGGAATCAAGAGGAAAAATATTCTTAATTCTTCCCACTGTAAATTCACTCAGCTATTTTGGGATGGAATCAGCTGCGTTCTCACAAATCTCATTTGGTGTTTCTGCACATGGAACACACCCACACCCTGCTCTTCTCTGTTTAATTTCTTCCTGGGATGGCCAGGAGGGATCAAATAAGGGGAGTTGTAGCTTCATGGCCTGAGGCATCATTTAGGCACAAAGTGGGATTTCTCATAGTAAACTACAATAATATAAATCTGAACGTTATTACTCTGTGTCACTTCAGTGCCACTGCTAAGAATCTGCAAACTCAGAGTTCAAAATGGTTCTGTTAAACTTTCAAGAAATTAAATCTTTTGGACTGTTTAGACATTATCAGCCTCAGTGCCAGCAAATTTGTTCCCCTCGGTGATTTAAATATTCATAAAATTAACATTAATGACTCTATACCCAGTGAATTTCTATTACTGTTTAGATTCATTACATTTTCTCTAACATATTCAGCTCCTTAGTCATTTTCCCAATTTCATTGATATGGTGTAACGTTTTTCCAGTAAATTGAATAGCTACCTAATCCCTCTTTGATCATTTTATAGTAAACTGTGAAGTTTATTTCCAGAAAGCAGATTGTTAACTGTGAAAATCTGTAAATTATTTATCTCCTAGAAACTATTTTAATGCTGATTTAGTTGTCAAGTATATTTTTATATAACAGTTTTAATTAAGTTTTTCAAAAGACTTCCCAGCATATGTCCCTACCTCACACACATTTGAACTAAAAATATGATTTTTAATTTGCTTCCTGATTTTTTTTTTTTTTTTTTGGAATGCAAGAGAGTATAGAAATGTATAGAAATAATGCAACTTACTGACTTCTAATTCTGTTTGTGGTAGTAAGGGCTTCTTCCTCACCCAGTTATGTCTGGTCCTGGCAAACAATGGTGTCTTGGGTTGCAATATACAACCAAAAGCATGTATTCTGTTCCCAATCTGTTGAAACCAGTTGAAGAGATTTTTTTTTTTCTTTTAACTCTGAGGGGAGGGGGCAGGTGCCTCCTGTCCATGGGCAGCTGTTAAAACCAGGTGGGGCACTGTTCTTATCTCTTCCCATCCTCCCTCCAAGGGTACCTGCTGTCCATGGGCCATCCAGGCTCACTGCAGGGCTGATACAATTCCATCAGCCCATGGGGAGATGCTCCACCCAGGGGAGGAGCCCAGCAGTCCCACCTGGATCAAAGCTGGGATTCAGAGCCCCAGGGCAGCCTGTGTGCACGGCATTCCCAGAGGAAGGCCAGACCCATCTCAGCACCACTGGACCTTCAGAGAAAACTATATCCTCCCATAAGGATCATCTCTGCTCCAACAGAACCACATCTGTCACTCCAGGAGGAGTTAATTGGACTGCTCCCAACACCTTGACCAACAGGGTGCCAGGTTGGAGCTCTGACTCTGGCAGGGTTTCTAGGATTTTTTTGTTTGTTTGTTTTGTTTGCTTGTTTTTTGTACTACTAAATTTGTATTTTTAATATTCCTAGTAAAGAACTGTTATTCCTATTCCCAAATCTTTGCCTGAAAGCCCTTAATTGCAAAATTATAATTTGGAGGGGGTGAGGGGTTTACATTCTCCATTCCAAGGGAAACTCCAGCTTTCCCTGGCAGACACCTGTCCTTCCAAACCAAGATAAATGGTGAAAGTGGAAAGAAAAAGCAATGTGAGCCAACAAGTGCACCGCAGGTCCTTCAGTGTGTGCAGGGCTGGGGGAAGATGAGTGTGCAGCATTCAAAGGTTGGCTAGAAGGAGATTCTGCAGAATGTTAAAGTCAGGCCCTCTTTGTTCAGAGACTTCTTGGATCAGCAAGAGTAAGCTTGGCATTCTGAAATCTCCTAGTCAGGAGATTAATGCTTTCTATTGGAAAGGGTCCAGCAGAGGAGGACATAGGAGAGTCACCAAATGGATGAGAGGGATGGAGCATCTTCCCTATGAGGAAGTGCTGGGAGAATTGGGATTGTTCTGGAGAAGAGTGTAGCCCTGGTTTGTGCCTGAGATGTTTTGGTTATCTGAAATGCTTTTCCCAGGGAATTTTCTGTCAACACGAGCCATGTTTTCGTAACTGTAACTTTGTTTACATTCCTTTCCCTAGGAGGGACTTCTTCTTGATGTCCCTCTGGCCTTACCAATGTGATTGAAGAGGTTTGTCTTTGTTTCACCAATCGAATTGGCTCTGTGTAGAACAGTATAAAAGGGAAGGGATTCCCAGAAATAAACACAGTCATTGTCAGCATTCTGAAGTCGGAGTCTGTGTCGTTGTGGTGTGCAACAGCGTCAGAAGAGGTTTGTGGAGATCTAATTCTGGCTTTCTGTACCTGAAGGGAGCCTGCAAGAAAGGTGGAACAAGGCTGTTTGAAAGGGCCTGGAGGGCCAGGTCAGAGGGGAAAGGCTTCAAGCTGACAGAGAGCAGGGTTAGATGGGATATTGGAAAAAAAAATTCTTCCCTGTGAGGGTGGGGAGGCCCTGGCACAGGGTGCCCTGAGGAGCTGTGACTGCTCCTGGATCCCTGGCAATGTCCAGGGCTGGGCTGGAGCAGCCTGTGATAGTGGAAGGTGTCCCTGCCATGGCAGGGGGTGGAATGGGAGGATCTCCTATGTCCTTTCTAATCCAGACCATGCTGTGGCGATCCCAGATTCCCTTAAAAAGCAGGGAGTGGTGGAGGGTGACAAATGACCACACTTTATCACTGATAATTTGCTTTAACCAGACCCATCCATGGCCATCTCAGTGCATCCCAGGCTGAGTGCAGTTTCTCCAGCTCTCCTGCTGGAGAACAATCCTGTTCCTCTGGCGTAGCTTGACATTTCCTTGCTTCATTAAATGGACTTTGCTGCTTGTTTCTGTGACTGTGCTGGGACAGTTGGCTCTGGGTGCCTGCTGCCTTTGAACAGGATGTGTCCTGTTCAGCAGCTCTGTGCCAGGCAAAGTGAGATGTGTACATCTCATAGCATTCTGAGTGTTCGTTTACTGGGATTCATTACCCCACCCCTGCCACCCTCATTTATGGACTGACAGGCTGATAGGAGCTATACTAATAAATCAGAGGCAGGGAACAGACTCTGTTCATAGTATCAAGTTCACTCAGCTTCCAGAACAGATTGAAAAAAAGTCAGACTATCTACTGGGAATAGTCCATGGACTGAGTTAAATTCTGATATAGGATTTATTTATAATTCTACCAGAACAACTTTAGCAATTTCATAGTATAGGCAATTGAGTTTTGGTCCCAGTAATTGTTTATTCCTTTGTGCTGTTGAATTTAATCCTGTATGTGTATCCTTTGGGTCTGTGTGTGTGAAACCTTTCCTGTATCAGCCATTCCCAGGAGCACAGTGTTTGCTGTACTTGTGTCCAGCATCACAGTGCTTGTATGGATAAAATGGGATAAAAATGACTGAAAGGCAACAAAAACTTAAGTGACTTTTACAGGTCCTAAGAATGTTGTTTGTGCTGTAGTTTTTGGGACTCTAGAAAGTATAAAATATTTTAGTGATTCCTACAATTTTAGATTAATGGAATTATGGATATTTTTAAAGAACTGTTGAGGAACTCATTCGTGTTTGGTTACTGCTGCGCTTTTTTGTTTGCCAGGGTAGGGAGTCTCAGCTTTACCAATAGGATAGTCTTGTTCTTCCCTCAGAAAATAATGTCCTTTGTCTTACCTGACAAACCCTTGCTTCAGAATCTTCAGTCCTCATAGTAAAATGCATTAAGATTGTATGTAGCAAAAAGAATTAAAAAAATGCTAAGTGACTGGATTCATTTTTAAATTTCTTTATTTGCATATTAAATAAAATTCTGAACAGAAAAATATATGAATAGGTGAAAAATGGAATCTCAATATTTCCACTCAAAACCACACAGCAGATATTCAGCACCACTCCTGCCAGCAATGGAGATGCTGTCATTCTTCATTATGATACATCAGGGCATCTTTTAAGGAACTTTCTAAGGTGATCTGCAAAACTTCAGGTGTTGCTTGCATTTTCTGTGTTAAAGTGATATACCAGAACAATTGCCTTTGGGTTTTTATAGCAATATATTTCTTGCAGTGCTTTTCTGATTTCATCTTCTAATATGCCTGGAACAGAGAGTGCTTTTCTTTTTTTCCACTGGTGAGTGTGTTCTGCATGTTTTATTTTTGTGCATCCACACAGCAGTGTGGATGGAGGTGTCCTGGTTATTTATAAATAAAGCCAATTATTTTTACTCCAAATTTGTAACAGTTCCAGCTGTGGTTGTTTAGATAATATATAATGTTTATTTTCCTCTTGTACCATCCTGTCCATAAAAACTTCATGCCTTCAAAGGGGGGAGAATACTGGTTAATATTTGGTACAGCGAGCTGGGAAATGCAAGCTAAGCCAAACACTTTGGGCATGGAACCCTTCCCAAGTATGAATAAATCTAAAATGTGTTCTCCTGCTACAGGGAGAATAATTCTCCTGCCTCAGTCCCATCTACTGACCTGCACTTTTAATACTGTTAATTTGGTTATCCTTTTTATACACAACCAAGTCCTTTCCTCCTACATCTTGTTGCATTTCTTGGTGTTACTTTTGCCGGGTTCCTTCTCCCAATTATAAGTGCGCTCAGATATTAAATCCAGATGCTCCTCTGTCCTGCAGCCTGCTCTGTGACACACCCTGACTTTTCTATCCTTGTAAATGAAGTGAGAATTATTAAATGCATTTTCAAATATTAAATTGGTTACTGTGCATGGGAAGGATGAAATGACCAAACTTCTTCTCAGCTGTTGGATGGGTTTTGGCATTTTCTGCCCCAAGCTTTGCTTTGGCATTTAGTTCTCTGTTGGATTCTTTCTGAGGCCATCTAAACTTTTATTGATGTTATAACAAACCCCTCAAGAGAGGGAAAGCTCCATTGCCATAAACAGTGGAATAAGTAAGATCTGTCTGCTTGTCTGCCTTCAGCTAAGGGCAGCATAAGCTCCTGATTTTGCTGCTGCTCCAGGGTGCTGAATAGTCAAGAAAAGGGAAGAATATTGTGGACCAGTAATCTGCATTAATTAAGCTGGAGGATGTATCCCAGTAATACCTGTATCAGTATCACTAAGTCTGGATCAAGCAATTCAAAGGCTGGGCTTGTGTTGCGAGAGCAGGGAGGGATCTGGGCAGGCCTGTTCTGTAATACCTTGGCATTAAGATTTTAACTGGGCTTGTTATTTGTGCGTGTGCTGAGATGATGATTAATTGCTAGATTAAAAATAACTTTTTGATCTGGAAATATCTAATGCCTGCTGTCCACGGAGACTGGTATTAGAACAACCAACTTCTGTAAAAGTTCACGAAACACCAGCCTTGTCTTATCTTTATGCTTATCTTCCATCTGCCAGAGCAGAGAGAAATGGTATTGCTTCATTTCCAAGCCCAAAGACCCTCAGAGGTCGTGGCAAGTAGCAAAGCAGTTTTATGCTACAGAAAGGCTTCAGCTGCTGCTCACCTCACTTAAACCCCAGCACAAACCCACCTAAAAATTGCATGGAAGCAGATTAACTCAGCAGCTAGTGTTGTCTCTGCACCTCTAAAGGCACAGTTAAGTACAGCCAGAGAGGCTGGGATTTTCAGAGACATCTCCCCAAATTCCTCTTGTCAGCTCTGGCTTTGGCACAGTTCCCTCTCATCCAGGTGGGAAATCTCTGCTCAGTTCCCTGTGTGTGGCTGAGCTCACAGCAGGCTGTCCCTCTGTGGTTGCAGCTGGATCAGGGATCTGCCCATGGAACTCCAGCCAGCCCAGTTCTGATGCTGTGAATTAACCCAGGGATGCTCTAAGATTTTAGCTTTTATATTTTTCATATATGTGTAATCCTGTAGTTCTTTATTGTATGACTCCAAACTCCACACACAGTGTCAGCTGCTGCTTCCCCATTTTGGTCAGACACAACAATTCCTCTGCAGGCCTGGGAATCAAGGACACCTCACTGCCTCAGGCCTCAAGAAATGCAAACAAAAGTGAGTTGGGGGGAGCAAACTGGGGGTAAATTACTTAATTACCTGAAGCTGTAATTGGAAGATTCACCCCCAATATGCAAATGGGTCAATCTTAAAGAAGTGTGAAATTTTGGTCCATTTTTGGGTGCAGCCCCTGGGGGGCTTTGTCTGCCCTAAATGTACCTGAAGGCCCTTCAATAAATAGAACTGCTTTTTATTCCCTTAACTCTGTCTGGCCTCTGTTTTTAGGGAGCCCCAAAAAGGACCAGCAGGACGTGGGGGCTGTGTCACCTCACCCCTCATGCCAGGTGACAGCCGGTGACTCTGTGCTGAAGCACCAGGTGGTGCTGAAGGAGAGAAGGTGATGTCACAGGTTCCACGTGCTGCCCCCGGGGAGGGGAACATCTGGCTGCTGATAAGGAACAGCTGGGGAAGCACAGATTTGCACTCCACAGCTGTTTGCTCAGCGAGCAGGAGTCGGGGATGTCAGTCCCCACCATGCTGGAACCTCAGCACTGCACTGCAACCACACTTGAGGTTTCTCTTTGACTTTTAAGGAACTTCACTTAATTTTCTCTCAGAAAAGTGCAGTCAGAATAAGGAATCTGCTAGATTCCTGGGTCAGTATGTTGAATTTTAATGGCTTGGCTGTACACATGGGTGTCTGTCTGTTACAAGTTAGTGTGCTGTTTAAACAGCTTACGTAGCTCTGCATATAAATCTTTGGAATGGATATGAACACACACAAAAATCAAATAAAGGAAGGTAAGGCCAGGGAAGCGTTTTTCCAGGTGGATAGCCAATTGGAACTGTAATCCCCCCTGGAATGGCGAGGTGTATGTGGCATTTGTGAGTTCATCTGCAGGCACATCCCTGGATCAGGCTCCTTCCCCTGCAGGACCCGCCAGCTCAGGCACTGACATTTCTGTGGGAATGGTGATGCTGCCTCTCCCAGCTCCTGACAGAGAGATCTGCCTGGGAGCTCGGAGCTGATGGCTGTGATGGGCAAGGAGCTGCATCTGATGAGATAATAGTCTCTCCTCTGACCTTAAAACCTGGCAACAAAATAACAACAGTAAGGCAAAGTACCTCGAAGTTTCAAGCCTGAATATTACAAAAGAGTAAAATTGACTTTGCCTGCCACTTTGCCTTGCCACTGCTGTGAAGTTTTAAAAATTTACTTTGATAATTCATAATTGTATGCAAAGGAGTGCAGTACTGACTTGGATGTTATGAGGACAACATTTCTGAATTGTAGACTTTGCCTGCATGCCTCATACCACAGTTTTGAAGTCCTGACTTTATATAAAAGGGTGACCAAAGTAAAAGTCTGTAAAAAGTCTGTAAGCATCTATAAAAGTTTGTAAATCAACACTTGTAAATAATTTCTGCTTAGAATACAAAACTAGCTCCCATGGCTGATTGTTTATGTACCCTGATGTTATTCCTTCATCGTGGAAGTGATCACTGAGGTGACCACGTACCTAATCAGGACATTACTTTTCTATCCTTTTAAATCAGGTGAGAATTATTAAATGCATTTTCAAAAATTAAAACTGTTTTGTGAAGACTGGACCTAATGGAAGGAAAATTTTCTCTCTGGCAGAAACAGAAGCTTTTGTTTGTATGGGATCAACCTTACCTGTATGGACCCAAGAAGGTATTTTGATTTTTAGCAGGATTTTCTGGGCAGATATGATCAGTATCCACAGGTTAAAACTGGGAACCGGGCTTGGACGAAGGTAAGGTAGAAAGGTGTGTGAATAATCTCTGCCATGCAGGGACAGTGTTCTGGAAAACGCAGAGGCATCACCTCCTCCATCCAGGTGTAGCACTGGAAGGATTATTTCAGTAGCAGATAACAACATCATGCTCACAACAAAATAATATTGCAGGAAAGTCTCTCAACCTGGTTTTTATTTGACTCCATGGCACATGTACCTTGGAATATCTGGAGAGTGGGTTTCTCAGGATCGATACAATGTTGCAAATTTAATGACAAGGCCATAAATCCAAAGATGTTAAAAAAGCAAAGGCCAATCATTTATTGTTATAAAAGCGGCTACAGGAACAAGGGGCTGAGCTAGTCCCAGCCCCTCACGGCAAGTCAGAGTAACCAAAAACGTGCACACAGCCACCTCTCAGAACAGTTCATTCATGAAAGCGAAGCGCCCACTGAGGGTGGTCAGTCCCCTTTTATTGTCTCAGTCCCCTCAGGGATTGGTCTGTTTTGGATCCTTTCCATGATTGGTGCGTTCCTCGGGCTCTCATTGGTTCTTAGCAGGGTGCTTTCTACACCAATCATTCCTTCCCGCCATGTTGTGATTGGTTGGTCCTGTTCTCCAATGAGAGCGCTGGGTGGTGCTCTCAGTCTCTGGGTTATCTGGGGAGGGTAGAAGATTCCCCGTTCCCCTGGTATTGTCCCTTTAACTGCACTGGGGCATGCAGCCGCACAAAACTTCCACAAACATTTGTAACTAAACACTGCAACACTGTCTAAGAACCACTCCAACAACATTACAACTGTAAATATTTGTAACCACTCAGAACTAGTTGGAAAATAAACACAGTTACAAACAGAAATCGAAACACACGGCTAGCATACAGACACAACTATTAAAAAGTTTCAACTTCGTTTTTGTATCTATAACAGGATCATATTTCACACCTTCACCCTTGTGTCAAGGAAGCTCTGCAGACAGGCTCCAAAGCCCTCCTTGGAGTGGCATCATTGCACCTGTACAGAGAAAAGCCTCAGAGCAGCGTGCAGCCATGTACTCTGGGAGCTGGGCTTCCCCTCTGTGGCTTTATCAGGGTCCCTGTCAAATATTACGTTTTATGCTGCTGATTGCTGAGGTTTTTTTTTTTTTTACCTGGGTGAGATCAGCCCATGTCTGATACTGTTCAAGATTACAACGACGGACTCTGAGGTCAGAAGGCTGAAATTACTCCAATCTTTGTTACCCAGGAATTTCTTCCCTTTATACTGTTTTACAAAGAACCACCCAAGGGGTGGAAGAAGAACAACCTTCTTCAACTACATTGGTCAAGTCAGAGGGACATCAAGAAGCAGTCCCTCCTAGGGAAAGGAATGTAAACATAGGTTATGGTTAAGAAAACGTGTCTCTTGTTGTCAGAACAGTGTCTGGGAAAAAGTTTCAGAGAACCCAAACATCACAGCATGAACCAGGGCTACACACGTCCCCTGAAGGGTTGAGGACAGGGCAGGTCTCACTTCTAAAAGATCTGCAATCTCAGTGCAAGCATGGAAAGCAAAGCCAGCTGTTGCACAGCTCAGAGCTGAGTGCCTGAGAATAGCAATGGAAAATTATTTATAAAAACATCAGAAACACGGATTAATGCTCTCACCTTGGTTTAAAATCTAATGAATGCATGCCAAGACAAAGTGGAAATTCTCCAGAAACCCATTCTGTGATGTCTTCACCCTCAAGTCTTTCACACTCATTATCTCCAAGGTCCAGACTGGGCTCTGTGTCAGGCAGGGACAAGCAAAAACTACAATATCTTCCTCTGCTGTGTGCTGGAAATCTCTGTGGCCTGTGCAATGTGTTGTTTGCTCTTTCCCTTCCTCTCACGCTCCCAGCCCCTTCAGCAGTGCTCTGGAGCCCTGTCCCATCCTCAATAAAGGGAAAACATGATAAGGAGGAGACAGATGGGATCCCCTTCACGAGCTCTAATCTCTTCCACTTTCATTGGTGACAGGTGCTGGAATGGATTCTGTGCTAAAGGGAACTCCTGAACTACTGGGATAAAAATTAAATGCCTGGCACAGGGAAATTACCATATGGTTAAAGTGCCAGACTTTGGCTCAGGAGCTCCTCTGAAGGGTTTTGTTTGATTTGTGGCACGACACTTAATCTTCTGTATTTTACCTATGAAGTGTGGATAATATTGCCTTCTTTTCTTAGTCCAAAGGGGGGTGATGATTCACACAGGCTAGAAAGAAAAAGACATACAAAATTATTGCTTGAATTTTAAAAGGCTCATATTAATGCTCTGTGCAGAGGATCTGGAGCACATATTAAATGAATTATTACTGTTTTCACTTCCTGTGAGCCTTTGTTTCTTCTCAGCCCTTGAACATTCCAAGTTTCTGATACAAGGTTTACTCTGAGCAAACACTCTTTCTCTCAGAGCTGCTTTTATTTAAGATTGAATCAGAAAAAAAGGGGAATAAATGAATAAAGAACTAACACAAGAGCAACAGGAGAGAAAAGGCAGGAACCATTCTCTTTATCTCAGCCATTTTGAGTAAATTTTTAGCCCTGTGCTGAAGCAGAGAGCATGGGACAGCATTATTTAAAGGGATACTAATGGAACAGAGATTCAGTAGCTCATTTCTTAGCAGAAATAGTTTGCTGTCTTACTCCTTTCACCAGTTCCCCCAGAAACCCCTTATTTCTTAAAATATCTCCATCCATTTAATCCAGATATTTTTGTCCAGTTTCCTTTGACGTGAAAACTGATCTCTTGCATCTCACTGTTTTAGGATGTTTGGACTGAATAGTTTTGTATATTCTCAGATATTGAAAGCACTTTTCTTTCTCTTTTGATAACCTTCCACTATCATTTTCTTTCAATGGCTTTCTTGAAAAAACTTCCACTCTGATGCTGAGATGGCTTGCTAAATGTCACCAAATTATTTGTGAATTTCTAGTGATTATTATTGGGCATAAAAGGGTGATAAGGGGCAGGAAATGCTGATAATACACAACACAGCTACGTAAGGCTCATAGAACAGAAAATTTGGAATCCAGTCAAAAGTAGCTTGAAGATAATACTCTTATTGCATGAAGTACAAAGTTAGAAAGAGGGGTTAGTGCTCTTGTAATCCAGCTTACCTGTGAAATTTAGGGGTATTATAAACCCTGAGCAGCTGGTGACAGCTGCGGCATTTAGGTGGCCTTGGTACATTCAGAATAAACTTTTCTGAAAAACCATGAAGGTTTTTTGTTTGTTTGTTTGGGTTTTGTTGTTGTTGTTGTTTTGTGTTTGTTTGTTTATTTATTTGTTTGTTTTGGTGTTTTGTTTTGTTTTGGTTTTTTCGTTTTGTTTTCATTTTGTTTTGTCTTTTTGCTTGTTTGTTTGTTTGTTTGTTTGTGTTTGGTTTTGGTTTTGTTTTTGTTTTGGTTTTGTTTTGTTTTGTTTTGTTTTGTTTTGTTTTTTCTATGTGTGTATGTGTGTGTCCCTTCCTTTCTGATCCTGGACAGAAATATGCAGATATCCTCTCTTCTCAGAACACCTTGTGACTCACCCTATAACCTCACTCAAGCCTGATGCTTTCTGATGGCAGTGCCTCCAGCTTTGTAATTAATTTTTGTTTTCCATTCTCTGAATCACGGCACTTTTTCACTTGGTTAAGAATGTTCATCAGGCTCATAAAGAGCAGGCAGGAACTGCAGAAATGTGAATTATCAGCTGAAGGGGACTCAGTGCTCAGATCACACAACCCTGTCCCACCTTCCTGTCTTTGTGGGCTGGAGGGAGGAACAAAAAGAAATTGTTCCTGTCTTGGGTTGTGGAACCTAGATTGTGTATTCTATTTTCATCTGCTGAAAAGCAGTTGAGGAATTGTTTCTTCTTTATCTCTTGTTTTCTCTGAAAGGAGGGGGGTGGGTGCCTTTTGACAATGAGCCAACTGTTGAAACCGGGTAGGGCATTGTTCCTTATCTCTTTTACTGCCCGGGGAATATTTTCTGCTAATGCACCATTAAGACACCCCTACCCTCCCCAGGGGAGTACATCCACATTCCATCATCCCAGTGTGAGATGCTCCACCCAGTGGGGGGAGCCAACCATTCCTACCTGGATAAAACTGGGACTCAGGAACAGGAAGCTCTCTGGCTTCACCCGATTTCTGGGAAGAAGACTGGACCTCATCTCACCATCACCAGACCCCTTCTCACCAGCTCTGGACCCTTTTGGCTGCTGGATCATCTCCACTTCAACAGAACCACATCTGCCACTCCAGGAGGACTCACTGTGGACTGCTTCCAACAGCCTGACCAACAGGGTGTCAGGTTGTAGCTCTGGCTCTGTCAGGGTTTTCCAGAATTGCTTGTTTATTTGTTTGCTTGTTGGGTTGGGTGATTTTGTTCTCTACTACATTTGTACTGTTAATATTCCTAGTAAAGAACTGTTGTTCCTATTCCCAAATCTTTGCCTGAAAGCCCTTAATTGCAAAATTATAATTTGGCGGGGGGTGAGGGGTTTACATTTTCTATTCTAGGGGAGGCTTCAGATTTCCCTGGCAGATACCTGTCTTTCCAAACCAAGACAGTTCCCTCAGCTCACCTTTGTTGCAATGCATTTCCACACCCAAGCAAAAGATTCTATTTAAGGAAAACAAAGTTTTGGTTTACCTTTGAACATGTGAGGAAGTTAAACCAGAGTTTTCCATGGCCTTCTAATTGTAATTGGCCCAGAGCCAGCACAAGGGCACTGGTTGGGCTTTGGAAATGTTTCTCAACATCTGTAGCTGCTTCTATTGGCAGCAAGTCAAGTTGTCCCTCCTAAATCATTAAGTATTTATAGAGGTGAACAAAGGAGCTCAAGTGCTTTTCGTAGGGTGTCTTAATAAGGTGTCAGAGGCTTCTCTTTCGCTTTACAAAACACCCCTGAAGAGCAGTCTCACTATGATTTTAAGCCATTTCTCTGCCAGGGCTGGCCCCTCACAGGTGAGGGACCTCCGTGGGGTTTATCACACCTGACCCCACACAAGGCTCTGTCACACCTTGTCAGATTATCCTCAGCTCCTGCAGTGCAGACTCACCTTGGTCAGCTGCTGAGCCTCAGCTCCACATTCCAGAGCAGATTCCCACCCTGCCAGCCCGGCCAAGGAGCTGCTGGAGCCACCTGAAAACTGCTGAGTTCTCCTGCTGAAGCTGCAGAGTTCTGGGAGCTCCGAGGGACTCTGCTCCCCTCCCAGCCTGCTCACCAGGGTGTGCTGGTCACACTCAGCAGCCCTGGCACTCTGGGGAGCTGCTCCTTGGCACAGCTGTGCTGGGAAGTCTGTCTGGTAGGCAGACAAAAGCTGGAATTGTTATTCTTCATGGGGAACTTCAGAGGCAGGCACAGCTGACCTGGCACTCAGAGTGGCCATTTGAATTCAGTCTAATGAATATTATGCATGGAGGCATTTTGAATGTGAACTAAGAGCTGAATGCATTTTATGTCCTTGCAAGGCCTAAATGTTGCATTTGTTGTTAAAACCTGTTTGTTTGATATGGCATTGTTAGTCTAAAAGAAGGAAGCAGCTACTTAATGATGGCTTTTCACTCAGTGAAAAATGTCATCGTTGTCAGGTTAATGATAATTAGGAACAGATAAAATAATACAAATAAATTCTACATAGCTACTAATTTCAACTGCTGGTTTAACCTTGCTACAACACGGCATCACTGCCTCTGATACGTCTCCCTTCCTCTTCATTTTCATTTGATGTTGCAATATTCTGATTCCCTGTGCCAGCTGTGTCATCAATCAGAGGTGGCAGTGTGGACTGCATCCGTGTGAAGGACTGTGTCCATGGTGGGATTCCACTAAAAATGACAGAAAGTACTGCAAAATGTGGTAATTTCTGTGCAAGAGAAAAAAAAAGGACAATTCTTACTCAGCAAAATTCTTTTATGCTCTAAGCACTTACTCCTGTCCAAAAAGCAAATGAAACAATTTTCCATAGAAGGATTTACCTTTCCCACGTTTCACTAACAGAGGATGGCACAGGGTTTGGGAGGCAAATAGGTCAGTTTAATCCAGCCAGTGTCTCAGGATTTCTGTGTGCCGGATTTTCTGTGTTTTACTGGTGCTTTCTTTAGGGCAGAGCTGTATCCTAAAGAAAAGGATCATGTTGGACAGGCTGGCGAGTTTGTCATTCAGGAAGCACAAACCTTGTCCCCTGTGCAATTAGGGAACAAGCTCACCAGTGACCGACTAACCCTGCCAGTTATGCTTCACTGAGGAATAACTTGTCAAATGTCACTTTTCTTTTAGCCTGGAAACCAGAACTCCTCCAAGCTCTTTAAGATGAGAGTAGTTGCAGCAAGGAGATTTGTTCCTCTCAATGAGAAAACCTGCTGAAAGTCACAAGTTGCTGGGTCCTTGAAGGCCCTTAGGGCTCAAACCAGTCTCAGATAGGGATATTCCTGTCTGCTTGTGTAAGCTGCTGGTTGTTTGGCTGAGGAATAGTGACAGCAAGCTGGGGGGGATTTCTAACTGCAGTTCATTTCTTTCTAAAGGAATGGAATGCTTTCTCTTTCCTTGAAGAGTGGCAGGAGCAAAATAAGAGACAGCATTCCCTCCTGACACTTTTCTGGGAGGACAGAGGGCTGTGCTGCTCTAGGAGGTGCAGAGCTGCTCTCTGGGATGCTTCTATCTCTGCCCACATCTTTGGAATTTTGTAGGAATTGCACCTGTTAGCTCCAGGCTTCTCCCTGGCTGCTCTCCTTCAGGGGGTAGCACCAGACATTCTCTTCTGTGATTGAACTATGCAGAGAAATTCCACCTAAGTGCTTAGTATTGATTTATTTAAATGAGATCAGTTAACGTATTTGCTTGCAACTCCCATCGAGGAGGACCATTAACATCTCATTCCTGACAATAAATCTACAAAATTCTGGGAATACCAAGCAGTAGATGGGAAATGCCTCTGCTTACAAGTCAGCCACTGGTAGCTGTTCCTAAATTCCAGGAGCCTAAAGAAGAATGTGCTCCTGCAGAGAAATCTTGCTACAGCCATTAGAGAAGCATTTTGTGAAATATATATGTGATCAAATCATTGTGCCTGGCTGGAACAGCATCTTTTGTTCCTGAAAGCATGGGCCACACTGAAATCCTGCCTGAAATAGGTGTTGGTTCTGGAGTTTGCACTGAGGTGAAGACTCTCAGCAGAAGATTTGAGAGAGGGGATTGACAGAAACCTGTTAAGGGTGTGAGCTTGATGTTCAAGGGAATTACAAATACAAGCAGATGAAACTGTAATGAGCACTCATTGCAGGCCAGCACCATTTTTAAGCAATTCTCCACCAAAAAATGTGGGATGAAAAAAAATTAAAAGTATTTCGCCAACCCGGGGGCTACTGCTAAACTTTTCAGGCCAGAAGTTTGTAGGACAAATTCCTGAAGTAGCAGTGTTTATTGCATTTGCTGGCAAGCTTGGAACATTCCTTAATAGGATGGTCAGGAATCAGTCAAACAGAGAAACTATAGCCTGGGAAGAAAAAAAAAAAAAAAAAAGAAAAAAAAAGTACCCCTTTGTTCTCTTTTATTGGTTTGAATTTTCTCCAAGTGAGCAAGTCAAGCAGAACAGGAAGTCTTGAAAGCATTTGTTCTCTTGTTCGCCTGAACTTGGCTGCTCTGCAGTGCTGAAGTCCCAAATCAGCAGCTGAAGAGGTGAGATTTAAAAACTGGATACAGCTGGAATTGAATCAGCATTTCAAATACTGGATTTCAGTGTTTTCTGTGTTATAAAATAATAGAAGTTGCTTGTACCTAGGTTAAAATAGATAGCATCTTGATGATGTTCCCTCGCTCCTAAGATTTGGATTTCTGTTGTATTTTCCCTTCTTCAAGGATATGGTGCTTTTCAGTTCCCCAGTGCTCTCTAGTACATTTAGAGTTTTACAAAAGCTGCTGGTTTAGTTCTAACACTCTTCAGCTGCCTGGAATAAAAAGAAAATTTTGGATCTTTTTTAAAGAGAGATGTTCCTTCGTGCTTCTGGAGGCAGAGCATGTGGAGGCCTCCAGATATGAATTGTTTTTCTGCCTTTCCTGGGGAAGCAGAGAAGTGCTTGAGTAGTTTTTCTTCTCCTGGAGTCCATTTCAGCTCTCTCAGGGTGGGCCCTAGTGCAGATTGGTGCTCCACTTCATCCCTCTCCAGTCTGGGGTGAGCAGCAGCTCAAAGGGAAACTTCCCCCACTGCTTGATGTGACTTGCTTTCACAGAATGTAATCCTAAACTTCAGAGTTGTTCTCATCAAAATTACCTAGATGACCCTGATTTCTGTGAGAAGACAGAGCGAGGCTGACAGTTTGCTCATCATGCAACAGAAAATTGGTAAAAAAAAGTAGAGTGGGTTGTCTTGGATTAGCTGGCCAAAACGTGTGCTTTGGGCAGCCTTTAGTGCAGTGATCAGTCATTTTGTGTTTGGGTCATGCTGGAAGTGAAATAAAACTGGTTTCTATGAGGAACAGGCCTACGGGAGATCACTCAAAAAGGGTGTTCTAATTGTTGCTGCTCTTCTCTCTTTTTATGAGGTTTCAGAACATTTTGTGGTTTTTTTCTGACAATTCACTGGTGTGTTGGGGACCAAAGCTTTGTGTACAAAGAAGAGTAACTGGATAAGAGCCAAAAAGAAAAAAAAAAAAACAAGTGCATGTTGTTAAATTCATAGCCTACTTGAAATGAATAATTCTCTATTCTGCTGATTAACCTCTTCTGCAATCTAGTTTGCATTCAGGAAACGAATTCCCTTACTAGTGAGAGGGCACTGTGTTATGCAGTCTAATAACATTAAAATACAAGATGTGCCTCTTGGTGGCAGCAAAAAAAAAACAAAACAAACCCACATCCCGCAAACCCAAAGGAACAACTGACCTGTCATAATAAACACAGCAAGTGCATGGCTTGGTTTAAAGTTCTTTTCTGGCAACTGACAGGTCATTTCCTCCTGTCATCCCTTCCTGTCGCATCCTCACTAGGAAAAGTCATGCCCAGATATCTGAAAATCTGTTTAGTATTCTCTCCAAGCATGTTTTAATTTCCAAGGGCCTGTGGTAGGAATGTGATATCAAAACAGGATGTTTTGCAAAACTAAGTAAGCAAAATACTACATCGTAAATATTGCTGGCAAAATGTAACTTGGGTTGGGGGGGCAAAAAATATCCCTTATATAATTGATGGAAAGAGAAAAATAAAGAATTCTAGTTTGCCTCTAGCACTATACAACTGGAGTGTAATTCATAATTAAGGTTCTGAATGTTCCTTTTATGCCCACTATGTGACTTTTACTTGTACTGCACTATTTTCATATGAACTGCATTCATATTTCTCTTTTTACTGCTATTTGTCTCCTAAGTACACAATATTTTGTATTTACAGGGAAATGCCTGTCTGGGGTCCTCTGAAGTCTTTGTCTTTTCCTGTTAAAGAGAAAATAGGCATTGAAGGTGACAGAAATGGAATCAGTTAATTAAAATTGTTACCTACAGAGTTACTCCACGGCAAAGGAAGACTTAAGCTGGATCATTTTCTGTCCCTCTCATCCTCAGTGGTTCTGGCTTTGAAGTCTTTTCATCTTTCTCTGGAGCTGAGTGAAGCCATTGGAGGGGAAAAGGGAATTGCAGCTCCTGCAGTTCCAATCCAACAGTTCAGCATCTCCCACTGTAACTTCCTCATTCAGTGTCCACTGGTGGCTAAACAATATTGGTCACTTTTTTTTTTTGTAAATTTATAGTCATATGAATTGAGAGTCATATCTTTTTGAATAGATGTCTCCTTCCATAGCCTTCTTTGAGAAACCACATTATTTTTAGGTTCTCTCTTCTGCTGCTCAGTTGTGAGAGATGGGGAGCACAAGAGCAAAGCTTGTTACCATTTCCGTGGTGGGGCATGTGCCACAAAATCCCCAGGAGAGAGTTTATTTCAGGAATAATGTAGTTACATAGCAAAAATAAACTTGTTTTATATACAGACATATTTGCTTGGACCATCTTGTAGGAGGCATTCAGATCCAGAAGAAGAGTTTGTTGAGGAAAAAAAAAGGTTTTGTAAAGGTTTTGTGACTTCTTAGTTTTAGAATTAGTTGTGGGGTTTTTTCTTCCACATGTGCTTAGGAAAAATCAGGAACTGTATCCTCATGCTCAAGGAAAACACAGGGATACAGACCCTGCAAAGAGCACTCCTTGCAGGCCAGCACCATTTTTAATTAATTCTCCACCAAAGGATGTGGAATAAAACAGGTATCTGCCAGGGAAAGCTGGAGTTTCCTTTAGAATGAAGAATGTAAACCCCTCACCCCCGCCAATTACAATTTTGCAATTAAGGGCTTTCAGGCAAAGATTTGGGAATAGGAATAACAGTTCTTTACTAGGAATATTAACAGTACAAATGTAGTAGAAAACAAAACCACCTCACCAAACAAGCGAACAAACAAACAACAATTTTGGAAAGCCCTGACAGAGTCAGAGCTACAACCTGACACCCTGTTGGTCAGGGTGTTGGGAGCAGCCCACAGTGAGTCCTCCTGGAGTGGCAGATGTGGTTCTGTTGGAGCAGAGATGATCCTGAGAGAAAAGGGTCCAGGGATGGTGAGAAGGGTCCAGGGATGGTGAGAAGGGTCCACTCTTCCTCCAGGAATCCAGTGGAACCAGATCCCTTCTGTTCCTGAGTCTCAGTTTTATCCAGGTAGGAATGGTTGGCTCCCCCCACTGGGTGGAGCATCTCCCACTGGGATGATGGAATGTGGATGTTCTATTTTGGGGAGGGTATAGTTTGGGGATGTGTGCTTTTAGGGGTGTCTTAATGGTTTATTAGCAGAAAATATTCCCCTGGAGGGAGGAGGGGTGGTGACAGAGATAACAAACACTGCCCCACCTGGTTTGAACAGCTGGCCCATTATCAAAAGGCACCTGCCCCCCTCCCCCAGAGTTACAAGAGATAAAGAAGAACAATTCCCCAACTGCTTTCAGCAGATGAAATAGAATACACATTTTTGGTTCCATAACCCAAGACAAAAGTAAACTGAAGTTATTTCGTTGCTGCTTCCAGCTTCTCTCTCCCGGAGCTGTAGCAGGAATGGCCACATGGAGACATCCTCTGATTCCTCCTTGTCCCTCTTCTGAGAATTGATGTCTGGGAAGGGTAAGAGCAGCCTGGAACAAAACCTCATCCTTCAGAATGAGCTATCTTGAAGGAGTTTTGTTTATTTTCTCTTCTGTTGTGGTGCATAAATGGGAAGGGGTTGGCAGCACTTATCACAGTAGAAAGAGCAACACTGGAAAAATTACAAGAGGACTTGACAAACATGTAAAGTGGTTTTTAATTTCAGACACCCTGGAGCATAATGCATTTGAAAATTTTTAATTGGGAGCTTGAAGTTTGATAGATTTAATTGCAAAAGATAGTTGAAATCCTCAGCCCAAGGAGTACAAACAAGGAGATATATAAATATATAGTTTTGAAGCTTTCTTTTAATGTTAGAGAGCCACCATGTGCATAATATGAGCCTTGTTTGTACCCTTCATGGTATGACCTCTCCTTCCACGAGCAGCAGAGTTAATCCTTAATTGTCAAAGATTTTTTTTTTGTTATCTTTGAGCCTGTAAAAGGCAGTGGGGGAGTTTTAAGACTCAGGCCAGCCATGGAACTGCAGGAGGCACGCAGGGCTTTTTGCCAGGCTGAGAGCAGGACAGGTAAGTGCCATGCATTGTCAGCTGTCAGGCTAAAATTGCTCTGCTGTGCCCTCAACAGGGTTACAGCACATTTCCTCAGAGAAAAAAAAAAAATTATTGAGTTTATATAATCTGTTGTTTTGAGGGGTTTTTTGGGGGGATGGGTGCTGCAGCTTTGTTTCTCCTTTGTTAGTACTTATTTCAGTACTCTTTTCCAAATTTACTCAAAAATTTCCAGCAGACAAATTGCACATGTATGCCATCATCTCACTGAAATGCTGGGTTTGGGTTTTCTTTATCTGTCTGGTTTTATCCCACTGCCTCAGGATGTTCAAACACCATCCAGCTACACACCTATCTACTCAATCAACTTTAGAGAATTCATCAGGTCCATCTGTGGGTCAGCAAACTTGTGTATTCCTTTGGTAAATGATGTATACTTTATTATTATTATTATTATTGTTATTATTATTAGTATTAGTATTAGTATTAGTATTAGTATTAGTATTATTATTAACAGGCATTGGCAGTGCCTGTGCTGGTTGAATCTCAGTGCTGGTGATAACTCTACCTATGAGCACAGCACACAGCAAAGTTTCTCCCTCACCCTGCTCCCAGAAGGGATATCCCTGTTTGGGAGAACATTTTTAATTACCCTTTATAATGTTGCAGAACTTCCTTTGGGCTTTGTAGAGGCAGTTCCAGATGGATGAGGAATATTATCTGAAAGGCAGGAAAACTGAGGGGAATCCTGGTGGTGTGGATCAGAGAGAGATGTTCCTTACAGGGTTAGGGGCTGTAGCACTGCCTGTGTTGGAGCTTCCAGATGTTTCCAGGGGTTGATCCAAGTTAAGAGCTGCTCAAATAAAGCTGCTGGAATTGTTTGTTTGTCTGTTTGTTCTGCTGACCCTTTAGTTTTCTGTTTTGCATACTTGTTTGGTTTGGAACTTGGGTTTTGTTTGTGTTTCTCAGAGTTCTGTTACCAAATGGCTCTTCTGTTCCAAATGTAGTCAGGGAGGTACTTGGGAAGACAATTTCAGCAACAAGGAGGAAGTCAGTGATGCATCGTACTGAGGACAAACCTTCCTCTCATTTTCCCAAGTAAAAGAAGCTGTATTACAGCAAAATTCAAAAGTATTGCTTGGTCTTTAGAGGAATTTAGGACTGAAACCAGAGGAATTTATATTCCAGCATCTTCTCAATGGGATGCTGAACTCTGTAATTTTATAGATGCAGCATTCTCTAATGTGTGTGCACTGGGGTGGGTGGAAGTTTCCTCAAATGGTTTGAAAATAACAATCCCATAATATTAGCATCTTATTTGCCTATCTGTTGTGCTTTCCAGAAGATCAAAGCCTTATAATTTGTTGGGGATATCTAAAGATTGCACAAATAACTTAATGAAGTGATTTTGCTCCTGCATTGAGTACAAACATGGTTAGTATTGAAAGATATCACTGAAATACAGAATTCCCTGGGTGACAAGACCCAGTGCAGCTATTTTGTGTAACATTCCTTTCAAACTGCAATTAGTGAAAGTACTTGTCTAACAAATAGCTTGCATAGGGATGATCCAAATAATTATTTATTTTATTTTAAGAAATTAAATTGTTTTAGTCTACACACTCATTAGCTTATGAGGAGTGGGGTGTAGGTTTTTGTGGTTTTATAGTTCTCTTTAAAATTCAAGACTTTGGTGTGGGAATAGATTAAAAGAATCAAGTAGAAAGGGGGTAAGGTAAAGTAACTAATTAATATTTTGTCTTCAAGTGTTTTGATGTGAAACTACTGAAAATATTCACTATGGCATTATATTGTCTTTCTTCCATGACTTGGCAGTTTTGATTGAAACAAGAGCTTTGAACTTTTTTCACTGATTTGTTAATTCTTTTTTGTTATCATACTGTACTTAGTCTGCAAGTTAATTTTCTCTTAGTTGAATAACCCCTGAGTGCAAAGAATCCCTGAAAAAGAGTAGGATAGCTCATAAGGGAAGGAAGGAGAACCTGCCCTTCAGTCAACTGAAGGCTGAAAAATGCAGCAGAATTCTCTAAAATTTTACTTTAATTGTTTGAGCATTTGGTCCATTCTTTTTCCTTTCATTCTGATAATTAATTTTCTATAGTTTCACTGTAAGTAATCAACTTCATGCATTAAAGCTTCTGTTAAAAAGAAGTAGGTTGAGGATTTAGGTCAGATTATACACACACACATATATATACACCTATATTTTATTTTATATTATTTTATTTCACATTTTACATATGTTACGCCCCTGAGGAGCTGAGAGCTCAGGTTTCAGCAATGCTGTCCCAAGACAAAAGGACTTTGAAAGTTAGCATTTTGTGGGGCAGGCATCTTCTGGAGCTCTGGGTTCTTGCACTGAGGAGAAAAGATCTCAAGATCCAATAAAGTTGTTTTCTTGTAGAGTTCTCTTGGGTTTTTGGTTTATTTGGGGTTTTTTTTTGTGTTTTGTTTTGTTTTGTTTTGTTTTGTTTGTTTTGGTTTGGTTTTTGGGGTTTTTGTTTGTTTGTTTTGGGTTTTGTTTGTTTTTGGTTTTGGTTTTTTGTGTTTGTTTGTTTGTTTGTTTTTGGTTTTGGTTGGTTGGTTTTTTTGGGTTTTTTTTGTTGTTTCCATTTTGCCTTTAAAAAATTCCTGTGTTAATTGTAACAGCTGCTCCTCTCATCTTACTTTAGTGCCCTCTCACCCAGATGCAGAAAATTTCATCATCTTAGTGACAATTTAGGGCCACTTTTTGAAGCTGTCTGGATAAAAATTCCTCTGGTAAGAGTTCCACATTCACACCTCACCAATACCCATCAAACTCTGGCCATTGGGCAACTGTAATGTCCTTCTGACCAGTGGGTTACTTTCATTACCACACCTGGCCATCCCACAATATTTGGGTATTTTGGCAGGGGTGTTCCAGTAGGAAGGATGTTTTCTTGCTCCCTTGTCCATCTCAAAGCAAAGTGGCAGCCACTCAAGCAGAAAACTGATTTTTCTGATTTCCTGCTTTCTTACCTTTGATAAACTGGCACTGGTGGTGTTTTGGGGCCCTGAAAAGTGGTGTGTTCCTGACCTTTTCCACAGATCATTCCTGTAGGAATGGCACGAGCTTAAGACTCAACATCCCAAGGTGTATTTGAAAATTTCAGAAAAGCTTACCTTGGATTTTTTTTTGTTCTGTTTGTCATTACTGGGATTAATCGTATCCACTCACACTATTTATATCTTCATGTTCCTTCAAGTAGTCAAGATCAAAGCCATTTCTAGTCATTAAAAAGCCAACATGTGTGTGTCTCCCAAGCATGCAGAAAGGAATGCAAATTTTGGAGAAAACAAATCCTGAAAGAGCAGTTCTGCAAAACTGTGCTTCCCTTCATATTCCAGTTTGATTGATTGTCACTTAATATTTTATTAAGTAGCAAAGTCTAATCCCCCTTGTGAGACCTCTTAGTCCCCTCTCCCCCTGCTCCTCCTTCAGAATATATAACATTTAAATCCATCCCTCTCTGGTGTAGGAATCTATTTTTAACCTGTTTTCAGTACTAATCTCACTTAACCTGGTTTTAGCACACAGTGGGCAGGAACAATGTAGTTTAACAATTATGAGTTTTGGTGGTTTTTTTTTTTACAGCCAGAATGGGAAGGCAGAAATTGATTCCTGTACTTCAGTAAACTATTACTGGTGACAATATACATATAAAGTAAAAAGAAAGGTGAGGTGTTTAAATGCAGGTTTCACTTTACTTGCCAAAAGTGGCACAAAACTCCAAGTGCAAGACTCAAAGGAGTTCACCTGGGTGTATATTAACTGCCTCCTTCACCTCTGGGCAAAATGTGTTATTGGGGTATTATTCTTATTATCCCCATGGTCATTGTGAATATCCTATAAATGGCTTTTTCGTTGGTCCTGTTGGCTGAATGGCAGGAGGGGATCAGATATCTGGGCAGTTTGGGCTTTGAGTCTAAAATCAGTTTGCCTTTTGCAGAATTTGCTGCATAGAAGTCAAATTCCTGGCGACTGGCTGCATTGCCAGAAAGACTTAAAAATTAAGATAGCTTTCAGAGAAATGTATCAAATGATTCTTCATTTTGAGAGTGAATCAAATGGTTTATAACTGCAGAGATGTATTTTGTGTGAGAAAATCAACCATTTTCTTTGAAGACTAGAACTAAAGTGGGAGTTTACCATGTGAAGTGCCTGTGCTGATGCAGTTGTGCTTCTTGACCCAACAATTAATTCTTTCTGAAGATTGTCCCTTTTGGTGCCAACAGGAGCAAACAGAAGAGCCAAAAACTCACCAAAAGCTTAAATTTAATAATTTAAGGGGAGAATGCTGCAGCTGGTGGAGGCTTTCAGATAACCACTCATTTGCATCCCAGGAAGGTGTCAGTGCTGTGCAGTTTCTGGCATTGCTTGAGCAGAACAAAGGAAGCTGCAAAGTGGCAGTGTGGCTAGCTGTTCTTTGAAGTGTTTAATGTCTTTTAATTAAAAATATCATGAAGGTAGCTGTCAAGTTGTGAAGTAGCTGCACAAAAGCACTGAAATGCATATAGCAAAGAGAAAAAAAAAAAAAAAAAAAAAAAAAAAGAGGTGTTATTTCAGAGCTTCAGATTTAATCAGTACATTTTCCTCTAAAAATATGCATTTGGACATAAAAGAAAATGTTGATCTGGCTCTTATGATTGTGCATATACTGACTTTCCCTGCTTTATCCTGGGTTCTGCTTTACTAGGAGGAATTTTGTAGCATGAACGTTGAATCTCAAATCAGGAGGAAGCTGGCTGAGATAGTTGGCCTGGATGGGGCAGTTTTTAGAGGTTTCCATCCAAAGAACATAAACAGGGGCATGTCCCACCCAGCAGGAGCTCCAAGGGGTTTGCTTGACCCCTGCCAGCAGCCAAGGATGGCACAGCCACCCTCTCACCCCCTGTTCCCAGGATGGTGGAGAGAATACAAGAGGAACAACAAGAAAACTCCTGTGATGCGGCAAAGTTTAATAAAGAGGAATTTAAAAAAAAAATGGAAACACAGGTGACTGCCACTCCCCCCAGGGACAGCAATGCCCAGCCTGTCCTTGAGCAAGGGTGACTCTGGAAAGGCCCTTGGTGACTGCTGGGCATGACATGCCCTGTCAGGGATTGTCCCTCTGGCCTGCCTGGGCACCCTCCTGCCTCTTGTGCATCTGTCCAAAAAAATACACAGGTCATGTACAGAATTACCAAACAGCACAGGAAGGAAAAAGGTACCTACAGGTAGAAGATAGATTTATTCCACAAGCTCCAGGAAATATTCTGGATTTTTATACCCACATTTATGTATTCATTTATTTATTCATTCATTCATTCATTCATTTATTTATTTATACCATTTTTGGGGGGAAAAGAGGGGAAAAAAAAACCAAACCCAAAACCAACAAACCAACCAAACAAACAAGCAAAAAACCAAAAAAAAAAAAACCCAAAAAAACCCAAAACCAAACCAGTTCTTTATCTGAGAAATAATGAGTCAATATCTTGGATTTTTTGCAATCAGTATTTGCCTAAATAAGGACTCCACATTAAAAGAAAAAAATCCCTTTAAAATCAAGGCAATGATTGAAATAAGTTATTTAAGGAAATGTTCTCCCAGCACTGCTTGGTGCCTCGGCTCTGTCTGAGACTCCATAACTCCAGAGAAGAAGTGGATTTGGAATTCCACTATTTCATAGCCCCACTCTCAGTTACAGGTGCCACTCAGAGTGTGGGCACTGCAGAAAGTCACAAACAGGAGCTGTTCCCAGTTTAAAACTCGCCAGCAGACGTCAGTGCAGAGAGCTGCAGTCAAGTGCGGCTGATTCCACGTAACGGGGGTTTGCTGTTTTAAAAAGAATTGGATGGTTTGGATTGTACACTGCACTGGAGACAAACCCTGAGCTTTTTGATATTGTTTGCTAAGTTTTCAAAGGCACGTTTTCTATCAGACAACAAACACTCCCTGTGATGCCGACCCTATTCTCGCTCACCGCAATATTTGCACTCTCTGATATTTTCTCTCCTTCAAAGGAAGCCAACTCCATCAAAATCCAAGCCCTCTCTTCAGTTTCTGTTTTCATTTGCTCTTTACAAATGAACAATGAATCTGAAGATTTCTTTTCTTCTCAGTCTTTGAACTATGAGGCAATTGAATTTGCCATGGTAGGAGCAGGTAGCAGAATATGTGAATAATGTTATTTTTCCTCAAGAGTTGGTTGAAATGGGCACCCTGGACGCTGTGAGAAATGAGAATTTAAGAAGAAACCACTACAGCAAAAAGTATGTTAATTTAGCTTTAATAACTCTCGCATTTGGTGGAATTAGGAGAAAATAAAATGCCTAGGAATATCTAATTAAACGAGGAAAATGTGTATATTGACTGAGTAGCAGAAAAATTACACCCATATCCTTGCCACTTTATGTTGGTTTTTCAGTCTCTGAATTAAAGCTGTTGTAGAGCTTTAGGTTTCTAATAGATTTTTTTTTTATTATTTCTGCAGAGAGATGCAGTTTTTGAACCAAAGTGTGGGGATGGTTCATGTCTGTTAATGCAGAATAATTAAGTGAAATGAGATGACAGAGGTATTTCACATACATACGAATTAAAGCAACCTTCTCACTTGCTGTTTTTTAAATAAAGTTTATAGCAATTTCTTGTGGCTACTCTGTGCTAAAAAATTCACATATTATAGTGAAGAGATTGTTGGTGTAATCAAGAATAGTTTTACCTAACTTAACTGGAAAATGTATTTATTTTTGCACTTTTTTTTTTTTTTTCCCTGTAGCCTTTTTGGGAATATTAAAAGCTTGTGGCTGTTTTTTGATTTTTTTTGATTTTTTTTTAACTGAGACTTTTTTGGCTTCTGTTTTGCCTGAAAAAAATTTCCTCAAAACTGCCTGTGCTAATTCAAAATACTATTTACTCCATTCTCATTCTCTCCATACTCAATACACAGTATTACTGCCTGCAGTGGTACTTCATTAGCTGGCCACAAATTTTTAGTTCTAAATGTAAAAATCTTCACACCACACAGTGAATTCTGAGTATGGAGGATTCCAAGTGTCTCTAATAAACATTTCTCTGTGTTTCAGAGGTGAGGAGTTACTTTTTCAAACACGTTTTGACTTTCACCAAGCTCGGAAGCTCCGGGAGGCACAGAGCCTCCCTTTTGCCTCTTTCCATTTTTCATTTCCAGCTGCAATATTAGTTTGTTTAATTTGACAAGTTCTGATGACCCAAAACGCGACGCTGAAAGGCTGAATGATGACTTTTTGTCCCTTTTTGGAAGAGAAATGTGCCAGAGACAAGCTGTCCTCCGTGGCAATCTTATTAGGGAGATTGAGAAATGAATGGAGCCATTAGTAAGCACGGTTAGAATGGAGATGTGAGGAATTATGGCTCTGCCCACGGGGGCGAAAAGCAATGACTCCACTTAGATTTGCAGAATTATGGTTGCCAGGAACGTGGCAGAGGAGTGGAGAAGTTACCATCCTCATCCTTCATCCCATAATTGGCTGAGCCACTGTCAAGGTTCACGAGGCTCCTGATGTTGTCATCATTAGTCCCGGACTTCCCAGACAAAGAGAAGGTTTCTGCTGCGACACATAATCAAAAAGATATTACTTTTTAAAGATAAATAGCTCGTTCTGGTCTCTGATCTGGATCTAATAAACTAAGATCAAAGGAAAGGCAGTTTTTTCGCTGTGTTGTGAAATGCTGCTTTGGAGCAGAAGTCAAAGCTCATTGCGTTTCCTCAGCGCTGCAATTCTGCAAAGTGGGCCTCAGCAAAGACTATCAGTTGTTCTTATTTCATTATTATGCTTTAGAATTGTTGATTTCTGATAAGAGAGCTATTCAGTCTCTGTCCAAAAAATTCAGCACAATTTGTTTTCGCAGTGCTGTGGCTTCCGGATAAAGTCCTTATGCATTTATATATATAAAAATAATATTCATTAATGGTAAATATTCATTATAATTGAATGAAATAGACAAATAAATAGATAAAAAGGCTTGAAGAGACGTTAAATGCCAGTATAGTTTTGATTTTTCTGCAGCCTGATAGGATCACACAGTGGTAAATTCTTGCAGGCAAATTCCTGCAAACAAAATTTTTGCAGGCAAAAAAATCCTTTCTGATTTTCCTCATGCATCTGCCACATTTTCACTGTAAGAGACTGTAGTGTAATTTGTTAACTACACCTACAGTAGGTGTAGTTAACAAATTAATACTTTGCCAGATGTTTTGGCTGGGGCTGAATCATTTGTGCTATCCAGCTTTATGCTTTGGTTTAGCTTCCACTATTGCATTGAAATCGTTTTCTGGGATCTCTGCTTGAGCTATAAATGAAAATGGGGTCATGCACCTGATGTTTTTGGTGTTGTTCTGGGTTGCTGCTGCATTATTTGCAAGTTTCTGGACTATAAAATAGATTTAGGGCACGAGGAAGGGAAACAGTGATTGCAAAAGTCCATGAGTTTGAGTACAATTTGAGCCTGGCTTGTTTTTGTTCAGAAAGAATCAATTATCTCTGTTAATGCTGCATCACTTGTTTATCTTTCGTAACACTTTTTACCTTATGTAAAAAACCCCCTTCTTTTAGCCTCTGTTTAACCGTGGTTTATTTGATGCTGATTCCTTTTTTCCCTTCTGCTCTGATTGTCTGTTTCTGCTGTCACTTACCAGGCCTGTTAATACAGCTCAGCATCATAATTAATAGGTAAAATGATAAGGCTTATTTTTATTCTTAGCCCACAGGGCCTGAAATACAGAACATTTGAAGAATGGTAACGAATTTTCCATTTTTCAAATATGATTTTGTTGATTACTTGAAGAAAACATTAGTGAGACCAACAATAAATTTAAAGTTCATTGAGCGTTCTGTCCTCTCTTCCCATTACTTTATTTTTTCTGTCTCACTTAACTCTTGTTGTAAGCTAATTAGAATTTATTTTGTACAATGTAGGGATGTTTATACGTCAGAAAAAATTAAATATTTAATATATTTCAGAAAAAAAAATTTAAATTTTGAATTCCTGTTTTAATTTATGTTGTTTCATAGAGTTTCATTTCTGCTTCCTATTCAGTTTTGGATTTAATCAGAGTGTCCAAGGACATCTTCTCATGGACAGAGTAAAACATTTGGAATGGTTCATTGCCACAATAAGGAAGGGGAAGACAACTTGGGGCTAACTCAGGTGGGTGAGAATACTCCAGCTTGTTTTGAGATGTTGGATAGATTTTAGTAGCAAAATTCATGGGATTCGTACAACTGCTGTTGAATATGTTGGTTTAGAAGGGCAGGATAGCAATTAAACTTAGATGATTGTTGATTATAATAGAGAGTTAAGTTGTTATAGCAACTGGAGCTCTCATCTTACCACTGTGCACAGAAAAGCACATACTAAAGAAAATAAAGGGGGAAAAGACTGATCTTTTCATTTCTCCCAATAGTCTGCAATCATAATTAACACAATAGATATTCAGGATTTCTCCTTTTGCAGTTTCTAGTACTTAAACTTTACTATGCAAATACAATTAATTCTGCAATCAACACACTTAAATCACTGAAAAAAAAATATTATTTTTTTAGTTAACATTGGATTTCAGTGATTTATCATCTTAACCATTTAAATGACAGATATGTAATTCAGTCCTTTTATAATTTATTAGGGATTTTTTTATTTTATTTTTCTTTCCTTTTCAAGTGTTAAGGACTTAAAAAGGACTTTATCATACTGTTGCTAAAACTGTACCTTCTGCTGATTGTAAACCATAGCAGTGCAATTAGTCCACAGCAGTTAATGGAAAAATTGAGGCAGTAATTTCTGTGTGCTCAATAGATAGGATTAAATCAAAAAGTATTAAGAATGCAAGTCCAAAAATTCTATTCCTGTTTATGCCAGCTGATTCTTTGGACTGCTGTGCTGATGCTTTTCATCAATTTATGAGTGTTTAGGGAAGGGTTTCAGGGAATATCTCAATCAGCTGGCAACACTTGGAATGTTCTGTGTGTGACACAACTGACAGTGGGGAAATCTTGGATTTATTTCCTGTTCTGCCCCTGGCCTGGGACATCAAGTTAAAGAGGAGGGAGAGCCAAGATTTGCTATCCATGGAAATCTTGCAGGATGCAAGAAACACGGTGTGTGTGTCCTGGTGGGGTTATTTGGTGGTTTTTTTGCCTGCAGGAGGCAGAACTCTGCTCCTAGGTTGTCCCTGATTTATTGCAAATTCCTTTGACCTATCCAGGATTAAAAGAATACAGTTCCTTGTGGAATGGGCAACAAGTTTTTACAAACATTTTCATAGCGACATTTCTGAAGGACTCCTTTCTCTGAATGAGTGACACCAGAGAGCAGCAGCATTTTTCTTCTGAGTTGGTCATCAGAAATGGGAATACTGGTTTCTATTAGGCACAGGAAATTATGTTTGCTCTTCTGCCTCCATTTGGTTAAAAGCACAGGCACTTTTGTACTTCATTTTACATCAACTACAAAAAAAAAAAAGAAAAAAAAGTGTTGTTTTTAAACTGAGAGGTCAAGAGAAGTTAGTTTTATGTGAATGAAATCAAGAGCACTCAAAGTTTCTATTTTGTCAGTAACTTGCAATTATTTGTTTTGAATATCTTTACCGTTTCTAAAGAGAACAATTTTAGTCTAGATAGAGCTGTTGAGGATTGAAATGTCAACTAATAGTTTTAATTACTTGCTCGTGATCCTTCAAAGGTAGTTTGAAAGAAAATGAACACATGCTCTCCATTAAAACAGATGAGATTTAAATGTCTCCAAATAATGCCTAATTTCAAGTTGCAGAAATTTAGAGTTTATGTGAAGAAGGTGAAGGGCCTGTTTTGTGGAATCAGCTCTGAGAAAGGTAGGCTGGGATATTTAGAACACCTGGCAGCAGAAAAGTAGTTAAGTCTGACCATTTGAAGCCCTTATCATTGGAGTTTGATACTTAGCTATAAAAATTTGCTCCAGGCTAAAAATTAGATTCAGCAATTCCCAACATATGATCTCTAAATTACTTTTAGATGTACACAAAAAGTAAGTTTGCTTACACGTCCATTACATCTACATCAGTAGCTCTCTTTTAGCTCAATATTTTATGTGTTACAAACTAAGTGCTCTGAAAGTAAATAGAGAAGGTTTCTGGTCACTGGGTTAGAGGCTATTTTTCTATCTCCTCAATGTTTGTTTAAGGTCTTTTATGGAGCCTTTAAATTGCATCCATGCAAAGTTAAAGTGTTTTATTTCCTCAGATTTAACTCTACGGTTTTCATTTTTAAAAACTCATTTTCTTGAAGTATGATATCCTCATTCAGGGCCATCTGCTTCTTTTTCCTGCTCTTTTGAAGAGAACTTTTCAGCTTTTTGGACAGCCTGCCTTCAACTGACCAGAGGGGGAAATAACAGAATTGTCCTGGCCTGAGTGGATCCCGAGCCAAATCCCTCTGCAGTGCAGGTGCAGCTTTGTTCAGCTCCATGGACATCATCTGTTTGCAGCCATAACAGAATTTTGGAAAGATTCTCTCCCAAACACAATATTGTTTGAGCTCAGAGGTGGGAACGAGGTGTAGTTCATGGAAAAGTTTAGGGCTGTGCAAGTCTGTAGGAAAATCATCTCTGCCTTTCACGGAGTTTCCATATTTTGCAGTAGAGGTGATGGGATGGAAGGGAAATTGTAGAAATTCCCTGGGCAGCAAAGTTCCCCACTGGCTGCTGGAGGAGTGCAGAGCTGGGAAATGTAGAACCTTGTCAAGGCTGCCAGTTTGGTTGTTAATGAGCCAGGGCTGGTCTCTTTGGCTTCTGAGCCAGCAAGAGTCCCACAGTCCAGGAGCAGGGATCCCTCTGGCTCTGACTGCTGCCTCATTTCTGCTTTTTCTCAGAGCTGTGTGTTTTATGTATTATTTAAATTTAGTACACTGAGAGGTGGAGGTTCAGACTAAATGAGATCCACTTTTGTCTTTGAAGTGCAGGTTAGCCAGGACATGTTTTGTTGGCCATCAACTGTGATCTCTGAAAACAACACAAATCCTGAACTAATTATGCATCAAGCACCTTTATGGCACCTTTTTCTTTCTTTTCCTTCAGCACCAATAATTCTGAAAATTATTTTTCAGGTATTTGTCATATTAAGATCCCGATTCTGGAGAGGATTAAGTGCATAAGTAGTTCATATATTTAGTTCTCAAATCAGGTGCTCAAATCTCAAATCAGGTGCTTGGAACACGTGTAAAGATGACCATGACTTCTTTACCAGGCTGAGAGCTCCACTCTCACTCAGCCTACTTGTAATAAGTTACAGTTTCTCTGTCCTTGAGTCTTTCAAAAGAATTTGTAATTGAAATCATGAAATCTTTGGGTTTTTTTTCTGGTAACATGATCTGCAAAAGCCAGTCCATGGGTGTATACCATTGGTAAGATATCCATGAACATTAAAAGGAGGATTTAGTTGGATTCCAGAGTGCAAATTAAAGGAACTAAGATAATTAAAACAGCAACCCCTTAAGATTTTTTCTGATATTTATTACTTTATCTATCGTATGTTAAAGATCCCTCTTGGTTGTGATGTCAGACACGAACTTCCCATTAACCACAATTAATCTAACAGCCCACTGTACCCGCAATAATTTATTAACAGGTAATGAAGTAGTCACTGGCAGAGTCCAGCACAGAAGCTGCAGAACCCGAGTTCATAATTGCATCTTGACTGCTTAATTGTGCACCCCTCAGCAGGCCAGGAATCCTTCTGGTCAGGAAGCATCTGGTTAAGAAGTTCTTACCTTTAAAAAGTACTTAAGCATGTTTGTAACTGCTGACTGAGTGGAGAGGTAAATGCTCTTTTGTATCTGGCTCCCTCTGACCTTGCTATTCTGTCATAGAAACATAATTAAAAAAAGCCTGCAGTGAAAGGGGAATGGTTCAGGTAACACCAAAGAGGAATCTAAAGCCTTGCTTCACTGGATTGGTCCTGCTCTCCAATCTCACTGCACTGAGTGGATGAGTAACACTCTCATTCTACCAGAAGTTACCAATTCATAGTGGTATTTCTAATAAGGGTTTAGGAATAAAAAAGAACATTAAAATTTAAAAAATCCAGTATTAGAGCGCTGCAGTTTTATTCAGTCATGCTTGGCTTATTTTACACACCGAGAAAATGATTGCAAGGGAGATATCAGGACAGTTTTCTTTATCCCCTTTAATTATTGCTTGATTAATATTTGATGCAGGGTTTGAAGAAAGAGATTTTTTTTTTCTTAATGCAGTAAAAACTAATTTGGGATAATATAGGTGTTTTATCTCTTACCAATCAATAAAATACAATCCTCCTAGTTAGTGGGCTATTCTCCCCTCTATTGCACCAGCAACTGTCTTTATATCTAACATCTACATTGACCAGAGCAGAAATGACTGCCTGAACCCTGCAATTTATAATCCACTCTGCCCAACTCCCCATCAATTATTTTTTTGCTGCAAACTGTAGTGCCACTGATAGGTATTTTATCTTGGTGCTGCATTCCCACTGCCTGCAGGACTGGTGCTTTGAAGAGCCTTAAAAGCCTCGCTATTTAACGGCACTACCCCGTGCATCTGCTCTAAAAATTTGTTCCAAGTTGCTCACATTCTGTTTTCAACAATGCACTTTCATACACAGGGAGTAAACACGTTTTGTTTAGTACCAATTTATTTCGAAGAGAGCCGTCCTTAAGTTCTGGGTGAGGCTGTGTCAATATGTGCAATTCGGGGGAAAAGAAAAAAGAAACAAACAAACTTGTGAGCAATGTGAAGAATATTTTTTTTTCCTTTAAATTGCTGTGGTAGAAATTTCTGTAATTAAAATGCAAACTAAAGGCCATGTGCTTTAAAGAGGACACTGTGGCTATTTTTTCATATTAGTGACTTTGTCACAGAATTAATTATTTTGGAAATCCTTACTTGGTGAGAGCTTCCCACCGAGGAAATGGAAGTACACCAGTGGATGATCCTGACCCATATTTTGAACATTTGATCACCCCATTTTCACAGGAAAAGCTCCCCTAACAGGTTGAAATAAATTATGTCTATGTGGGGACCTATAAATATGTTAAAGTCAATGTAAAAAATATTTTTCAGGGGAGAAAAAAAAATCTATGTGAGAATATATAAAAATATATAAAAATCTATGTGAGAATCTATTACAAATGATTGTAAGGCATTGTTTAAATCTCAGAGATTACTTCATAAAGTTTTTTGAGGCACTTGTCTGTATTTTTATCTTTAGATATGTTAAATTATCTGTATTTGTCTAGAGTCATGAATGTTTTGGATGTTTCTGAATGGGAAGCAGAATTTTCAGGGATTGTGCTGATCTGTATCCTCTTTCTTAGATTTGTTCAGGTTAATCCAGAATGCTCCTTCCAGTCCTGGATGTCCATCCACTGGGCTGGATGAGGGAAATGGAACAGCCTTTGGCTGGTTCCATGTTTCTCTTGTTTTACAGAGAACTAGGAAACCAAAGAACATTGCAAGCTCTCTCTTCCCACCAATATATTGTCCTTGGCCACAACTAATTTACTAATTTAATCATCTAATTTAATGTTGTATACAAACAGGGCAAACAAAAACCAAACTTTTACATTAATGTCTTTGTGCCTCTCCTTGGTTTTTCTGATGGAAACTACAGATTTTGAGTTGTGGTTTGGTGTTTTTTCAGGTTTTTTATGTGTGTGTTTTGGTTTGGGGTGGTTTTTTGCCTTTTTTTTTTGTTTTTTTGGGGTTTTTTTTGTTTTGTTTTGTTTTTTGTTGTTGTTGGTTTTGGATTTTTTTGTTTTGTTTGTTGCTTTGGTTTGGTTCACGGTTTTTTTGGTTTGGTTTGGTTTTTGGTTTTTGTGTGGGGGGGTGTTTGTATTCGTTTTGTTTCTTGGTTTGGTTTTCTTTTTTTTTTTTTTTTTTTTTTTTTGACAAGCCTAATACCTTTAATTCAGGAAAAGTTCTTTGTGTTTTTTGTATCTGTGTCCATGCTGCACTTCTGAGTGTGGCTTTCTTAACACTTGTATACCTTAGAAATTTTCCTTAAAATGAAATGTTGAACATGGACAGCAGGTCAGCAAATGAGCTTTAGAGGTTTGTGTCTACTTTGGAAGGTTCAATATTTGCTTGTTAAGTGTTGGTGAGAGTGATGCCTTAAGTTTGAGCTTTCCTGTTTTTCAGGTTCTGTGCTGCCCAGGGATGCAGCTCTGAGCTCACATTCAGGGTCACTCAGCTCTGCACAGAGCAGGGACACAAAACAAATCCTGTTCCTGCTGCACACCAAGGACAACTTTCAGCCCAAAAGCACAAACTAGGGTGGCTGGAGAGAGGAACAAGAAGGATGGGACCTCACAACCCAAACCTGTAATTGGACAATTAAACCCCAACATGCAAATGGACCAAAACCGCAAAGTGTGAGACCTCATGACCATTTGTCCATTTTGTGACCATTTTGGGTCCATTTGTGACCATTTTGTGACCATTCTAAGTCCACCTTGGGTGTGGCCCTGGCCAGGCCTTGTCCTGCCCAAGGTGTATCCTAGAGGACTTTCAATAAATATCTGCTTTATTCTCTAGCTCTGTCCAGTCTCTCTTCCAGCTCAGCCTTCCCAAGGCATCAGAATGCAGTGTCTGTGTGACCTCTCAGAGTGGGTGCACTGTGCACTGTGAGGATGTGCAGAGTCAGGTGCTCCTGCAGAAATCCCACCTTCTTTTTTTGGGAAGTGAAACCTTTAGCAGCCTTTGCATCTAAAGACCTTTTTCCTTCCCTTTCTTTCCCGTATGCTTGCCGAGCTGCTAGCATCTGTCCTGTGATCCTACCTGCTTGCTGGTGTTTCAGACAGGGAGCTGACTTCAGCCCGGGCTGCAGACTAAATCTGGCATTTGGCAGGAACCTCAGGCTTTGTTCCACACCCAGCCCTGCTGCAGCCTCCAGAAATCCTGTGGGTGCTGACCAGTGTGGCTGAGTGGTGTCAGGAAGGTCACTTTTCTACCCAGGGACATGTCAGCTGCTCCAATCACTTGGACCAATCTGTTTTCTGGCTCATGTGAGTTTGGTAATGGCATAAAATAAAAGGAAAGGGATCTTTAGGAGAAATAAGGCATCCTCCTGGTAATGTAGGTCAGTTCTTTGTAGATGCAGTGTGAGCTCAAGCTTCAGTATCAGATGGAGCTTCTTTTATCCCCAAACAGCACATGATAAAACCGTGGCATCCCACCTTTTTTTTTCTTTTTATGGCACTGAGAACATTTGCAGGGCTGCAAACCTGTGTTGGGGCCATTTAATCTATTTTATCTTTGAGAAGTCATCATCTCATCAGATGTGTGCTGCAGTGCTTTGCTGGCTTTGACCTGGTTTTCTTTACTTTCTTTATTTTTGCTTTTTTGGATTTTTTGGTGGTTTTTTTGTGTTTGTTTGTTTGTTTGTTGGTTTGTTGGTTTAGTTTGGTTTGGTTTGGTTTCCTTTTCATTGACTAAGTTTTCTTGATCTGGGATCAGCACAAAGTTTGATGGATTTTAAACATGAATTAGAAGTTAGGTCAGAAAAATGTGTAGTGGGAGAGGGATAAGGACAGGAACTGTAAGATAAAAGATGCAAAGATGGAAAAGGCTGCTCAAACAAAGTGCAGTTTGGAAGGCAGAACATGGATCAATGGGTGAAGGAGAAATGTTATTTACTTACCTATTAATTATAATAAATTAAAAATGTGGCAGTGTTATAGCAAAGAAATAATCTTTATTAAAAAAATCTTGATGTGAAAAGGTGCTGAAACAAGCCACTCCCAAGTCCTTCAGAGGACAGCAGATTATTGTTGGCCTAAATATCCCAGAGCTTGTACCACTTCCAGCAAACTGTCAGCTCTTGTGGCTTTGCTAATTACCAGCCAAAGAGGCACAGGGAGTGCCTGAGTGAACACACAACAAATATCAATTTGTACTGAGGATCAAGTTCTCCTTTGGTTTGTTTGTTTCTCTCCAGGTTTGTTTCTGTCTGGAGGTGCCTGTGCACCCCTCTCTCCTCTTCCCTTTCCTGGTGAGCACAGCAGCAGCTGAGGCACAAAAACACCAGCTCTGGATTTAGTTATTTATTTTTAATGCAAATTTATCAGTGCTGTATCACTTCCTGTGAACCAGATGAGTGAGTTTCACTTCTGCTCATTTTTTGGAAGGGTGAACCTTGAGTTAAAGGTGTGGGCAAATAATTTCCAGCTCCTTGAAATGTTCATGGAAAAATTAAGGCACAATAGTGATTATTAGGGACCACAAGCATATCAATTCTAAATTAATACCCCAACATAATTACTTTGTCCTGCTCCTTTCTTTGTGAGCCATTGGTAGGTGGTAAGTAATCTCTTTTTAAGCTATTTTCCCCTCAATATGTCAGAGGAATTATTTGAAATAATTATGAAAGAGACATGGAATATAAATGTCAGAATAGATGTAGATGGGAAAATATTACTACAGAGGGGTTTTGTAATATGTTGGAAATGTCATTTATGGTTCTGTTTTAATGAATGGGTAATTAGTTGGCTGAACATCAGCTCACTTCTTAATGGTATCTTAGTAGATTAACTACTTGTCTCATTCATATTATCCTACAGAATTTTTCTGCCTTTTTATAGTGAATATTCTTTTTGCAGGGTGCCAATATGAAAAAGGAGGGGCTCTTCCAGTGTAGTGAATTTGGGCTTTTGTCCTCTGTTGAATGAATGGGGGTCTTTTTAAAAAAATGCTTAAAATATATATGATGGTGCTGTTCCTATACTTCCAACCCATGTTGGTTTGGGTACCAGTTCTTACACCTGCATTTTCTGCCTTTTTTTAAATTATTATTACTTTTTAACATTTACTTTTTATTTTATTGGCTTTTTATTTTCCCTTTATTTTCATGGCTTTACTATTTTAAACGTTGATTCCAAAGTCTCTACATTTTGAATCCTCTAAAGCTTTAAAAATCTCAAATACAGATGCTGAATGTTCAGTCTCCCTAAAAGTAACAAATTAAAAACAGTTCAATCTTTGCTTCTCCTTATGTATGAAATATTCTACATGTTCCTGTAGAATATTTGTTTATTTCCATAAAAGTTATTAACATGTAAAATCTCATTTTTGCCTTTCTTAATGTGCATTACATATTTATTATATATATACAATTTATACCTATTTTTGTGTTTTCCAAAACTTTTTTTTTTCTAGTTAGATGTTAGTTTGCTTAGACATTAAAAAAAATGTATAAAACCTGTTTAACATTCAGCTCTGCTGTTTGCCCTAAAGCTATAATTTTCATGTAATCTGCTTGTGAAAAACCCCCTTGTCTGAGGTGCTGCATTTCTTGGTTGTTCTACTTTGATGTCTCTGTGTTACTGGGGTGTCCTGGAAGGTTCCTAAAACACAGGTAAGAGGAATTTTTGCTATACAGCAATGAATAAAGACAATTTACCCTGGTTCTGAACCAAGAGTTAACCAACACCTGAAGTCCATCTTGCCGGATCAGAATCTGCATGTTCAGAGAGAGGGAAGAACAAATACCTTAGGTTTTTTTCCTCAGTTGATGATAATTTTCCCCATCACAATTTCAGAGAACCCAGGAAAAAAAAAAAAAAAAAAGTTGTCAATATGAATATATGAATAAACATAGGTCTGTTACTTTTACTGGAAAAATATTCTTTTAAATTTCCCAATCAGATAATCCCATCAGTTATATTATGCATTTCAGTAGCTTCATGTGTTTAGAAAAAGCAAAAGTTTCAGCTAAAATAATTTGGATTAATAATTTGTTTTCATTTTATTTTATTTTATTTACTGTCTAGCAAAGTGTTATTTGCAGAGATTTTTGCTATCTCAGCTGAACCATTATATTCAGCTGTAATTAGAATAAACTGTCAGCATGAATTACTGTAGGTTTGGGTTTGGAGATTTGTTTGGAGACAGCCATTTCTTACCAAAGCACAGACAGGAATTTGCTGTCTCACTTTGTACATTTGCAAAACACACTTAGTGTAAAATTAATTAGGTCATTAGAAACTTGTTATCTTGTCTCAAAGGAGCTGGTTTTAAAAGTAAGCATGTTTTCTGTAGAAGGTGACATCTTTACATTCAAACCCAGTTGTGATTCATTCTTCAGGATTTGTTCTTGTTTTTCTTCATCAAAACAGAGAGGCATAAAAGCAGTTAGAAGTAACTCAATATTGAGGTAATACTGAAAAAAAAAAAGTAATCCTTTAAAGGCCAGATGTATTGTTTGATGGCATTAGTGTCCAATCCTGGAAAAATAGCTTTTCCTTCATTTTAAGAGTTGTTCACAAACACAGTGGAATTTAAGTTAGTTCTCAGTGTTCAGAAATCAGGCTAATAAGGAAGTTAGGTCTGTGCACTACACAAGGAAGAGATCCTTTAAAAATTACACCGAGCACTCCTGGTTACAGCTGAGTTGCAGGTCCAGCCTAAAGCTTTGGTTGTCTCCACAGCTGTGTCTCCACTCTGAAGAGAGCCAGCCATGGCAAGTGTCATGGGTGATTAATGGGTGATTTCCAACACCTTTGAGCATTATCCTTAGCACATGATCTGTAGTGAAATTGTGCAGAAGACAAAGCAAATCTGAGAAGTTCAGTGGTCTGTCCTTAACTGTATTTTGTCTCCTGTGCTCTGGCCCAGACATTTGTTCTGCCCTTTCTGTACAGCTGAACTGCCTAGAGACAAATTAGTCAGATGGTGCCTTACACGAAGATTGACATTTTTATAGTGCCTGGAAGACAGAGTTTTAAAATTCTACCATTTGAAAAATGGTCCTGGTATCTGGGGAGAACAATCCCTGGTCCTGTGGCAGAGGAAGGCCGTGGTGTGCTCCTGAGGAAGGAGCAGATCACCTGCACAAAAGGAGATAGGCTGAGGTCCTCTCAGCTGCTGAAGAGATTTGGGCTCCTTGGTTCCATCTATTCTGATAAAAGAAATGTTCTCAGATGGGGATATGCATTAAAGCCTAGACCAGAACCTGACCCAGTCTTTGGGTGAATGCTCAGTTTAATTCACAAACAGCTGCCTCAAAATGCAGCTCCTGCTTTTCTTTCTGAGTAATTTCAATGGGCTGCTGTTCATTTCTCTTCAGTAGCTGCTTTTGAGCTTAGCTTACTCCTCCCACCTCCCAGTCATGATCTGGCTTAAAAAAAAAAATCGTAATTAATCCAACCTTGAATATCTTCAAGCTGCTGCTGGCTAGTAATGATGAGGCAGAAATTACTCCTGTCTTCTGGGTAAACTTGATGTTGGGTGAATCTTCCAGCTCTGCCATTCCCAATCCTTGCTTTCAGGCCCAGACAAGGGTGTATCTTCTGTTCCCACGAGCTTGTTGTTGAATTCACAGCTTTTGGTGGCTCTTTTGCTGACTGATTCCTCCAAGCACATCCCTTCACTCTCTCTCAGTGGTTTCTTCAGTGCCTCCCTCATTCTGTCTCATTCCAAAGCAGATTATCTGTGAAGAAATTGTCCATAATGAACAAGTTTTCTGTACAGCCTTTTGCTTTTCATGCTCTGCAAAGCTTTTCTCTCCACCCCTCAAAGCAGGGAAATCAGTGTGGACCCTTCTTCTGCACAGGCTTGCTGTAGGCAATTTAACCAATTTCACTTCTCAACCAGAATTTTCCTTCAGTGCATTTCTCTGTGCTTTCTTTAAAGCCTCCTGCCTAGTTTTCCCTCTCTTTTGGAGACTTCCTGCTGAGAGTCTGAATGCTGCTGATCATGCAGGCAGGATTCAATTCAGAAAAACACAGCAAGCATAATTTATCCTTCAGCTTCCAGCCCCTGTGTTGTGTCAGGGTTTTGTTTCTGCTTTCAGTGAATGCATGAGCCTGCCCCAAATATTGTTTGGGCTGCTTCAAAATGTGAGAAATTCTCTTTCCACCCTTTATATGCTGAACTTTTAGTACAGAATCTTAATACACAAACCCAGCAGCACTGGGTGAAGAACAATTTTACAGTCAGACTACAATATGTTAAGAGACTGTAAAGGAGGAAAACTTCCATACCTCATGTACTGACCTCTGTTCTGAGCCAATAAAATAGAAGAAGAAGCAAAAAAACCCCATTAAGTTTTAGTAAGAACTGTCCTGAAGGGCCTGCTTCAAGCACCAGTCCAATGAATGTTACTTTTCTTATTGTGAATTACATGGAATTGCAAGCACAAAGCATCTTCCTTTTTAAGTAAGCAAACTGGAAGTTTGTTTTTTGTTAGAGCAACCCAGTGAAAGTTGGATTAAACACATCTTAGTCCTGAGATATTAATGAAATATCTCTCATTAGAGGCCTGTATTTCAATTTTCTTGGCTTGAGATTGCATTGTGTGTTCAAATATTGAAATACTAAACTCTGGTACAAGTCCTTCATATTGAGAAAGGGCATCATATTGATATAATCAACATTTGGGCTCCTTCTGAGCTTTCTCAGGGTAAGAAGCAGCAGACTGACAGTGACTTTACCATTTTGCAGTGTAGGTTTACTTGACCATAATATTCATCTGATATGTTACAGGCTAAAATATCATTTCTGCAGAATAGTCAGAATACAGTTAATTAGCAAAGTGCTGACCAGGCACAAACCCAGATCTCTCTCAAATGTGGAGAGGACAGAAGGCTGATCCTGCAAGTTTGCTGTGTCTTTAATTGTCTGCTTGTGGCAAGCTTGCCCAGTAGATGCATGCACACGGTGCAGTTTATCAGAAGGAATTCTAAATACCTCCTTAAAAATTCTGGGCTAAATTTGACTCCAGTTGCACAGACAACTTCTGTACATCCAGTATGAGCTGATCTTGTTGGGATTTTTGGCTCTTCTGTACACTTTTTCTTAAGGTAACCTTGGTGAAAGGCCTTAAACAGCTGAACTGATTCAGCTGAGCTCAGGAAGGCAGAAGACCACTGCAATTTTGCTTTGTCCTTTCAAAAAAAAACCCACAGATTTTGCTGACAGGCTTCTGCTCCCAGCTTGCAGTAATTGGTGGCAAACACAAAGCTAATTCCTTATTACACAGTATTTTCAGGGGGTTAATGGGCAAGCTGTTGAATACAAAGCAGTGGCCAATAAGGTGGCTCTTAGGAGAATAAAGATCGGCAATTTACAGTCTCCAGCGCTGCGTTTTTTTCAGTTTGTGTCTCTTATCTCTGTTCTCCTTTGTGTAGATTCCCTTTATGTAAAGTGATGCACACCCAGAGGCTGCCAGGAGTAGGTTGACACAGAACAGTGAAGATTTGCTCAGTGATATCCAAGTTCTTTGTGTCCATTTATATCTGTAGCTGTAGGAACTTAACAGGGCAGAAGCATTTGTAGCAGGGGGAGACCTGAGAAACTTGAGTTATTTACAACACTGGAATGGATATTTTCCTTTTGGAAGAAGAATAATGAGAGAAAGTGCAAACACTTTTATCAAAGTGTTCTAGCTGCAATAAAAGAAATTCTCACCCTTTTTACCACAGAGGAGAGACGAAAATAAAAATGCAGAGTTCATTTGTTGTTTCTTACTCTGATTTCATCCCAGTTGTTTTTTTTTTTTTCTCTTTTATTGACAGCTTCGCTTTCAAATTAGGATAATAGCATCATATTCTTTCTTGAATTGTGTATATTTAATTCTGTTTGTCTTGAGGGCTTTGTGTTAGCATAAAGGAATCCAGCTGAAATGGAATTCTCTCTAACACTGTCAAGGGCGAGCTTTGCAATCTGAAACTCACGTGCTCTGATGATTCCTCTCGCCCCTATTTACATCCTCACTTCTTTCAAAAATCAGCACTAAAAATAATAAGAAAATGCAGCATAGCAAGGCTCTGAAGAGTTTGGATCTTGAGCAGATCTTGAGCTTTTTTGTCTGCAGACAGAATTTTTTTTAAGTGCAAGCTAAACCCTTTTAACTTTATGGGATATCTATGTAAAATGGAGATGGCTGCATGTACAATAGCTGAACCAAACCCTTTAGACTGTGCTCTGCCATCTGTTTATTGTTTTTATTTCTGGTGGTTGCTGCAGCTGTGTGAAAGAAATTGGCTTATTTTTTGAATAGCAGTGCTAACAAATTAAAAACATAACTAACATGCTGGAAGGGCACTGACCTTTCCAAAGGAAGAGGTGGAGCACAATAAAGATTGACTTTGTTACAGTCTATTCCTTGTTTTCACAGCCAGTCCCAAGGGTGGAATTTCAGATAAGCCAGAACTGCAGAGCACCTGACAAGGCATGAGGAAGGTACACCCCATTTCATCAGAAAAAATTATGTATCTGGTACCAAGGTCACGTGCACGAACTGCAGCTTCACTGTTCTCAACAATTTATGTTGATTTAAGTAAAATTTTGTTTATTTCTTGTTGTGTGATAAATATTTCCAGCTACTGGCTGGAAGGCTGAAGTTAGGGTGAATTGCCATTTTAAAGGAATGCTCTGCGCCAGAATGCAGATTCTGGAGAGCTTCCCAACTGACTTCCCTACAGGTTACTGCTGTCAGCTGCCAGACCTCAGGCTACTTTTGACACTTTTATCCTCATGACTTTGTTTTCTTTTTTTTTTTTTTTCCTTTTTTTTTTTCCCCCAGTATAATGTGCAGATTTAAGCCTTTTTTGTTTTTGTTTTAAATTTTAATTTTGTATGAGCATTTCCCCTTAGTGTATTTGCTGAGTGGAAAAGAGATGAAGGTGTTTGAGAGCTCTCTTGAGGCTATTTAATATAACCCTTAAATACTTGGGTTTGAAGTTTGTGATGATTTGGACTTAGATCTGCCAGCTTGACTTAAAATTACTGCTCACAGTATTTTCTGGTGGAAAATACTCTATTGTAGGTCAATAGGAAGTTAACCGTGATGTCCTTTTTCCTGACAACCTGCTGAATAATTTGTCATGTGTCCTGCTATGGATGTGTGATTAGGACTCCTAAAAACAGTTTTGTGTCTCACATTTCAATAGACCATTTTTTTCTGAATCCTATTTCTAGCAAAGTCTGGGAGAAATTATTAAGTAGCTGAGGAATACATGGATTTTGAGTTTCACTGACATCAGTATTTTGTGTTTCCATATGGAAATTCCTTTCCAGAACTCCAGCTGAACCATCGGGATGCCCCTTCTTGTTCCGTGGGCATTTTTAAGGGAGGTGAAAGGCTGGTTTCTGCTTTAACAATTTATTTTGGGTGGCTGGGATGGAGAAGAGATGATGCAGATACAACATGCTTGAAGACACATTGATACTGAAGGAACTGGAAGAGTATTCTTGGTGGCTCATTGCTGATGCTCTTGGCTCTGTGGGTCTGTGGGACAGAGACCTCTGGGGAATTGGGGATCTTGGGTGGATCCACCTCCAAAGAAACGAGGGCACCCTGAAAAGTGCCATGCCTGTTGAGCAAGGGAATATCTGGAGTTTTTTCCTGCTGAATCAGTTAATAGAACTTGTCAAGATGCCAATTTTGTATGATCAAAGTGGATGAGTCGATTCCCAATATTGGAGCAATAACAACAACAAAAGTCTGAATTTTGTTTACCTTCCCAAAACGATCAGATTGCAAGGCTCGCTTTCAATGCTCTCATGAATATTAATGCACCTGAGATGCCTTAAAAATATTTAGGGCAAGAAAAATTCCACAAGGAGCAGTTTGTTCATTATATCCTGACTCCTTGGCATAATTATGTTGACTGACCCTTTACTAAACAAAAGTCAATGTGCGTAAATTCGGTTAAGTTTGTTGAAAAGTTTATCTGCTTGTACTTTTAATTCCTTTGTTCAAGTTCAAGGCAATTTCAGAGAAATGGCTTCTGAAGCCATGCTGGAGTAGAAAACACTTCATGGCAAATGTATTGGTTTCTATTTCAAAATATCAAAAAAACCCCACCCCTCTCCTTAAAATCTGACACATCTAGAGCGTATCATTGTTTGCTGAATGTTTTGCAGTCTGTGTAAGGAGCCTTACAGGCAGGTGTACAAACCCACCAACAATGCAACCAGAATGATAAGTCAGAAAAAAATCCATGAGAGAACCTTGACCTTGGATTTCATGAGGAATGAAAGCCACAAACCTACCTGAGCCACGTGGGGGTGAATGAGGCAGAGCTACTTCACTTTTTGGTTTGTATTGCAGAGAAGAGGCTTGTAGTAGAAGACCACTTGTAGTCAGGGTTTTTGAAGTCATTTGAGGATAAAAAGTAAAAATTGTGTATCAAAGTTTCCTGGTGGAATGTGAGAAAAGGTGAAATCTGACAGAAAATACAAGGATAAACTCATGAAAGGTGAAAGACTGAAATGAGCCCAGAATAGCATTTTTCTTTATTCAGCCTGGTGTGCTCCTCCAAATAAAATGAGAAGATTGACTCTGAAGTCACAGAAAATGTGACTGATCTGATCTTGTATCCACTGCACAATGACACATAATCCAGAGATCGGGGGGTCCAGGATAACCAAACAAAACACACATTTTGTTCTCCTGGCACAGGAGAACTCTGGGCTTTTAAGTCAATGGTAAATATTGTTTCAAGTGAAAGCACAGTTCAGGCAAAGATGAGGGTCATAAACTTCCAATCTGAGGAATGTTGCTGTTATTGTGTATTATTGTCAAGAAAAGCATGACTTGAACAGAGGCAGGACAGCTTGATTTAACTTCGTATAAGCTTCTTGGTGTATTGCATTAGTTAGTCTTGGATGTTATCTCTAAAAATAGCACTTGAAAGTGCCTATCAATTAGATTTTATGACATGAAAATGTCATTTCTGAAAGAGTCAGATACTGTACGAGATATGACAGTGCCCAGAGACCAAATTGGGAGCAAAATATTTCTGTCTTTCCCTGAGGTGTCAGTTGAACTCTAACTTTGGATATAGGTTATGTAGACTTAATGGCTGGTTGATTTTGTTTGGGTTGGGATTGGTTTGCTTTTTTGATTGATTCCAAGGTCCTTAATATACCATTGAAAAGCTGTCTCCAATTTCAGCAGCTCATTTTAGTACAACAGGTTAAATTCAGGAGTGACAGAGATTGTAAATCAGGCAGGATTAGAGAGGATGGTGCCTTTTTCTTGTTCACGCTATAATTTTTTACCATACTGTGTCTGTCTCAGCTGTTCTCAACTTCCCCTTAACCTGAGGGATTTTTTTTTTTTTTTTAAATTCTTTTCTTAAAGATAGCTAAGTAAAACTAGAAATCTGTTCACCAAAGTTTTGGACTCCAGCACTTTTCATTCTGTATTCCCTGCTTACACATATGTTGGAGGAGGAGAAGAATTCTTTTGGCAAGTGAAGGAAAAAAAAGAACTGAACTTGCAGGAGGCTCTCTCTTTGCAAAGTCTCGTTGCTGAGAGTGAACCTGCAGGTTCATCCCCACTCTCAGAGCCTAATTTTGTGATTTTTCTGGAGTCCAGCAACAGGAAAATGCCTCTGAGGTGCAGCAGTGTAACGTGCTGCTCCGCGCAGGATTTGGGGCCGCATTTTGTGTGATCAGATTGAAAGCTGCAGAAGCTTGAAGAAAAGCTCCCTGGCCAACTTTTGCTCACTGGGGATTTTGGTTTCCAAGCTTTTGTATCTACAGAGAGCTACTTGGGGGTCAGTGGAGAATCTGAAGTTGAGAATTAATTAGGGGAGTTGAAGTAGAGAAGCGCTTGGTGGAGGAAATCATTGAGGACATCGGTGAAGGGCAGAGAAGTCAAATATGAAAAGGAAGGAATCTATTGTAGAAAATATAATAACAAGGCACTGTGAAAGTCCCCCCTGCTTGTGCCTAGCTGTAAAATAATGTGTTGTAATTATGTGTGTCAAGTACATGTGGTTATAGTCACTCACTCCTTGAAAATGCTGGCAGGAATGTTTGTGCAGTGTGATCTGATAATACACACTTAATCATAATTGAATTGGAGAGAAATTATTTTGCTCATTAGTCAATGTTTTCTATAGAAATCAATAGGAAAGTGAAACCCTTTAAAATTTTACTTGCCACAGAGTAAAACAGCTAATAATGTGCTTTGCTATCAAATAATAACCCAAAATCTGGATATCAGGTAGAGTCTTGGCACCAATGAGACCACTGGGAAAAATTCTGTTGTGATGTGGGGAAAATAATTTTACTGGGAGAACGATTTCATTCTTTTAATCAATTTTTACCAGATATATGTTGTCTTTACCACTGCCTTTGCATTGCCCTTTCTTTTTTTTAATCTTGAATTAATACCTCACACTAGAACATGTTGTGAATGTCAGAGGATCAGTGATATGAAAGGAATTAGCATATTCTCATGAGAGATAACAATGTTCTGTTCAGGTCTCAGTCCTGGACATGTCAATGTTGAGTGACAGGAGCTCACATTGCACTGGATAGGCAGATGTTATGAATAATGGCTTGCTTAGTGAGTGTCGACATTTCTGTGTCTCCACTGGGCCTACAGGTTTCAGAAGCAGGTCTCAAATGCTTATCCCTCTTTCTATTGCATCTTGATTAGTTTGATGGAAGCTGAAGGTGTGAGGGAGATTGTCTTGGGTTGTGGAACCAAAAACATCTGTTCTATTTTATCTGTTGAAAGCAGCTGGCAAGATGTTTTTTCTTTATCTCTTGTAACTCTGAGGGGAAGGGGCAGATGCCTTCTGATAATGGGCCAGCTGTTCAAACCAGGTGGGGCAGTGTTTGTTATCTCTGTCACCACCCATCCTCTCTCCAGGGGATCTCTGCTGCTGATGGGCCATGAAGGCTCAGCAAGGACAGGACACATTCCATCATCCCAGTGGGAGATGCTCCACCCAGTGGGAGGAGCCAACCATTCCTACCTGGATAAAACTGAGACTCAGGAACACCAGGGATCTGGTTCCACTGGATTCCTGGAGGAAGACTGGACCCTTCTCACCATCCCTGGACCCTTCTCACCATCACTGGACCCTTTTCTCTCAGGATCATCTCTGCTCCAACAGAACCACATCTGCCACTCCAGGAGGACTCACTGTGGGCTGCTTCCAACCCCCTGACCAACAGGGTGTCAGGTTGTAGCTCTGACTCTGTCAGGGTTTCTAGGATTGTTGTTTGTTTGTTTGCTTGTTTGGTTTTTTCTACTACTACATTTGTATCGTTAATATTCCTAGTAGAGAACTATTATTGCTATTCTCAAACCTTTGCCTGAAAGCCCTTAATTGCAAAATTATAATTTGGAGGGAGTGAGGGGTTTACATTCTTCATTCCAAGGGAAACTCCAGCTTTCCCTGGTGGATACCTGTCTTTCCAAACCAAGACAGATATCATATGGGCTGGACTAAAGAAACTGGAGATCATCAGTAAATGTAGTCTTTCATCAGTTCCTCTCCCCAGTCGTATTTTAGGCTATGAAACCAATATAGATGTGGTTGGATTTGTGAGATGGATTAAAATCCATCTGCACTCACACCTGAGCCCAAGTTGCATGTACTTACTTAACCTCATGTAGACTTGGTAATAAATTGATTTATATGGTGGTAGGTGACGAAAGAGTGAACTGGGAAAGCATTTAACTCTGGTTCTTGGCATGCTGCCACTAGTGAAAAAAAAAAAAAGAGAATTTCAAATGTGGTGCACATATGAGAGTTTATTTCCCTTTGCTGTAGAACAGCTTCATGGTTTTCTCTTTCTTCCTTCTTTTGAAATGAAATAAACCATCACAAGAGACTCTCCAGTGGAGTCTTTGCTGAATCCTACCATCAAGAGAAAACTGATTTCTTCCAAGAGTCCCACTTGCAGAAGTGCCTTGGTAGGAAAGAGATTAAATAATATTTTGAGGAAAAGAAGCTTTTGAATGCTACATTGTTGCTTAGTAGTGGTTGATATGTGCCTATGTCTTAAGAGACACCTGGACTTTAAAAAAAAAAATCAATTTATCTCTGCAGCAAAGAGAAAGTTTTCCTGTTTGCATTATTGTGGTGCAATATTGTTGATCAGAGGGACTCAAGTGTGCCAGAGAAATGTTATTTTCAATATGGAATACTGGTGGGAGGAAAAGGGCAAAGAGGAATTAGAGGCTGGGAGAAAACAGAGCAAGAAGAGAGGTTTTAGCAGAGCCAGGATGACAGGATGGAGGAGATAGAAAGGAAAACTCCAGAGCTGATGAGAGCAAGAATTCCAGTTCTTTGAAGTGAGTTGCAAATATGTATATTTCAATGCCACTGAAAATCCATCTAACCCGAAAGGAACAGACCCATCCTGAAAAGGTATCTAATCAGTTAACCCATCCTATTTTTATGTTTTGTCTGTCGTATGCTTTAATTGGCAAGGGTCACTGTTCCCACACCTGTTCTGATGTGACAATTACATCTACAACAAAACTTTGCTAGGGAGTTTATAAACAAACCCCTTTTTGTGGACTTGGCCTCTTGTTAGGAAAAGGTGAAAGCAGTACCAGCATTTCTGCACTGCTTTACATTAAGCAAAAAATTAGTTAATATTTTGAATATAATAAACAGTGCTGCCTTTTCTTCCTTCCGCCCTCAATATTAAACATTCATTGCATCAGTGATGATAAACTTGAGGAAAAAATAATATTTTTTTTAATGAAACCCTTTTTGCTGTTTAAACAGAGGAGTAGACTTAGCAGCGAATAAAACTTTAAATCTGTTTAAATGTTTTTGCTGTTTTACGACCCAACATTACAAAGCCAGTAGACACAGTAATAAATGCTGTATGTTCCAAGCATTCTACAACCCCTTCTGATTATCCAAGTGTAGCTTTATTCTCCTATTCACTTGTTGTCAAGGAATTCATAGCCGTTAACAACTGATGTCTAAGGATGCCATCAGCCCTGTGACTTGATGGTGTCAATAAAATTTGTACAAGGCATGAGCTCAAATCTCAGAAATGATTGTAGAGCCTCAGTCTAAATAATATGATATTAACTGAGACAGCAAAACAAGAACATTTACTACAGAATCTTGCTAAAGAGTAAGTGGAATGCTGAAGAAAATTTTATTTTCCAGTAGTTAAAGGGCTGGAGATAAGCAGAGATTATGTCTTAGTTCTGAGAGTTGGTGGTGTAGGATTTTTATTGACTGCTTGTTATTAACTGTGGTGGCAGAACTGTTGAGCTGGTGTTTGTCAGGGCCTTGCCAGCTCATGCTGTGTTGTGTTTCTTTGCCTACAGCTGTTTATGGCTCGGTCAAAGCATGAAATATGTAATAAAATAGAGTGAACATACTTTTAGAAGAAAAAAAAAAAAAAAAAGAAAAATTGGAATATGGAGTGTCCTAAGGTTTTCTGGATGAATCTAAACATTTGAATCTACTACAGAAAAATGCTATTCCTATTTCTGCAAATGATTCCTCTTTCTCCCACAAAGATTTTTTTTAAAATATTGAATTACCTTATGTGAGAGCTCATACTGTAGGATTTCAGTGGCCCCTCAATATTTGGTGACCTCAGGAAGCATTTGCTCTTCTTTTCTAAAGAAAATTATTGAAACTCAGAACAAACACTCTCATGCATGTCTGAAAACAAGTCAAAATAAGTCTTAACCTAGATGACTTTTGGTATGGAGCTAGCAAAACTTTCCATTTTAGATTAAAATCTTTAGTTCTTTAGATGAAACAAGTTTATTTCTTTAGGTGAAAGCAGATGGACAAGAAATAGCCAATAGCCATGACAGAAATATTCAGATTTCTTGTATGTAGGAGAATCTTCTTATCAGTTCCTTGATTCCATTTTGCTGCAGGTTTAGAAAAAGAGTATTGTTGAATTATTTCTGTTTATCTCTGCTTCTAGATCAGGAGATAAGAATGATTAATATAAAAGATATTGTTATTTCTGTGGTAGGGAATGAAACCACAATGTCTGACTTTGGGAATATGACCTGAGCTTTGCCTTTGAATTCCCTTGCTATAAACCCAAACCTAGAAAAAGGAAAAATCCAGCCTTTTGAGGTATGATTTCTTAAGCATTTTAACAATAATATAATATTTGTGTTTTGACAAAAATATAAATATCATAAGACTGAAAATGCAAATATTGAATAAATAGAACATCTGGTGCCAATATTGAATTGTATGTACTAAATAATGATGTTCAAAACAGGTTTTCATTCAAGCTTTACTGTAGACAGCTGAAAATAGAAATATTTATTATTTGCCAGCTACCTTCAAAAAGCTTTTCTGTGTATGTGTGGTATGTGTGTTTGTGTATGTCCAGACAGGAGAAGGAAAAATAGAACCTGGATTTTGAGTTCAGGAGGGGTTTATACTTTCTTTCCCTCAATTTTCCCCAATGCTGTAATGACAAAGTGGCATCTCTGCATGCCTGACAGTAATAGGACCAAAAATCAATGGAAATCTCGTGTGTTTGCAAATCTCTCTTGGTGGTGCCACGTAAATATCAGTGTTTGCTGAAATGAGGAGCAGGATTTGACTTGTTACAGTGTTTTAGTGCATGTCCAAAATGTCTGCTGCTAAGGCCTTGCTGAGTTAATATTTTTAAGTACCTTGCTGAAAATTGAGATGTACCTGTTCTATAAAATATTCTGTATTTTAGTCTCCACCCTGCCTGTTGCACTGGGAATTCTGTAGCCTGTTCAAGTGGGTGGCAGATTTTAAAAAGAGAAGAACTTTGCGTTGCTACTGACAAATGGTTTGGAAAATGACAGTGGCATGTTTTGGATGGAATACTTGTGCTAGCCTTTATCAAATTCTCATTAATATTGCAGCTCAAACTTCTGCACCTAATAAGAAACAGTAACTTGGAAAGGACAAAAATCCTCCGTGTAAAATTCAAAGAATGCACATGAAAAGGTCTGTGTTGACAAAAATATGATTTAAAGAAATAAAAATCAATATAACGAGGGTTTTGTTTATTTATTTAACTTTTTTAGTGTAGGCATTTTTAGATTTAAACTGCTTTTATAACTCTGACTTAATCTCCCTTACAGGAGATTTCAAAGGTGTTGCTACAAAACAGTTGTGCCTTCTCTATTTAGCCTCAGTTTTGACAACTTGGGACCTAACCAAGATTCCTTTTGTCTTCAGGGTGTGTACCGGCTCTTTATTGTTGCCAATTGCATATTTGTTTCTAATAAGGTCAATAAGGATTTTGAACTCCAATTCTTTTCCTTTTTGTAATTTTGGGAATTTAATTCTACAGTGTTTAGTAGGAATTCCAATACTCTGTCAGAGCTGAGATACAAAAACTCAAATTCTGAGACAGTGGCCAAATTGCCAGCTCTTTTATGTGAGAAAGGTAGAAATTCTGGTTTCACTGAAGGGAAAAGATATTTTAGCTGTAGGACTAATCAGGCTGTGCACAATGCTTTGCATAATCACAGCAGTTGGTCTGAATTTTGTTCTGTTTGTATTTCCTTAAAAACTTTCATTGATTCCCTTGATGTCAATATATTTAATGAGTTGTAAATCAGTGCCAAATTTAGCTCCTACCTGAAGCCCTAAACCAACAAAAGCAAAGCAATTCTGAATTCACTAAATCTTAATGTTGTTTTAAAGGAGTTTTTAATGGGGTTAATTTCTTTAGGTTTTTCTTTCTCTCGGGGTACTATAACTTGATTAATATAGTTTCCTTTCATTTTGACATTGTAACACGGTCTCATTAGGCCTGCAATGAAATTGAATTGCCGTCATAATATCACATCATAAAGGCATATTAACAAAATCTCTGTAGACTTCTAGAGGAATCATTTTTTCCATCATAACCTTAATGTCATTGAAGAAGGCTTTTCCTGAGTGTGGGAAGAAAGCAGAGGAAGAAACAAACTGGTTCTGGGACTCATTTATAAGACCTAGATTTGTCTTGTATTTCTTCCCAGGCACGGCAACCCAACTCATTTAAATTTTACAAATAAATACTGTGTAGTGTCAGTTATAAATCCAATCAATTCTATTGCTCATTGTTTGGGGAATTTGTTTCCAACCCTTAAAAGCCTTATAAGCCAGTTATGCTTTGTTGTGTTGCAGAATCAGAACTCCCACTCTTCTTAGGCAAGCAAAATCAGGGTTATCCATTTATAAAATGACAAGATATCGCTGACATCTTTTGGTGGCACACAGGAGCTGGCAAACTTCTATTTTTGATCCTTCCCTATCTTACCCCTAAGAGGGATTTTAATCTCCTTCACTAATTTCCTGGTTTTAGGTCTATTTGGTTGGCTGCATTCTATAAAGCTGAACTAAAACTGGGTTTGCCAACTGATTACAGGGCAGAACTTAAAATTCAGGGAATATTTTCTGAAGGTTTTTTGAGACTATTGCAAAAGTTTATTTTCTGCACTGAGTTATTGTGCCTTCATTACCCTTAATTGTTTTAGCAATGTCTGGATGGGTTAATCAAGGAATAAACCCAGCCAGTAGGTGGTACATAAAGTTAGACATATATATTAAATTTTATTAATAGGAGTAATATATTTTAATGGAAATGAAAATATCTTCTTCTGTAGAGGAAAGATAAATTATAAAAAATTTAATTGGGTAATTAATTCTATGAAACTGTGGTGTTTCTCTGACCATATTCTGTTTTTTCCCAACTGCTCTATTAAATGAGAGCTTTAAAGAAGGTCAGCTGTAATATCAAAATGTGGGATCTAGATGCAATCTTTTTCAATCATCCCAGAAATAGGAAAGAAGATACAGTAGGAGAGGTTCAGACTCTAGTTAAAATAAAATAGGGTTTTCACTGAATGGTGGAATCCATGACACCCCTCACTCATCCTAACATTTTCCTTCACAGAGAAGGTAGGAAAAAAAAATTACTTCTATGAGTAGTAAATGAGTCTCACCATTAGTGGAAGTGCAGTCTCCAGAAGAAAGTGAGGGAGCAGGGATCATTTGTGAACACCATCAATCTCCTCTTGTGCAGTGGGCACAATGAAAGAATAATTCCAGAAAATTCATGTAACAAACCTGAAGGTTTGCAGGAGCAGTGAGGCTGAGGTGTTGGAACTATTCTGTGTTCCTTACTCCCTCCTACCTGGAAGACAGGAGGAATTTTCTGGAATTTTCTGGAACTATTCCATGTTCCTTGTTCCCTCCTACCTGGGAGACAGGCAGAGTTTCCTGGAATTACTCTTTCTTGGGCACAAAGGGAGAATAATTCCAGAAAAGCCATGTAATAGACCTGAAGGTTTGCAGGAGTAGTGAGGCTGAGGTGTTGGAACTATTCCGCGTTCCTTACTCCCTCCTACCTGGGAAATAGGAAGAATTCTCTGGAATTTTCTGGAACTATTCCATGATCCTTACTCCCCTTACTTGCAGCCAGTGCTTATCTCCTGTAATGCTGCATTTATATTCCCCTTATTAAAACTTTTTAATTGTGCTCCTTGATCAAGCTTGCTGTTTTCTGGTCATGAAGTTTTTTGCATAGCTTGGACACGGAGTGGTTGCAGTTCTCGCTGCAGATGCTTTGGGAGAGTGCAGGCTCCAAAACACAGCTTTGCAAAGTGAAATATCTGAAGGCATTTGCATGATTAACTCCCTGACTATCCTGGGATGATTGGAGTCACATGTTTAAAGTCATTCAGCCAATTTAATCAGACTGAAAAGGCTTAATTTATTTCCAAGTGTTTAGTGTGATTATTGGTTTAAATCACAAACAAAAGTTAACAACAACAAGAAAAAAAGAGATGTGGGTGGTGCATCACTTATTACTTTATGTAATGAAGCTTGCTGATATTTCATGGCATGTTCTGATGCAGAATGAGAAGCATATGAAGATTTTTTTTTCATATTGGCAACTGTGCATTATGTTAAAATAAAATATGTAGCAAAAAGCAACACCTCCCTCCTTAAATCAGCCCCCACTCCCCTTCCACCCTGGGTGATCACAGCCTGGATTTTCACAGCTCCTGAATCATTGAAGTGCATTTTCAGCATGGAGCTGCAGAGTGCTGGGGAATGATGTAAAAAACAATTCTCTTTCTCTCTTCATTATTCTTCCCAGTTCTTTTACATGAGAAAAAAAAATAAAATTAGATGATACTCAGTACTGTTTATAAGAAACATTGAAAACCAGGAAAATGTCTAATTATAATGATTTTTTGTGCCACTGTGACGGTGCAACTCTTATTTCTAAGCGTGGAAACAGCAGTGATGAGACAAACCAAATGGGAAAATAACCTTGAACAGCAGCTCACTTAGAATATTTCAGAAAAACGCTTAACTCACAGAGAACTTACATCATCAGTATGATCCTTGCCTGCATGTACAGCACTCCTGTGTGTGCAAGCACGTGTAATATTTTGGACACTACAAATACCAGTGTAAGTTTAGAAAGTTCTCCTTTTTTTTTTTTTTTTTTTTTTTTTTTTTTTTCTTTTCTTTTCTTGTTTTCCATTGCAATTGTTTCTTTCAACTCATTTGAAAAATGAACAGATCATTTTGGGGTTTGTTCCCAAGCCTAGAATTCCCTGTGCTATTAGGCCTCTGATAGGAAAAAAGTGCAAAATGAGCTTCAGAATTTGCAGAAGTCATTTGGAAAAGAATAAGGTACAGCTCAGAGGAGTAAGTTAAAAGGACTCTGTGTGGGTAGTGCCATGGGTAAAACTGCCTTTGACTTGGGGAATTCTTAGTGAATTTAATTTTTTGGCAGGTGATACCAGCTTTAGGGCAGCAATCTCAATATTAGTGGGGGGAAAATACATAAACATTTTAAATAAGAAACTTATGTTTCACCTGTAATCCTAAATTCCACCAATGCCAATTGTGCTTTACTCTGCTGCAAGGGCAAGGCAAGGGTGGTGGGAGGCTCAGCCATGTGCCAGGCAGAGCTTTAATTGTTCCTTCTAAATGAGGAGGAGGGGAGCGTGATGGAGCTCCAAGTGTCTCCAAATTGCTTCAAACAGAAAGGGAATGATTGGTTTTCCATTGCTCCTGGGGACACGAGAAAGAGTAATGGAATTAAAACGGCAGCAAGGCAGATTTAGACCAGACATCAGGAAAAAAATTCCAGTTTTAAAAAAACCCTTGCACCATAGAATATATTGCTGGGGGGAAACAGTGGAGTCTCTGTCACTGCAGTACTTAGCAGACTAAAAAAGTGTTTTCGGGGTAATTTAAGCAGAGTAGGTCCTGCATTGGCTTCTGAAATTAATTCAGTTCTCCAGGTCCACCTTTCTGTTGTGTGATGAAAGCTGATTCTAGTCATGAAATAGATGTGGTTTTGCTTTTGAATCAGTTGCTTTAGGACAAGAGTCAAGTGGTATCTCTCCTGTCCACTACAAGGATGAAGACAGAAGAGAGGCAGATTAATCCTGTTTGATTTCCAGCAGTTGTACTCCACTGTAGAAATGCTTTTCCTTCCAGAAAGAGATTTTTCTTTTGCTACCTCATTGCTGGCTGGGGCTACAAATGGCAGCACTTTACTTGTGTGCTTTTCCCTTTGGTTTAATCTCAAGTGAGATTTGATTTAATGAACAATCATTTGGTGAAGATGTTGAAGATGTTGAACTACTAAAAGTCCTGCTAAACTAAGGAGAGCAAACTCTCACACTTAATGTAGTGAGTTCACCAGAATAAATGGCTTATTCATTAAAAATGAAACTTTATGATCACTTCTGGAGTCATTTAATTTACAGAGGATAATGTTCTGAAGTGGATGATTTTTTTTTAATTATGATGCCAGCTCAAGGTAACAATTGTGCATTCTCCCACATTTGTACTCATATATAACATTTGTTTGTACATATAACATATGTAATATATGTATATAACAACTGTGCATTATTTAACAGCATGTAAAAACAATGCCCTTTTAAAAAGAGCAGCTGATGCTGGGCTTCTAATTGTCACTACTTCTTTCCTCTACCTCTTAGGGTAATCTTTTGACAATTTTATTAGAACAGATACTTCATTCTGACAGTATTTTAAGATGGAAGTTGCATGTAGTTTTTGTTAATTTAGGACAAATTACTCTTAAGGACAAATCATGACAGATTGAGTAATTTTTACTTTAGAAGGTGTTTTTTTCCATTTGTGTGCTTGGGTGATGCACCGGGTCTTTCACTCGATGAATTCACAGTTCTGGGTGTCTTTCACTCTGGTGACACTGTCACTGTCTCAAAGGTGTTGCTGTCTGGATCAATTTGTCTGAACTCAACTTGATTTTTACCCTGATTACTCAGTCACCACGTATTTGGTATTTCAACCCAGAAAACACTTGGGGCTGAAAGCAAAAGGTTTTCAGGCAGTAGAGTTAATAGAAGTAAGGGTATTTTTTGAGGACAGAACTCTAAATTGCCTGCTTCAAAATGTTCACTGTCGATAGCGTTTGGTCTTACTTATGATTCCTGGGTTTTACAGATGACATAAATAGACACAATTATTTGACATAATGTTCTCTGCTATTTGTGGGGTTTTTCGTGGACATTTGGGCATTTTCACAGAAAAAAGCTCTCTCCTTAATACTTATCTGAACCGAGCTCAGTGCCATGCCAGGGATATCTGTTGTCTGGGCTTGCTGTTTAGAAATTTGCTTCACTCATTAAGATATGTACTGGATGTAATAGGTGGGGTTGTAACAGGATATAAAGAAGGCACTGGGAAACAGTTGTGAAGCATCAAAAAGGACAGATTCAAATTTTCTAAAATATATGGATATATATATAAAATTATATAAAATTTATTATATAAAATATATAAATTTTCTAAAAATTATTTCTAAAGTGTTCTTACTAAACAACTTGCATGGTCCACAAATGTTCTCCCTTCAGGACACGCGATGATTAAAAAGATTACAAAGTTTATTTTCAGTACTGTGCAAGAAAATATTTTTTGTCCAGTGTAAATTTCTATTTCTACATCTATATGCAAATAAATAATACAACCACATTTGTTTAGCTGCACAAGCCTGCCAGTTTCAAACAAGAAAATCCTCATCTCCAACTCAACATGATTATATTAAGTACAGGATTATGTATATAATGCATGCACAAAATTGTTCTCGTTTTACTTTCATGCTCTCTGTGCCAAATTCAATTTGGATTTATTAACTCCAGTCTGATTTGATAGTAGTCTGTGGGCCAGGAGAATATTTTTGGTGAAATTTTGACAGTCACATCACATTATGTAACAAATGTCTTGTGTCGTGTACTATTATTTCAATTTCAGGATGTTTGACATGATGTAATGTGATCTGAGGTACAGCAAGTGATGTAGAATAATGCAATGTACCAGAAACATGGCTTATGTTCCTGAATGTTCTGCAGATTGATGTCCACATTGCTGATCTGGAGGGGTAAGGAATCTGTGAGTAGAAGGACAGGTATGGCAAATGTAGCAAAAATATCATAGGGGAAGTACTGTGCAGGAATCAATGCAGTGAGGGCTTCATTTGGATCAGATCTGTAATATCCACATTTCTATTGCATGGCAGCTGCTTTCCAGCTAAGGTGGATGTGCTTGCTGCAAGGACAACACCAAACTTTGTAGATCTGCTGTCTCCCACAGATGGCTCAGCCCTTTCTCGAAATTCAGGACAAGCTCAACCACACTTCACATTTATATGTAAATGTCTGTTGCTCCTCAGTGAAAAGCAGAATTTCACATCCCCAGCTCTGACTGCCAGGGAGTATCAGGTCAATGCACATCCACAGATGTCTTACACTGTCCTTGGCTCTGTCAGGATCTTGAAAACAATCAAGGCCTGAGTTTAACATCTCCGTTTGCTGTGTTCCACTCGTTTCTCAAAGTGTACTTAAGCAAATGATTTTGCGAACATTATCTTTCCCCAGTTGCCTTTGTCAGCCACATAACATTCCAGATTCTTCATGTCTCTTCCAGAGACTCTAATTCTTTTAGACTACCTGTTTACTGACAGCTGCTCTCTTCTAACCTACTTGTTTTCAAAGGAAAAATTAAAATGTTAAACAATACCTATTTGCAAAATCTTTGCTCAATAGCTGGGTTCACTGGTGGCAGCCAGGAAGTTGTCACTCTTTCTTCTTACGTTATAATGCAGATCTAGTGAGAGTAACCAGGGGAACGAGGAATTTTCTGTACTTGTAAGTTACACAAATGCATGCTGGAGGCATTGCAGGCTCCCTGTTATCTGTGTATCACTGAAGCTCTGTGCAAACAGAATATAAAAATAACCCATGCAAAAAGAAAAAGGAAGGCAGGGTGCACATTATGTAAACTGGCTAAAAAAGCCCTCAAAATGATTTGCATGGACTAATGTGGAAACTGAGAGCATAAGAGAGCATTTTTCTGGGCTTTTGGTGATTGTTTCTGCCTGGCAGTGTACCTATCAAATGGATGTGAAAATGCTTGCAGTGGTCAGGAATTGCCTGCTGTGTGCAAGGTGCAGCTCACAGTGGTCTGGGCCAGACATGAAGCTGGTGTCGAAAACTGAATAAAACTTGAGATTATGTGAGATACTTTGAAAACAGGCAAAGTAATGCTGGACAGTGCTGAGCTTAACGAAGAGATTTCTGGTTAAATGCATGCAAAAAGAGAGTGAGGTCAGTGCTTTGTGGTTCTCATTTGTCAATCCATACTTAGTCCAATGGAGTAGAAGATCTTACCCATTTTATTAAATGTTATGAACTACTGGGCAGGGATTGGTCTCTAGGGGAGCTTTCCATGCACCTGTTTCAGTGCCAGGGTACACAACAGCCAAAAACTGTGAAGAGGATTTGGGGAGGGCTCTCTGGGACTTTAATACTGTTTCTCTTTTTTTTTTTTTTTTCCCCCTTCAAGTAAACCTGACACAGATTACTTTCTGGAATTCACTAGAACTGATGTTTTCGATTCTCCTTTTGAACTCTGTTAGCATTTAACCAAACTCATCTTGACAGTTTACCAGATCTCTCTGGGTTCACTGAAATCAACATGACTCTCAGTCACTTGACAGGGATTGGTTTAATTTGCAAGTGTGAAATGGTTGTTGCCAGCTATAAGTACATAATATATCCACAAAAACAAGTTTTATTTTCAGGCCAATGACAAAGATACTTTTCACTACGCACAGCACATACTTAGCAAGTTGAAAATAAAATAGAAGGCTATCAATCTCCAGGCTTGGCTAAGTGCTTTAAGGATCACTCTCTTCAGGGTACTAACTCATTGATTAAGCACACAGACCATTTACCAACTACCCTTGACAGTTAATCAATAATGCTTTGCTCTATTCGCCAGCATTATCGATATTTAACATTCCAAATAAAATGTGTCTAATTTTGTCATTGCTATATTACTTCCATAATTAAAAGAGAATTAGCAATCTGTCCAAAATTACTTTATAGGCTGGGATGTTTAAGCAACTCAAGCTGTGGATGTTAAGACTCGGCTTTCAAAGAGCTTGGAAGCAGCAATAAAATCTCAATATCACAGCCCAGTTTGGAGGTGAATGTGGGGAGGGAATTCATTGTTCAAAGACACCTCTGAGGAACTGGTTCAGTCTGTCTGGGTGTGTAGGTGATTGAGCGCTTGTGCAGACTTAGAGGAGTTTGGTGTCCTCTCTTGTCTCCAAAATAATTCACCCTTTTCACCTTCAAGTGAGCTATTGAAAATTTCCTCAAAAAATTCCTTTTTAATAGGAAAAGAGTTGTTAAACTTTACTGACACTTAGATGTCGTTTAGTACAGACGAGACCACAGCAAACTGCTCCCTGCAGCCTTCCCCCCAGGTTCTAAGGTCATGAACTGTTTCCATCTGAGTTGGTTTGGTTGGGTTTTCCTCAACAGCATCAGGTTGTTGAAGCAAGTGGCTTTTAAAATTCTGAAGTGTGTATTCTCTCCTGGAGAATGAGAATATTAGTGTGTCATCACATCAAGTCCAGAGTTTGTGACAATGTCTAGAACTTGTCATCAGTTTCTTCTCATTTCTGAGAAATCCTTTCCAGCATCTATCTAAAGCATGAACTGTGAAGTCAAAATGAAAGCACAAAATTCCTAAACCTCCATTCACGCATCCATTAACAGTGTATGCAATATTCCAAACACAGTTTAACAGCATCTGACTTGTGGACTGATACACGACTGACAAAATATCAAAATCAATACACTGGGGTCAGATATTCTTTAACAGATATCCAGTATATTTCAAATTGTCTAAAATATAATCATCAGTTAGGCTGATATTCTAATAATTCTTTTTATAATTGTCACACATTCGAATAGTAATTTTGCATTCTAAAATTTGAAAGTTCTTTGTGATGCTTCATAAATAAGAATTCTGATGCAAAGAAATAATGAAGATTTTTGTGAAATTTGTCAAGTCAGAATCAGAATCACGGAATATTCTGGGTTGGAAGGGACCCACCAGGACCACCAGCATCCAGCCCACAACTCAAAGTTCATCTTCCAGCCCTGGGCTCTTTTCTTTGCAAATCCAGGGAGTGGACTTGTTGCATGCATTGATCCTGTACTCTGAAGGATTAGAAGCTGATTGGTTTTCAGTTTCACTAGAAATAACCCCTGACAAATTTTTCATTGCATCGAGACACTGTCAATGGAACAGGGTTTTCCTCTTGTCCAGGTCAATCCTCTCCATTCAATAATGGAATAATGCTGTGGTTTGCAACTAACAGAATAGTGCCACAGGAGTCACTCAGGATTGAGGCCTGACAGGCAAGTAGGCACAAAAGTGTGAATTGTGCCACGTTTTGTTCTCTGTGGTGGTGTAACGACCACCAGGGCTGGGAGCACTGATTGTGAGTGCAGAGATCCCAGCATGGTGGCACAGCCGTGTGGTGTCAGCTCTGCTGGGCTCTATTTCCCCAAATCACAGAAATCACAGAGTGTTTGGGGTTGAGAGGGACTTTAAAACTCCTCCAGTGCCACCCCTGCCATGGCAGGGACACCTCCCACTATGTCCTAGGGTGACTTTATGACGCTTGTATCCCCAATCATCTGTTCTATTTGTGCTGTTCATTGAGTTCTGTACCTTTAAAATGGTTCTGGGAGCAAAGGGGGAGAAAGAAGCAGCGCAGTTTGTTTTGAGAAAACTGCCTGACTCCCACACGGCCTGGCTGCGGCGTTGGTCTGAGGCACGGACAGCGCTGGGACAGAGATCTCCTGTGCTCTCAGTCAGTTTGAGCTGGCTGAGGCAGAGAAGTTCCCTGGAATGTTTTTTCCCTTTTTTTTGGGACTGTTTAACTCTGCTCTGGACTGACAAACCCAGAGGAGCAGCGAGGTCTGGCCCTGCGGCCTGTGGGGCCTGGACCTGCGGAGGGTGTGGGGACTGGTGAGAGACTGAGGGAGCTGAGCTACACCCAGGGCAGGGACTGTCTCTGTTTGCCATCTCTTTTCGGAGCGGGCAGAGGTTTTATTGTTTCATATTATTCATTCTTTGCATTTGTGGGTATTTTGTTTGTTAAATAAATAGTTTTTTCCACTTTTCTCTGAGGAAGTTCTTTTTTTCCAGACTGTCTGGGGGGAGGGGCCATTTGGGTTTGCTTTCCAGAGGAACCCCCTTTATAAATTTCCTCCCAAATTTGCCCTAAACCCAGACACACTATCCCAGGCTCCAAGCCCCAATGTCCAACCTGGCCTTGGACACTTCCAGGGATCCAGGGGCAGCCACAGCTGCTCTGGCCACCCTGTGCCAGGGCCTTGCAACATTTCATGCTACAAAACCATGGCTGAAAAAATTAATCTGCATTAAAATTAGCTCAGATGCGCCCAGCATTGTTATGATCTACTTTGACTCGGCTGAGGAGGGGCACAAATACTCTCAGCTGAGGACCAGTTCAGGGGATATGGGAGAATTTCAGCTAAAAAAGGTGCAAAATGGCTGTGCAGAACTTGAGCAATGAGTAGATGATTACCTACTATTATTAGTATCACATTAGTATCATATTTTTATATAACGTGCAAGTGTGTTTCATGTAAATGTCATGAGATTCCATTTCACTTAATTGGCTACTCTCAGAGTGCTGTCTTAGAGCATCTCAGGTAGGAAGGGTTATGGTATCATGAGCTTTAATTATAAACCTTAATCATGATCCTTCTGAGTTAGTCTCTGACACTACCGTAAATGCTTCCTTTCTCTGCATAAAACAAAAATTTTCATTATGTCTTTCTCTTTTTCTAACACTGTTTTAATTAAAAAGTTCAAGTGGAATTGAGCTAGTAGCTAGCCCGAGTAGGAACTCAACACGAGCATGGTCTGATTTTTTCTCAACCAGTTTTATCCTAATATCAGAGCTGGTAACATTCTCCAAATCTAAACCATCTTTTCACTTCAATGGAAAAATCAAAGCCACTGTCAAAACACACATAAAGTCATTCTAAAGAATGAATTATTAATAAAAACAGTGATAAAGCTTGGTCCTGCTACCAGAAATGACAGGAATTCTGTTGACTTCTCTGGGGTCAGGGCTTGCCTCTCATGACTCCAGACAACGTAGAGAGAAAAGGCAGCTGAGAGCTATTTTTGCATTTCACAGTCCTTGGTATGCTTTATGTCCCTTTTTTACGCTGAGTTGCTTGAAAGGGGATCATGTTCAGTGCCAAGAACTGCCCCCGTGTCTGCCTGGAAACAATTTCTGATCTCTGAATAAATGATTACTTGCAAATAGTGCACTGATATCTGTAGTCTTTATCACCCCTTTTTTCCATCATGTGCAGGATTTTCTCGTTTCTTTTCTACAGAGAAGGAGCTAAACTGACAGCTTTATGTATGATTTGTGCCAGATAAAAATTTATTAGAATTCGCAACATGGCGATTATCGTTTGGGATATTACATGCCTGCATAAGTCATTGTATAAAGGATTAAAAGCCTAAAAAAATGTTAATAATAAAGCCCCCAGATCTAATAACTTTAGAGATTAGAATTAATTGAATTAGTCTTTGATCTTGGGTGTTAAGTTTTAAGAGAAAAGTTCAGCAGGCGTTTGTCATTCTCCTTTCAAAGAACCAGACTTTGCTAAGAATGGGATTGAAATGCATCTCTATGGCAAAAAAAATGGATATCCAAAGCAAGGCTGAGGAGAATTTTTCCATCCAGCTTTGTGTCAAGGCATTCAGAGCTGAAGTGATTTTTTTCAATATTTATAGGTGTTTCAGCTTTTAATTTTAATTTGAGGAATGTTTGCTGTGATATCTTTACTCATCGATGTGGTGTTATTAGTTAAAAGTGGTGAAGCCTTTGTGTTTGAGTGTCTGAATACTGCTGTTGTGAGGATTAAAGTAACACCTAAATTATTCAATATCCACAATCATTATATATATTATCATGCTGTATTATTTTATTAGCTGATTCCCACTTACTCAAACTGCTCTGTTGCATAAGCTTCAGGAAGGTAGAGAGCTCAGAACTGTTTATTTGAGATTACTATTTTTATGTCATGTCTGCAAAGCTGTTTTATTTCACATTATTCCATCTTCCCATTTGTGTCTAATGCAAACACCCTCAATGGGTGTTTTTGTTGTTGTTGTTTGTGTGGGGTTTTTGTTTTGGTTTGGTTTTTGTTTGTTTGGTTGGTTGGTTGTGGGTTTTTTTGTTTGTTGGTTTGGTTTGGTTTTGGTTTTGTTGTTTTTTGGTTTGGTTGTGGGTTTTTCGGGGTTTTTTTGGGGGGGGTGTTTTGTTTGTTTGTTTGTTTTCAACTACATGGCTGCAGAACTGAGGGGTTCTGCTGTTATAAAAATCCAGGTATGAGAGTCACAGAAGGCTCCATCTCCTGGTACTTTCCCTACTGTATGGGAAGTGGTAAACATGCATCATCTCAGCTGCCTGCTTTGCTACCAGTCATGTTTTTGCAGATAATTTTGTCTTTATATTTATGTTGCTTTTTATTAGTCAGAAAAGCTGTAGAAACACCTTCACTGCCAAGTGAATGTAGTGAATCCCAAACGTAAATATTTCTTCCTGTCAGATGGGGATGTTTTATCTGAAGAGGTTTGCAATTACCAGGGAAGTTAAAAAAGGAAAAAGGAAAGGAAAGGCAAAAGAAAGGGAAGGCAAAATGAAAGCAAAGCTACAGGAAATGAATATTTAGAACATGGTCTTGGATATTGTGGCTGTCCGAGATGTGCTATGCTACCTGACAGTATCTTAGCAACTTTGAAAAGCTATGAAAGCGTCTTTAATTATCTCTCTTACCATTCACTTTGGCCTGCAGAGTGTCTCCAAGCATGTCCTCACATCTCTGTGTGACACTGAAATGTATGAAAATCCCTGCACTGTGTTTGCTGTCACAATTAGTAAAGCACAGTGACTATTTCAGAATAAATAATTTATCCCACTAATTTATCCTCTTAAGTAATACACAAGCAAGGTTCAACACTTTTTCTTCCCGATTTGAAATTATGGATTGTTTTCAAGCATCTCTGGGAAATGTGGATTCCTTAGTCTTTTCAGTTGTGATGACTATTTCAGTTTATCCAGATGAACTCTGTGATAGCAGTGTTTACCTCATTGCCTTTAATGCCTTCCTATTCATTAGTTAAACATTTTGCCAAATACAAGCAGGTTTGACATTTGCCTCAGTATCTGGCTGAAACGAAGCTTTCCAGTAACTAAGAGCAATGTCCTTGCATTAAGAAAGAATTTAATATTTCCCATCTTCAAAACCATAAGGGGTCTAATTCCCGCTCTCTTCTTTTATTTCCCAGTTTTCTCTGCTCTCTAAATGGAGAAATACCATCTTCACCCAAGTGTATTTCTCTGAAACATAGTTAGGTACCCTCATACACGTGCTTAATTAGCAATCTCAGGAAAGCCTGGCTAAGGAAAAGACATCAAGGACCTGATTTACCCTGACATTAATAGGTAACATTCTCTGGCTTCAGGGAGATTTGCTTTTGCCTGCTGACTTGGAGCTTGGGCTCCATGACTCATTGTGCCATTAGACAATCATGATTAGAAGGAGGTACAAACACTCAGGAAACTTCTTTATCTTCGATGCTGAGTGGATATCCCAGAAGTGACAATTGCTGCTGCTCCCTTTTTGCACCAAGATATTCCTTTGGGTTGCACACTGGAGAATGAATTGGTCCCGTGACTGTCAGTCACTAAAACGTGGTCTTTTGATATCTTCCTGGGAGAGAAAGAAATAAAAAAAACCCCCACCCTCTAAAATTAGAGGACCTGACCCCTTTTGATCACAGCTGATAGAGGTAAAGTACTTGGGTCTGACAGAAGTGCTTTAACTGATTGGCTAATATAATAGGAGTGCAGTTAGTAGAATAGTCTGACAAAATTGAGGTCAACCATTGATGTTATCCCTTCAAAATCTAATAGGAAAACATATATTTTTGCCCTGAAGGAAAAATGTGGTTACTGTCAATCTAATCTATGTTAAAATTGTGAAAGAACTGAAAAAAAAAATTGGTTCACTAATGAAACTGTTCAGTGTGCCAGGTGAAGCTCAGCGTTCAAGAACAAGACAGCCCCCAAAAATGGAAATCTAATGCTTGTACAGCTCCTTCACATTTTAGTCATTCAAGAGAAATAAACTCTTTTTTGCAGTGGGGAAAATGTCTATGGATTTTAATGTCTTCATTCAAAGAATTTCACTGTATATGGAGCTATGTATAAGATCATAGATATATATGACTGCATGGTAATAAAAGCAAGCAGACAACAAGCACATTCTGTGTCTTGGATCACATTAAACAATAAAAAGTCTACATGAAAACAGTTAATGCAAAATTAAATGTGTAAACTAGTGAGACAGGAGGGCCTGTCACTTAAGTAAGCTAAAACCCCTCAGGCTGGCAGGCAGCTCACCAGAAGCAGAGAATCTCAATTTTCCACATGACAGGCTACCATCTCATTTATAATGATATTTTAATCATAAGACATCCTTTCTTTAAAAAGGCAGGGGAAAAAAATCCAGGTTCTAATGAACAAGACAGAATTGAGCAATTCTGTCATTCCTCCCTTACATTGCTGTTGGATTGCAAAGTTTCATTTAAGAGAAAGTTTTGGGATAAATGTTTCCAGTGTGAAGGAGTGAATGGGAGTCAGCTGTGATTATCCTTCAGCTCATTAGAGTCAGGCTCCTACCCTACAATGCTGACATCCCATTTCTGAAAGGTGTTTGAACTGGATTGAATTGTTCCTTTTTGATCTCAGAGGCAATGTCAACCTGGAGCCTTGAAAAGGCCCTACTGAAATAGGTTGTGTAAAGTTTTATTAACTTCAGGATGAGAAAATATAATTGGAAAATAAGGAAGCACTGGTGGTGTTCCATGTCAACCTGATTATTTGAAGTGGGGCTTAATCAGGTTTCTATAAACACCTTCTTCTCAAAGTTGGGCTATCAAAAAACATCCTTTTTACAAGATGAGAAAACAATAAGTTATTTTGGGGGGTTCAGCTAGCTTGAATATTTTAATTAACTCTAATGAAATATGTGGTGCAGAAATCCTGAAAAATAACATTTTAATACAGAAAATGGGCTGTGTGCTATTGACAGAGTGAGTGTATCAAAGTCAAGAGCTCGTCTGAAAGATGTGGATGTCTTTTAAGCTCTCATCCCAAAGCTTTATTCATGATTACACACATGTTTATGATCACCATGGAAGGGACACAACTAATTAAAGGAATGTGCTTTAGCATCACTGGAGGTCATCATAGGAGCCTTTAAAAAACTTCCTAAGTGCTTGGAAGTGCAGCCTGCAGCCCTCTACTGCTTTGGGTAAATTATTTGAAATTAGTATTTCTATAATGCTTCTGTAAAATGAAAAAAAAAAAAAAGCAGTATCTGATTGCCCCCTGAGTTTTACTTATGGCAATCATTTTACACACATATTGTCTTATCAAACTTGAATATTTTATTTTGAACCTGAAATCCTGAGTGCTTGTTTAGCTGAGGCCACGCTGCAGTGGTGTCAAAGTATCTGAAGGGTTTTGGGGGGGCCCTAAGTGTAGCTTGCAGCACAACTTAACAGGTAAAAAAAATAAAAAAAACCCACACATTTTTCTCACCATTTATTTTGTTTCAAAATGGCTGTTACAGGAGAGGCATGAGTGAATATATCAAAACTGATTTTATTTAATACTTTCAATTTGGTATGCTTGATCAAATAAGCCACACAGTATTGCATCTATCCACGGATGGATGAGTGTGGGCAAAGCTGAAAAATTGTTGTACATGGAAACAAGAGTAGGTTTTCAAGGTACAAATCATTCGTACAATTGCATGAACACTCTCTATAAAAACAAACTTTAAATCTGCTTAATTTCTACAATTGCTTGTATTAAAAAAAAAATAAATTGTAGAAGATTCTCCAACAGCCTACTTAATTTTTTCATTTTGTTTCAAGCTGACCCCTTATCCCTTTTGGGGTTTCATGAACAAGCAGGCTCACTGAAATTGAGGCAGATATTGTTGCCCTAAATGAAAGGGATCTCTTACAGAGCCCTCAGTAAGAGAGGCCAGCCCCATCCCCTAAATTTCCTCCCTTTTTCTCCTGTAGCTGGGACACTTCGGGAGGATCATGGCCATGGCAGCCTGCACTTCAGGTAACTCAGGGGCTGGCACTGGTCGTTTGGCCATGAATTGAAAGGTGTAATTGAGATTTTTCTGGTGTTAGTAAAACTTGAGGCAGTGCCTATGGTTGTTTCAACCCTTGCAAGGCTGGAGGAACATGGATGTGGTGCTCTCTTTTTTTTTTCTTTCTCTCATCTTTGGGAAATAAAAGCAGTTATTGACCCCAGGCAGCAGGAAAAAAAACATAAAAATACACCAACTCCTCCACTCTGTGAGAGACAGAGGGACTAATAATCCTTGTGCACATTTCTTTCATCTTTAATTGTATCTAAATATTTAGATATCCAAGTTTAAAAAAAAATAATAATCGCCGTTTACTTTGTACAAGACTGAACAGATAACAATATCAGAATAAACAGATTTAAATGGTTTGAAAAGAAAGTAATATCTGAATCAGACTAGTAGTCATTTTATCTTAAAGAGGTTATCTCTTCAATGATCATCATATAGTAAATAACTCAAAGATTTTGATTCTTTTTAACATTCTTGTCCCTTTTGTTTGGTTTTTTTGGGGGGCAGATTGCCTGAGTCGAGAAAATTCTATTTTCTCTGTTCCTATAACAGACATTTGGGAATTTCTAGTTTTAAGAAAAAAAACATCTGATAGTTTGATTTCACATCTTTTTTCCCATTAGGTTTTGAAATCTTTTTAAAACTAAAATCTTGGGAAATATATTTTTCCTTAAGCATTGACAGGGAATTACGAGAGATGGTACTATAAAAAATGATGATGTAGAAAACTTGTTCAGATCAACTGTATTTACAAAAGTGATTTTTCATTCTAAAAGTCTGTGAAAAAAAATTCCAAATTCCATTCCTCTTCAGTAAAATAAAATCTGAAAGTGTTTCCATTAAAATGAATTAGAAAATGATGTTTTGTCTTCCTAGTGCTGGCCTTGGGGTTTTTTTAAGATTTTAAATGAAGTTTTAAATATAACTGAATTCTGTAACTTTTAATCAATGTCAGCTTAATGCCTCCTCATAGAGCTTTGCTGGAAAAAAAAAACAAATTGTGTTATGCTAAAAAAAAAAAAAAAGGCATATTATGATATGCAAGCATGGACACAAAGGCACTCTGAGAAAGCTGGTGTCGTCCTGTCTGATTTTTTTTTTTCTCACTGTAGTAGATGAGGAAATGCAGCCATAGAAAGCTCAGCGGGTTTGCCTGCTGTCAGAAAGGGCTTAAGGGAAAATCAGGAGTGTGAGCTGGAAGAGAGATTGGTTTATCCCTCTGAGAGGGCTGCCCCTGCACTAATTATAGTGATGCTAACTAATTTTATCTGCACGTGGTGACCTTACTGGCTCCTTTTGGATGCCACAAACAGAATTTCTGAAGCTCTGATAACAATGCAAACGTGAAATAACAATGTTATTCTGAACATGCTGCTTCGTGTCTCTGTGGTGCTCTTCATCCAGAGTTTGGAAGGTCCTGGAGAACATTTGTTAAGGAGCCCACCCAGCATGACTGGGATTTCTAAACCTTCCAAAGCTGAATAAAATAGGATTGAAATCCAGAGCTGAGGAGCTCAGACGTGACCAGGAATGGGTGAGGAGCAGGTTCCAGTGGCTTTGCTGATAGCCATGGGATTTTGTGATCAGTCTCCTGCCCTGCAAGGATGCAGGCTTAGGAAGGGATGCTTGACCCAGGTTCACTCTGCTCCAGCACTCAGGTGAGCAGCCCAGAGTGGGATTAACTCCTGAGAAGCTGCTCCAGGAGGTGACACTGCCATACCCTGGTGTGACCTCTCTCTTTTGGTGGAGGAGCATTGAGCTCTCCTTTTCCTACTCCTCAGGGCACTGAGCAGTACCTGGAGGCCATTCCCCTGCTTGGAGCCCAGCTGGCTAAATCCAAGTAGGGGGTTGAATCCAAGGGCTGCCCTTTGCTGTGTCCCAGGGCAGGAGATGTGTGGAACAGGCACCAAAGGTCCATCCATGCCCAGGTGCTGTGATTTTACAGGTGACCCCTGGGTGGAGAACAGTCCTGGCCACTGTCCCTGGCTGTGGGAACTGAAAAGCAGAGGACTTCTCCAGAGTTACAATAAGCTTACATAGACAGAGGTTTGAAACAGAGTTGAATTTTAGGCCTTGAAATGTTTGCAGCATAGAAAGTTTCTGAGCTGTGAAAAATATAAAAAAGGCAACTATTGTATGCTGTAAGGTGTGTGTGAAGTGTTTAGTAATTGGCTTAAGAAAACATGTGTAAGCTTTTAGCATTAGCCTATTGGCTAAAAAACTTCTAAAAGGCCTTGAAACAAAGAGAGCTTTGTCTTCTCTTGTTATGGCATGAGTTTTACCATCTTTTATGTCTCCACCTTCACTGATAATGAAATAAAAAACCCATGGAGCACTTCTTGGTTGCCACGTCCCATTATTGTGTACTCAATCCAACACCTGGCCCTGCTCCTGTCCTGGACTTGCAGCTCTGTGTCCTGGCTGTGGTAAAATCACCCCTTGGTTCTGCATTCTGCCCCAGGCCCAGCTCCCCTCCTGGAGCTGCTGCTCCTCGCTGCTCCCTGAAACCAGGGCATGGATCTGGCCTCATTTCTGCTCTTTAGTTGTGCAGAGGACATCAGGTGGCTCTAGAGTGTGGAAAATGGATTTGTAAAGGATTCTCAAAGACTGACAGAAAGCTCACTTATAAAGCTAACTTATATAAGTTTGTATACTTATCTGTATACAAACTCTGAGATAAGGTGTGCTGACTTGGAAAGGCCATGGGATAGAGAAGACATTGCTGAGAGAGAAATTTAACTGGAAACAAGTTTCAAATTATGTCCTTACAAACAGACCAGATTTTTTTGAGAATTAGAACTGTGAAGGATGCATTGTTGCAAGACCAGGTGGGGCTAAATAATAGGTGATTGGTGTTAGAAGTATTAGCAACGTTGTGTGGCAAAAGCTAATAGGCTGAAAAGCATTTACAAGGTTTTGTAACCAAGAAATAAGTTGGCTTCTAATAGAATGGTGTTGAGTTTTACATCTCTTGTGTCTCACCCTTCTACGAGATTGATAATGAAATGAAATCTCTTGAGAAGCCCTCAGTTGCTCCATCTCTGCAGAGCTGAGAAAAAACTCTGTAGAGTTTGTCCAACATTGGAGGAGTTTGAGGAGCTCAGGCTCCTCGCTGTTACACAGCTCTGAAATGGCACTGCATAGCAAATCCTCTGCTCTACAGCACTGGAAAAAAAAGGAAGCATAGTAGTAAAATAAAATACTTTTAAAAAAAAGCAATAATACTAGTAAAATAAAAGCAATAATAACAATTACCATCATAATAGACATAGCAGAAATAAATATTGTAACATTAAAAGGTTGTTTGATGCCTTCTCAAAGGAGCTGGAAACAAAATTCCATGGAAGTAGGTGTGGAAGCTCCATGTGGAAGTTGTATTTCTTATTTTCTTGCAATAAATTGTTTAAGAAATAACACACAAATGCAAGAGAACCTGAATTACCTATTTGCATTTGAAAATCTGTGAGATTTAGACTACGTTTGTACCTGTGTCCAGTATAAGATGGTGCCTTAAACTGTTTTTTAGCTGACTGATTTGTTCAAGGTCACATATTAATTGCTGGCAGAGCTAAATAAACGATCTAGGAGTATCTGCTCTCACCAATACATCATGCTCATTACTGGTTTTTTTTTTCCTGACTGGCTCATGGCTCTGGAACACTGTGTCTGGCTGAATGACTTATTACTTCTAGGTTTGTAGAAATTCATAAACATTGAAGGCTTCAACAAATAACTACACTGGGTGGCAAAGTATTGTTAACCTGCCCTTTCTTTTTTATAAAATTTCAGATTTATTGCTGATTTTATGATGATCTTGGCCAAACCTGTTGGTTTGTTGGTTTTTTAAGTAGATAAAGCTATGACCTCATAATAGATTCTGAGATGGTGGGAGTTGCAAAATAGTGCTTCCAGTGAAGGGTATTTTGGTTTGGTTTTGTTAACAAAGTTCTGAGTAATTACCTGTGATTTATTGGCATACTTGAGAAAAAACTATATTTAGCTGTTTCTTTGCAGGCAACCTGCCATGTAGAATGTGAAATTTTAACAAGTTGGTCTAACTTGGGCATGATTTAATTTCACTAAAAAAATTGCTGGTGTTAGTGACTTCTTTTGTACCTTTTTTCCTAGCTCCTTGAATGAACTGCAGTGGAAAGCTCTCAATATTATGTGAATATGAGGAGAATCATATTTTTGTAATGTGAATAGAAATTAATAGAAATTAAGTTGTATTTTCCATAGATAATCTGAATCTAAAATATAATGACTCAAATTGCTTGTGATGCTAATATAGTTAGGCAGCCAAAACTCCTGGGACTGAGCAGAGCTTTGAGACAGATTTGATGCAGATTATTTCTATGCTAATGTCTCTGTTAAATGAGAAGCAGCACCTATGGAAACAAGGAACAGTTCAGAGGCAATGAAGGGAAAGGAGATTGTCTTCTTTATGCTTCCTTCCCTGTGTTTCTAGTTACAAAATCCATTTCCAGTAGAAATTCTGATTTACATCCTGGTGCTTGTAGAAACTAGCAACTAAATTGCATTGCATTAACACTGTTCACTTCCAGATTTTTGTGTCACAGCGTTGCCTCATTGTACAGCTTTTTTTCCGGTTGAATTCCTCAGCCTGGAGTACTCTTGTCTAGCTCTACTCTACTTCGAGGTACTCAGCTAAGAAAGTTAAGATACTGTTTCCCCTAAAATGGGAGAGATCAATGAGAACTGTAGATTGTACTTTTAGTAGCAGAGAAGGGAGAAACTCAATCTTTATCCTGAAAATATGCTTTACAAGCTGAAAATGAGCTTTCCTACTGGCTACCCAGCCACTAAGGGAATTGAAAGGGGATGTTCCTCCTTTTTCAGTGTTTGGAAATTCGGTAAGGGCTGAAACGGGCAGAGCAGAATAACAAAAGGAGATTTGCTTCTCTTCCTGTCTGCTGGGTCTGGCTGTCACAGGGTGATTATCTCGTGTTTCCTTGTGGCTGCGAGTAAGACAAAGTGACTTCCCAGCTGTTAACAGGAGACTGACATTGCAGCAGATCTTTTACAGTCAATCAGCTTTCAGCAAAAGCAAAGGGAACGAAAATAAGAAATGGCTAGGAAATCAGGAGGAAGCCCTGCATTTTCTGTCCATCAGCAGAGGCATCTTGACTGCTTGTTCACAAGCCCTAGAAAGCTTTAGGAGATTGATTTTGCACGGCATTAATAGGATTAGGTGCAGTCTGCCTTTGTTCTGGCATGTTTCTGTTTTGGACCTCTGTAATGGGGAAGAGGTTTCTCGGGATTTGGTCTCAGTGATTCAGAGAGAGGCACAGAAAGGCCCTCAGAAGCTCAGAAAAGCTCATGTTTTTGGCTATGAAAACACTAAATCTGTGTGCAGATTGCTTACTTTGGTTCTGAATAAGGTAAGTAGGCAAAAAATTTAAACTCAGATAAAGCCATCAATTATCTTATACCCTGCATCAAAACAGATGAGCCTGAAAATAATTCCCAACTGGGCAAGGTATTGCTGGTGGTATCTGGAATATTACATTTGAGTTTGGGACCCAGAGATCATGAAGGGTGTTGGAATGTAGAGAGATCTTAAATATGGATTGTGGGGCTTGTGTGGTCTGGCAAGGATGAGACTCAGAGGGCATCAGACTGGTCAAAATTGTGTCAGAAAAGTTGCAAAGTCAGTAAGGCCAAATTTTCTCACAGAGGAAGAGAGTAAAACAAGGACAAGGAGCTACAAGATCAGGCTGGAGAGATTCACAGTTCACTTAGAGACAAATTCCTCAGGAGGTGAGGAGGGGAGAATTGTAACTTGTATTGTTAAAGTACTAAAATGAGAGGAAGAAGAAGAAACTAGAATACATCATCAGTTTGCATTACTTATCTTGATTGTTTTATTTTTACATAAGAGAATTTGAAGTTCTCTGTCTTGAACCAGATGAAACCCCATCATTCTGGTTTGGATTCTCTTCTACTGAAAATATTTTAAGTCCTGCAACCGAGATGTTTGCAAGACCTTGATATCAATGGAAATTAATTTTTGCCTACATCTGACACCTTAGGCAGATGAGATGGGCAGTGATTTTTAACACCTAATTGCCTTTTTAAATCATATTCCAGTTATTGACATACCCACTGGGTAGCTTCCGTGCTACTGGTTAAACAAGAGTAAAAGGTCCCCTTGTATTTTTGACAGTTTCTCTGCATTCAGCAGTTTGGGCTTCTCCCAAACCAACCTGCTCATTCATCAAAAGAGAATCCTTTTTAATGTAACTACCACAGGGAAGGAATTTTTAACCATTAAAATATAATTCAACAAATAAAATAAAGCAGCTCTCTTTCCGTGATATCACTTACTGCATTTGAATTAATTTCTTCATTCTTTCTTGTGAGTGAAATGGAATTAGGATGAGATAGAAATCCTTTTGAGGGGACAAATCCACTGTCAAAGCCCCTCCATCATCCCAGCCCTCGCCTCTGCTGGGTGTTCAGGTGACAGGCTCAGCTCTTGTGGGCATCAGCCTGGTGGAGGCACAGGGCCAGCCAGATCTCACCCCTGCCAAGCCAGACCTCAGCTTCAAGCCCTGGGAGGCACTTGTTTAACTTGAGGTGAGGCAGAGCTCTCCTCCCAGGAGCCTTTGCAGTTACTGTGTTAATGACCCCAAGTTCTGCTCCCCTATTGGTTTCCCCTGTTCCATATTTGGTCATGTTTCTAGAACCCTCTACCCCCCAGCCTATATATTGCCACTCCCCCCTCCTTTATGGCCTTTGGTGTTTCGTCCTTCCAGCGTGCAGTTTCTGGGCTGTGTCCCTGTTTTATTTTCCTATTAAAATGATATTATTTTTTGGGCACACCATCGCACCCACTCCTTCTTGCCCCAAATACCAGGGAACCCAAAATACTCACTGTAGCAAGCTCTGGCATCCCAGCCACTGAGCCGTTGGTTAAATGACCCCGGCGAGCTGGAAATCCACTCCCTGCCATGTGTGACGAGGAAATGGAATCGTGTCAGCTGTGTCAGGCTGGCCACAAATTTGGGGTTTCATCTGGAGCTCTGCAGCCCTGACAGACGGACGCGTTTTCCTGTTTATTTAAAGAGCCGCAACGCGGCTAAAACGTTTTGAGCGTACATCTGTGATTTTTTTGAAGGGGTGCTCTGGGTTTGATATCCTTCAGATATGCTTTTGGCAGCACTTAGCAGTGTAAAAAATTAATATATTATTATAGAAATTATATGAGCTGTGGGTTTGAAAGAAGCCACAGCTCTAACTGGAACATTATTTACCGGGTCACAAGTGTAAAAGTTAATGTACCAGAGCTTCTCTCCTTCCCTTTCTCTGGACGGATTGTAGCAGTAATGAACCTTAACTGATTTCTATTCATCTGGCTTTTAACTGCTGAGATTTGCAAAGAGAATTAAAAATAAGACCCTTTATGTTGTCATCTTTCCTCCTTTCACTTTAGTTAATAATTTGAATCACAGATTTCTGTTTAACCAGATATTCGGTGCATGAACAATAATTTCAATATCGTCCAGAGTGGCATCATGTTGAAGTGCAATTCAAAGAAAGGAAATGAAAAATGAACTACCACATGTCATGATGTGTTAAGAGTAGTAGGACTCTGAATTTTTAGGAGTCCAGTGTGTATGAGTTTAAAAGTTCAATACAACTACCTAAATAAGAAAAATAAATAAAAAATAGTAATGCTTAAGTGGAGAAAGAAAATAAGAGAGGCTGATATATTCCAAAATTTTTGGACAGTCGACCCTCCTATTTTTGAGCCAGTTCCTGGCCACAAATATCTTTATTTCATGTGCACTGCACATGATAATTTAATACCAGATTTGCTTTTTGATTGGTGTTCTTGTGACTGTCTTTTAGTGCTATAATTATTTTCAGATCTCTTACTCTGGATAGTTTTTTCCATTCATTTGTGTTTGCTACTTGTTCTCCTTTATCTTACCATGATATTTACTTTTAAGAATTCTTCACCAGTATACTGAAATGTACTTTTTTCTATGGACAGTAGTGGAGTCAAATGAGCAGTATTTAATCTGGAATTAACAAAATGATTAATGCTTGAGAGTGCTAAATAATTGAGACATTCATGTGCTAGAACTACTTTTTTTTCTTCATTTCCTCATGCATTTAGACTTTCTCCAAGCACCTCAGCCTATCATTCTGAAGATCCACATAATGTGAATTATCTGGAATAACAGAGGTAAATCCAGTGCTGTCCTGGCAATCAGCTGTGTCAGTTCTCTGTTTGTATTTCCTCCTCCAGGTCTTCTGTTGATAACATACCTGGGTTTCTTCTGTTTGTTTGTGGGGTTTTTGTTGGCTTTTGTTTTGTTCTGGTTTTGTGGTTTTGGTTTTTTGTTTGTTTGGGTTTGTTTTGTTTTGTTTGTTTTGTTTTTTCTAGATAGTCCTCATTATTTATGTCACTTTCAAGTAGTGCTCTTTCAGAAATGCTGTAGCCTTGAACTGTTGTGTTACAACACTGCCTTTTTTATTTGAAGAAAGGAGAGCTAATGGTCAATACAGAGCCCAATTCCCAGCCAAATGGAATATCCATAATCTCTTCTCCCATTCTCTTCTCTAACAAAGATTCAGCTTTTAAAGAATATTTACAGGAGACAAATGTTTGAACAAAACACAGATGTTAATAGCTAATTACTAATTGGCATGTTTAACTATCCTGAGAAAAGGTATTATCATGGGCATTTCACCAATTTGCAAAATTGTGTCACAATGACAAAAAAAAAAGGTGAAGCAGAGGCTGATGAATTTGTCTCATCAAATATGACAAGCAGAATGCAATATTATTTAGTGCCTTTATGTCACTCACCAAAGACAGCAACTTGCTGGGGACTTTAGGGAGTGGATTTGTCTGTACATCGAGGAAAAAAACCCTGAGATTTTTAAGAAGGATAAATGGGGATGGGTCAGTCAGCATCAGTGGATTCACTCAAAGTCTGTGGATCATTATCTGTACAAACAACTCATCCCTGTAAAGTAACTTCAGTCTGTGCTTAAAACCTCAGCAGATGTCAGTGCTTGTTACTAGAATGTTAAGTCTGGTCTCACCAGAGCAGCAGATTTTGAACTGCTAGGAGGCAAAACCACTCACAGATGTGAGCATCCCTGTCAATAGGAAATAATATTTTTCCTATATAAGCACCATGTTGCATTTCAAAGAAATATGGATTTTATGCTCTCCCTGTAGCAGGAGGGGTCGAAAAATAGACAACACTGGAACAAGTTCTGGAGGCAAACTGCCACGTGTGGAACCACAGGTTTCCCTCTGTGATCAAACAGACTGCTGAGGGAACAAGGAATTAGGAAAGGTGGCTTTCATTTGAGTTCTCACATCACAGATTTGACCTGCAAAACGTTCCTACCCTTCATCTTTTCTTTTTGGTCACTGTTGAACAGTGTTCATGGCTGGGAAGAACTGCTGAATATGTATTTATTTTCAGTACACTTGCAGCATGCTTGGAGCAGGTCTTTTTCACAGGGATGCTTGGTCTGCTAGTGAAAGAACATTCAGTGATATTAACCTTGAGTGCCTGGGAGCAGCTGCCACAGGGACAGCTCCTACAAGTGTTTGCAAATTCTGCTGCCTGAATGGCATCCAGAATCGTGGCCCTCTGTTATGAGAAAATATCATTCATTCACACTACCAAAAATACCAGGAATATGTCCTAACTGGGTGAATGGACAGCAAAAAGGCTCAATAATAATTTATGAGGATAATGACAACAGCATATTTTTAAAATAAATATTCCTCAACATTAATTTTGTGTTTGATGATCTCCTTATATTTACTGTACTTATTATCTGTGTAGCTTTACACATTGGCATATTATTTTGTGTTGTAAAGGGAGTGCACAGTAAAAATTAAATTGAGACTGCAAGTGATGCCTGTTTAGTCCATCGTGTTCCTTTCTTACTCAGTATTGTCTGCACGGTTTAAAAGCCTGGAATAAAGTATCTTTTAATTCATTATTTTTGCCATTGGATCTTGATTTGTAGTGGGAGTTAAGCACTGCAAATATGGGGGAGATATGGGCCCTGCAATTAGCAGTTTTCCTCAGTGACAAAGGCAGCATTCCTGCTAAATGATTTGTTATGTTTTTAATTACTGGATTATATCTGAAATCAAGTATTCAACTTTGCATATTTCCAATTTGTTCGAATTATAGTCACATCATTATGTTCAAATCAGAGCACCCAAAATGCAGTTTTGCTCCAGGATAATTAACCAATGACTTTGAAATATGCAAGCAGGGAGTCTCATTTAGGTAGACAGCACAAGAAGCAAGGGGAGCTACTGATGCATTCCATTGCATTCTTATCTTCTGAAAACAAAGCCTCAATTTGCTTTGTTCTTGATTGCATTATTCCATGACAGATTTTGTGATCTATAGTTATCTTACATTGCTGCAACATTGAAACCCTTCACCCTTTAACATGTGCTCCTGAACTAATTGCTTTGAAGTTCCCCATAGAATTACTCCAGTGAAAAATAAATAGAGCTAGCAAGACAAGTTCAGTGATATGAAGAGTAAGAATAATGAGCTGTGTGTACTAGGATTCTTGCAGTATTCCAACCAAATTATTACATATTGGAGTATTTCTCCACAGAAGGGGCCACACTGTATCTTGGTTTTTTTCTTTATCAATTGAATTTTTGCATAAAGATAAGGTAAAATGTGGTTTTCAATTAATAACCAAGTGTTATCATAGCAACCATGTAGCAGTTGTTGTAAAAGTGCTGGAGTTAAAATAGTACTTTTCCACTTTTATTTTCTGGTCCATGCATCATTTCTGTTTCTGTGAGTGTCCATGTCTTTATTTAAACCCAGAACATTCATCCAAACTACAGCACAGCATGTTAGCAAATGTAAAAATTAAAATAATAGGAACAAAGATGTAACAAAAATATCTGGCACCCTCAGCTACTGTCTTAATCTCTCATCCATCTACTCCATTTGATAAAACCAAAATCGTTTTCCTGTGCATTTAGAGATAAATGGCACTTGACCTGGCCTTCAGCTGCCATTTATGCTGGCCACCATGGATATTAATTGCCCTAATCATAGAACAAAATTTGTGAAAATAAAACATGACCAGACAGCTACATAACTTGGAAATCACTGAATCATTTTCTCTCTTTTTCTGATAGTGTGGGGATTTATGGATCAGATTCAAATGTGTTCAAATGTTTCTGAGAGAAGAAGAACAAAACAAAAAAAAAAACCCCAAAACCTGGAAATACAATTTAGGAAATAATCAGGTTCCATCCACAACACTCAGGGTGTTTCTTTAGCCTGATGATGCACACACTTTTTTGGTTGTTTTCCTTTCCTCTCCACTCCCTGGGTTACTTTTCCTGCATTCCTGCTCCTGTGTAACTTCCCAGCAATATCCCCAAAGCTGTGATCTGAAGGCTGACTCTGCTCGCCAGAAACAGCCATGGGCCAAGGGGGAATTTAACCCTCAGGTGAACCTCAGCTGTTCCTGACTGGGGAAAACCAGTTTGCAGTTCATCCTTGGAAGGTATTTGAAGTGCTTTACATATGGATGAATTTTAGGAAATGTTGAATGTAAGACTGTGTGTATGAATGCTTAGTAAGTTAATGAGCTCCCTATGATAGTACAGGACTGTACAAAAGTGTAATTTATTGGAATTTCTGATTACTGAATTTTTACTGGAAATTTCCCTCATTCTGCTCCTTATTTTTCACTTTAATCCCTACTCAAGCTGGAATGATCATTTTCCCACTGGAATTCTTTTTATATTTTTTTTTCTTTCCGATCACCCTCTCCTAAGCAAATGGAACGATGCAAAAAAGAATCACGATCCTCACTGAAAGAAATTGAACAAATTTTCCCATTTCTAATATGAACTCTGATTTGGACTATGCTCACATAAATCTATAAAGGAAAGGTTATAATTTAATAAATGCATTCTAAATCATTGATAGATTAATTTAGAAGCAGGGGTTGTCAAGGGAATGTTAAAAATCTATTAATGTCTACCTGTTCTTTAAAGACTTAATATTTGTGCAAAGTTTTACAAGGTGATTGCTGGCATGATGCAGGTATTAAACCAGTTTGTAGGGTGGAAATGGGTGCAGAAAACAGTGCTGGGTGTGCCCTGACCTTCTACCCGAATTTTGGCATACAGAACACAGCTTAGCACATCAGGCTATGCTCCAGCACGTTTGAAGGGTGCAGAGAATGTATTTCCTTTCTAATCCAGAAATCATTTTGTTTTATTTTGGTGTGAACGCAGTTGCACAAACGACGAGGAAAGCGCTCGATTAAAGCCAACAGAGAGCTCAGGCACAGTCTTCATTAAAGAGGTACAAAGACCACACCATCTGCTCCAACAAGTCCCAGCTCTCCCTGGGTTTGTTTGCTCAGTAGTTCCTGCTGGCTGGAGCCACCTGTTCACTTAATTAGAAACACAGCCTTAAAACACTGCCTGCTACAAGCTCTGTGCCTCTCCAGAGGTGAGCTTCTCCGGCAAAGAACCAGCAAGCAAGGCAGGCAAAACTTTCTTTGTGGCTTGTTCTGGAAGCTGAGTGAATGAAAGGAGCAAATAAGGGGTAATGTTCAGAAAAATCTTTATTTTTCTTTTTTCCTTTTTTTTTTTTTTTCTTTTTTTTTATAAGATGTGTTTACTTTTTCCTCTTTCTCAGCAGTACTAGTTTGACTCAGTTAAGGGCATTTTGCATTTCACTAGCAAGAAGAAGAGAAAGCTGTGACCTTGCAAGAACATTAAATGTAAAATAAGAGAAAGCACAGCCCTTGTTTTTTTTTTTTTTTCCTCTCTTCATAAATCAAGATAAAATGAAAGCGAAAGTTGTGTTTGAAACCCAAATGTAACAAAATGGAAGTGAAAGTTCTCCAATCCTATCTAAAGAATTCATTCTTGCCAATTAAAAAATGAGAAATGTTCGGGCAGAAAATAGCATGGCTCATTAGAATAATCAGTTTAGTACTCTGCCAAAAAAAAAAATAAAGTCTCCATGAACTCTGAGCTTCACACACATTTCAGTCTTCCCCAAGAAGATAAAATTCCACTTGGTTTTATTTTCCACTGGCCAGCTGCCTGAGTGCAAATGGTATCAATAATATATCCAGCTGTTTTACTGGGTAAAGATGACCCATCTGGAGCCCTTTCAAAATAAAAGTGAATTTAATAACACAGAAGAGAATATTGACATGAAATGTCAGATACTGCAGCCTGTTTGAGTTGCAGATGGGACATGTGGACACGGTGCTGTTGGTTTGATTTTCCCTCTTGCTTGTGACCTCTTTGTCTCTGATTGCTCTGGTTTTATATCTGCTTTGCTCTGCTGGATCCAGAAAATGGGTTGGGGTGACTGGGACTGTGAATGACAGATAGACCCACGTCCATCTCTGCTTTGTCTTACAGAATTTGTGGGTTTACCACTGTGGATTTGCAGGGTAGACTTTCATCTCAAGCAAGCACAAACAAATTCCTGTGCAGGCTTTCCCAGCTGGGACTGTACAACCCAACAGCAAGTTCTGAAAGGATAAGAACTCCAAAAATAAGGGTTCTTCAGCTGTGTTCTGCATAATTGTAGGACAAGATCATTACCATATTAAGAAATAAATGTTAATTTTTTGCTACTGTTAAAATAGGTTATTAAATGTTGGACCTGCAGGGTGTGTCTCTATGTAACTTGCTTGCTTTTACACTAGCAATCTTAATGAATTCATTAATTACTTAATGGAACTTGAAGATAATAAACCTTCACTAAAATTTTAATATTAATTATGACTATTATCACTATTATTAGTCATTTACTGCAGGAGGGAGTGGAGGACGGCTGCTGGTACAGAATATATTGAGGAATTCACAGGATCTCTTAATTTTGTCTTCTGTTTAACTCAGGGCGGTTTCTGGCTGTGATGAGGGAGAAAGAGCTGAATCACAGAAGTGAATTATTCCCTGTTGAAAACTCAACAGTGTATACAATACTTCATGACCAGGCTATTTCTTGCTGCCTCTAATCTCTCCTGGTACTGTACTCTCATGATGTTGCAGCCTTGAATTATTTCTTGCTTTCTTTAATTACAGAGCCCATTATATCCAGTTTCCTTTCCACTCCTGCTGTAGTTATTCTTCTCTTTAACCCTGTAAACTCCCTTTGGGGTCTGCCTTCATTTTGGCACTTCCAGGGCTGTATATCCTGATTTCACTGGTAAATCAGATGTCAGTGGCATTCAGGGAAACAGGTCCAGCAGGAGGAGGACACCAATCACCCTCTGAGTTTCTGAGCAGGGGGTTTATATTTCTGCCAACCACACGGGTGCTATTCTGCTTTTTGCTTTGCTCATGGTCCATATATGCACACCTGTCTTGGGTTATGGAACCAAAAATGTGTATTCTGTTTCATCTGTTGGAAGCAATTGGGGAGATGTTTTTCTTTATCTCTTATAACTCTGGGGGAGGGGGGCAGATGCCTTCTGATAATGGGCCAGCTGTTCAAACCAGGTGGGGCAGTGTTTGTTATCTCTGTCACCACCCCTCCTCCCTCCAGGGGATCTCTGCTGCTGATGGGCCATGAAGGCTCCCCAAGGACAGGACACATTCCATCATCCCAGTGGGAGATGCTCCACCCAGTGTGGGGAGCCAACCATTCCTACCTGGATAAAACTGAGACTCAGGAACACCAGGGATCTGGTTCCACTGGATTCCTGGAGGAAGACTGGACCCTTCTCACCATCACTGGACCCTTCTCACCATCACTGGACCCTTCTCACCATCCCTGGACCCTTTTCTCTCAGGATCATCTCTGCTCCAACAGAACCACATCTGCCACTCCAGGAGGACTCACTGTGGGCTGCTTCCAACCCCCTGGCCAACAGGGTGCCAGGTTGTAGCTCTGACTCTGTCAGGGTTTCTAGGATTGTTGTTTATTTGCTTGTTTGTTTTGTTTTTGGTTTTGGGGTTTTTTTTACTAATACATTTGTATTGTTAATATTCCTAGTAAAGAACTGTTATTCCTATTCAGAAATCTTTGCCTGAAATCCCTTAATTGCAAAATTATAATTTGGTGGAGGTGAGGGGTTTACATTCTCCTTTCTGCGGGAAACACCAAATTTCCCTGGCAGTTACCTGTCTTTCCAAACCAAGGCAACACCTAGCACGGGAACTGGCAATTCTGGCCATTTCTATGGATGCAAATGAGGAAGGACATGGCTCCTGCCTCCTCAGTAACCAAAGACACAGCCCAGCATTTCCATTCTCTAAATGTACAAATGGTTTACCCCATCAGTTGTGTCACCTCTTTCTTTGGTGGCAATGGATGTGAGTGCAGAGGTCAGGGAAGGGGTTTTGAGTATCTACCTCTCTGCCACTCTGGGCTCAGGCTGTGTTCAGATGTGGACAAGGTTCTTCCAGAGGGATAATTTCTGAGGGAGGTTAGAATATAGAATCACAGAGTGGTTTGGGTTGGAAGGGACCTCAAAGTCCATCTAGTTCTGCCGTGGGCAGGGACACCTTCCACTGTCCCAGGCTGATCCAAGCCCTGTCCAGCCTGGCCTTGTATTTTTGCAGAGATATATATGTTTTTCTTCTTTGCATTTCTAAAAAACTGTGGTTTTTACAACTACATCAGAGTATAAATTCAAAAAGTAAAATAAGTAACTGTTAATGGAAACCCCAGAGGCTGAGTAATACTCAAAGATTCCCATGATTTCCCCCCCAGCTGATTTAATTGGCTGTTTGACCACTTCTGTGGTTGGCAGACACTTTTAGTCATATTCATTATGCAAGAAAACAGCCAAGTGCCTCTTGCATAGAATTTGAAACATATATTGAGAATTTGTTGTTATTTCTCTTTAGGTACCATAAAATATGGATGAATTCTAACAAAGAGGTAAATGTATCTGAATAAAATTATTCCTGTGTATGTCAGGTTGATATAGCAGTTGCCATGGTAAACAAATATTGTACATAAATACTTAAAATAAATAGTTGTATATTTAGAAGTGTAGCAAGCTGTTAACCGAGATTTAGACACTGATAAACAAATCCTGTAGAGAATCCTGGTGCTTTCAACTGTCTATATATCTATTCAATTAGTGAACTTACAATTCAATAAATTGTTCCAGCCTTTAATTGGAGAAGCAGGCAAAGGAGCAAAAATAACAATAAGTATTTTTAAAAGAAAAAAAAAAAACTCTTTTAAATCCATACATCTTGCCCCTGCAACATTATCTCAGTTTGCTCCTGAGACTATGGGCAATAAAATGGAAAATAAAATTTAGGTTGATTTGCAAATCCAAACGTTATGATGATGAGTTAAATCAACTATTTCAACACAAATCATTAAACTCCTTTCAAGAAAACCAGACCCTGAATGTTTTTGTTAGTCCTAAAAGAAGATTAAGTGCATCTCTGTTTAGATTATGGGGGAGGGCAGGATTCCAGCTACAGACAGAAGGGGAGGTCAGAGTGACTGAAAGGATTTGGGGCTAAAAATAAGCAAACAAAATTAACTATTTGGATGTTATATCACAATATTTTAAAATAGTAGTTTTTGAAGTCATTCATAAGCATCAGTGTTTTCATTCAGCGTTTCGTTCCAAGGCCAGTCTGGGCCTGCAGCATTTTGATTTTAACGGTGCTTAGCTCTCAAAGATTCCCTCTTCCCCTTAAGTCACATCTCCCCAGGCTTATCCTAAGGCAGTTAAGGTTTGTACCTCATTGCTTCTCTCATTTAGGTGTGATCCAAAGAGGAATAATTGCCATTAACAGCTCGTTAAAATCACTTCCCAGTGCCCTTCCAGCAGCCCTGCTGTAGGACCAGCAGCCCCACTCTCTCTCCTGCTAAGAACCTGGTTTTGTGCAGGTGAGAATATGGCCTGCATGACCTCATGCTCCATTTGGAATTTAAGTGGACCCCAGGGCTGGATCCCATGTGCTTCTAATGAATTAATTTCATAATTAATGATCATCCATCATCATCTGTGCAGTTGTGTTTCTTCATGGTTCTGTGTGGTCACTCATGGAATCAATCCCTCACTGGACCTTGCACTTTCTGTAAAAGAAGATTTCTGCAGCAAGAGGAATAATTATTAATCAGGTGCCCTGTTGAGGATTAATGTCTGCCTGATGATCTATCTTGCCTCACCCACACTGGGCTGAATCATTGTCTTCATAGCCCAAAGAATCTGAAAACGTTAAATGACTCCTTACTTTCTGTCTTTGCATAATTACAACCCAGTTTCATCTTCTTCTTTGTTTTATTTTTAGCACAGAATAGATAACCACCAACTTGAACCAGTTTGTCTGACTTGCTCCATCCTTTTATTTTTGTTCTTTTTAATTGTTCCCAATTCAGGACAAAATTAGATGTCTCTTCTCAAACACAACTGAGGTCCCCTAGAATAGTTCAGAGGGAACTTTGCCAGAAACTTGATAACCAGGGATGCCACAAAAAGCTACCTTCCATTCTGTCTTTGATGCATCTGATGAATGGCTCGGGGAAATAAATAAATAAATTGCTGCTAAATAACAATAAACTAATTAATTGCTGTTTGTGTTCTCCTTCCAGGACACAAGAAACTCATTTAGAGCTGCCATTACTTGTTGGGTAAATACACCCAGAGAATAATAAATGTATAAGATTATTCACTGTTCAGAGTAAATACATGATTAGTAGTTGTCAAAATGCACATTCTCCACAACAATAGGGCCCAACAGCTGCTTTGCTGCTCTGTGCCAAGGCTTCCTCAGGAACTCCTCGGTTCATGGCCTGCTGGAGCAGGAGACAATCACAATTCCCTGGCTGCCATTAAACTGTGCAGAGTCTCAGAGGATGCCAGGTGTCGCTGACATGGGGAGCACTGACAGTCCTCTGGCAGGAAAAAAACCCTTGCAAATCCAACAAAGGCAGTGATTGCTGGGAGGGATGTTCCAGGCAGGGAGGTGAAGGTGGGAACTGGGTTATTAATGTGAGAACTGCTTTGGTTGAGGACACTTTCTTTTTCTTTTTCTTTTTCTTTTTCTTTTTCTTTTTCTTTTTCTTTTTCTTTTTCTTTTTCTTTTTCTTTTTCTTTTTCTTTTTCTTTTTCTTTTTCTTTTTCTTTTTCTTTTTCTTTTTCTTTTTCTTTTTCTTTTTTCTTTTTTTCTTTTTCTTTTTCTTTTTCTTTTTCTTTTTCTTTTTCTTTTTCCTTTTCCTTTTCCTTTTCCTTTTCCTTTTCCTTTTCCTTTTCCTTTTCCTTTTCTCTTTTCTCTTTTCTCTTTTCTCTTTTCTCTTTTTTTTTTCCTTTTTTCTTTTTCCTTTTTCCTTTGTCCTTTTTTCTTTTTTCTTCTTTCTTTTTTCTTTTTCCTTTTTCTATCAGTTTTTTTTTAATATGCAATCCAGATTTTTGAGATGGCTTTGTTGTTCTGCACACTTGCTCAGTTGTATCCACTGACAGCAACATTTTAATATTTAAGAAGTTCACATCAACTATTAAAAGAAACCAACACAGGAGTGTGACATGAGGGAGAGGTGAAGAGGCTTTACTGAACTGCCCTGCTCAGTTCTAGGAACAGCAAAAGTTCCAATGGAAGCTTTTGAAATATTCCCCCAGCTTTAATTTCTCTAAGGAGTGTCTCATCAGCATCAAGGTTTCATGTTAAATAAAACACATCCCTTTCAGAAAAGCTACATTGCACAAACTGGTATCATTAATTACACTTTTCTTTATTGAGAGAAATGAATTTATTGAGGGAAATGATTTATTGGACATGCAAAGATTAATCTATCTTTTCTTTTTATGGTGCTTAATTTTATCCACACAAATCATAGGAAGGAGTGAAAACAGCTGGAAATGCTTCAAAAGACTTAAAATTCTGTCAAATAATTTGGTGTTTCCTTTGATAAAGGAGGTAAATTGGAAAGAAGGAGAAAGAGAAAATTCAGGTAAATCTTGCACTAGTTTAAGTGGTTTTGACCTAATGCTGTGAGGTCTGTGAAGATCTGAAGCTCCACTATTTGTCTGCTCTTTGGGTGGTTAACCAAACACAGGAGAATTGTGTACATTCTGTACCGCAAGTTGAGTGGCTAAGCAGGTTTAGAATGCTAGAATTGCTTTGTTAACTCATGGCATTTTTTTTTATCATTTTGAAAAGCAGAGCATTTTTTGGCATTGAGTCCCAAATCAAGTTTTGTTTTGTTGGGTCTTTTTTTCTTTTATTTGGGATTTTCTTCCTAAATTGGTCTCAAATGTCTTAAATGAAGAGATTTGTTATGTAAATGCATGTTGACTACTAAGTGTAGACTCCTTTTTCAAGTTAAATTTCAGCCTGAAGAAAGCTTTCATGGTTGTTACATATTAAAACTTCTGAAAACAAATATAAAAATATAAAAAAATTAAAAATCAGCAGAGAGTAGTGTAAGTATGATCATGCAAAATGCATGTACAGGAAGTAAAGGTGAGATAAGGATGTGATGTTTACTACTCCAAATCAAGTTGTGATATATAACTCCCAATTTAGTCACTTTGAATGTCTCTGATTTTCCTGGTGAGCTCTTCTTCCCCCTGTGCATAAATTCTGGGGCACAGGGATATTAATTAGGGGAAAGACAGAGAAAAATTGTGTATTTTGAAGTGACACAGCAGCTGCCAGGATCAGATCAGAGGTAACAGTGACACCAGATCTTTGATTTCCTTAGGACAAAAGTCACATCATGGAGGAGATCCCCAAGTCCATGCAGAATTAATAAACCCAGCTACACCCAGGCTAAAGACATTGCTGAAAACCAGAGCACTTTCCCAAGAGGAGATAAAAATTCTTATTCTGTGTGTGATGCTGTTTTTCCAGTACCTTGTATTGGGAAGGTATTCAAAAATTAGAAATTTTTTTTTTTCAAAGTAATCTTGCAAAATAGCAGGAGAGAAAAATATTATAGTCTCTGAAAATTTTGTTTACTGTAGAGATATGGGACAAATAGTGTTTGCATATTGCATTACCATCTAAGAGTAATGGCATATTTACTACACTGATACTAAAAGCAAACACTTTAATATTTGTAGTTATGGTTTCCATTTTTGCCTTTCTCTTTCCTGAGGCACAGGCAAGAAAAGAGATGAGAATTAGAAAAAGTATTGCTTTATGAAAAATTGCCAGGGTTGTAAATTACAAGTGTTGCTGGAGTTCCCTTGAATTATTCAGTGTTTTTTAAGGTTTTATGCTCTGTGTACAACAGCGTCTATGTTTATTTGATCTATTATTTTTATATAGTTGTCTGACACTTCTTTATGAAAAAGAATAAAAGATGTGAAGCTTATCCACAATGTCAAATTTTTGTCATGTCCAAACATTTTATGGTTCTGCATGTTTCAGATCAAAGAATTCTAGGTTATCTTTTTTGCTTCTTTGATTTAATCTTACCAACAGTAACAATATTTTAGAGCTCATTTTTCATATACATTTGGCAAATGAAGTGAGAAGTTTAATTGTTAGTTTTCAGCACAATACTTATTCTCTAAAGATATTTTGAAATGGATATATAAAATATAAAGATATTTTCAGCTTTGTTTCAGAGTCTGATTTTCTGTTGAATAAAGAATTAGTAGTAAAGCATTTCTAAGAAACCTTGTTTAGCTAATACATTTACAAAGAAACTCAAAGCTTATTCCAGGGAGGAGCAGTACTGAGGAATGTTAACTTGATTTTTTTTAACAGTATGAACTGAAAATCTATCTATCTATCATCTATCTATCTATCTATCTATCTATCTATCTATCTATCTATCTATCTATCTATCTTTTACCTAATTGCAGCAGTTATAATGGTTTCAATACTACTTTTGGTTCTGGGGATGTCTTTATTTGTTTGCTGACTGCGTTTTGCCATGTTATGACTGTGCAGTTTAGTGTTTCGTTTTTCCCAGCTCAGGCTTTGGTGCTGTAATTCTGTCTCCACACTCAAAAAGCTCAGGATGCACCTGAACAGTTTTTCCTGTGTCAAGTTTTACTCAGTATTGAAATACATCTTTATTTGCAGTAAATCTGCATTACTCTGAGCTTTGGAATCAGTATCTATTGCATTCAGTATATCCCAGAAACCAGATTCAGGGAATACAGTATCTGTTAAGTGGCATAAAATTAGATCATACATGGAATCGGTTAGAAAATCAGTGTTTTCCACAGTTGGCAGGAAGGCATTTTTGTTTCCTTTGGTGTTTACCCTTTTTGGGCTATTTCTGGAAATGGCTATTTCTGGAAATGCCTCACCTCTGCTGTGACTTTTACCAGCCTTCATGAATCTTGCTCCTGCTTGTACCAACACACCCACAGCTTTCCACTTGATAGGAAAATATACAGGTCCCAAAAGCTTCATCAAGGAAAACTCCTGGAGACTGGAGCTCCTGCCTTGCCACAGATTAGACAGCCTTGTTCCAGTTTATCACACACAGAAACATCCCCAAAATAATTTATTTATAAAGAAAGTGCCCGAGACTGTGCAGTTAGGGGGAAATCTGTCACTTGCTTTTAGAGCCAATAAAGGTGGATTCTTTGGGGAGAGCAATAGAGGAAATGGAAGTAGATTGACTATATGCACCTGCAGGAAAAACTGGCAGGAATAAAAGTGTTACACAGTGCTCTGCTATCCCTTGTGAGACACAAAGGCCTTGTGCTGGAGAAATATTGAATCAACATTGTTCCCAGCAAACCTGATGTGTGACAGTTTTCCAGTTTCTCTTCTAGCCCTGAAAAAATACGTTGTTGGCTAAAGGTAATGCAGGAATAGAGTTTTGTGTCACCCACACACTGCTCAGGAAGGAAATCTCTATATTTCACATGTCCAGTGACCATCTAGATAAATCTCTTTAGTGATTCAAGCTTTGCAGAGGGTTTGTGTATGTGGAATACATAGAGTTTATGCAGATGTATATGGAATTCCCTCTGTGGGCCCCCATTAGTGCTGCACTTGTGTTATTTCTGTTGCCTCTTTTTGTCGGGTGAACTCTCATGGAAGCAGAGATTTCTTTCCCCCTCCTGTCTGCAGGATTTTTTTAAATTATTAGTATTATTTTATATTTTTATTTTTAGATCTTTAGGTCCTAAATTGCCTATGCACTTAATCTGGATTTTTATAAAGTCATAGATGTTTGACCCAAATCTGCTTCTTTGGTAAAAAACAAGAATCATGTGACTTGGCTCTCTTGCTTATTTGGGGTTAGAAAATCCTCAGTAATTAGCATGCTGATGTCTGTTAGAATATATGAAATGCATAAAATTTTGATCAATCAAGAGAAAGCTCATCTTATAACTGCCTAAAACCTTTCTATGTGAATGTCAATTCATGTGTCTTGCAATGATTCTTAAAAATAAAAGACCTTTTTTTCCCCTTTTTAATTAAAGGTGTCACTTTGGCAACATTTGTCCCAATCTTCCTTTATTGCCTCCCCCCCCACAAATTGTTATAATGGAAAATTTATTGAGATTTAAATGAATACTGGTTCATAGACTCAGTTTCTTTAGAGAGTACATGAGATACACATTAATTTAAACAGCATTTTTATTTAATATTTCCAGTTGATAGATGGGCAGTATTTGTGCAATTTACTTTTCTGTCTTTTTAAAAGCATTATTTGGAAGGATGTATTATTATGTAGAAATGTAATTCAAGTACTTAAAAAAATAAAACTCAACGAATTGACACTGATAATTGATCAATTAGAAGAAAAGCATATAGGAAAATGAAATCATCATTGGAAAATCAATGATAATGAAAATACTCATCTACTTTTATGGACTTGTAGTGAAAATGAGTTTTTTTTCATAAGATACATGCTGGAGATGAGTTTGAGGAATATGTCTTACTGTGTGTAATTGACCAATTGCTGAACACTCAGAACCTCAGAGAGATTCCCAAATCTTACAGGATTGATAAAATTATCACCCAAATCCAGAATTAATGCACACTGACGAGCATTTCCAAAGAGAATGCCTATTTTCTTCCATTACTGAAAAGTCTGGGGCTGTGTTTCCCTCGGGTGGACTGCAGGGGAGCAAAGGCATTCCACATTTACATCCTGGATTTGCAGTGACTCCTTCAAAAAGGGGAAAACATTCTGGCTGTCACTCATCTCAGGGCAGTGTGGGGTACCTCAGAAAAACCAGAAACTAACCAGAACTAGTGTCACTGTTTCATGAGTCGGATAATTGCAGGAAAACTTGTAAAACCTGCAGCTGCCGTGCCTAAACTCACATCCTTTTGGGTATTTCCTTTTGTCTGGGATAAAGTTTGTTGGGAGCTCTCCTTGAAGTGTGAGCTGTCAGAGTTTCTGCTGGAACTCTGTTGAGAGCTGCAGTTGTCACCTTTGGGAGCTGGCCCAGCCTCACTGGCTGAGGGATATCAAATCCATCAGCCAATTCTCTGCTCTGTCTTTGCCTATTTTCAGGGAGAGAGTGGATAGAAATTTTTCTGTCTCACACACAAAAGGGTAAAGTACTGCCTGCCTTATACAATCCAGCTCAGAATATGGCCTTTCTGAGTACTGTAGGAAAGAAAAATAGAAGAGGCTTTGCTGTGAATTTATTTTTGAAAGGGACTTAACCCTCTGTCTTACCCTGCAAATAGAACTGAACATCCTTTATTTCAGTTTTACTACAACAACCACCCAAAACTAAAATGTGTTATTTTATACAAGTTAAGGGCAATCACAAGTCATCCCTCCAGCCAGAGAAGAACCAATTGACTCAGAATCATGTTCAGGGTAGTGCCCTTTTTTTTTTTTTTTTTTGTATTCTCCTTGCTTGTTGTGAAATTATTGGGACTCACACACGCAACCTTAAAAATTGTTATTGAAAATCTCAACCCTGGTTTTCTTTCTGCAGATTCTATTTCTTTCTCTAGGTTACATTGCTGAGTTCCTGCCACAATTTGCTCTGAATCTATGCTTACACCTTTCTGTTTCCTTGGATAGCAGGGCAGGAGTGGGGAAGGGGATCCCTGCCAGGTAATGCAGGTAAATTTCATGTAACAGTAAATGAAATGTTTAACCACTGCACAGAGGTGCAAACGGGGATTATTGCTTGTGCTTCCCCTCTTTTTCCTCACACACTCTCTGGAACTGCTGGTAATGACAGGAGCAGTATGGAGTGGATATTTCTGACAGTGATAGAGCAGCAGTTTTAGATTTGCTGGGAAACGAGTTTTGTGAGGAATATTTTGAAACAGCTCTTGCTGCAAGAGTGGAAAGAACAATAAATATGTCAATAAAGGCCACAGGACAAGAATCCACTTCGGGGAGAAGTAGGAAAGTTTTGTCAGAGTTTCTGTATCAGCTTTATGCAAGGTGGTGGTGAGAGGGAAGGTGCAAGTTAGGTAATCCCATTCTCAGCAGAGGGAAAACAGAATCCAGCTGTTTGGTCAAGTTCTGATTGTGATGAAAAGATTCAAAGATTGGCAAATTTCTTTGTCTTGGGACACATACTGTCACTTTTAGATTTATAGCAAGATGTAAGACCTGAGTAATACATATTGAAAAAAAAAATCAGACTTTATTTTTTCACAGAGGAGAAAAACAATTCTTTTTAAACTCCAGCACCAAGAAATGAATAGATTAAGGATACAATACATCTATTTTTTTCATTATTCTGACAAAATAAGTAACACTTAACACTGGCAGCATGAGGGCTGAACATTAAGTGCTGCATGCAATACAAAATTCATTACAGAATCATTCAGTATCTTTATGTACCTAAATAAATACCCATCCTGAACCTCCTGTGTTGCTGATCTCTCTGTGTTCCTGCTGCATGTTTTGCACATAACATTAGGATAATTTCCTTGAAAGAAATACTAAATCTTTGTGAATAACCTCCAAACCAGAGCTCCCACTGCTCAGTGCATCTTTACCCCCTCTGAACACCCTTAGCTGAATTTACTCTTAGCACACTTCAATATCCAGCCACAGGACTTGCACTTAGTCACTATTTAATAAATTAAGGCACATCCTTGATCTCCAAAGTGCCATGCCTATAATTTATCTAACGAGACACACTTTCATAATCCATCAGGATTTGATGGCAGCTTTTAAAATTAGAACCATTAGAATATCTTAGAAGTTTCCCTTCATGCATACCTTTTCCTGTTGCCCCGTTCATTCATTTTTATGCCTTGGAAAATAAATGTTCGACTGATTTGTCTTAGTCTTACCATTCAATTTAAAAATGGGGCTTATAAAAAAAAGATGGGCAAAGACTTTTTGCCAAGGCCTGTAGTGACAGTTCAAGGAGCAACAGTTTTAAAGTGAAAGAAGGTAAATTTTGGTTGGATAAAAGGAAGAAATTATTCTCTGTGAGGATGGTAAGGCCCTGGCACAGGTTGCCTAGAAAAGCTGTGGTTGCCCACAAATATCAGGGTTTTTTTTTAATATGCAGGTGACTTAGATGATGTCTCTTCATTTTCTTAGCAGGCTTCCAGATGGAATTTCAATATTTGAACAGGTCTGAAACACAGATTTACCTGATAATAATTACTGCTTTTGATCATAGCACAGGGAGGCATCACTTTGGCATTTTCTAAGAAGCCAAATTCTGCTTCAGTGCGTGAAAATAATTGCTCTGATTAGTGTCTCTGTGAAAACAAGTTCTGATTAATTTCACTGTGAAAATAAAGGGAGGTTCATGATTTTGATAATTCTAGGATTCCTCTGATCCTGAATGTAATTTAGGGCAACATAATTTCACCCAGATAAGGAAAGAAGAATGTTTTTTCCCAAGTGTTTTTGAGTGAAAATACTTTTATTCTGTGACCTCTTTAACAGAACTTTTACGTAAAGTTCTGTGATAAACATAACTATTAGCTGTAATTTTATTCCCTCAAGACAGATATCTGGTGGCCATGACAAGATATATTTTCTTAGGAAATTCAAATTTGAGTAGGTATTCCATAATTGCTAGTGTTCATTTAAGCAATAGAAACCTCATTTTTAGTCTATTGCAAAGCAGTGTTTTTTCTAGACTACCTTGTATGCTAATATGTAAAAAAGGAGAAAAGAGGAAAAAAAAAAAACACTTTGTGTTTCACAAAGAACCATTCCATATATTACCATGGAATCAAAAAAAATTAATTGACTTCTGCAATACTGTACTCATGCTATCAGTATCTGTCATTTACTCTTAATTTGTAGTTACAAATATCTACAATTCCTGTAATTTCTCATTATTGTGGGGATAGAAACCAAGCCATATTTTGTGTAACTGTGTTGATGTGATCAGAGAATCACCTAACGTCCTTCACTTGCCTATCTCAGCTGGGAAGCTCTTTTCCTAAGCAGAAAATGAGAACTCTTCCAAATAGTTTCAGAGCAGGAATTAACAATGCAGCCATATGCATGTAAATTTTATGCATTTAGAACAATCTCATGAAGTAAAACAAATGTGTCTGATAAGAAAACTCTACTAGAAAAGATTGGTGTATCTCTTGTCTCTTGTTGATTGCTAATGGGGCACTTTCATGCTCTGAATTCACATCACTGAGCTATTATTTTGACAGGTCCTAGATGAAATACACTCCAGATATTTTTTTTTCCCCTTTAAGAAAGTAACTTACAAGAAACAGATTTATTCTCTGCCTTGCTCATAAGTTTCAGGCCCATCAAAAATCCCCTTTTATCTGCCTTCAGATTGTGTTGGTTGTCAGTCTCTTTACAATGGCTTAGGAAGCAGTCAGGCTTGTCAACTTATTGAGAGTAATCTGAAAGAGCACAAAGGAATTTCAAACATTTCAAGGACTATACAATGGTAAGATACATCTAGTAGGAAACCTGAGAGAAATTCATATTTACTGGTATGCAAAATAAGGTCACTCAATAACCTGAATCTCTTACAACCGTTTCAAGGCGTCTCACAAAAGCTCCAGAGGCACTATGGGTGTCTGCAGGCACTGCAGGTGTTTAAGGACAGTTCCTGCTGGGTTTGTGAGGATTGGGGAATGGGTTTCAAGTTGGCCAAATCCTGGGAAATGGCTGATTTTTTTTATAACAGGTGTCTTTCTGGTCTACTTAAAGAAAACATTTTATTAGGCTGAAGACAAAATTTAATGCTTATTAAAACATTTATACTCTAAGGTGACAGAGCAGAGGCGATTTCATAAGAATGGAGATGATTCCACAAGAGAATCTATCTTGGGTTATGAAACCAGAAATGTGTATTCTATTTCATCTGTTGAAAGCAGCTGGGGAGATGTTTTTCTTTATCTCTTATAACTCTGGGGGGAGGGGGGCAGATGCCTTCTGATAATGGGCCAGCTGTTCAAACCAGGTGGGGCAGTGTTTGTTATCTCTGTCACCACCCCTCCTCCCTCCAGGGGATCTCTTCTGCTGATGGGCCATGAAGGCTCACCAAGGACAGGACACATTCCATCATCCCAGTGGGAGATGCTCCACCCAGTGTGGGGAGCCAACCATTCCTAACTGGATAAAACTGAGACACAGGAACACCAGGGATCTGGTTCCACTGGATTCCTGGAGGAAGACTGGACCCTTCTCACCATCCCTGGACCCTTCTCACCATCCCTGGACCCTTCTCACCATCACTGGACCCTTTTCTCTCAGGATCATCTCTGCTCCAACAGAACCACATCTGCCACTCCAGGAGGACTCACTGTGGGCTGCTTCTAACACCCTGACCAACAGGGTGTCAGGTTGTAGCTCTGACTCTGTCAGGGTTTCTAGGATTGTTGTTTGTTTGCTTGTTTGGTTGGTTGGTTTTTCTGCTACTCCATTTGTATTGTTAATATTTCTAGTAAAGAACTGTTATTCCTATTCCCAAATCTTTGCCTGAAAGCCCCTAATTGCAAAATTATAAAAGTTTGGTGGGGGTGAGGGGTTTACATTCTCCATTCCAAGGGAAACTCCAGCTGTCCCTGGCAGATACCTGTCTTTCCAAACCAAGACAGAATCTAATATGCAGTCATTAATATTGCAGGGAAATATTAATTTCTGAAACAGCACCAGTGGAATTTGTGCTCCCAAGTTATAGGCAAGAACTCATCCAATGGTAGGAACTGCTTTGCTATATAGATCTGAAAAATACACTGTTCTTTCCTACCTCTTGCAAAAATGTGGCATCGTGGAGGAGTTGTTTCTCCCTGCTGGTGATTATCCAGTGTGTGTTTATTGGGTGTTCTGCCCAGTTGTGTCAGGCTCTGCTAAAAAAAAAAAAAAAGATAATTTTTAGATGGTAGAAAAAAGGCAGGAACCTGACTTAGCACAAAGATACAGGGCAGAAAGAAGGTAATTTTGCCATCATTCCCTCTGGAGGTTGATTATCTCTGAGAGCACAGTTTAATGACTGTGGAATAGTTTTCTCCTTGGAGCCTTTTCAAAACAGTAACTCATTCCTCTTTATCAGGCTCCAGAAGAGAGGGAGCTTGACATTATTGCTGTTAGAGAGATGTAGGCAAATGGGTTAAGGAACTTCTCCAGTGAGGCTGGTGTAAAACCTGACACAAAAATCCATAAATAAAGCATTTGATCTACTGGAGGCAAGAGTTTTAAGGCACATGTTCAATCTGCTGGCCCATTCTACCTTAATATGTAGGGATATTGCTTTATCTGGGTGATACTTAATGAACACAGAGATAAGTACAGACATCCACCCACACATAAAATTGAACAAACATATAGGTTTTGAGGTTTTTATCCTCATATTCTGAAGAAATTGTGTTAAATATATGAATTTTCTGAAGAATAAGCCTTTTAAGGGATATATTTAATTTCCTTCTTAACATGTTGGCACGTTGATATAAGGGATATTCATTCAGATCACTATCTGTGATTTCAGATAGGTTCCAGCTACTACTGCTGGTGCTTTCAGAGGAGTCTGAGGACTCTGAATGGTTCTGCTTTTGGGGAGTTTAACTGTAACTTTTGGACTGGCTTATGGAAATTTATATATTCATATAAATCAACTTTATCTGCTCACCTGATGACGGATTCCTTGGTTCTGAGTCTGAGAAGAATTCTGGTGGGATGCCCAAGGACTGGAGGTGTGACCCTGTGGATAGTACGGGAGTTTGTTTCTGCTCTGCCTTATTTAATTCCAGAGTATTGGATCATGTAGGATCCTCAACAGCACTATGGTTTCAGAATTTATCCTGAAGATGTCACAAAATCAGGACTTCATTCCCTGTCTATCAGCTCTGTCAAGAGCAATAAAGTTTTCATCATTTCTTTGGGATGAAAGACTTATTAAAGTGTCTTATCAACATAGCCAAGTTTTACAGTGCCATTACAGACATTCCAAAATTATGTGAGTAGGGGTAGTGTGAGAGGGAAGCTGTAGTTATTGTAGTAGCACAAGATAGTACCACAGAGCTTATTTTAATTTCTAAAAAAAGTTACTCAATAAAGAATTTTAAGAGCTTCTCTTATTTTTTAATTTCAGTACAAAAGCTAAAGTCAAAGTAAATGTATAAAAGCCACTTCTCCCACAAAGTTAATCTCATCACATTTTAAGTAGTGCTTATTTTTTAATTGGGGCAAATATCATTTTACTGCAACGAGTTTCTTGATTGGAATTTAAGGAAATTTCCATTCTGAGCTGTGAAATGCACAAGCAGAGATTTAACAAAAGAGAAATTGATGTGTTTGTGAAATAGGGGTAGTTCACCCTGTGAAGGAGTGAGATGAGGTTCCTGACATGGAAGTGAACAGAGAAGATTTTAGGATTAACATTTTCCAAGGAGTTTGATTGTTCAAAAAAGCTCTGGGGGCCAGTGAGCATAATTTCCTACTGAATGCTCCTTTGAAGATATCACAGCCTTTCTGAAGCAGAAGATTAACGTGTTGTTAGTTTGCTCTATCATTATTTCCATATTTTTACACCCGGAATTCCAAGAAAAAGGAGCAATCTCTTTCAAGCATTTGAAAAGATTACTAAAAATAACAATTTCTAATGAGAAACAAATGTTATCAAAATGCTGGTGTATTCAAGGGGACAAGTAAATCGAATTTATTTGTTTGAAGAACAGCTCAGGTGGAGTGGATGAACTGATTGGAATTTCCAGTACAACAGTGGGAACAAAGCAAATCCACAGGATGAAATGGTCTAGATTAATGAAATTATTCTGCTTTGGGGCAAAGCCTGTTCAAAATGAAAACAAAAATATATCAATATCATCTTTAAATGCATTTGAAAATTTTGGTGTGACTTTTCCTTTAGGCAATGAAGAGTGGACAGACAAAAACTGATTATATTTTAAATATTATACAACTGATTAAATTTTAAATATTTATATGTACGTGTTGTTCTTGTTTGGTTTACGCCATCAGAATTATTCTTGATTTACATTGGGATACTGAGCTAAACTCATGTTTTGAAATAAGCAAATAAACATTTTTTCAAGTTCTAGGAATATGTAGATAAAAAGATGGACAGATTAAAAACAAACAAAAATAAACTAACAAACAAACAACAACAACAAAAAAAAACACCCCACAGAACTGCCATAGTTAAGGGAGATCAAATAAAGAGTATTCAGTAGTTTCTCTTGAACACAGCTGTAAATCTTAAAATCACTTCACTTTGTCATTACATATGCAGTCATTATTTTAAATTTCCAGGAATAGTGTTCCTTTGGGTTTATCAGTTGGAAATCTCGTTGCATTTAGGAGGCATAATTGGCTCCACTGCACTTGGGTGCTGCAGTTCCCTCCCATGGACTGTCAGCACCTGTGCTCAGGTGTGTTGAGAGGGGCTCAGTTTGATCCTCCCCTTGTGCTGTGCTCGGAGGTGTGGAGAAAAGCTTCAGCTTGGGAGCTGAAATCCAGGTACAAATAAATCAGACTCTGTTCTGGAATCTTCCTTTTCCTGCTCTGCTTTCAATTACTGTCCTCACTGCGAAAATGAATGATCACTGTGAGAAATATCGTTCTTCAAAAAGTGTGGTCAGAATACTCAGCTCTTGCTTTGTACCACGGGCTCCCAGTGAAGTACAGAACATTTATGGTTCCATCTGGAAAGAATCTGCAGTAATGAACTCGTGTTGTTGTTTTGCCAATTTAACACTTCATGAAATACTGAAGTGCCTCTTGCATGTTCAGAAAGGATTTCTGTTAGTGATTTTGTGAGAAGCAATTCAAACTGAATACAGTAATTTTGAACTGTTTGTTTAATAATATGAAGAGCAATAATAACAATCATAAAACCATCTGCACTTGTATTTTAACATGCAAAGAATCAGGATGGATGCATGAATCATTCAGTGCCTTCAGCCCTTGCTGTGTGACCACTGTCTCCACCAGGCTGATTTACACCCCTGAAAAATTGGACTCTTCAGATCTCCACAGATTCAGGCTGCTCATATCAGCTGTGCATTTTGTGTTTACTCTTTTCCAGGGCTGCATAAATAACAACAAAATAGAGCTGGGGAATGTTCAGCTGAATTCTGAATTGAGTTCACATGTGCCAGGCTAGAGGCCTTTCAGCTGCCTTCAGATTTCTTCTGAGAGTTGTTTTACCTCCATGAGAGCAGATAGAAAGTGAAAACTTAAGTGCTATGTTAGAAGTAGACTCATCTTCTCTTAAAGTGGAGCTAATGTTAATCAGGGTAATGTCTCAAGAACCAATGGAATTAAAATTTCGGAGGAGGATCAAAATAAATGGCTTAAAATATATCACAAACACACAGAACATTTTAGGAGATGATGTGCTTGGCTGGCACTCTTGGAACACAGTTTCCCAAACTTAATAAGTAATCTTCACTGTGTGCCTAGGATCTGAGCATATCCATGCAGTATCACCATGCAAATTAAGATCCTCCCGTTAGTATCCCCATTGTTCTGTTAAATTATGGGAAAAAAGTTTAGAACCTACTCATTTTTTGAAAGGACAAACATCACCTGGCAATTCCCATATTTATTTGCCTCTAAACAAAGAACAAATTATATTTTTTTTTTGGTTGGTTGGTTGGTGTTTTGGGGGTGTTTTTGGTGTGTCGTTGTATTTTAATTCACTAGTTATTTAGCTGCTGAGATGACATAGGAAAAATCCACCAGCTATGTGGATGGTTAATTTGCATAACCCATTTGGACTTAAATAAGGTCACACCAGATGTTCTTTCAGGTATGAATTGTCTTCTTGTAGCTGATGTTTCAGGTTCCATGGCAAGCAGGTTACTGCCAATCACAGCAATTCTGAAGGCTTGCTGAACTAATAACAAACAGGGATGGTATTAGTGATGGTAATAGTAAGGACAGAATGGTTTAAAGAAAAATCTAAAGCTTTTCAGACATTGGTGCTTTCAAAGTCTCTGGGGACACCTTTTGGAGGATGTTCTCCATGGGGACTTCGACTCCCTGGCTTGACTGTGCTGCCCAAGCAGCTGAGCAGGAAATGCCTATGACAAAGGAGGAATAGAGATGTAGATGCAGCAGGGAGGCCTGGCATGCACTTGACAGCACTGGAACTCTGTTTGCAATCCCAGATTGGCACCATCTGGATTGCACCACTCGTAATGGGATCATATGTGTACATGCAATTAGTTTATGTCAGGAGCTGTGGGGATTAGATGAAATTATGGAGCAGTAAACACTGCCTTGGAACCAGCCTGATTTTGTAAACTCCACTTGAAAGCCACTCTAATTCTGGCAACTGCCCCAGGACTGCTGGGCCTAGAGGAGAAAGTAGCACTTTTGCACTCCTAGCACATCATCCCTTCTGCTGGAGCTGAACAGCTCCTTGAATGCAAGGTAGCCCGGGGGAGGTGATTTTGTTTAAAACTGGAGGAATGCGTGGTGGAAAATCAGAAACTGAAGACAAACTGATACAAAGGAGCAGTGAGAATGATGGTCAGTAAACCTAAAGGAGTCACAAGAGAGGGAACAAAGGTGAGAAAGATGAGAGAATTTTAAAAAAAGCAAAACCTTTAGAACTGATTTCTTTATTATGTGAGAATTCCTGGGAGAGATGTGTAGCCAGAGGAATTTTTAGCTAATGTCTGCTTTCTTCTCTTCAGTGAATTAGCCTGAAATCCTCTGTGTGGATTAACATGGGGGCTTTTTCTAATTATATTGACAATTATTCAATGACTGTTTTCATGTAATAAAAATCAGTCTGGAGTAAACTTAGAGGCTGAGTTGCTCTTCCCAAAGGAGAACAGGTGAAATTCCGAGATGATGTCAGTTCTGAATCAACTGATGTTGACATTAAATCTCTCTCAGTGTTGAAATGACTCACAATGCACATCCAAATTGAAATCTCCTATGAAATTGTTCTGCTTACCTCTGGGGCTCACAGGACTGCTCCCTGTTGTCTCTCCAATCTGTCAGAAACTCAACATCTTTATTATGCATGTTGGGCTTTGTTTTAAATGGAAAATAGAAGGGAAAATAAGTGCTGCTCTTTCATGCAGGTAAGATTCCCTCAGTGAATAAACCCCCAGTAATTTTGCTTCTGATCTCTCAGAGAAACAACGTTGTCTGCATGTAAAAATAGTCTGAAAACATTTAATTTGGGGATCTGGGAAACGAACAGAGATGCACACAAACACATAAAGACAGAGTAGTTGTCAAAGAATTGTTGGCAACAAATGTAAACAAATCTTTGGACATCAAGTACTGTAGATACTGATTTTTTTCAGGAGGCAGAGGACTTAAGTGAGTTTTGGGTTTTCTGTGTTATGGTGGCTCTGATACTTAAAGAAACATGAATATATAAGGAACTTTTAAGAGACTATTTCTGAGTAACAGTTTTGTTTGTTTTTCTGCACTAGATTTTTGATAAAAGTTCCATCTCTGATTAAGTACTAATTTTTTTTTTTTGTAAAGTGTATCTTACGAAGTTTTAAAATGATTTAAATTATTTCCTTTAATTTCTTCACAGGTAGTGAACTAAAGAAGTAAAAACAAGTTCAAATAAAGAAAAAAAGGAGATATTTCAGTTCAAAACTAACATAAAGATGAAAATTACCATGGTCTATTACAAACAGTATACCTTCTCCAGTTTAGAAGCCATGTTGCTGAAAGGTTCCACATCATAAATGTATGGAACACTACAAAGAACTCTTTGCTAAGTTGTATCAGGAGTGACCAACCTATATCATTTGATACCCAAGCATAACAAAAAAAGTGTGGTAAAAGAAAAAATAAAAAGCCTCACTAAAATCATGTCATTTCCATAATTATTTTCCTGTATGATTTTGCTATAATGCTCTCATTTGTTTCTACAAGGTATGCAGAGCTCAGAGTACCTATAAACACTCTATTTTTACTGCTGTCATAATGAAAAATTGTATTTACTGGGAGAAGTGACATTTTTTTGCCTTCTGACAAATTCATGGAAATCTCTTTTTTTACTTGCAAATATTTGCAAAGTAAGAATTGATACCTTTGCACAGATCTGCCTTGTGAGGTGCTATGACACTTTGAAGTTCTTTGATCATTTTGCATAGTTTGTCACACTCCAGGCTGTTTAAATATACTTGGGCATGTTGATAGACTTAAAAAACTGGCTAGGAGGGCTGCCTGGGGAGCAGAATTCATTATTCTGGGATGGGATGTAAGAGTTGGAACAAAAGATTGGAAGTTAATAACAAGTATTTGCAAGTTTTACAAGAAAAAATTTAAACCCAGGTGACACTGCAGTCAAACCCAAACGCTCAGCTGTCTTTAATGCCATTAAACAAATGGGGATGCAAATTAAGTGTGCAACCTGAGGGGAGGTGGAGTTTCCTGCTGTCAGTGCTCCTTGCATTATGCACAGCAAAGTCTGGGTGCAGATGGAAAGGTTTCTGCAGTGATTTCTGTGGAGCCCCTCCCAGCAAACCACAAGGTCAGGGCAGAACGAAGCAGGCTGGCCAGAGTGAATCCATCACCATCACCACTTGCCAGGGTACAGCCAGAGCTTTTTTGGAACATTTCTGCCTGGTGGGGGAGACTTGAAGACAGCCAGCCCCTGGCAAAAGGGGCCTGCTGGGATCCACTCTGGAATAGGAACACAGCTCTGCACTGCTGACAGGTGTGACTGCTTTGTGCTGCAGAACATGAGAGTGAAACATCTGTGCCTTGACCTTCACAAACACAAAGTCTCCAGATGTGTAATTTTTTTTTTTAAAACGTTTTCAGACTTGTAGGAGTTGCAGTCTCTCCACCTAGAAAATGCAGTCTTATACATAATATGGTATTCTGTAGTAATTTGTAGTTTCTGTCAGACTGGGTATAAATACATAAATATGGAAAGTATTTGCTTAAAAAGATGCCTGTGGTGCTTTCTCAAACTTGTATTTATCAGTGTTTAGGAGAGGAATAATTAAACAGACAGATTACTTAGCTGTAGTTACATCCTTCACTGAAGAGCTCCGGGTCTTCAGCTCCAAACTGTAACATTAACTACCAGGCAGTTAAAAATATGTACCTAGCACAGTATTTCATATTTAATGGAAATTCATCAGAAATCCATCAGTCAAAACAGACGTGCAGAAGGAGAAATATTATTCTGTCACTTTCTAGCTCTTTCTCAGGCTCTGCAGCACCAGCTGCATCTCTGAAATAGCTGCCTGGCTCTGGCATTTGGTGTAACTAAGCTGGTTTGTGCCCTCTGAGAATCTGGACCACACTCATTAGTGGAATTTGTTTTGCTTTGTTTTACCTCTGGTTACACTCTGATATATGGAACTTGAACAATTAGCCCAGGAGAAGTGTTAGGCGACGTGAAACGTCTCTTCACTTGAAGAAAATGGGGTTTTTGTTGCCACCATAAATTTAGTTCACATTTCATTTTCCTTTTGGCATGTTCAAAAGGCACCTTTCTCTTTCCCACAGCAGAGATTGGCTTCCATTGTGGTAAGTGCCTGACTTTGAGCACGCCCTGCAAAGCTGAAGGATTCCTTCTGCAGGGAAAATGTCTCATCTGAAAATGATCGCTTGGTCTAATTTATAAAAATGTGTCAACATGACTAATTGTCAGATGAGTGGTGAAGCTTATTATGTGCAGCACAGTGCTGAATATCTTCACTGAATACAGCAACATATTTCAACTGTGGCAGTAACATCTCGAACCCTTCCTCACAGCAGGTCAGGAAAATAAATGTGATGCTGCTTCAGAATAAATGGCACAAATGGTTCTAAAACACATGACAACTGGCAAATTGATGTTTATTCTGTTTAAGGACTGAGTCATATTTTAAAGATGTATTTTCACAGTGGTCGTTTTTGATAGAAATCTTTTCCATTTGTATGCAATTTTGCTAGAATCTTTCTGTAACAGTTCTCACTTGTTTTTCTCTGTATTTTCTTAGCTTCCTAGGACAAAAGACAACACAATTCTTGAGGGAGAGCTGAAATGCAGCTGTTTCTACTGTGCTAGCATTGCAGTTAAGCTACTAATGAATACATATTCCCCAAGAGATCTATGTCCCAGAGCCACTTTCCTAGTTCAGTGTGTGTTAAGAAGAAAGGGAAAATTAGAAAAGAAAAATTCACCCTGCCACAAAAACAAACAAATAAAAAAAGAAAGTTCAGCTTCCTGTTACTTTAGAAATAAATCTAAGCAAAAATAATGGTGTCTCAGTGGGAAGGCTGGCAGCAGGGATCAAAGAGCTGATGGAATGGACTCCAGTCTGCCTCCACTTTGCCTCTCACCCTCTCATTTTTAGAAATTGCCTCTCAATATCTTCAGCACTCATTGGCTTCAGTAGAATTTGACATTTTCCCAAAATATTTAAAAACAAGTATTCTTTTGGGGTTTTTTTCCATGGTTTTCCCATGGGTGGCAAGGTAAGAATCTGATCATAAAAATACAACAAGTAATTTTTCCAAATCTTCTTTTTTATTTCCAAATAGCACATTTTTCCCCCTTTTAATCACATATAGGTTACTTTAATTCCCATTAACATTCCAAAGGTTTCTCCTCAGCATTCCCATCTCTTCACAGCCTTCCAAATGAGGCCTGTCACTCATGTCTCCCTTGTTGCTGCACAGATAAGATCATCCTGCATGCGGAGATTGATGCTCTCTGCATAGTCAATTTTATGGCACACTTAGGACTCTCCAAACTCCTGTGACCTTACCAGCAGCCGTGAGGAGAAAAGTTTTAAAAAGCCCAAACCACTCTTCCTGTGGTCTGTAGGTGCAGGGAGGTCACAGCCTGGCACTTACAGAGGTGTGGGAAGGCAAAAGTAGATGAGGGAAGCTGGGTAGGTCATGGAAAGTGATCCAGCACTGGCAGCTATTTTATGTGGGAGTTCAGAGCCTTTTGAGACAGGATCATTCTGATAAAATCTTGTTTTCTCCACAGATGACAGTCCTTGGAATCCAAAGTGTTTCACACTAATGCCTTTTCTTTCCAAGTGAAAAGGTCCTCGACATCTTTATTTTCTCTTTATCATATAGGACTTTATAGGAGCTCTTATCAAAATGTTAGTCTTATAAATTATTTTAGTTTCTGGAAGGAGATATTATGATATTTACACATCAGGGCTATTAAAATGTAACTCAGATTGACTCTCTGAGGTGTCAAACCTAATCCTCCTTCCCGTGGAGTTTTCAAAAGCTGTCACCAACCCACTTGAAAGGAACCCAGCTTCTCCAAAAGCTCTGGTGTGATATTTCTCCTAGCAAGCTATTGTCAAAAAGCAATTTAACAATTGTACAAATTAATTGCCTGCTGTAATATTTCATCTGGAGGGACTACCAGGGAACTCAGCCTCAAGAATTTCTCAGCATCTTGCTGAATCGAGCCCGCTTTGCTTTGCCACCTGCATGGCTTGATAAAGTCCCAGGCTGCCATTTCCTTGCCTCATCAGCTTTCCATCTGCTTCCTCCTCTCATCTGAAAACCATCTCTCCATTCCATACCCAGGTTTTCTCCTTGTGCTTTTTGGTTTAACATTTTAAAATCTGTTTTCCTTCAACTGTGTGAACAAACCAGCTATTTGTCTAAGAGGACAAGAAATTGAATACTTTGGTTTTTTTCTTTTACTTCACATGATGATCCATTTAGTAATTTCTGCCAGGAAGAATAGTTTATCACTCTAAAACTCAAAACTTTTGCTATGGATAAACTTTTAAATCTGCATAACTGAACTTGACCTCATTTCATTTGGTTGGAAATCAACCTATAAATCTTGAAACATCAGGGTTTGTAAATATTTAGGGGTTGACTTGGGACAGATTAAGACACCAGGAAACCAAAATGTGTGTTGAAATCCAGATTATAAAGGATGAAATGTGGCAGCAGACATACCTTCACATGCATAGGAAAATCACTGATACCATAAAGGTAAACAGGAATCTCAGCTCTGTGCCTGCCTGCATGATTTCCTTTTTCTAAACCCCCACACTTTTACTAATGAATTTGTCAGTTTGTTAGAAATACATAACTCTGAAAGGAAAGAACCCCTCTATGTCACTTTCCAAGGAATAATAGGTATATTCATGCTGGACATCATCTTATAATCACAGCAACACTAAAAGGTTTAAATTGGCCCTGTCATGCCTGGTCCTTTAGGACCCAAATACTGTGGTGTAATATTGAAAGAAAGATGTTCTCTAGCAGGTGCATGATTTTCTTCAGTCAGTGGACCATTGACTTGCTCTCCATAAGTTCATTTTTTTTTTTCTTCAGAGATCTTTAAAGCCACACATTAAAGGTTTCAATAGAGAGCACCCCAATGTCTATTAAATTTAACAATAACAAGTCCCCAGGTGAAAGCAATTAAGCTGGGAGGATTTGCAGACACTTCCCTGTGGATGCCTGTTCCTCTTTTCAGAGAGAAAGCACTCAGGCAGCAAAGTGAAAATGCAAGGAAAATAAGAAGCACAAGGCTTGCTCTAAACATCCCACATCCTACAAAACCCCCAGCCACTGGGGCTGTACCCAGATCAAGCATCAAAAATGTGCCTGGGCCACTTTTAAGTGCTCCACATAAAATAAAATAAAATAAAATAAAATAAAATAAAATAAAATAAAATAAAATAAAATAAAATAAAATAAAATAAAATAAAATAAAATAATAAAATAAATAATAGGAGGGTTTTTGTAAATAAATAAGTAATAAATAAATAAATAAATAAAAATAGCATTTTTACTACACTGCTGACAGAATATCTGCCAGCTGAGAGTTTGGTGATGCATTTCTTGCTGGCTCAGGTCTCTGGGAATGGGCCTCATGTGTGCATTGAGATGAGTGTGGCACAGGTAGGAATGCAGGGATTATCCACCCCGGATGTTTGCTGGAATCTGTAGGCACAGGAGAAAGGAAGAAAGCAGAGGTGTTGCCAAAAACATGCTGTCAGCTAGAGATTTTTTTTTTTCAAAAGTGCTATATTTTTCAAAACTTTTTTTGTGAGATAACTAGCTCACTGAGCAAAGTATTTTTTTTGAAGTTTGGTTCTTCTTGCTTGCTCATGGTTCTTTTAAAAATAAAAATCCTCTTCATGAAAAAATAATTTTCATAATTATTATTTTATATGAGCTAACATCGTTTTATGGTTATGCATATGTAATGGAAAGTGGTTATTCTTGACTCTTGTTAGAGAGCTAGAATTAATTTCCCCACTCTTACAGTTTCTATAGCAACTTCAGTGGAAATTGCCCATTTGGATATTTTTATTCTGAAATAACTAGAATTTTCAATGTCACTTCAGCTGCTTCCAGAGTGATGCATGTTAGAAGAAGGGGTACACATCAGAGAGCAACATCTGACCTGAGTTCTATATTGATACACCAACAGCCTTTTCCACTTGAGTCCTGCTTCTGGAGTATTTTACTGAGTTGAAGTTCCAGAGGTATAGCCAAAACCCTGTCTGCAGAGAGGACAGGCAAGGGAAAGTCACTCAGACCTTGCCTTCACTTTGAAAAAACCCTCTCAGATTTGTATCTGAACGAGCCAAGTAGATTAATGTGGCTTGAGGTGACACTTCTGGAAAGAGAGCAGTGTCAAGGACCCTTGTCTTTCTGTCACCTTGCCGGTTTTTATGAAAATCATACACATTACACAGTATTTGGAGTTTTATCTCAAGGTAGATGAAGCAAAGGCAAAGACACATCTCTGACCCATTCCCCTTTTTTTTTTCTCAGAGAAAATAGAATGTATTGGATTTTTTTTTTTAATTATTATCTACTTCTATATATCATCATGCACGTGTGGGGCATATCTCAGCAGACCTGTTGCAGAGCCACCAAGCCTTCCCTGTAAGAGAGGAGAAAACTGGAGCTGCAATTTTCATGTGGAGGAGGATGTTTGTGAGTCCCTGAGCTCTGGAAATCTTGGACACCAGCATAGCTTAAATGATTCCTTTATAAAATATACAAATCTGAGCTGAAAAGTGGATGTTACAGTATTATCCACATAATTCACTCTTTTCTGGGAAGAGTCCCAGTGTTAGGGGAGCTGATTCTGTCTCTTAATCCATTGAAGCTCTTCCTTGGACTGTAATTGGAAATAATTGTGCTTTCTAGTTTATTTTAAAGCCTTTTTCTGGTTAGGTGAACTTTTTATCACCTATTCAACTCATTTATCAATATAATTATACACTCTGGCTCCAGGTTAAGAGACAGGCAACTGTTCCTAAGATAATATGAAGCAACTTCCTGATGTCATGTTTTGTTAAGTCAGTGTTTGGAAATCTGGATTGTGTTTTCCTCAGATGTCAGCGAATGAATCTCTTCTGACTGAGTTCATTAGATGGTATAGTTGAAATGCTATTTAAGCACCATATCCCAGAGATAAAATGATGATGTTTTTGGTAATAAGGAGCATGGAAAGGAATTCAAAAAGGCAGCTGTTCTCATACATTACAAAGAATCAATATTTAAATCAAAGCAGATGATCTGAGTTCATTCAACTCAGAACCACATGTTAGCAGGAGTTATTTTGAGGATCAATGATGCAAAGTAAAAATGGTGCTCGAAACCAAAAAAAGAAAATAAATCCACAGGTGCTCTTTATGATTTTAATCTTATTCAGAATTTCTCAATGTGTTGTTCTAGAAGTTCAAATTGTTGTTAAAGATCCATTTCCTTTAAAACTTCAGTACTGTCTTGAAAGGAAGTTTAATTCTGACACTTCAGAGTGCTGAAGAGGAAGAAGAGGAAAAGGGCCTTTGGGAGAAAAGTGATGTCAACTGAAATTACATTTGCAGTTTGCTTTTGCTTCCTAAATTTTCTTTTTTCTTTTTTTCTTTCCTTTTTTTTTCAAATTAACAAATGTCTCATTATCTATGCAGTGGATTGTTTTACGTCTGAGAATTTGTAAGGAAATCAAAGGAGATAAAAGGGGCATAAAGCGATATTCTTGTCATCAAATAGTTCATAGTTAGGGTACTCAGTCAGCAAACAAGAGAACTAAGTTTGGTACCTAAAATATAATAAAGTCAGCCACTTGTGCTCCCTCTTTCCAGAGAGTTTTTTAATCAATAAGATTAATTAATTGAGATGCATCTGGTGTTTTGCTTTGTATAAAATAAAGAATGAGGCAGTGAGAATGGTGGGGGGTTGAGGTTGGGTTACAGAACCTTCCCACATCAATTTCTGTAAGGATCTCTAAGGCTATGTAACCTGGAACCCAGGATGTGAAGAGCGTGTTGGACTGAGCTCCCTCTGCCCACCCAGCAGAGCTCCGTGTTTGTTAAATTACATAAATACTCACTCAGCTCTTTGTAACTTCATAAAGCAGGAAAAAAATTCTGACAAACAGGGTATGCCTGGAAAAACTACAGCAAAACAAAGCAAGATTCTACAGGAATTTCTTCAGGAAGTACTCTTGAAACCTCATTTTCTTGATAACTCATTTTCATCTAACATTTCATTTAGAAGAGGAGAATGGAGCAGACCTGATTAACAGTAGTGACCATATTACCCTTTAACCAAACCCAGAAACCTTCACAGAAAGAGCAGCTTCTATATAAAAGGGCAAAATACTGTTTTCAGTTTTTAAATAGGTGATATCAGGCTAATGGAAAAGACACTATTAAGTTTTCATTCCCAGATTATGAGGCCAATTGTCACAGTTGAACCCTGTGCACCGGTTGGACTTGATGATCACAGAGACCTTTTCCAACCTCATTTGTTCTGTGATTCTGTGACCAAGTCCCTGCACAAACAGGGTGGCTGTACCTGAATGGCTTTGGGGAGTCATCACTGGAAAACTCCAGTTCCTGGACTTGAGAATTATTTGGGACAATGCAAATTGCTCCAGGCCAGAAAAATTCTCTGGATTATTTTAACAATATGCAGCACCATGTTTTATTGCCTGGTGTCTTTAAGTGGGATGAACGTAGCCACAAGTACAACGTGGAAAAAATTCCACTGCCAAGGCACCACATAAACATAACAGCCAGTCCTAATGAACAATTAGGGTTGTGTTTTTGATGGCTGATGACAGTAGACATGGCAAAGTGCTTTGAAATCTAATGATAATAAGCTGTGTGGAGCTCTGTGATGTTAATTGAGGAAGTAAAAAATTACTTTTTGTACCATTAGAGATCGGCATTGCTGTGCCTCCGTGGCAAACGACACAAGTTCTTCTGTAGATGGGTTCTTTGTTAGCTCAGATCCCTCAGGATACTTTATCATTCAGCTTACAAACATTGTTCCAAATGTGCTTTTCCTCCTAATGAATGGAATAGCTCGGAAACGAAAGCTTTCAACTGACAGTTGAATCTTCTCATCACTGAGAACCTCGTTATTAGTTTGCAGTAAGCTTGTGTGAAATTGCATCTTGATTGCACGAGTCACACAAGCACATTTCAAGCCCTGTAAATGCGAAGCTAATTCTGAATATCGACCTCAGATTTTTAGAAGAGCCACGGGACGAATACGGCTCCAGAAGAAAGTTTTTTCTGCTATTGAGGCTTCACACGTGGTGATGCTAAAATTAAAATGGAAATAATTCAGCTGGAATAAACGGAAGGATTTATCAATGCTCGTTGAGCTATTCTTGCCCAGCTTCTCTATAATTATAGAATGTGTATATAAAGAAAGGGGAGAAGAGGCACTGACTGCATGCTGCTGCTCCCTCCTGTAGCCTTAATTAGAGCAGATTTGCTCTTACACCAGGGCTGTGTCTCGTCCACCAAAGTCATCGGTGTGGCAACCACAGGAGAAGATCTCTGAACAGCACAGATCAAGGGAAGTTGTTCCTGTGAGCAAACATGGAGTGTTTATGGTCAGACTGGAGCATTAATTAATTAATTGATAATACATAATCCCCATTCAGATCCCAATGCCTTTGGTGACCACAGAGAACTCTGTGGATGGCTCGGAATGCAAATGGTCATTGTCCTTGCAGCTGCTGATGGAACAGCTCCTTGCTGGAGCCAGGGCATGCTTTGATGTGTGTCTTGCCACTGGAACCCACAGTGCCACACTTTGCTCTGGATCCCTCTCCCTTTTGTGATGGAGCTGCCTTTGGAGCCAGCTTTGAACATCAGCGAGCTGCCTGTTCATCTCTGCTTGTTCTCCATCTATGGAAGTTTGTGGATTTCTAAAGGGAGAGACTGCTAAGAAATTAAAAACGGAGGAGTGTTATTTCTGTGGCATCTCCAAAGGCCTCTTCCAACCACTCAGGGTGCTCTGGTTGGGAATAATGTCTGATACAAGGGAGCAAACACATCTTAGCATCTCTCCTGTTTTCATTTATCCCCTTCACTTCTGCGTGCTCTGCACACCGACTGCCACAGGAATAACAGGCAGGATTGAGTTGTCTGAATAAACTGGTACAAATGGACACTAACAAAAAAGTTAATTTGCTTTAAAAAGATAAACAGAGCTGCTTCCAAACCCTTTTTTCATGCCAAATGAGCCAGGTATTGCAGTTCACATAAAAAGGGGTTTGGGGTTTTAATCTTGCATTGAGGGAAAGACTGAGATCAAATAAAAAGCTCTCTTGGGCAAAAGACAGAAGCAGAAAAGATACTTGACAGGACTTGTACATATGTAAGGCCCTGCTTCCTTTTGAAATCTCTGATAGAGGTTGAAGCCCATAATATTCATCTTGTGGTCATTTAAAGAGACTCCATTTAAGTGATAAGGGGCTTTCCGATGATCCTTTGGAAAATTAAAAATAACAGATCCAATATATAAAATTTTATTAGTACTTTTCAATTACCTTTCAGTTTCTTTTCATTAATCATGCATCTCCATGAACAAGATGATAAATTATAAGTGAATACTCAAATATAATAATTTTAAAAGTGATTTTTAATAAGAGCTCGTGGCTGACATGAAATACCCTGCAGGAAAATATAGAGAGCAGTTTTGACAACTCCTCAGGTTTGTTTTCTCTAAAGTCTCATTACTTTGCATCAGTGACACAAGAGCTTGAATTTTATGTCTTATTATGTTCTTGCCTTTCTGCAAGGGAATATATATTGCATTTTCTGGAGGAATTACAGCTGATACATAGATAATGCTTATAGTTTCTGCATAACTATTTACTTACAGATAGGCTCAGAGAGTGGATCAATATTTGAAATAGGAGATACCAGCTCCATATGTTCCTCTCCTACTTAAAGCATTCAGTGGGGAATTAATTACTCCTGCTAATTGCTGAGTTTGGTAGATAATGAATGATTTGGCCAACAGAGTTTCCCTACCAATTCTGGATTTTTGGCAATAGCAGGAGTTAAAGCAATATAAGGAAAAATTCGAAGTAATAATGTAATATAAAGAATTATAGCAAAGACTACATACTACAAATCACATAAAATTTTTCTCATGCACTCTGATCATTGCTTCCTTGATGAGCAGAAAAACCAAAAAATAGGAAGTTCAAACTGGAAGGGAAAAAGTGCAGCTTGAGAGATCATTGAGGAAGGGAATCTCTTCCCCTTCATCTCTCTTTTATGTTCATTCAACCATTGATTAAAATGCAGTTTCTCTCCTAAAACCTAAAAAGTATTTTGTGGATTGCTAAGATGCTAATATGGCACTGAGGGATTTTTAAACGTGATTAAGCACCTCATATTTGATCACATTTATTAGTTTTCAAAATGCCATTTTACATTAAAAAAAAAACTGCATCGAAACACAGCCTAGACAAGCCAGCCAAATACATCATGTGTACCTGATGTAAAGTAAAACACACATTTTTTCATCTACACTAAAAATCAAATTTGTCAGATTCTAGAAAATAATATTGTAATTAGTAAATAAAACAAAAATTGATCAGATGATACACATGTAAATTTAATTCTAAATTTCAGAGAAGGAATAATAAATTCTTGCTGCTGATTGATATCATACTCAGAAATACATAATGTTTTATTATTTTCACAATTTCTATCTGTTTTTATAAAAATGTTCCTGATATTTGAAAGTAGTAGCTTCATTAAAGAGAGTAGCATTGACAAGTTAAAGGTAAATAATCTTCCATGTCAATTATCTAAAAAAAAAGAAGAAGAAAAGAAAAAAGAAAATAATAATCTGGCAAAGCTGTTTTCCAGATATGCTGCACTTAACAAAATTTTGTCATTTTCATAGCACTGAATAAAATAAATCTTTTATTGGGCAAGTTCAATATATTTTAATAAGAACATTAATTTTCATTGTTCTTTATAGAAAGGACCATAACTCCCTTAAAGCACAGAAGCAACAGGAAAGACTTTAAGAAGATTCTAGGTTGGAAAGGACACAATTTGCTGTTGCCTGCATGGGTATTTTTTTTCCAAGTGCTTTGAAATATATTCATTATGTGCTCATCACTTAGAAAAGAAGAGGAAAACCAGCCTGGAAGGTTTTATTGTGGTCAAAAAACCCCCACAAGGTTCAAATCCTAAACTGTTTTCTGATAGCTGATAAAACATTCTTCACATGTCTGTCACCCAGGTACAAAAAAAAGCCTTTGTTGGAGCTGCTCTGTATTTGGTTGATTACATTCAATTCTGGTTTTTTCTGTTAGAATTGACACTGCCCCTTGTTTATCATCTCTTTACACTTCCTAAGTGATTTGTCCTTTGCAAATGCTTATTACCAGAGGGGGAAAAAAAAAAAATCCAGGTTCAGCAGCCAAGGATAATCAGGAAGGGAGAAAGGATAAAAGAATCAATTGAAAGTTGATCTGATGCCTCGGTTTTTAAAATGCAGTCACATGGTGATGGGCACTCAAAGAGTTTGGAATGGGGGTGGTAAACTTGCCACATTGTAGAATTAAATGACAAACATACTCAAAAGGAGCTTTCAACCCCAAAACTTCCCAGATAGGGGTGTTTTAGCTGGAAAATGATTTAGGAGAAATAGGCTTGCCTGGGTATGGCATCATTGGAAATCACAGTAACACTGGATGAGCAGTTGTGAAACAAACATGTAAAAGCACAAACCAGACACGATTTGAAAAAATATTTGATGAAATATTTTTCTTTGGTCTTGTCAAAATCACACTTGGATGAAATGTTGAACAAAGGCATTTTGACTTGTGAAAGGAAATCTGGATTTAGAGAGAAGGATGGGTGCATTGAGAACAACTGAGACACCACAATGAGCTTTTTAAAAAATATGATTTAATTAACTGAAAACTGTTTGAATAATGTAAAATTAAGTTAAATTGCCTAGACCTGTGCTCAACACCCCTCTGCAGTTCAACATTTTAAAACCCAAGTCACTTAGGGAGTACCTAAATGTAAACCTCTGGACAATAAGGTTTGGCCCCTTTATTTCTTATCCAGCAGAAAAATGAGAGAAATCAAGGGTATTGTAAGACACAAATAGTATTCTCATTCATTCTGAGAAATTTTATTCAGTAGAAGTTACAGAATAGCAAAGTATTAATCTTTTATTTAATTATCATTTTAGGGAGCTTATTCTTGCTGTATTTGTCCAAAGTTTCTATACAAAGACACTGCCTTTCACAGTTGCAATGAGACACATCAGTGATTTAACACATTTCTCTGTTGATTTCTATGGGTTTGAAAAAAGATTTTATTTCTTATTGCTGTGTAACGTGGAAATAAGAACGTGTAAGGTGGAATGTGTCTGAAATTGTTTCCTTCTCATCTGTCCTCTGACACACACTTACACATCCAGACAGTTTTAATGACTGAGAATCTTCCAGATTTAGCTAATTCTGATAGTATGGCATGAGAGACAAAGCTTGAGTAGGAAAACTAAGTTCAGTTCCAGTGAACCTGAAGCAATGCAATGCAATGCAATTTTTCAGAGCGAATTTTTTTTCCATTTGATGAGAATTATTTTGCACATTTATCAAGGGATATTAATGAATAGTGTTTCATTATTTAGCACTTTGAGATCTTGAGGCTTTCTTAGGCAGAGCACATCTCACAAAGAGACTCTTAATACCTTTACCTTTTCCATTGTAGTGGTTTCACATTCACCAGTTTCTGTTTCCCAGAATTAATGTGGTGGTTTGAGTGTCTACCAGAGCCATTTACTCTCTTTCTCCTGTGAAATAATATTAGGAGAAAAGCAAAGCAGACTCAAAACCTAAAAAGACACGTTTATTAACAAAACTACAAGAGAGACAAAATGAATTAGAATCAAAATGAATCCTTCAAAACATTTTTCCTCCCCCCACGACTGTTCAGTTTCCCACTGACAACCTAAAGAGACAAAACCTGGGACTTTTAGTCAGTTTTACCACTTTAAAATAGTCTTTCATCAGTTCTTAGGGAGAGAAGTCTCCCTAAGAAAACATGAGGAGACGAGATGGAAAATCTTGTGCTGCTCTGGCACAACGGGTGCTCGGATTGGAGGGACAGCAAAACTAAGAGAGAAAGGTTCCCAGAATTCTCTGATTTTAACATGTGCATTCCCAGAGGCATGTCAACTTTCTCCTGGTTTAACCAGATATCAGTACTCAACCTTAACCACTGTTTGGGTTTTACTATAACTTCCTAGAAAAGTCACTTCTGTAGGTGTCTTCCTTTGCTCATCAAACATCAATAAATGCAAAACCAGCATTATTCATGTATGCTGAACTATTCTGTGTTTTGAAAAATTCTATGAAACACCCAGACACTTTCCAGTGGCAATCTAGGGATGTGCTGTTGTTTCAGGCTGTTTGATGGGACATCTCTGGGCTGTTTTTGACACAGCCCAGTAGGACTCTGCCCGGTGACACCAGGAAGCTGCAGGGAAATGATAACTGTGAGGCTACAGAGTCCTCTTGCTGCAAACTGCCAGATGTCTCCCAATTGAAAACAGGGTCTTGCTGAGCTTAATCAGTGAGGATTTTTTACAATATTCCTTAGAGAGTGTAGAGGGAGATTCTGTGGAATTAAAAACAACACCATGGATATCTACACTTAGCACACAGATGTCAGCAATCATGGAAAAGGAATATTCGGAATGGACAAAAAAGGCATGTGGCCCAATATTGTTTTTTCCTTTTTTTTTTTTCCTGAAAGATGTATCAGTTTCAAATAACTGTCCAACTGTACTTGTTGGGAAAGCAGGGAGGGGAGCAGGGGAAGCAGTGTCCAGGAGTATTTAAAGCCAGCGTATATCTTCATTAAGCACACTCTATAAATCTCAGGTGCCAGGCAGCACAATGCCCTGTGCAGGCTGTATTAATCTTGGTGACAGATAACACAGTGCCCTCAGCAGGGATCTAAATGCCACTTGCATTTCTCCTGCTTGACTTTTGGGTAGAGCCCTGCAAAGGACCAGGGTTCTGTCTGGGGAAGGACTGAGATACCAGCATTTGTCTTCATGCCAGGTAGGACAAACTCACTAATCCAAATATTCTCTGACTGAAAGCCTGAAGTTGTTTCACGTGAGCAAGCAAAAATCTTTGATGAAAAGATGGCAGTAGCAGTAATTTAGATAATGCTTTATCTTCTCTTTGGTTGTACTATATAATCTAATAAATTCAACTAAAACAAGCTTATAATAAAATAAAGTAGGACTTTTTCACTCCACAACAGTCAAAGGAGTTTCTTGATCTTTTCTGACCTTTTTGACCTTTTCCCTTTAGTTTATCCCTTAACTTATATTGATAACCACATCATTAAAAGTTTCAACCTCAGCAGTTATTGGGCACTTCTAGAAAAATTATTTGAATTAAGATTCCCACTTCATCAAGACCAGAAGGTTCAGAGCTCTGTAATTTTGTTGTTGTTGTTGTTGGTTTTTTTTAAGGGAAATGGGAATCCCAAAATTAATCCTTATTGGATAATAGGAATTACAGCTGACTCCCCTCCCTAAGCAAGATCATTCTTTCCTTCTTACCCCATTAATTTTACTCTGGCTGCTTGGGCACTCAGTAAATAAATGGCAGCCTGATACTACTTCTTTCTTCATTAAAATAAAATAAAGCAAAACATTAAAATATTATGGGACAAATTCAATTACACTCTCCCTCCTACCCAGCTAAACACTCTTGATGTAGAAAAAACTCCCTAACTTCTTTTCAGGGGCTGGCCAATTTTGTACAAATTTGAGAGTAGGTCAAACAACCTATGAGTTTTGTTGTATGAAATTAGGTATAGTTAATGATTGTTAAAGCTTTTAAAATACTCCTAAGTGTGGAGGGTTCAGAAGGAATGGTTATGTAACTTAGTGCTTTTGTCATAATAATCTAAAGGGGAAAAAAACCACCAAAACACATTGCTTTGAAGTGATTTTTTGGCTTATCTGAGGGAGAAAGGGAGTTCGTGCATGGCTTTTGGAAAAGGCCCATGGCTGAACATTCCCTGTGCTGGTGTTTAAAAAGGTTTATACAAACTACTCAGTGTCTTTATTTAATCATTTTGAGAAGTTAGGAAAGATAAAAGTAGTGACAAGAAGTATTTTAATTACTCTCTAAGAAGCCTTATAAAATAAGGCTTACCACTTTTCTTGAGCCAAAGAAAAAGCCCTTTAATCCAAAGTGCACAATACAGTTTGAAGTCCTATTTTTTTTAGGCGACATTGCTCCATTCATTTCCATAAAAGGCTAAACAAATGTAATTAAAAATCTTGCAGCAGTTTAAGTAAACAGGCATTCTTCCTGGCTTGTTTGTTTTTGAGTTTGATTCAGTTTTCTGCTGAGGAAAGATGTCCTTTCCCTTAGAGAAGACCCACAGTGGAAATGCAGAATGTGAAATTCTGAAGGTCATCTTTGAATCCCATGAACTTCAGCTTAAAAAGGCAGCCCCAGTTCCAACACACTGATTAGTATTAATTCTGCTTTTTAAAATGCATGAATCCCACACGTCAGAAGCAGAAGATCAATCAGGGAATGCTTTTTTGTTTTCCATGGTTGTATCCTTCAATTTTTATGGTGTCTGGACCAATAGGTCACTCTGCTCGGAACCAGGGATGAGAGGGAAGGCACAAAGTGTCACCTCATGGAGGGTTTACTTGATTTTCCCTTTTCATTTTTGTTGCACAGCATGGCATGTTCTTCTTGTCTGAAGGTGCATGTGCATATACTTTACAGGGGTGTAGATTTATGTGGGTTCATACAGGTAGAGATGTATATAAATATGAAAAGATATATATATATATATAATATTTAGAGGGCATTGCAGTGCATTCTGCTTTAGCCAGTGGGTGGGAATTTTCTGCCTTCTTTTTTTTTCTGTCTTTGGAATATTCCTGGCCTCATTGTGTTCTCACTGTGTAGCAGGGGGCAAAATGCTGTTGTGAGGGAATGTGCCTTCTGGGTTTGTTTGTTTGTTGTTTTTGGGGCTTTTTTTTGTATGTCTATGGTTTTCATTACATCCCTCTCCACATGAAAGCACAGAACTCATGCAAGAGTTGCATTGTAAAGTTAGGCTTATAAAAGAGGAATTCTGTTTGGTTCCAGACCAATGGCTTGTTTGAAGAGCAGAAGGATGCTGGGTGCTGTGTTGACTCTGATTCAGGTCCTCAGAAACAGCCTGGAATTTCTTTTTTTATTTCATTTCTTGCATACTCTGTGCCTCTGTTTCCTCAGAATCTTCCAGCATTCAATGCAGGACCTTAATTCTGAGTTTTTTACACAAACTAGCCCTTTGAGATGTCTTTAGAGGATGCAATGCAGGTTTCCCCATAAAATACAAATTTCATTTTCCTTTGCTCCTGTAATTGTCTGTAACTCCTGGTATGAGCCTCTTTGGTAATACAGTGAGGGTTGATCAGTTTTGTTTTACCTTAGGTCTTGCCTGGGGATAATTGAGCTCTGAACAATGAAGGAGTTATGAATTGGATGTAATGAAGTGGTCAGGGCTTGGAGAAGTCTGATTGTGACAAGATGGACATATCTGAATACACACACAGAGTGCCTGCTCATATGTGTGTGTACCTACATATATTTATATTTGTATATATGTATGTGTGTGTGTGTACACACAGAGTGGTCCGGAAATCATGGAAAATACCAAAAACCAGAAATCCTGCATTTTTTTTTCCTGGTATTTTGGTGGTTTGCAAACAGATGTTCTCCACTGAAGCAAGCACACGGGGCTGTCGAGTGATTCTTTCTGACTACCAACATTGCCCATGTCTTGCTTAGATTCACCAGCAAGACACTGGACTGGCTGGTGGTGCCTCACATGGTGTGAAAGATAAATAGAACCGACTGCTCCTTCCATATGCTTGGGATTTGACTTCAAGAAATCCCTCAAGTACAAACAGAATTTCTGTAGGACAGAGAAGCAGCGAAAATCCGAGAGACTGCATTTATAAAATAGAATACTATGTCCCCTGAAGTTTTTTTTCTGTGGATAAATGATTTTTTTTTCTTTTTTTCAGACAGGTGTTCAGATTCCTTTTGCCAAAGCCTGAAAGCAGATGTGAGTTGTGTGACCTCTGGCTGAAGCTAATTCATTAACATCTTTGTCTGCTCATATCCAGGGCTAATCTGGGACTGGAAGGGATGTAGGAGGTAGACAGAATTGTTCCATGGGATTCTTGCCTTTGTCACTGGAAGGGAATTTAATTCTGTTTAATAACTGGCAAGTCCAGATGCATCAGAAAAGAGTTTCTTAAAGCCTATGTTCTTTTTCATTAATTGTACACAATTATCTACTTCCCAATATATTTTCTGTGCCATAGTGTTTTGTATACTCCTAATATTGCATAAAATGCAACATATTTGAGAGACCATTTGCTGCAGGAGAACAGGAGTTTACTAAGAACTATAAAAGTGAGACAAGAAAAATAATTGTATTGATATTTCAGCGTGCAATTTTATTGCAATGGATAATTTACCAAATCAAAGAATGGTGGGTAAAGGGATTATGTCTCCAAAAGTTCACTTTTAAAGGAAAATGCCCCTTGAATAGGAAAATTCAAAAAGTTCAAGCACGAAAACATCAGCAAACCCTATCTGGAATGTTCACCCGGAGAGAGAATTTGAAACCTTCTTGTTCCAGTTTGTGAATGTACTACTTTGTTTCATTAGTGATTCAAAAGCAATGCTGTAAAGTATCAGGGAAATATATATATTTTTTTTTATTTGTTTGGTTTTGGGATTTTTTGTTCTAAACAGACTTTTCAATCTGTCATGGTGTTTTCTCTTCTATGAACTTATTTAGTTCTTTTTTTATTATAATGAAGCTTTGGAAATGTTTATGTCAACTGTAGAACTGGAACATTTTGCCTCAGACATTCTCACCAACTTTCATAAATGTTAATTTTTTTCTCTGATCTTTTAGTGTGTGAAATAAAACAATTTTTTTTATTATTTTCCTGGCCTTTATTCTTTTTATTTTCTTCTAGAAGAGAGGGATCATAGATTATTAATGAAGCTAAAGAGAAACAGACCCTTTAAACCTTTGTTTCCTATTTGATCTTCTAACATATATCACAACACTTTTCAATCACCCACTGATTGTAATTCTTCTGAAACTTTCAGTGTAACCCAAAAATCAATATTAACAGATGTTGTTTGTTTAAGTCTGAAAATGTTCCAGAAAAACGCTCGTCAAATGCATCCCATCTATGGTTTCATAAAGTTTCAGATTCTCCCAATCAATATCAGCAGATGTTCACTACTTTTATTTTATTTTTTCCCAAGGCATTGCAGAAGTGCTTCTTGCAGCATAATTTGGAAGGAAAATCGAAAGCACGGGGTCTATGACAGCTTTCAGTGCTGCCAAGGAGCCAGAGCTTGTCTTGTCAGCCCTGGAGAAACAGCACTGTCTTCACCTAATGCCATTAGAGACCAAGAATTAAACAGGAAAAATTGGTTTTAATTAGCACTCCATGGATAATTGGGTGAATCAACCCGTAATGTGCTGTCCACACGTGTCAAATTCTATATCAGGGCTGGATTAGCATTTCTTGGTCTAGGGAGAGCTTTGATGCAAAAAAGAAAATATTCTAGAGATAGAGAAGAAACCCCTTTCCATGGGTTTTGGATGTCATGTGGGTTCGAGGGTTTTTTTCCCTTCCATGAAATCTTTAATTTCTGCATCTTGAAAGGCCTCTCTTGGAAAGAGGGTGTTAAGACATTCCTGGCTGCGTGTAACAAAGTTATTATAAAAGAGAAACAAACCCCAAACCATCCTATTGGGCAGTTTGGAGGAAAGAGTGGGAGTGTAAATGTACATTTCCAGAATGTAAAGCACATAATGGGTGAAAATTTGAAGCTGGGCTGTGGAGAGAAGAAAGTGTGATCTGGTGTGGTTTGGGATTTGTTTAATGGGGTTGATTTCTGGTCAAAATAAGGTAGGTCTGTCTCAAATCATTATTTAAACGAGTACATGCTTCTCTGTGGGTATGTACAACAATTTCTGATTGCAATAAGCCAACTTCCTAGAAACAGCACCTACTGCAGGCTTGGAAAAGTGATCTGCACTTATTCTAAAATATGTTTCATGTTGTCTATCACAATGTTTAAATATGCCTCATTCTCAACATTATGTTAAAGCAAAAACTGATTTATTTTAATAATTAGGAAGATCATAATACACAGATAAAATGCAGTGAGAAAAAACCTGGAGGCACATCTGCTTCTATGTATGTCATGCAATAAGTTTTCCAAAGTACTGAAATGATGCCACTTGTAGCACTTGGCTTGGTGGAATTGTACAAATTCTCAAAGCTGATTACAGGTTCTAGTATCTCATGGCTATAAAAATGTGGATTTCTCTTTCTTTCTTTTCTTTCTTTCTTTCTTTCGTTTTCTTTCTTTCTTTCTTTCTTTCTTTCTTTCTTTCTTTCTTTCTTTCTCTCTTTCTTTTCTTTTCTTTCTTTTCTTTCTTTCTTTTCTTTTCTTTTCTTTTCTTTTCTTTTCTTTTCTTTTCTTTTCTTTTCTTTTCTTTTCTTTTCTTTCTTTTCTTTTCTTTTCTTTTCTTTTCTTTTCTTTTCTTTTCTTCTTTCTTTCTTTCTTTCTTTCTTTCTTTCTTTCTTTCTTTCTTTCTTTCTTTCTTTCTTTCTTTCACTCTCTCTCTCTTTCTCTCTTTCTTTCTTCTTTCTTTCTTTTTTCTTCTTTCTTTTCTTTCTTTCTCTCTCTAGGTTTCTCTCTGTGTGTTTCTCTCTTTCTTTCTTTCTCTCTTTTTTCTTTCTTTTTTCTTTCTTTTGCTTCTTTTGCTTTTTTGCTATTTCGCTCTTTCTCTTTTGCTATCTTTCTCTATTTCGCTCTCTCATCCTTTCTTTCTCTCTTTCTCTTTCTTGCTTTCTCTCTTTTGCTCTTTCACTCTTTCTTTTGCTCTTTTTTCTCTTTCTCTCTCTCTTTCTTTATTTCTTTCTTTCTCCCTCTCCTTCTCCTTTTCTCCCTCCCTCCCTCCCTCCCTCCCTCCCTCCCTTCCTTACTTTCCCTTGACTTTCTCCTTTCTTTGTTCTCCTGTCTCTCTTTCTCTCTCTCCTTCCCTCTCTCTGTTGTCTCTCTGTCTCGCTTCTTCCCTTTTCTCTCTTTTTCTCTCCCCATCCATTTCTATTTGCTTTCCCTCTTGTCTCTCTTCTCTTGCACTTTCAAGTGGGACTGCTCCTTTTTCAAAATTTCCCTGATCAATAAATGCTTTGCATGTACAAGTTGCCTTGGTTGACTTCATTTCATCCTAGATGATCTAGTTGGAAAAGAACTCTTCCCAGTTCCCCACAGTCAAACAAGACACTCCCTTTCCCTCTCTCTTGCCCTCCCTTCCTCTCTTGCCCTCCCTTCCTCTCTCCCTCCCCCTCTCCCTCTCTCATTTACTGTTCTATAATACCTACCTTCAAACCGGAGTGACTCGGGGAGCAGCAAGCTGAGCCTTCCCCTTGCACAGGCATTGACAAGGCAGAATGACTTCACAGCTCCCTGGCAAGACTTAAACCTTTACTCTTCCAAAATCTTTCAAAATGGTTTGGACAGGGGCTGCCGCACCAGGGAAAAAGTCAGTGACACCCTCAAGCTGTCCAAGTCCGACAGCTGAGACAGAGCTAGAGACAAAAAGTCTTGGGATTTGGTCACTCTGAGTGGGCTCCCGACCCAGGGATCTGTTCCTCGATGTTCATGTGTGTACTTTGTGGCAGTTTTTATCTTGGGTACCAGAGAGGGTTTAGCAAGAAGGAAAAGCAATGGGCCTGCACCTTCTCTAACATGTCCACACGGCATTAAACACTTTCTGCCAACCCTGGAAAGCCCCATAGGGCTGCTGATTTTGTTTATGGCACAATCACTGAAATAATAATGAAAACACCTGGCCTGAAAAATCAACAGTTTTTTTTAAAAAATCATAATCCCTTCTTTATTCACTGATACGAAATTTCCTTGCTCAGCACATAGACTGGATATCTCAGGGGTGCAAGTGTTATAAATACAAAAAGGAAGTTAAAACCTTTTAATAGTTGTGTCTGTGTGCTAGCTGTGTGTTTCAATTTCTGTTTGTAACTGTGTTTATTTTCTAACTAGTTCTAAGTTGCTACCGGCACTTGCTGTTGTGATGTTGTTGGAGTAATTGTTAGATATTGTTGCAGTGCTTAGTTACCAATGTTAGTCAGTTTTGTGCGGCTGCCTCCCCGGATTCAGTTCAAGGGACAACACGAGAAAAAAGGGGAATCTTTTACCCTTCCCAAATCACTCAAAAGCTGAGACCAGCACCCAGTGCCTGCATTGGAGAACACGACCATCCAATCAGAACAAGGCGGGAAGAAATGATTGGTGTAGAACGCACGCCGCTAAGAGCCAATGAGAGCCCGAAGAATCCACCGATCAAGGAAAGGATCCAAAATGGACCAATCCCTGAGGGGACTGAGACTTTAAAAGGGACTGATCACCCTCAGGGAGCTGCTTCGCTCTCAGGAACTGTCCTGGGGGGTGGCCCGTGCACGTTTTGGTTTCTGTGACTTGCCGTGAGAGGCTGGGACTAGCCCAGCCTCCTGTTCTGTAGCCGTTTTTATACCAATAAACACTTGGCCTTGCCTTTTTAACATCTTTGGATCGACGGCCTCGTCATTAAATTGGCAACATTGTAACACATGGACACATCACCATAAGGGTATGATTTTTATTTTCCTGAAGTCATTGGAGTAACTTTTAATCACTTGCCTAGGACTTTAGAAGAGAAAATTGTTTTAATCTGTTGTTCCTGCTTGCCCGCGATTTATCTCTAGCATGGAAAGAAACCCCTACAAGAAAATGGAAGAGGAGGTTTGGAAAAACACCTTGTTTTCTGGCTTGATAGCTGAATAATGGCCTATAGTGCTGATTGCTGGTCATTGCTGGTCATTTCTCTGGATGCTAGACTTTGTTATCTTTCTAAGTCTAATCAGACTGTAACATAATTTGCACTTCCAATGCACATCTAAATGCTGTTTATGTGCCGCTCCTGTGGCTCTTGCCAGAATCAGTCCAACTGCGGTGATCCAGCCCAGCAGGGAGTGGTCCCATTGCCTGGATGCAATATCTCTTCTCTTTCCTCTTTCTCTTTCTCTTTCTCTTACTCTTTCTCTTTCTCTTTTCTCTTTCTCTTTCTCTTTCTCTCTTTCCCTTTCCTCTCTCTCTCTCCCCTTCTCTCTGACATTAGCACTTCAATCAAACCCACACAATTGGCTTGGCCCTGTGCTCTCCTTTGCACCTTCACTCGGGCACAGCCCTTCCTGAGCATTTGCATAAGCAGCTCAGCACAAGGGGCTGCAAGCCCCAGAGGCCGGCAGCTGCTCCAGGCCACTCCCAGTGCCCAGGGCTGTTGAAGGGCAGCCGCAGCGGCCTTTGTGACACAGGCACCTTGCGTCAGGCCCTGGGTGACACTGCGGAACCTGTGGTGCCCCAAGTGCTTTGTGACATCTCAGAGCCCCGCCCCGGCTGAGGGTATCTAAGGGACACTGCAGTGCCCTGGGCCAGCCAGTTCCAGGAGTGTGTCTGTGTCCCGGGAGCTGTGTGTGCCAGAGGGTGTGAGCCATGGAGGAGAAACAAGGCAAACACCAAATGCCAGCCCCCCAGCCCCTTGCCCAGCTGGCTGCAAGAGCAGGGAGCGATCCCCAGGAGATGCTGTGGCACCTCCCAGGAGGCATCCCCAGGGGAAGCATGCAGG